>JAKSZT010000049.1:57690161-57761499 GCA_026826555.1 Tolypeutes matacus | reverse complement strand
ATTATTTCTTTCCTTCTTTTTGCTTTGGGATTGGTTTGCTGTTCTTTTTCTAGTTTCTCAAGTTGTTCAGTTAAATCTTTGAGTTTAGCTCTTTCTTGTTTCTTAATATAGGCATTTAGGGCTATAAATTTCCCTCTCAAGACTGCCTTTGCTGTATCCCATAAGTTTTGATATGTTGTGTTCTCGTTTTCATCTGTCTCAATATATTTACTGATTTCACTTGCAATTTCTTCTTTGACCCACTGAATATTTAGGAGTGTGTTGTTCAGTCTCCACACATTTGCAAATGTCCTTTTTTCCTGTCTGTTATTGATTTCTAGTTTCATTCCATTATGATCTGAGAAGGTGCTTTGTAAATTTCAATCTTTTTATATTTATTGAGAGCTGTGTTGTGACCTAACATTTGGTCTATCCTGGAGAAAGATCCGTGGGCACTTGAGAAGAATGTATAACCTGCTGAGTTTGGTTGCAGTGTTCCGTATATGTCTGTTAGGTCTAACTTGTTTATCATATTATTCAAGTTCTCTGTTTCCTTGTTGATCTTCTGTCTAGTTGTTCTATCTAATGATGTGAGAGGGGTGTTGAAGTCTCCAATGATTATTGTAGAAATGTCTATTTCTCCCTTCAGTTTTGCCAGAGTTTGTCTCATGTATTTTTGGGCACCCTGGTTAGGTGCATAGATATTTATGACTGTTATATCTTACTGGAGGATCGTCCCTTTTATTAATACATAATGGCCTTCCACATCTCTTATCACTTTTTTGCATTTGAAGTCTGTTTTGTCTGATATTAGTACAGCTACCCCTGCTCTTTTCTGTTTACTATTCGCGTGGAGTATCTTTTTCCAACCTTTTACTTTCAGCCGGTTTGTATCCCTGGGTCTGAGGTGAGTTTCTTGTAAGCAGCATATGGATGGCTCATGTTTTTTTATCCATTCTGTCAGCCTGCATCTTTTGATGGGGGAATTTAATCCATTCACATTCAATGATATTACTGAAAATGCACTATTTATTTCCTCCATTGTATTCTTTGGTTTTCATATGTCATCTTATTTTTGTCTTTCTTTTTACTCTTTTGGTTATCCTTTCTGCTTTTCTTTCTTCTATACCCTCCTCCAAGCCTCTCTCTCCTGTCTTTTTCTTTCAGGTTCTAAGGCTTCCTTTAATATTTCCTGCAAAGGTGGATTCTTTTTTGCAAACTCTCTTAGTTTCTGTTTGTTTGTGAATACTTTAGATTCATCTTCATATTTGAAGGACAGTTTTGCTGGATAAAGAATTCTCGGCTGGCAGTTTTTCTCTTTCAATTTCCTAATTGTATCATACCACTGTCTTCTTGCCTCCATGGTTTCTGAAGAGAAATCTGCACTTAGTCTTACTGGACGTCCTTTGTACATGATCATTTGCTTCTCTCGCTGCTCTGAGAATTTTCTCTTTATCTTTTACATTTGACATTCTGAATAATATGTGTCTTGGTGTAGGTCTATTTGGATTTATTCTTATTGGGGTACGGTGTGCTTCTTGGGCATGTAAGTTCATTTCTTTCATGAGAGTTGGGAAATTTTCAGCTATTATTTCCTCAAATACTCTTTCTGGCCCTTTTCCTTTCTCTTCTCCTTCTGGAACTCCCATGACACGTATGTTCTTGAGTTTTGTGTTGTCATTCAACTCTCTGATCTCCTGCTCAATTTTTTCCATTCTTTTCTCTCTTTGTTCTTTTCTTGCTTCAATTTTAGCTGCTCTGTCTTTATATCACTTATTCTTTCTTCTATCATTTCGAGTCTACTGTTGTATGCTTCAAATGTATTTTTGACTTCACCTATTGTGTCTTTCATTCCCATGAACTCCGTTACTTTTCTGTTCAGGATTTCAAATTCTTCATTGCATTTGCTCAATGACTTCTTGATGTCATTGATCTCTTTAACTATATTCTCTTTCATCTCATTAATTTGATTTTGGAAATTCGTGCTCATCTCACTGATTAGTTCTCTCAAATTCTGCATCTCTTCTGGGACTTTGCTGTATTCCTTTTCTTGGGCCATGTCTTCTATTTTCTTAGTATGGCTCATAATTTTTTGCTGGTTCTTAGGCATCTGGTTAGGTTGTATTTTACTTAGATGCTCTATCTCTTTCTCTTTTATGGGGTTTTAGTGGCAGGAGGCTGTGAGTTACCACAGCTCTTTGATTTTTGGCTCAACCTTGATTGTTAGGATTGTTCTGCTGGTTGCTCAAAACTGGCACTGGACCCAGTAAGTGGTTGTAGAGTCGTTTCCTAAGGCCTTGGGCAGGGAGACTATAGAGGCCAGGAAAAGCCTCTCTTACTTATTAATTTTCTTATGTGCACTTCCTTGGTCTGCCAGGAGATGGCGCTTGTTGGCAGCTCTCAATTCAATGCCTGGTCGGAGCGTATTTGTTGTGACACAGACCAGATCAATGTGATAGAGCTTCCTGTCTGGGGGCTAAGAGCCCTATGATTCAAACTTTCTGAGACAGTTCTCCAGACTTCTCTCTCGTAGCGCCCCCCTTTTCCCAGCTAGGAAATATTTCCACTCCCTTCTGAATCCTCAACAATCAGTCCCTGTTAGTAGAGGAGGAGATTGGGAGGTTTGTATATCTTTAGCCCCTTGCAGGCTCCAAGGCAAACAATGGCACAGGCCCACCCAGCCTGGAAGGGCTCTCGGGACAGGGCAGACCAAACCTGGGAGTCAAAAGCAGGGTCAGCCCCAGACTCTCTCTTCCCTCTCCCATGGAGTCCTCAACAATTAGTCCAGGCTAGAAGAGAGGGAGGTTGGGAGGGTCGGATTTCTCCAGTCCTTTCTAGGCTCCCAGGGCAAACCGCTGTGTGGAAGGGTCTGTGGGGCTCCGCAGCCCAAATTTCAGGTCAGAACCTGAGTCAGCCTAAGGCTGTGTCCCTCTCCTTCCCTTTCCGGGAGTGACAGATCCCTGAAGCCCCTTTTGTCTGTGGTCGCAGGCCCAGAGGCCCGAGAATTATGAAGAGTGTGGGGGAGGGTGCCAGCAGCAGCAGAAGCTGCTACTTGCATGAGTTCACTTTAACCTTTAAAGAAAAAAGATGTTCCATCTGTGCAGGTCAAACCAAGCCTTTTGCTACTAGGCTGGATATCTGTCACTCTACCCAGACCACTCCCCACCATCCTCCAGCCTGCTTTTGCCCCAGAAGCAGACTTCTATGGACTGGGTCAACAGGTTCCCCTGCCCTTTGGCTTTGGTTGGGTTTGGTGATTGCAGAAGGAAGGAGGATTGTGTAGGAAGAGCCTCAGACTATAGCACAGTCCCAAGAATGTTTCGACCAGACAGATGAGGAGCTCTCCAGCCAGCGGCTCATTATAGGAGCCCTATGCCTTGTGAGAATAAGCCTGCCTCTGTACCACTGCTGTGCTCAGCTGTGGGAAACATGGACTTGGTGGCAAATGCAGTGGTGGTTCCAGAAGGGCCACAAATGGGGCCATCACTCCACTTACTCTCCCGCACTGGGAGATCTGAACGGTGTGTTTTCATGACCACCAGGGAGTATAGACAGAGTACCATGCTGCCCAAGCTGACCTGAATTGAGAGCACTTTTTTCCCTCATGAAACTTCTATTAATACCACCACACCCCCCCCCTTAAAACTAGTATTGTGAGGAATGCCATTTGGAAGACTGATATAAACCTGTCTTGAACATCTTTATATTTTCATCCTTTACCTTCTCCAATAGAATGAATTCTATGCATATACTAAACATTGCATAGAAGAATACATTTCATAAAATTGCTTCTTTCTAGTTTTAAGTGGTACCGCGAGGAACTGTGCATGCTTGTATGGAAACTCTAAATCATTTTGTTCTTTGTGCTTTTCAAACTGCATATCTTCATCTCTCTTCCTCCTTCCTGATTTGGCCCTGTAGTCCTCTTTGTCTGCTTTGCTATATCAGATATATCAACTTTTTCTAGCTCCTCTTCCTTTCCTCTCTCAATTCAAATTTTTTCATCTGTGGACTGAGATGTTAAACCAGATTGTTATCTTTTTCCAAGATTCTAGGTCAATGATTCGGCGGGGGTGGGGGAGGTGTGGAGGTGTGGGGGGGTAGAACCTGCCATTGGGGTGTTTGGAATTTTTTAATTGATGGGAAGTGTTTGGGGGAGCCTCCATTGCTGGAGTCTAATGGCACTTTGGGGTGAAGCATGCTAGAAGTCCTGCAGAGAATAAAGAATTATCCTGCACCCTGCAGATTTCCTTATGCTACCCTGAATGCTATTGTAGGTTAAAAAACCTGTTTATTGCAACCTGAGTCTAGATCCAAACTCTGTGGTAGACCAAAGTTTTGTTTGTTTGTTTTGCCCAATTTTAATATATACTGAATTTCCAGGAATGTAAATGCCATGTAAATTGAGGGACAATGATACTTTGTTTTCTTTGGCACTTGAACAAAAGTTGTTCACTGTTTGGAAAATTGTGGCAAAACTGATGGTAATACAGTAAAACCTATTTAATAAATGAATTCAGATAAAATGGGATTGGCCATTGTGATAGTTTGAGGCTTTTTGTGGATCCCAGAAAGGATCATGTTCTTGGAGATAATCCATTCCTGTAGGTGTGGGACCCTTTGATTGAATAGAATTCAGTTGGGGGACTTTGATTGGATTGCTTCAGTGAGGCTTGACCCAGGGTCAATCTGGAGTCCTTTATAAATGGAGGACTGAAAGCACAGAGACTCACAGAGAAAAAGCAGCAGAGGCAGAGAAGCCCCAGAGGCTGAAAGAGAGGGCCTGGACACCAGGGGCTGGAATCAACGGGGCTCAGAGGCACAGAAAGAGGCCCTCAAGAGGCTGAAAGAGAGGAAGCCCAGAAGAGAGGGGAGAGACAAGTCTCTCCATAGCTGAGCTCTGGGAGGAAGTAAGCCTGGAGCAGAAGGCAGAGACCCAGACTGGAGAGTCGCCATTGTGTCTTTCCACATGACATGAGCCCAGGATTGCCAGCAGCCAAACTTCCGTGAGACAGCATCTCTGATAAAGCCTTGATTTGGACATTTTTACAGCCTCAGAACTGAAAGCTTTTAACCTAATCCTATTATAAAAGTCAATCCATTTCTGGTATATTGCTCCCATCAGCTTTTAGCAAACTAAAACAGCCATCATTCCCATTCCCTTCCCAACAACATTTTTAGTAGGGTTTCACTCTGAGGTGTAGGGCTGGGAGGGGAGGGCAAAGCCAGAATAAAAAGACAGGCAACCAGTCTTGGAGGCAGAGGGCCGCTCCTCTGGGTCTGGTATTCTTCCCAGATCAGGCCGAGGAAATGGGTGCCAAGTGACCAGAGATTCCTGGAATTGCTGCCACTGCCCTGAAAATCCCAGCCAGCCACAGGACTCTGATTTTTTTCCACATTGCTATGGAAGCTGAGAAGGTAAAAGCCACAAGGTGGCGCCACACCTTAGCTGGGACACCAGCGGATTGGATCTGCAATTCCCAGTCCCTTAGCTGAGCAGGCTAACCCCAGGAATCTAACCTCACAATAATGCCACTCCAATCTTTACCCAAGATTCTGGACCCCACTTACCAAGCTGTAGTGTTTTACTGTTTCGAGTAGCCAATTCACTACACCTTTACTGGTCTATTTTTGTAGCTATGGCATTCTGGATACAAGCAATCTTTTAGGTTTCTATATTTTCTTTATTTCTCATGGACTCATGCATAAGCATTTACATATTGCAATATATATATATATATTTTCCTTTATATGACAGTTGGGGCACCATATTTATTTTTAAAAACTACATGCATAGGGGAGTGGGTGTAGCTCATTGGTTGAGCACCTGCTTTGCATGTACAAGGTCCCAGGTTCAATCCCAATACATTCTAAAAATAAAAAATAAAAAACTATATGCATAGATAGAGTAGATTCACTATGAAATTTATTTCACGATGGTGAAAGGAGTGTTACAAAATATTTGTCATGAAAAGGGGACTTGGGTGTGATAGCATTAAGAAACACTATGTTGGAATATTGACCTTCTCTTTAATACTCCTCTGTAAGTTTGGTGATACTTTCAAGGCAGCTTTTTTAAATTTTTTATTTATTTATTTATTTATTTTATTTATCCCTCCCTTCCTGCTGGTGCTCGTTGTGTCCATTTGCTGTGCGTTTCTGTATATCTGCTTGTCTCCCTTTGCCGCGTCATCTTGCTGCTCCACGCAGGCCATCAGCCCACTGCGCCACTCGGGCTGGCTTGCCTTCACCAGGAGGCCCAGAGAATTGAACCTGGGGCCCTCCATATGGTAAAGGGGAGCCCAACCAATTGAGCCACAGCCGCTTCCCAGGCAGCTCCTTTTTAGCTTCCTAAAGGCCCTTGCCTCTGAAGGCTTTGTTTCTGTCCTTACTTCCACAGTACTCCAGGGCAACCAGATTCAAGTCCTCAGAGTCATCTTTGACTCACCGTCACCTTTGTATCTCATATTTAACGAGACAGTTGAATTAAACTCCACAATCATTTTAATGAACTTTTGTCTTATGATATTTATGAAAAATTTTAATTATGCATTACAAAGGTAATGTTCATAAAGATTCCAGTAATTCCGAAATAAAGTATCTTCTGTGCACATCTATCCACTCCCCTAAAACCATTTGGTTGAAATAACCACTTCAATAAGCTTTTAACATAATAACTCATTTGTCCTTTTGTTATCCAAGAGTACTAAAGCTCTGTAACCTTCTAAGGTCACTGTTCCATTTGTCTAAATAAAGGGACTCAAGCCCGCAGGCTACACTAATTGAGAAACCCAGCAACATCCTCCCTGTCATTACTGAGGATTCCCAAGGATGCTTGTATTCTGCTCACTGTGATTTCTGAGTCCTACAAGTTTGAAATGTAGCATTTTTATTATCATATGATTCAAAATATTTCCCATTATAATTTCCTATTTGACCCATGTTTTATTTTTATATGTGGTTTTAAATTTCCAAATATGTGGAGAGGATCTAATTATCTTTTTGCTTGACTTCTAGCTTAAATGCGTCATGGTCTAAATTTTAATATTGTTATATGCTATGCACTTATTTGAAATTTACTGAAACTTGTCTTATTGCCCAGGATCTGTGATTTTTACTTATAAATTTTCCATGTATGCTTAAAAATAAAGCAGATTCTGCATTTATTGGGTATAATATTCTCTACATATCATCTATTTGGTCAAATGTGTTAATTATGTTGTTTAAATCCTCTATATCCTTACTGATTTTGTCTGCATATTCTATCAATTACAGAGAGGCATATTAAAATCACATTCTATGAGCATGAAATTGCTGTTTTGAGGCTATGCTGTTAGATACCTATACATATGAATTGTTTTGTGTTCCTAGTGAATTGAACTTTTTATCATTACTCAGTGGTCCTTTTTTATTTGTAGCAATGTTTTAGGGGTTAAAGTCCATTTTGATTATTAATGTAGCCCGCTAGCATTCTCTTTGTTAGTATCTGCATAGCATATCTCTATTTTATTCTTTTACTTTCTTTCTTTAAATTTTTTATATTTTAACAAATCAATTTTATTGATACATATTAATAAAGCATACAATTCATCCAAAGTGTACAATCAATGGTATTTTCTGTAATCACATAGTTGTGCTTTCATCACTTCAATCATTATTAGAGCATTTTCATTATTTCAGTAATAATAATAATAAACAAAAAACAGACAAACAAGAAAATTCTTCACTTCTCAGTCTCTCTCTGTTCCCCCTGCTGTACATAGCTGCTATTTCTGGCTATTCTTACACAATTATTTATTTATTTATTATGCAGTTTTATTGAGATATATTCATATACCACATGATCTATCTAAAGTGCATAATCAATGGCTTTTAGTATAATCACAATGTTGTGCATTCATCATCACAAAAAATTTTAGAACCATTTCATTACTACAAAAAGAAAAACTCCACACCCTTTAGCATGCCTTCCCTAGCCCCACATAATCACTAATCAAATTTCATCTTTATAAATTGATTTATATTTACATTTTATATAAATGGAATCATACAATATGTTACAAAATATATTTAGTTCATAGTAATGCAATCATACAGTATTTGTCCTTTTTTTTTTTTTTTTTTTAATTTACCAGGAGGTCCCGGGGATCGAACCCAGGTCCCTCCATATGGGAGACGGACGCCCAACCAGTTGAGCCACATCCACCTCCCGTATTTGTCCTTTTGTGTCTGGCTTGCTTCATTTAACATAATGTCCTCCAGGTTCATCCATGTTGTCACATGTTTTATGACTTCATTTCTTCTTACAGCTGCATAATATTCCATCGTGTGAATCCACCACAGTTTGTTTATCCATTCATCAGTTGATGGACACCTGGGTTGTTTCCAACTTTTGGCAACTGTGAATAATGCTGCTATGAACATAAGTGTGCAGAAGTCTATATGTATCACTGTTCTCAGTTCTTCTGGGTATATAACAGTAGTGGTATTGCAGGGTCACATGGCAAATCCATATTCTACTTCTTTAGGAATTGTCAAACAGTCCTCCACAGTGACTGTACCAGTCTGCATTGCCACCAACGGTGAATAAGTGCTCCTATCTCTCTACATCCTCTCCAACATTTGTAGTTTTCTGTCTTTTTAATGGTGGTCGTTCTGATAGGTCTGACATAATATCTCATTGTAGTTTTGATTTGCATTTCCCTAATCATTAGTGAGGTTGAACATGTTTTCATGTGGTTTTTTTTGCCATTTGTATTTCTTCTTTGGACAAATGTCTATTCAAGTCTTTTGCCCATTTATATTTTGGGTTGTTTGTCTTTTTAGTGTAGAGTTGTAATATCTCTTTATATATTGTGGATATTAAACCCTTATCAGACATGTGATTTTCAAATATATTCTCCCATTGAGTTGGCTGCCTTTTCGCCTTTTTCACAAAGTACTTTGAGGTGCAAAAATGTTTAATTTTGAGGAGGTCCCATTTATTGATTTTTTTCATTTGTTGCATGTGCTATGGGTATAAGGTCCAAGAAACCACCACCTACCACAGGGTCTTGAAGATGTTTCCTTACATTTTCTTCTAGTAATTTTATGGTCCTGGCTTTTATATTTAGGTCTTTGATCCATTTGAGTTTTTTCTTGCATAGGGAGTGAGATAGAGGCCCTCTTTCATTCTTTTGGTTATAGATATCCCGTTTTCCCAGTACCATTTGTTGAAGAGACTGTTTTGTCCCATTAACATGGACTTGGTAGGTTTGTTGAAAACCAGTTGACCATAGAGGTGAGGGTTTATTTCTGAACTCTCAAATTTATTCCACTGATTGATGTGTCTGTATTTATGCCAGTACTATGCTGTTTTGACTACTGTAGCTTTGTAATATGTTTCAAGGTCAGGCAGTGAAATTCCTCCCATGTTGCTCTTCTTTTTTAGAATGCTTTTGGCTATTCGGATACACTTACCCTTCCAAATGAATTTGGTATTTGCCTTTTCTATTTCTGTAAAGTAGGTTGTTGGAATTTTTATAGGTATTGCATTGAATTTATAAATCAGTTTGGATTGACATCTTCATGATATTTAGTCTTCCAATCCATGAACATAAAATGTCTTTTCATTTGTTTAGATCGTCATTGATGTCTTTTAGCATTGTTTTGTAGTTTTATGCATATAGGTCCTGTACTTCTTTGGTTAAATTGATTCCTAGGTATTTGAGTCTTTTTGTTGCTATTTTAAATGGAATTTCCCTCCTGATTTCCTCCTCAGATTGTTCAATACTAATGTACAAAACTTTAGTGACTTTTACATGTTGATCTTGTATACTGTCACTCATTTATTAGCTCAAGTAGCTTTGTTGTAGACATTTCAGAATTTTCTAAATATAGAATCATGTCATCCACAAATATTGAGTGTTTTATATCCTCTTTTCCTATTTGGATGCCTTTTTTTTTCTTGTCTAATTGCTCTAGCTAGAACATCTAGTACAGTGTTGAATAACAATGGTGACAGTGGACATTCTTGTCTTGTTTCCTATATTAGCGGGAAAGCTTTCAGCTTTTCACCATTGAATATGATGCTAGCTGTGAGTTTTTCATATATGCCTTTTATCATATTAAGAAATTTACCTTCCCTTCCTATCTTTTTGAAGTGTTTTTATCATGAAAGGATGCTGGATTTTGTCTAATGCTTTTTCTGCACCGATTGAGATGATCATGTGTTTTTTTCCCTTCAATTTGTTAATGTAGTGTATTAGGTTGATTGATTTTCTTATGTTGAACCAGCCTTGCATACCAGGAATAAATCCCACTTGGTCGTGATGTATAAGTCTTTTGATACGCTGTTGGATTCAATTTGCAAGGATTTTGTTGAGAATTTTTGCATCTATGTTCATTAGAGAGATTGGTCTGTAATTTTCTTATAGTCTCTTTATCTGGCTTTGTTATTAGTGTGATGCTGGCTTCATAAAATGTGTTGGGTAATTTTCCCTCCTCTTCAATATTTTGGGAGAGTTTAAACAGGATTGGATGGGAAGCGGCTGTGGCTCAATCAGTGGGGCTCCCGTTTGCCATGTGGGAGGTCCCGGGTTCGGTTCCCGGGGCCTCCTGGTGGGGGCGGGCCCGCCCGCACGGCATGGTTGGCTGACCCAGCGAGCGCAAGCAGCAGGGGGGGGATAAATGAATAAATAAATAAAAAATCTTAAAAAAAAAAACAGGATTGGTGTTAATTCTTCTCAAAATGGTTGGTAGAATTCACTTGTGACTCCATCTGGTCCTGGACTTTTCTTTGTTGGGAGATTTTTGATGGTGGATTCAATCTCTTTAAATGAGATTGGTTTGTTAAATTCTTGTATTTCTTATAGTGTCAGTGTAGGTTGTTTGTGCGTTTCTAGGAATTTGTCCATTTCATCCAGGTTGTCTAGTTTCTAGGCATATGGTTTCACATAATATCCTCTTATGGTCCTTTTTATACCTGTGGAGTCAGTCATAACTTCCCCCCTTTCATTTCTGATAGTATTGGGAAGCGGCTGTGGCTCAATCAGTGGGGCTCCCGTTTACCATATGGGAGGCCCCGGGTTCGGTTCCTGGGGCCTCCTGGTGGGGGCAGCCCGCCCGCGCGGCGTGGTTGGCTGACCCGGCGAGCACAGGCAGCAGGGGAGGGATAAATGAATAAATGAATTAAAAAAAAAAAAAAAATTTAAAAAAAAAAAAAATTTTATTGATCTTCTCAAAGAATCAGATTTTGGTTTTATTGATTTTCTCTATTTTGTTGTTGTTGTTCTTGTTTTCAATTTCATTTATTTCTTCTGTAATCTTTATTATTTCTTTCCTTCTACTTGCTTTGGGATTGGTTTGCTGTTCTTCTAGTTTCTCCAGTTGTTCAGTTAAATCTTTTGAGTGTAGCTCTTTCTTCTTTTTTAATATAGGCATTTAGGGCTATAAATTTCCATCTCAAGACTGCCTTCACTGTATCCTGTAAGTTTTGATAAATTGTATTCTCATTTTCATTTGTCTCAATATATTTACTGATTTCACTTACAATTTCTTCTTTGACCCACTGATTATTTAGGAGTATGTTGTTTAGCCTCCACACATTTGTGATTTTACCTTTTTCCTGTCGATTATTAATTTCCAGTTTCATTCCCTTATGATCTGAGAAGGTGCTTTGTATAATCTCAATCTTTTTATATTTATTAAGAGCTGCATTGTGCCCTAACATGTGGTCTATCCTGGAGAAAGATCCATGGGCACTTGAGAAGACTGTAGAACCCACTAAGTTTATATGTCTGTTAGATCTAACTCATTTATCATATTGTTCATGTTCTCTGCTTCCCTGTTTTTGTGTCTGGTTGTTCTATCTAATGATGTGAGTGTTATGTTGAAGTCTCCAATGATTATTTAGAGATGTCTATTTCTCCCTTCAGTTTTGCCAGAATTTGTCTCATGTATTTTGGGGCACCCTGGTTAGGTGCATAGATATCTATGACTGTTACATCTTCCTGGTTTATTGTCCCTTTTATTAATATATAATGGCCTTCTTTATCTCTTATAACTTTTTTACATTTAAAGTCTGTTTTGTCTTTACAATTTTGGTTCTATTTGCATGGAATATCTTTTTCCAACCTTTCACTTTCCATCGATTTGTATCCCTGGATCTAAGGTGAGTCTCTTGTAAGCAGCATATGGATGGCTTGGGGTTGGTTTATCCATTCTGTCAGCCTATATCTTTTGATGGGGGAGTTTAATCCATTCACATTCAATGATATTACTGCAAATGTATTATTTACTTCCCATATTTTATTCATTGGTTTTCATATGTTGTGGCAGTTTGATGTAATTATGAATTCCAAAAATATAAGTGAATCATGCCTGTAAACTGATCTGTTAATCTGGGCATGATTAGGTTAGGATTAGGGCATTGAGCCCCATCCCTTGGTGGGTGGGGAATTGAATATAAAAGGCAAGGCAAAGGAAAGTTGAAGCCGTCTTTTGAGAAGCAGTTTTGATGTTGGAAAGAAGAGAAGAGAAGCAAGCTGTTCGCCTGATCATCTACAGCTGACCTTGTGGAGGAAACAGGAGCTAAGCCTGGAGAGAAATGCAGCCCCGGGAAGAGAGGAAACCCAGAAGCCTGAACCCTGGCAAACGCCGGCAACTGTCTTGCTCTAACACGTGGCAATGGACTGTGGTGAGAGAAGAAACTTAATGCTTTATGGCCTGGTATCTGTGGACTTCTACCCCAAATAAATACCCTTTATAAAAATCAACCCATTTTTGGTATTTCACATTAGCACCCCTTTGGCTGACTAATACATATGTCAAATCATATTTTCATCTGTCTTTTTACTCTTTTGGTTATCCTTTCTGCTATTATTTCTTCTATACTCTCCTCTAAGCCTCTCTCTCCTGTCTTTTTCTTTCAGATTCTAAGGTTTCCTTTAATATTTCCTGCAAAGGTGGATTTCTTTTTTATGAACTCTCTTAGTTTCTGTTTGTTTGTGAATATTTTATACTCACCTTCATATTTGAAGGACAATTTTGCTGGATAAAGAATTCTTGGGGGGGTCGGCTGTGGCTCAACTGGTTGGGCGTCCGTCTCCCATATGGAGACACCCGGGTTCGATCCCCGGGACCTCCCGGTAAAAAAAAAAAAAAGAATTCTTGGCTTGCAGTTTTTCTCTTTCGGTATCCTAATTGTATCATACCACTGTCTTCCACCTCCATGGTTTCTGACGAGAAATCCGCAATAAATCTTACTGGGTGTCCCTTGTATGTGATGGTTTACTTCTCTCTTGCTGCGCTGAGAATTTTCTCTTTGACATTTGACATTCTGAGTAGTATGTGGCTTGCAGTAGGTCTATTCAGATTTATTCTGATTGGGGTATGGTGTCCTTCTTGGATATGTAAGTTCATTTCTTTCATGAGAGTTGGGAAATTTTCAGCTATTATTCCTCAAATACTCTTTCTGCCTCTTTCCCTTCTCTTCTCTTTCTGGAACTCCCATGACACATATGTTGTTGCATTTCATATTGTCATTCAACTCCCTGAGCCCCTGCTCAATTTTTTCCATTCTTTTCTCTCTCTGTTCTTTTCACTTTTCAATTTCAGCTGTTCTGTCTTCAGTATCACTTATTCTTTCTTCTATCATTTCAAGTTTGCTGTTGTGTGCCTCTAATGTGTTTCTTTTGTGTGTGTGTGTGTGTGTGTGTGTTTTACTATATACATTGTTTATTGATAGATTCATACATAGCAAAAAGTATAAAATCATGCAAGGAAATTACAAACAAATTCAGGATAGTGGTTATGCTGGGGAGAGGGAAAGGGAGGGAAATAAAAGGATTGGGAGGGGCACACAGGAGTTTCCACTGTACCTGAAATATTTTATTTCTTAAAAAGAAAAAATTCTGAAGCATCTTAGGCAAAAGGTTAATATTTGACAAATCTGATTGGTCTGTGTTTGTTATATTATTTTCTCTGCTTTCTTGTATGCTTGAAATACTTCACTGAACAAAAAAGTCGTGTACAAGGACATGAAAGAAGGAGGTTCTGTTACTCTTGGAAATGTCATCTTCTCAAAGAGTCAACACTATTTCTTCCTGTCTTTCCCAAGAAAGTTACACTTTCACAAGCCAGTTTCCTTGTCTAATGTTTTTTATCTCACCTATTATGTCTTTTATTCTCATGAGCTCTGTTACTTTTCTATTAAGGACTTCACATTCTTCTTTGTGCTTGCTCAATGTCTTATTGATGTCATTTATCTCTTCAGCCATATTGTGTTCCAACTCATTAATTTGATTTTGGAAATGTATGTGCATCTTGTTAATTAGTTCTCTCAAATCCTGCATCTCTTCTGGGGCTTTGGCATATTCGTTTCCTTGGGCCATATCTTCCATTCTCTTAGTATGGCTTGTAATTTTTTTCTGATGTCTAGGTATCTGATTAGTATGGTAGTTGTATTAGTCAGCCAAAGGGAGAGGTTCTGATGCAAAGTACCAGAAATCTGTTGGATTTTATAAAGGGTATTTATTTGAGTTAGAAGCTTACAGTTATAAGGCCCTAAAGAGTCCAACTCAAGTCTGTTTTCTCACCCAAAGTCAGTTGCCATGTGTTGAAACAAGATGGCAGGCGATGTCTGCCTGGTCTCTCCTTCCTTTTCCTCTTAAGGCTCCATGGGTCCAGCTTCTTCTGATCTCAGCTGTAGACTGATATAGGGCTCAGCTGCTCTGTTCTCTTCAGCTGCAAAGTATCAGGTGAATGGGTCATCTCTTTATCTCTTTTCCCAGGACCGCAGGATCAGTGTTCTCTCCTCTTCCTCTTGTGTCTTTTTCTGTGTGTCTCCTTAAGTGAGTGTCCATTTATATAGCCCACCAAGGAGGCAAGGACTCAACCCTGAGTTACACCCTACTGATGTGGCTGAATCAAAGCCCTAATCTTTATTTAATCAAGTAAAGTTTAAACCTTTGAATTTAATATAATCAAAGGGTACCATGCCCAGAGGAACAGAACAGTTTACAAACATAATCAGTATCTTTTTTGGAATTCATAAATAATATCAAACTGCCACAGTAATTTACTCAGCTGCTCAATTTCTTTCTCTTTCATAGGATTTAGTGGCAGGAGGCTGTGTGTTACTGCTTCTCTTTGATTCTTGGTTCGACCTGGATCATTAGGATTGTCACTGTTAGTTACTCAAAACTGGGCCTTGGACCCAGTAATCCTTTGCAGACCCACTTCCTAGGGCCTTGGAGACGGAGGCTGTAAAGGCTGAAAAAAGCCTCTCATTTACTTTTAATTTTCTCATGTGCACTTCCTTTGTCTGCCAACAGAGGTGCACTTTGGCAGCCCTCTCAGTTCAATGCCTGGTCAGTGTGTTTGCTGCAACACAGACTGGGTCGGTGTGATAGAGGTTCCTGCCTGGAGACTAAGAGCCTTGTAATTCAAACTTTCTCAGAGAGAGTTCTCCAGCCTTCTCTGGCAGCCCCCTCTCTTTTCCCATATAGGAAATATTTCCACTCCCCTCTGCATCCTCAACAATCAGTCCCAGTTAGTAGAGAGAGAGATTGGGAGGGTCAGATCTCTTTAGTCCTGGATCTTTTTAGTCCCTTTTTGGCTCACAAGGCATACCCCTGGAAGGGCTGGTAGCACACAGCAGACCAAATTTGTGGGTCAAAAGCTGAGTCAGCCTTAGGCTGTGGATCCCTGGACCCCTGATTTGTCTGTAGTAGGCTCAGAGGCCTGAGAATTCTAAAACGTCTTTAGTGTGGGGGAGGGTGCTGGCAGTAGCAGCCACTGGTTTCAGCTCACAGTTTTGCTGTTGTGATTCCCCTCCTTTGTCCCTCTCTCTTCTGGGCAGTGTCCAGCCTTTACCTGTTGTCCTAAACCCTAGAAGATCTTTCTCCAGGCTATTTCAGCCTGTCCTCTAGCTACTTTCCTGGGAGAGAAGAGAGTCCCATGTCTTTCTAGTCTGCAATCTTCCCGGAAGTCCTATTCTTTTGTTTTTCAACCTCTCTGTATATTTACATGTTAGATGAGTGCATCATAATACAGATAGTAATAATAATAATACCTATATCTTAGAGTTGTTTTATAGATTAGAGGAGTAATATTGGAAAGTACAGTGCCTAGCACTTAGTAAATTCTTGTTAAATATTTATTATTAGAGAAATATAAAAAATAAGTGGTGACTACAGGGTAATAAAGGAATATAAATCATGTTTAAGTTTTTACTACCATTAATTCCTCAATACTAGTTCTGATTCAACAGTATTTTCCCCCAGTAATTTTAACTCACTCCAGAGGCTCTAGAGGTGGATCTCTTCCTTGCCTTGTCCAGCTTTTGGTGGCTGCCAGCATTCCTTGGCTTAGAGCCACCTCATTTATCTTACCTCTGTCTTCATATCACCTTTTCTTCTGTGTATGTGAAATCTCCCTCTTATGATGATACATGTGATTGCATTTAGAGTCCATCTGGATAATCTAGGATAATTTCCCCATCTCAAAATCCTTAAATTCATCATATCTGCATAGACCCTTTTGTTGCTATATAAGGTAACATTCACAGGATCAGGATGAGGCTATCTTTTGAGCGGCTATTTTCCAGCCTACCACAATTATTTAATGTTTATAATGTGTAGATCCGTGGAAGGACTGGACCTTCTTCTTTAATCTTCTTCTAAGTGTTCCTTTGAATGAAGATGATTTTTAGAATAACTTTGTCAAGTACCTACCCAAAATAATTGAAATTTCACTGAATTTATTAATCAATTCAAGGAAAACTAACATATTTACAATATGTAACCTTTCTATTCAAGAATGAATATATTTATTTTTATTTATTCAAATAATTTTTATATCTTTCATTAGAGTTCTATAGTTTTCTTCAATGTTCTGCACTATTTAAATTCTCTTATTTTATATATATTTTATTATTGTGAATGGCATTTTTTCTACTTTTTAAAAAACTGATAATGTTTATACATATAGAAAAGCTATTGACATTTGAATATTCATTTTACAACTGAGCACTTTACGAATATGAGGCAGGTTAGTACAAGGAAACAAGGAGATGAGCCACAACATGACCATGAGACTCTGCCTGGAAACCACTACTACTAAAAACAAATCCTGGCGGCCCTGCCGAGACCTTGACCATGAAGTCCCAGTTGAGACTCTTTCCATGGCCAAGGGAAAGCCCCGGATAATTACAAACAGGCTTCCCCATTGGTCCCCAATAACCCCAATCAAAAGGCCTCACCATAGGCTCTCCCATTGGTGGAGTAACCAATAACAGCTGGGGCCCCTCCCCTTAGCATTAGCAAGGGGAGGAGTAATTAATAGCCTAATAAAGGCAACTGCACAAGCCAAATCATTCTCTCTGCCTAGAGGAGCCCGCATCAAATCTCAGTGCGTATTTCTACTTTCTCTCCCATTCCCAGCAAGCTCTGCTCTTTCCCCCCACTTCTCAATAAATTCTTTTTACTGGCCTAATTAAACTGGCATGTTCTTATATTCTTTTATGCAATATAGCTAAGAACCTAGAGGAATCCAACACTTCCCTGCTTCATTTGGTGAGCCAGCCAGGAGTGCTAGAGACAGGTAACCCTCCCCAACACCTGGCAAGGATGGTGAGTCTAAACTTTTAATTATAGCCTGTCTGTGTCCTCTTTTGGTTCTGCCATTTTAAAGTGATTCCTGGATAAGCTCTGTAGCCGTTGGGCAATTTGATGTAATTATGAATTCCAAAATTATAATTGGATCATGCTTATAAACTGATCTGTTAATCTGGACATGATTAAGTTATGATTAGGGCGTTGACTGGGCCACATTGGTAGGATGTTGAGACCCATCCCTTGGTGGGTGGGGTAATCAAATATAAAGGCAAGGCAAAGGACAAAGTGCACAGTTTTTGAGAAGCAGTTTTAATGTTGAAGTTTGATGTTGGAGAGAAGGCCGCAGGAAAAGAAAAGTGAGCCATTCGCCTGATAGTCTACAGCTGACCTTGTGGAGGAACAGAGGAGCTAAGCCCAGAGAGAAATGCAGCCCCAGGAAGAGAGGAACCCAAGAAGCCTGAACCCTGGCAAACGTCGGCAACTGTCTTGCTCCAACACGTAGCAATGGACTTTGGTGAGAGAAGAAACTTAGTGCTTTATGGCCTGGTATCCATGGACTTCTACCCCAATAAATACCCTTTATAAAGACCAACCCATTTTTGGTATTTCACATTAGCACCCCTTTGGCTGACTAATACAGGCTCCCACAGGACATAAACTCATTCTGTCCAGACTTCTGGCTCCCTCTTCATAGGTGATAGGCGTGAGCCCCCAAGCCGTGTAAATCCAAAGTAGTTCTGGGTGGCAGGTGAAATTGTCCTTGAAACCTGACTGGGCATGTCACCTTAGTTGAGCAGGAGTCTGCCAGAAGTCTTATGAGGCCCTCTCTGTGAGTTCAGAATGGTTATCACCGGTTGTTTCATTTCCTTAGGCCACTACTTAACTCCTTTTAATTAGAAGTGTGTTTAATCTTCCAACTTCTACTGTCCTCATTTTGGGTCTGTGAGATGCTTTAGAATGACTTAGAAACTGAAAATACATTTGTTAGTGAGGCATGAGTCCCACCCTCGGTAGTGCCCTGAGGCTTTGCTCCTTCTCAGCCCTGGAAAGGCCCTGAGATTGTCTTGGGGGGGCCCTGAGGCTGTTTGCTGTCAACTCACAGGACAATTGGTCTCTAGTTTTTTAATGGGCTTTTAATGTCAGGTTTAACTGAGGAACCCCTGGGAGTGGCTATAAGGTGAGCTCGCTCATAGCCATCTACAAAGTAGGCAAAAGAAAGGTCCCTAGCCAGACCCTTTCCTAGGATCAGCATGGCTTGGGTGTTCAGTCTGGGAGCTGGACCCAGATGCCCCCAAGACCTCTAAGGCTATGGGAACGCCCAGAGACATAAAGCTCCTGATCCCCAGAACATGGGGACAGCGAGCAGGTCTCTTGACATCCAGGACACTGGATAGGTGAGCAATCTGTTCAGTCAGGTCTAGCAGTGGGACACCATCCAGACTGATGAATACATTTTATCCTCCCCTAGGATAATGGGTGGCTCTTCCAGCATTCCAGCAGACTCCCCATTGAGGTGCCTTCTCAGAAATGGGGACGACCTGCCTACTGATGGTCTAAAAAGGAAGAAGCTAATCTCTCTCTGCAATACCATATGACTGAAGTACAAGTTAAAGGACAGCCATGAAGGTCTACTAAATGGGATCCTCAATCTAAACCTTATACTTCAGATAGCCCTACTTTGTAAGAGGGAAAGAAAATAGGTAGATTTTCCTTAAATACAGCTTTTTATAGCCCTATACCATAATAAGAGCCTAAGGGGTTCTTGTTGGCTATGGTATGCAAAAGGAAACATCAGAGCACAGAGTAAGCCCCCTCCCAAAGAGGAAGAAGATATCTTAGATGACCCCCTTCTTAGTGACCCACCTCGTTATGACCTGGCTCCAGATCCAGAAGCCCCTGTAAACTCACCTCCAGCAGGGGCTTCAGCACCTCCCTTGTATGCCCCAAGGCCTAGTCCTGTGGGTCATACCCGAAGTGGAGCCTCATTCCACCTGGCTAGGAAGTCTGAGGGTCTCTACCCTTCAAGACAAGTAGCAAATGGGGATGCAGGAACCATTAGGGTGCATGCCCCTTCTCTATGGCTGACCTGGCACAGTGCAAAGAAAAGTTAGGTTGGTTCTGTAAGGATCCCACCAAATTTACTGAGGGGTTCCAGCACATCACAATGGTCTTTGAACTAACATGGGGTGACATGCACATTATTCAATCAACTTGCTGTACTCCAGAGGAAAAGCACCACCTCTGGACTGAGGCCCACGGGCATGCCAATAATCTGGTAGCCCAACAGCCTAACCAGTATGCAGTGTGAGCAACAGCAGTTCCTAATACAGATCCCAGGTGGAACTACCAAAGGGAACATGCATCTCTCTTTGAAGGCTAGAGACCATATGGCCAGGTGTCTCCTCAAAGGGATGAGGAAGTACATTACCAAAGCAGTCAATTATAGTAAGTTCAGGGAAATTACTCAGGGGCAAGACTAGCACCCACCCTTATTTCAGGGAAGGTTGGTAGAAGTAATGAAGACATATACTCTGATAAATCCTAACTCTAATGAAGGACAGATCCTCATAGCAACTTACTTCATCAGCCAGTATGCTCCAGAGCCACAAGAAGATGCAAAAGCTTTCTATGTGTCCCCAAACTCCCATGAACACCTTTTTCAATACAGCCTTCTCAGTCTTCAACAATCAAGACCACGCTGCCAAGGTAGAAAAGGTAAGGCATGGTAGGATGAAGGTCCAAGAACAGGCTCACCTTTTTGCAGTTACTGGTAAAGGTAACCCACCATCTCAGGGCCACCCAAGATCAGGCTCCATGTCAGCAGAAACCTACTTCAAGTGTGGAGAGGCTGGCCACTGGAAACGTGGCTGTCTCAAGCCGCCTTGCTGCCAGCAGCCTCCAGGGCCTTGCCCCAGGTGCAGAAAGGACAGGCATAGGGCCCAGGAGTGCACTGCTCCCCAAAGAGGGAAGAGGGCTCCCCCACAAGCCCTGCTCACTGCCTCCAAGGAGGGTTGAGGATGCCCAAGGCTAAGCGTAGCTCACTGGATGACACTGCAAACCATCAGCCAGGAGGAGGAGCCTTGCGTGACCCTTGATGCAGCAGGTACGATTGTTAATTTCTTAATTGATACAGGAGCCACTTGTTCTGTCCTAACCTGCCACTCTGGACCTCTTTCATCTTGGTCATGTGTTATAGTGGGAGTTGATGGAAAATCAAAATCTAGACCATTTACAAAACCTCTCCCCTGTAGACTAGGAAACTTCCTAATAAGTCATCAGTTCCTAGTTATTCCAGAATGTCTGGTTCCATTAATGGGACAAGACCTTCTCCATTCCCTAGGGTCTAGCATTCAATTAGTAGACCCCAGCCTGAACCCCCAGGTGTATAATGCCTCAGAAATGAGAGTGGGTGGGCCTGAGTTTGAAACTATCTGTTTGCCTGTAGTATTAGCATCAAACCCAAGGGCCCCACTAAGTGAAATCCATAAAGAAATAGCCAACCAAATAAATCCTTTGGTATGGGGTATGGGAGTTGAGGTCCAGCGCTCCGGGTTCCTCTGGTTTCCATCGCTTATAATACCACCCAGCCCTACCCTCATAGAAAGCAGTACCCCCTTAAGGAAGAGGTTATTAAAGGCCTCCAGCCCATGATTAAGAAGTTCTTCGAAAATGGCCTTCTAACCCCCTGCCAATCTCCTTGCAACATGCCAGTTCTTCCTGTAGAAAAGCCCAACAGCACTTACCAGCTGGTTCAAGACTTAAGAGCAGTCAATAGCTTTGTCATAGCCATTCATCTGGTTGTGCCCAACACTTATATTCTACTAAACCAGGCCTAGAAACTGCTGCTTGTTTTACTGTTCTTGACTTAAAGGATGCCTTTTTCTGCATTCCTCTCCACCTGGACTTCCAATTCCTTTTTGCCTTTGAATGGCAGGAGTCCAACTTTAAACCTCCAGTCTAGCTTACATGGGCCATGTTGCCACAAGGGTTCCAAGACAGCCCCCATATATATATACTTTAAGATTTATTTTTTTTATTTATTTCTCTCCACGCCCTTGTTGTTTTTCACTTGCTGTGTCTGTTTGTCTTCCTTGTTTCTTTAGGAGGCACCAGGAGCTGAACCTGGGACCTCTGATGTGGAAGGGAGGTGCCTATTCGTTGGAGCCACCTCCGCTCCCTGCTTTTGTTGTGTCTCTCATTCCCTTTTTCCTCCCTGCGTCTCATTGCATCATCTTGTTGCATCAGCTCACCATGCCTGCCTGTTGCGTCAGCTCGCTGTCTTCTTTTGAGGGCACCATGATCCGAACCAGCAACCTCCCATGTGGTAGGAGGAGCCCAGTCACCTGAGCCACATCCACTTCCCCAGCCCCCATATTTTTGGGTATGCCTTAGCTAGCTGATCCCCAGTTGCCTCAGCACGCCCTTTTACAGTCTGTGGATGATCTGTTGCTTTGCAGTCCAACAAAGGAAATTTCTGATGCCAACACCATTTTAGTCCTTAATTTCCTAGCCGATAGGGGCTACAGTGTTGGCATCCAAGGCACAAATCTCTCAGCAGAAAGTCTCCTACTTAGGGTTTATTCTTACCACTGGTGAAAGATGTCTCTCACCAGAATGAGTTCAAGCCATCACTAGTATTCCCCAGCCTCAAAGAAAGAAAGAACTGCGGGCTTTCCTAGGGATGGCTAGTGTAGCAGTTTGGCATTATTTATGAATTCCAAAAATAGAGATTGGATTATGTTTGTGAACTGGTCTTTTTCTCTTGGCATAATAGATTATATTGGATTCAGAGATTTACTTGATTAAATAATGATTAAGGCTTTGATTGGGCCACGTCAGTAAGACGTTGAGTCCCCACCCCCTTGGTCGGCGGGGACTCACAGAAAAACCACACCACAGAGAAGGGAGGTTGGAGTTTTGAGGTGGAGCCCAGGAAGTAAACACACAGAAGAGCAGGGCAGCTGAGCCAGGAGAGAAACAAGCCCCGGGAAGAGAAGAACTCAGGAAGCCTGAACTCTTCGCAGACATTGGCAGCCATCTTGCTCCAACACATGGCAACAGACTTTGGTGAGGGAAGTAACTTATGCTTTATGGCCTGGTAAATGTAAGCTTCTGCCCTAAATAAATACCCTTTAGAAAAGCCAACAGATTTCTGGTATTTTGCATCAGCACCCCTTTGGCTGACTAATACAGCTGGTTACTGTAGACTGTGGATACTCAGGTTTGGTGAAATAGCCCAGCCACTGTACAGTGCTATTGGGGGGCTGACAACCATCCCTTAGAATGGGGAATGAACCAGGAAGCTGCCTTCCATGCCTTAAAACAGGTCTTTAGCCCTCCAGCCTTAGGAATTCCTAACTAAACAAGCCTTTCTGTATGTAACCGAAAAGAAGGGGTTGGCCCTAGGAGTGGGGTGGCTCTAGGAGTGTTAGTCCAGAAACTGGGTGAGATTTCTTGATCAGTGGCTTATTTCTCTAAACCCCTGAATAACACAGTGCAGGGATGGCCACCTTGCCTGAGAGCAGTGGGGGCAAGCGCCCTTTTAATTGAACAAACCACCAAATTAACCTGGGAGCAAACTCACAATCTTAACCCTATACCAGGTGAAAGACAGTGCTTGAGGCCAGGGGCCACCAATGGCTTACAGGTAGCTGGTTAATTAAACATCAGGCTCAATTACTAAGGAACCCTGGAAGTGCAGCTAAGGGTGTGTCAGACCCTCAACCCAGTCACCCTGCTACCGGCAGAGGGCCCAAGGTCAAATCCTGAGGGGCCCCTTCTCCATTCCTGCCTTGAAACTCTCAACCAAAACTACTCAAGCAGGCCAGATTTAAAGGATGAGCCTCTAGCAAGCCCAGACTTTGAGTGGTTCACAGATGGAAGCAGTTTTATTAGGGAAGGAATTAAAAGGGCAGGCTATGCAGTGGCTTCTCAGTTTGAAAGCATAGAAGCCCAAGCCCTTCCCTCTGGGACCTCAGCCCAGAGGGCAGAGCTTATCGCCCTGACCCAAAGTTTAAAACTGGCAGCTGGGAAAAGAGCTAACATTTACAGACTCCAGGTATGCTTTCCTCGTCCTCCATTCCCCCTCGGCTATGTGGCAAAAACAAGGCTTGCTAACATTTGGGTCACCAATAAAGCACAGGCGAGAATTCCTGGACCTACTTGAGCAGGGGTTCTTAATGTTTTTTGTTCCATGGACCCCTTTGCCAGTCAGGTGAAAAAAACGGACCCTTTACTAAGTCCGCACTATATTGTGTATTATTTAATAAATATATCACACCCACACCAACACATCCCTACAAAAATAATGTTTTATTTGAATTTCAATTCAAGCTCATGGACCCCTTGTTAAGAACCCCTGTACTAGAGGCTCTTCTGTTGCCCCGAGAAGTAGCAGTTATGCATTGCCCAGGGCACCAGAAAACAGACACTGCTCTAGCTAGGGGAAATGTCGGAGCAGTTGCAGCAGCTAAAGGTGCAGTGCAAACCCCAGTCTCTCTCCTAGCCCTTATCCCAGAACCTGTCCCCCTCCCTATGGCTCCAGATTATACCCAGGATGAGAAAACTAGCGGCTAGCCTAGGGTTCACCCTGGAAGCTAGTGGGTGGTTTGTCAAGGAAGCTCAAGTCTACCTGCCAGGAGCGGCGCAGTGGAAAGTTCTTCACAGACTCTACCAAGTCACTCATCTAAGGAGGGATGCCCTGACCAGCTTATGCAAATGGGTCTTTGTGGGTCAGGGCCTGACAGAAACAATCAAAGAGGTCGCCAAGAGTTGCTCCTTATGTGCAATTAATGACCCAAACAACAGGAGGCTTAACAAACCTCCTCCCTTAAAGCCCCCTGTCCAGATGCCGGGATCATAAAACTGGCAGCTGGGAAAAGAGCTTACATTTACACAGACTCCAGGTGTGCTTTCCTTGTCTTTCCTGGGGAGGACTGGCAGATAGACTTTACCCACATGCCATCTTGCCAGGGCTATAAGTACCTCTTAGTACTGGTTGATACTTTTACTGGATGGGTGGAAGCATTTCCTACTAGAAGGGAAGGATCAAACAAGGTGGCTAAGGCCCTCCTAAGGGAAATCATTCCCAGGTTCGGACTGCCTAAGTCCCTCCAAAGTGAAAATGGGCCAACCTTTGTTAGCAAAATGACCCAAGGTCTCTTAGCCCTTGGAATTAAATATCATCTTCATAGTTCCTGGAGACCCCAATCCTCAAGGAAAGTAGAAAAAGCTAACTGTACATGAAACAAGTTCTGGCCAAACTTTGCCAAACTACGCACCACCCCGGGTCACCAACCTGCCTGTTGTTTTGCTGAGGTTGTGTGTAGCTCCAAAGGACCCACTTCAGCTTAGCCCCTTTGAGATGGTCTATGGGCAACCTTTCCTCATCCAGGACCTGGTACTAGATCAGGAAACCCAGGAACTCACCAAATATTTCATCAACCTAGGAAAAATACAACAAATTATCTAAGAGCTTGGAATAAAATCCTCCCTAGCCTCAACTGTATGTTGCCTTTGCCTAAAGTTAAACCGGGAGACCAGATTCTGATCAAAACCTGATAGGAAAGCAGGCCTCACTCCCAATTAGAGCCAAAATGGAAGGTGGTTCGGATCACTCCCATAGCTGTTAAAGTAATTGACAGCTGGGTGCACTTATCCCGAGTGAAGCCAGCTGTCCAAGGAAGTGCCAGCTCACCAGAAGCACCTGATGAAACACTTGAGTGCCAGCTATTGGACGGCCTGAGATACCTTTTCAAGATACAAAGTGCCGGGAAACAGATGTGGCTCAAGAGGTTCGGCGTCCGTCTACCATATGGAGGGACTGAGGTTCGATCCCCAGGACCTCCTGGTAAAAAAAAAAAAAAAAAAAAGATACAAAGTGCCAAAGCCAGTACATAAATTGTGTGCTATTCCCTCTAACTCTAGCCCAAATGAAGCTTCATGTATTCTACTACATCATCCTATGGCTAGGGGGAGGGCAAGTCAGATACCCCTTAAGAAATCTTGTCCAAAAAGCGGCTGACTTAGCCAATAAATCCTCATGTTGGCTCTGTGTGCCCCAACCAGAGACTTCCATGGCCTGGCCAGCTGCTCCTAAGCACTGGGTAATCGCCAAGCTCACAGTCTGACCTATTGCCACAGTATCACCCCATGCAGGGGCTGAATACTGATAACCTATGAACTACACTCTGAGCTAGCAGCATCACCTTAGATTCTAAGGCTTAGAACCTACCTCTCTCCCTCTATTGGGACCTCTATACACTTCAGTTCACATACCTAACAACACTACCTTCCCCATCTGTATCTACTCCAACACCTCCCAACATTCCTCCTCCTCTCCTTTCCTGGGCCAACTTAATTCTATCTCCTGTAACAACACCTTCTGAATGACCCCATAGCAGGTCAAACACTTAGGTATGCTGACTGCTCCCCTTGGAGTGGTCGTCCTAACCCAGTACCCCATCAATGCCACAATGCTTACCAACACCAAAGACCCACTCAAGGCTCAGCAGTCTAGGGGAGGAATAGTAAGGGGCTCAAACACTACCCAGTACTGTTGGGGATGCCCTGCTAGCTTTTGTAACTCTGTACTTCTAAATACAACTTATGCCGACCAAAACACCCCACCAAAAATGCTGTGGGCCAGTCATAAACTAGACCCCTATGGCCTGGGAGGAGAAGGTAACCTTGTCTGGGACACCCAGAGAAGCATCCTGTTTCATGACCCAGGGCCCAATGGGTATATGTCGGTACTGTCCACTAGCAGGTTAACCAGTGAGCTGGTGGCTAAAAGCTCTGAAGAGGGCTCCAGCTCACCAATAACTAATCTCACATTTACTGCTGCTTTAAACTATCAAGATGGAATTTTCTTTCTCTGCAGTGACAAGGCCTACCTCTCCTTGCCTCCCCTTTGGACTGGTTTATGCTCACTAGCATACATCACCACCTTTATCTACTATGGTCCTGGAAATTTCACTGTGCTATTTCCTATATTTTTTCATCACACAATAACTAAAAGAGCAGTGCCTCTTCTCATTCCCCTCCTAGCTGTTCTAGGCATAACCACCACTGTGGGAACTGGGGTTGGTAGTTTATACCAAACTCAGCAGCTCTACCACCATCTCTTCATGGAGTTAACCAACAGCATAGAAGAAACTAGCCATGCCTTAGAAGTCCTAAGATAGCAAACAGTCTCACTTGCTGCTGTGGTACTGCAAAATCATAGGACACTAATCATGCTAACAGCAGCACAGGGAGGGACATGCCTATTTCTCAAGGAAGAATGCTGTTTCTATGTAAATTGCTCCGGAATAGCCCTAGATAGCATTTGAAACCTGCAAGATGAAGGCCACCAACTTCAGAAGGATGCAGCTTCTGGAGGCACCTGGCCTTTCTCATGCTCGTGGTCAAGTATGTCATGGCTGGCCCCCCTTTTGGGACCACTTACCACCATTATTATCCTTTTAGTGGGGCCATGTATCTTCAAAATTCTAAGTTTGTTTCTTCCAGAATCAATACCTCCCAGAACAAGATATTAGTCACGAGGGGATTTCATCCAGTTCTAACCAGGGTGTCGGACCTGTCTTTCCTCGACCTCAATAGAATAGCCAGAGAGATTTACACCCTGTCAGGCAGGGACTACTGTCCTAACCAGCAGGAAGAATAGAGAAGAATGACCATCACCCCTCAGCATCCCCTTAAGAATAAGCGTGTGAACTCTCTGAGGGGGAAGTTGAAGCAGGTTAGTTCAGGGAAACAAGGAGAAGACAAGCCACAACATGGCCACGAGACCCGGCCCGGAAACCACTACTACTGAAAACAGAGCCTGGGAGCCCGGCTGAGACCTTGACCACAAGGTCACAGTTGGGACTCTTTCCGGGGCCAAGGGGAGGCCCTGGATAATTCCAAACAGGCCTCCCCATTGGTCTCAGATAACCCCAAACAGAAAACCTCACCACTGGCCCCACCATTGGTGGAGTAACCAATAACAGCTGGGGCCCTCCCCTTAGCATTAGCAAGGGGAGGAATAATTAATAGCCTAATAAAGGCAACTGCACAAGCCAAATCGCTTTCTCTACCTAGAGGAGCCCACATCAAATCTTGGTGCGTTTTTCCACCTTCTCTCCCATTTCTCAGCAAGCTCTGTTCTTTCCCCCCATTTCTCAATAAATTCTTTTTACTGGCCTATCTAAACTGGTATGTTCTTAAATTCTTTTATGCGACATAGCCAGGAACTTAGAGGAATACAACACTTCCCCTGCTTCAAATATTCTGTTTCTAATAGTTTTCCCATTTACTTTCATGGGATTTCAGAAGTTATCAGAATATAGTTGTAAATAATGATGTGTCTTCTTTTCTTTATGTGTAGCTTTTAATTCATTTTCTTGTCTAATTGTGCTGAATGTCACTTTTAGGGAGGGGAAAGAGTGATAATGAGTAGCTTTATCTTTCTCCTGAGCTCAATGTCAACATTTTCATTGCTTCACAATTAACTATGATGCTGGGCTGGTAGAAGATATATTTGTTATTGTGTTAAGGAAGTATCCATCTATTTCTTCATGATTAATTTTTTAAAATCTGGAATTGATGTTGAATTTTAGCAAATGTTTCTATTTTTGGCCTTAATGGAGATGATCAGATGAGATTTTTTTCTTTTGACCAATGAACATGGTAAATTGTAGTTTATATAGATTTTGTAATATTCAAGCCTTCTTGCATTCTTTAATAGCCTCAGTCAAGGTGTGGGTTTTTTTTTTTAATATTCAGATGGATTCTATTTACTACCATTTTATTTACATGTTAAAATGTATATTATAACATGAGATTGCAACATACACATAATTGGAATCCCAGAAGGAAAAGGGAGAAAACAGAGCAGGAGAAATATTTGAAGAAATAATGGTCAAGAATTTTTCAAAATTAAAGACAGTTATCAGACTACTGATCCAAGATGCTCAGAGATCACAAAACAGGATATACCAGCACACACACACAGACACAGACACACACACACACACACAATATTAAGACATTTTAAATTCAAACTGCTGAATACAAAAGAAAAAGAATATCTTGAAGGAGCCAGAGAAAAAAAGAAACATTACAAATAGATAAAAATAAGAATTACATCAGAAACCACCCTAGCCGGTGGACAATGGAATGACTTCTTAAAGAGCTGAAAGGAAACAAGAGAAACTGGCAACTCAAAATTCTATACTCAGTAAAATTATCTTTCAACAAATGAAGGAGAAATGAAGATGTTCTCAAACAAAAACTGAAGGAATTCATTGCCATCAGATCTATTCTAAAAGAAATGTTAAGGGAAGTTCTTCAGGCATGAAGGTATATGATAGACTAAAATGTGGATCTTCAAAGAGAAATGAAAAGGATTGGAAATGGAATAAATGAAGGTAAAATGAAATTAAATTTTTAAAACTTTTACTTGCTCTAAAAGAAAAATGACACCTAAAGCAAAAATTGTAGGTCTATATTGTGGGTTTATAGTGTGTGGAAAAGTAAAATGTATGACAACATCAGCACACGAGATGGGAGAGAAGAATTAAAATATCTTATTGCAAGGTCCTTACACTATATATGAAGCAGTAGAATATTATTTAAACGTAAATTCTCATTAATTACAGCTATATATTGTAAACACTAGGACAACCACTAAAATTTTTGGAAAAGATGCTTATATACATTTTAAATACATTACATATTTAAAAGACAATAGAGGTGATAAAATGGAATCATAACAAATGGTCAATCAACCCAAGAGAAGGCAGAAAAAAAGAAAAGAGAAAAAACAAAGAACAGATGGAACAAATAGCAAACAGTAGATTTTAATCCAGCTGAAACAGGCTAGTAAGATAGGGAATCGATAGACGGATCTGGAATCTGGCAAGAAGTCCACGTGAATATCAATACCCCCAAGATGGCTGCTGGAAGACCCTTATGAATGAGATTTCCTCTGGAAGCCAGGAGAAGCCCTGGATATTCTCCAGGGACATTATCATTGGGCTCTCCTGGGGGATTGATGGGTGGGGTAATCAATCAAAACAGCAAACAGCTGGGACTCCTACATGTCATTAGCAAAGAGGTGGAATAATTAATGATTTAAAAAGCAGGTGCAAAGGTCGAATAATTCTCTCCCGAGCCTCTCTTGGCTTCTGTACCCTGCTCTCACCGTGTTCCCCCTGCACGGATCAACACACAAGTAAAACCTGGGCATTTATAATCTATAATGGAAAATTGTAGTCTGTAAATCAGCCCTCTTTATCACTCTTCAGCCCCTTACTCTCTACCAGGGACCCTTGATCTGTTATTTTCTTCCATTTCTCTTTCCTCCCTATCTTAATAAATTACTGGCCTAACTAACCCGATGTGCTCTTAAAATTCATTTCTGCAGCATAGTCAAGAACCTAGACAAAATCCGGTAATACAACAATGGCGACAATCACATTAAGTGTAGATGGTCATTCTAAACACACTAGTTAAAAGTCAGAGACTGTCAGATTGGATGAAAAACAAGCCCAACTATAAGTTGTCTACAAGGAAGCCACTTAAAAAATATAAAGGCAAAGAAAAAATAATAAAAAATATATATATATATAAAGGCAGAGAGAAGTAGAGAGGGTAAAAGGATGGAGAAAGCTTTAATGTGCAAATACTAAACAAAAGAAAGCTAGAGTAGCTGTTTGAATATCAGACAAAATAGAGTTCATGAAAAGGAATTTTAAAAAAAAGGAAAAGAAAGGAAAAGGAATACTATGCGGAATAAAGTCTTAGCCTTTATTGACAACTCCTGCCTGAATCAACTACCACTCTGATGGTGACAAATGCTAATTTTCTATTATTTTCCATTTCCATTATTCCTTCTACAAGTATTAGTTGGCATTTTACTATAAGGAAAAGCTTTCCCTTATTCCCTATTCGTTCATTTATTCATTCATTCAATCAGTATGATTCTTTTGTTCTGATTTCCTTCAAAGCTTTGTAATTCATTACTCTCATTATTTGCTTTGATACTCAAATTGTCTCAGATTTAGCCAGTGGTAGCACCTTCGAGTTGGCTTCTGTGTCCTTTTGACTTATCCACATCATTCATTGAGCACTTACTTCCTTTCTGACAAAACAAGTTGTTTCAGGCTCATTTTGTACTTTTCCTGGCCCAGCCTTGGAATTAGTCCTTTCTCCAGAGAATCTTGGTTTCTTATAATGGAAGATGGACTTTAGAAGACAAGATCTAGGCACTTGGTGTGCTTCTTGCTTCTTTGTAATCACTGTTTCTAGGCCTTCTCAGTGGACAGAGTTAGACAAGAAGACAACAACAACACACACAAGTGTGTGTGTGTGTGTGTGTGTGTGTATGTATTGTGAGATTGGAATGGTAAATGAATTTACTAACCATCTTGATTTGCTTGAGCTTCCAGTTTTTCCAGGGAATTATAAAGAAGAAATGGAGGTTAACTGAAGCAAGCTGACATATCAATAACAGTCAGTAAATTTTATAAATCTGTACTTCTGTGTTTCTGTGGTTTGTGTCTGTCTGTTTGTTTAATGTATATTTTCCTACCTCCGGATGATAGTTATAAATTAACAAATGAAAACTCTTAAAAGAGCTCTATTCAAATTGCTAAAAATTATGTAAGCACTTATATTGGTAAATGAATACTCCTGGAGGCCAAATTAGAAAAGCCAAACAGGACAAAAGTCATATAAAATCAGACTAAAGGAAATATTTAAAGGAAAGAAACTAAAAAGTTTTTTTCTGAATTCTTCCATAATCTTTCTATAACCTATCATGCCCCCAGGGTCTTCTAACCTTGAAAACTGTTGTGGGAAGCTGGGGGGTGGGCTGGGTGTGTAAAAATAGGGGAGATGTGAGTTCAACTAAGAATTCTGTGTACTAGGCCTGGAAGTTAAAACAATAGGGACAGAGGGGATATTGCAGAATAAACCTTGTTTTATATAGTCTGTCCTGTAATTCCCCAATTAAATTTTAACAGCTTTGAGATGAGAGTAATCCAAATTTCAGTAAGTAAAGGTCCTTAAAAGCTATAAAAAGGTTTTCTAAGCCATGATTGAAACAAATTAAATAATTATATATTCTCCAGGGCCTGATTGATAGTATGCTTTTGATTTTTTACAATTTTCAGGTATTATGAAATTTTTTTTCTATAAAGGAAAAAAAAACATCTATGAAAATACCTTGATTCAAAACCAATATTCTTTTCTTTTTTAAAAACAATTTATTGAAGTATATCATTCATACATGAACATACATAAACTATAAAGTGTTCAGTAACATTGTGAACTTATAAAACAAACATGCATAACATCATACAGGGCTCCCACACATCACCCCCCCCAAAACACCCTATATTGTTTTGAAACATTTGTAAACAAATCATGAAAGAGCATTGTCAAAGTATTACTACCAACTATAGTCCATATCTTCCTCCCCTAAACATTTTTTTAAGGATTTATTTATTTACTTTTATCCATTTTTACAACCCCCCCCATTTTTGCTGTTTCTGTATCCATTCGCTGGGCAACTCTCTGTGTCCGTTTCCTGCCCTCTCTTCTCATCCTTCTCCTCCTGTCTTCACTGGGATTCGATCCTCGGAAACTGCAACGTGGGAGAGAGGCATCCTACCGCCTGTGCCACCTTAGTTCCTGGTTTATTGGTGCGTCTCATCTTGTGCTTTCCCGTGTCACTCTCCTATTACATCATCATCTTACTGCGTGGCTTGTGGAGCCTGGTGGCGCACTTGCTCACGGGGCCTGACGGCCCACGCGCCTTCTATATTTTTCTTTATTTAATTTTTACCGGGAATTCCCGGGGATGGAACCCAGGTCCCTCCATATGGGAGACAGACGCCCAACCACCTGAGCCACATCCATCCCCCTGCTATATCTCTTAAGGTTGACCAAAGATACCCAAAGTTACAGTCATTTCCCATACAGGATGGTCATATAATAAATCAGGCTTAGTTTATCACCAACATTCTAAAAACCAGACCTAGGGAGAAAAACTAGGTCTGGGGACACATGCATAGTTTCTAATATAGTGGATGTTTAGCCTACCCTGATTATCACAAAATCAGGTCAGCAAGAATATTTTCATATTATGAAATTTTAAGGTATTATGAAAACAAAGAAGTTTTAATCTATGGAAGAAAAAAAAGAAAAAACATTTCTTACATAATCATTATTTTGTTTTTATTCTACTCAGATATAATCTTCCCAGGTTTATATGGATAATAATAAAATAAGGTAGCATTAAGTCTGTTAAATTTTTAAGATGATGAAAATTGTAAGTTTTTGGTTAATGAAATTTTTACAAATGTCTTTAAAAACAATTCTTTTGCCTAAAATTGAAATGACTAGTTTTTCACAGAACAGAATGAGTGATATGAGACTTAAATGAATATGAAAGAAGTAGTTTTGTGAAAGCTTGTTTAAGAGGGTGTGTTTTGTCCCAAGATAAGATGGGTGGTTTTCATAAACTTAGGATGGAAATATGTAGGACAAGACTTGAATGCATATGGCAAGTTATAGAAAGGTTAGTGGAAGTGAATTTCACTTATTACTGGCTATGATTTAATAAGCTTATTTAAAGGTAGAATTTGTCTTGAGATGAAGTAACCAGTATATGTGGTTATGGATGGTTATGGGAAGTTTGTAAAAGCATTGAAATATTACAATGTAAATGACTGATTCCAAGAAATCATTATTAAGCAAAAATCTAGGGGTTGATGTTGATAACACAAAGTAACTTTATAGCAAAAAAAAAAAAAAAAAATCTTCAATCTGTTTATAATCTATGCTAACTAAAATTTGTTTACCAAATGGTATGCTGACGCAAAACTAAAATTTGCCTTTTTCTCTGTTAAAGTAACACAGTTTTCTTAAATGGTTTTGAGTGGATGGAGATAAAAGTCCCTTTGAGATAATCCATATATATATAACAAAGAATCTGTACCTTATCATCATATCCTTAATGGTTTAAAAAAAAAAAATATATATATATATATATATATATATATATATATATATATACACACAGAGCCACTGCTATTTTGGAAGTTAAGTCTTTTCCAAACTATTTTACTAACTTATTGGTCACTGTGATAAATAGAGCCCTGCTTAAATAAAATGTTCAGGCCTAACAACCTTTAATATTCTAATAAAACTCTTAAGGATATCTTTAATTGCAAACTGTTAGAAATAATTTGTTCTTTCACCTTGTAAAAAGTGAGGTGACGGGGGGCGGATGTGGCTCAAATGGTTGGGCGTCCGTCTGCCATATGGAGGGACCTGGGTTCGATCCCCGGGACCTCCCGGTAAAATAAAAAATATATATATAGAAGGCGCATGGGCTGCCAGGCTCTGTGTGCCGCTGAGCTGTCGGCTCCGGGAGCCAGGCAGCAGGATGATGACGTAACGGGAGAGACAAGACGAGATGCTCCGAAAGCTCCTAAAGCCAGGAACCGAGGTGGCGCAGGTGGCAGAACACCTCTCTCCTACATCGGAGGTCTCCGGGATCGAATCCTGGTGAAGACTGGAGGAGAAGGATGAGAAGAGATGGCAGGAAACAAACACAGAGAACTGCCCGACGAATGGACACAAAACAGCAAATGGGGAAGGGGGGGTTTAAAATGGATAAAGTAAATAAATAAATCTTTAAAAAAAAAAAAAAAGTGAGGTGCTGAAATATATACACTTAATATATGTAAAAAGTAATATTACATTTACCACTCTGAAGTTTTAAGGAATCACCCACATAGTTAAAAGTAATTTATTCTTAAGGTGAGGATATTAGTGTTCTGATAAACATGTAATATATTAAGGTGGTGGTAGCAAGAAGATCATCTTGATTCCATTGGGAATTTAAAATTTTCGTAAATTTACTGAAAAATAGTTTTCTTGCAGTACTGCTAAAATTTCTTTGTGGTAGAAAGAATCTTCCTAAAAGAAGAAAATGTAAAAAAAAAATTTAAATGTGTAATCTACTTATATATTTGGGAATTGTATAAAAAAATTCTTAAAGACTTTTAAAGTTATCACTGTCTATTCTATCCTAATACTAATCAGCATGATGATATATTGTTGGTTGTAGTTTTAGCTATTCTTAGAAAAATGTGATGTGATACAAACAACCAAAATCTCTTATCAGTTACACAGTTTTGCTCTGATGCTTCTCTAAAAGAGCATGCAGTCACCCCATTGTAAACAAAAAGGGACTTTAAAGGAAAAGCAAGGCAAAAGTTTATTTTTGGGGAAACGGATGTGGCTCAAGAGGTTCGGCGTCCGTCTACCATATGGAGAGACCGGGGTTCGATCCCTGGTACCTCCTGGTAGAAAAAAAAAAAAAAAGTTTATTTTTGCCTGTTGAGTAACATAATCTTGGTAAAAGAGTGAAAATAAAAGTAAAATGAGGGAAGCGGCTGTGGCTCAATCAGTGGGGCTCCCGTTTGCCATGTGGGAGGCCCCGGGTTCGGTTCCCGGGGCCTCCTGGTGAGGGCGGGCCCGCCTGCGCGGCGTGGTTGGCTGACCCGGCGAGCACAAGCAGCAGGGGGGGTATAAATGAATAAATAAATAAAATCTTTAAAAAAAAAAAATTGCTTTAAAAAAAAAAAAAAAAAAAAAGTAAAATGAAACAAAACTTCTACTGTAAGCTGTAATTAATAATCTCTAGAAATAGCTTTATTTAAGGAAGTTAGGGCCTAGATTGTAAGCTCTTACTACAGTCACATTTATTCCTGAGCTCTGATCTCTAATTGTTATTTCTAAATCCTGAGATGCTTTGCTCTTTAGATATAACCTAATAGCTCCCCAGAATTTAAGTACCTGCATGACACCTGGAACCCAGAGTTAAAGTTAGGCAGCTCTAAAAGTGATGAAGCAGCAGCTCTATAGCTACACAAGAAGAGTGGCCAAGAAGACAAACAGACACAGAAGAACACACAGAGAATGGACACAGGAGAGCAGACAGTGAGCACAAAAAAACGAGGGGCGGAAGGGGGGAATAAATAAATAAATAAATAAATCTTAAAAAAAAAAAAAAAAAAGTCCTTATCTTTACGATAAAAGCCACCCTTCTAGATGGCAATTCCCAGAGCTCACAAACTCCTAGAATTGCTTATCTTGTAGCTGTGGCATATCACAGTACTACACTTTATACCCCTCACCCCGTTCCAAGCTCAGGGCCTTTTTTTTTTTTTTTTTTTAATCTTATTTGACACGTTTATTCAAGGCTTTGACCAATTTTTTTTAAAAAGATGCTTAGATTACATAAATGTTACACAAATAGATATTATTTTATTTTACTTTTTTAAATTTTACCTCCCACATGCAAAGCAGGCGTTCAACCACCAAGCTACATCCGCTCGGTGGCAAACCCAGTGCCTTTTGTGGAAGAGGTGGTGGCAAGACCGTGAGAGCTGTGGAACAGGGTGGATTGTAGCATAAATAACTGCATTTTCTCCCCCAACCCTTTCAGTTCTTTCCTCCCCAAACTTCTGCAGCAAGCACTGTTAAAGCCCCCTTTGAAGCCTAGGGCTCCCTAATTACTCCCTCTGCTTCCAGCTGTTTGTGACTTAAAAAGGAGGGAATGCCTGTGGGGTATTAACCCAAAGACATGCTGATCATCATCACCCCAGGGGCTGTTACAGCCAGACCCTAGATGCAGTAACCCAGGGCCTTCCCTCCTGCCTACGTGCAGTCATTGCCCTGCGACTGGCTCAGGCAGTCTCTGAGGTAACCCTAGACTTGGCTCTCACAATTTTCTCCTACTGTGGAGACTGCTAAACAGCCATCTTACCCAGCATTTCTCTGCAAGCCGCCTGGCACACCTAGAAGCCTCCCTGCTAAGCAACCCTAGTATTTCAATTCAGAGGTTAGACTCTCAACCCTGCCACTCTCCTCCCTGACTCGGCCACCAAAGATGACTGCATCACCCTTCTTGACTCGGTTCTCAGCCCAAGAACAGACCTCAGTGACCTCTGAAAGAACCTAATGATGTATGGTTCACAGACGGATCCTGCGATTGTAATGAAAAGGGATATCTAGTTGCAGGGTATGGAATAACAACCTGTTCTGAAATCCCTGAAGCTTCCTCAGCTCAGCAGGCAGAACTTACAGCAGTTACGCTGGCCTGCCGCTTGGCAAAAGGTAAAGCAGTTACCATTCACACAGGCAGTCACTATGCCTTTGGAGTAGCCCACGACTCTCGCATGCTCTGGAAACACCAAGGTTTCCTTATATGCTCTGGCCAGCCCATCAAAAACAAGTTTTGAGTAAGTGAATTTCCCCAAGGCAGTAGCAGTAGTGAAAACTGCAGGACATAGCAGAGCTAATTCAGAAGAAGCCCGAGACACTGCAGATCAAGGGGCAGGTATGGGACACCCAGTAAACTACTGGAACCTGCCAAGCCAGCCTGCCTTACCCCTCTGCACTGTGCCAACAGCCCCTCAAGGGCCTTCTATAAATGACATTTTACAAGCCCAGCAAACTATGTCGCCCCAGATCTCAAAAATCTGGAGGGCCAAGGCAGGCATAAAGATCCCCATACTGGACTTTGGGTCAGCCCCAATGGTATATTCATCCTTCCAGATGTCCTCACTTGCCCAGTGATGACTCATCTTCACACCCAAACTCATCGGGCTCCTAGTAAGCTTGACATTCTTGCGAGGAAGTATTGGTGGGGGAAATTTTAAATCTGCAGCCTCTGCCCTCAATATAACTCTGCTCGACCCTTTCAGCCTGCCCCTGATCTCCCCCCTTCTCCACCACCTGTGCATCCAGGAGATTGGGGATATTGGAAATAGTGTCTTTGGAAGCATGGACTTGAGTCTCGGTGGAAAGGATCCTTTTGAGTCCTCCTTACAACCCCCACGGCTGCAAAGTTTTGAGGAATCGACTCCTGAATTCACCTATTGCACCTAAAACCACCCAAGTGGACTACTGAAAGCATCAGAGAGACCTGACCCTGACACTCCACAGGGTCCAGAAGCAGCTGGCATCTTCCAAGACTCCGGATGTGGGCTGAGTACACTTAAAATCCTTTTTGTCTCTTTTCTTAATTAATGCATAGTTCTCCCCCAAGAGCAAGGACAGCCTGACTGGCCCCCTAGGGATCCTTGTTAACTCTGTTATCTTCTATTTGCTGCAGTTAACTCCACTGCCTTTATCTAGACTGTAGCAAACATTGTTTTCCCTAGCCCCATTGTCTAACTAAAATGACCCTTTCACTGTTCTTTTGCTTATTACCTCATGGAACAAAGACTTTTCTGCCTCCCCTCAGGTTTCCCCTTCCTATGCAATACCACTCTAGGGCCTGTAGCATTCCCTTCCTTGCTCACTGACCCAAAGCCCGATAAATGCACAATTGGCTCTGTAATAGACCCCAAATTCTACCCTTATAACTTTACCTCTTCCAAGAATTGGTTTAATTCTTGATGGAATAGGGCTCAGACTTGTACTTTTAGCCCCCTGGATAGGTTTTGGATAGCAAGAACACAACCTCAGCACCACCCTTGAAATTGTAGCTCAAGAAACCAGGCAAGCCCTGCAAGGACTAACTACCTCTCTCAATTCCCTTGCAGCCATAACTACGGACAATCGGTTAGCTTTAGGTTACCTACTGGCAGAAAGAAGAAGGCGTCTGTGCTGTTGCCAACACATCCTGTTGTACTTGGATCAACACCATCAGACAAGTCGAGACCAATATCCAGGAAATCTTCAAGCAAGCCATATGGCTTCACAGCATAAACCAGCAACCAAGAGACAAACGGGAGTCAATTAAGGGGTTTCTCCCTAACACCTCTTGGTTGTATTCCCTAGTCTCACTGCTGATCATTATCCTTCTCCTCAGACCTGTTTTCATCTGTATTATCACCAACTTTACCACAGAGTACCTCAAAGCCACCGGACTTTTTCTCCTATTGCCTGTAGCTTTAGAGTATCAGTCTGTAAAGCCCCAAACTAGTCATACTTGGTCTTCGGGGAGTCAAAGGACTCCCTCGACCAAAAGGAGAGAATGTGAGATTGGAATGGTAAATGAATTTACTAACCATCTTGATTTGCTTGAGCTTCCATTTTTTTCCAGGGAGTTATAAAGAAGAAACAGAGGAGCAGGGACGGATGTGGCTCAAACGGTTGGGCGTCCGTCTCCCATATGGAGGGACCTGGGTTCGATCCCCGGGACCTCCCGGTTAAAAAAAAGAAGAAACGGAGGTTAACTGAAGCAAGCTGGATCAACAATCCTTTGCAGCGATGATAAAAGCCCCTGCCCCAGCCTGAGAGGAAGAACTGTAACAAAGAGTTCAAGCTGACACCTACAAGGCCTGCTGACCTTCACCAGATGGCTACAATGCTACACCCACATCCTGCTTGCTGATTAACAAACTGGGCCTCAAGGACACTCTGCCCAAACAGTCCCCTGTAGCCCCCGTAGCCCATGCAGCTCACAGAACACATGTACTAACCATAAATCACGTCCCCTTTATCCCTCCCCATTCCCTCACACCTCTCCTTTGTCTCAAGCAGCCATCTAGGCTGCTCCCCCAGCACACCCCTTTGAGCAGAAACCTTTTCTGGGGCTGCTCCTGCATTAATGCAATTTTAGCTCAATAAACTTGCTCTGCACCCCTTTTTTTCTGTTTTATTTTCAGCACAATAGTACACATATATACATATATTCATCATCTATTCATTTATCTCAAGGTTCTTTCTACTCTTCTCCCTTTCCATATTTCTAAGTTCCTTCTCTAACAGTAAGAAAACTGGCTATGATTATTCTAAATATACTCAGTGGCTCAATGCACCCAGTCTTCCAAACATGCTGGCTGATTCCTTCGCCTGGCACCTCTGAGCAAGCCCTCTGCCTTTGAACAGCTCACTCGTCCCCCACCCCAACCCCTACATTCTGTATTGCCCTGGGATTGGCGATGCCCCTGGCAATCCACTGCCAGGCCTCAGTGTGGCATCTCCTTTCCCCCTAAGTGCCACAGAGCTGGGCTATTGCCAGTTCCCCCACTCTGGGAAGGGTTTTGAAGGCTTCAGGTTGTGTTATTTATATCCACTCTTTTGTAGCCTAAAGGTACAAGGGGTGCTAAGGACTCAGGTCCGGCTGTTTGTAGTCTTTATTCTAGAGGACCTGGGTTATGCTTTCTATTAAATACCCTGTTCCCTAGTTGGGGTGTATCTTATTCTTGTGGAGTAATCTTTCTTTCAATTCATCTTGAAGACATGAAAACTGGTGAGACCAGCTGGAGCTTTCCTGCACCTACTGAGACCGAGATAGAGCCTTCTCTTCTTGAAGTCTTTTCTTCTTATTATTGTTCTCACTGAGCTGATAACTCACTCCCTCAGGCTGTCTTTTTCTGAATTAGGGGCCGTGGGGGGGGGAGGGCGTTATTTGTGAGAATACACACAATTTTACTAACTAACCTTCTTTCCCTGTTATCAGGCCATTCCCAAATGTTCTGTTTTCCTACCCTTTGACCACTATGTAACCCCTTTCCTTGTCATGTAGTCACTAATTTTTTTGCTTTATAAAAATATTTATTCTGTATTTAGTGTGTTTGTCAGGGGGAGTAATTCTATGATATCACTTTTTTTGCAGTCTGCTAATTGTCCATAAATTAGCCCATTGTCCATTGGCCCTGTCTTCCTTAAATAATAAATTATCCATTTTAGCTGAGTTTATGACCATCCAACTAAAAGCTACATTTCCCAGCTTCCTTTGTACTTGGGTGTGGCCATATGGCTGAATTCTGACCAATGAGATGTGAGCAAAAGTGATTATGCCATTACCAGGTCATACCCTTAAAAGGAATGAGTGTGCACTCCTTTTCCCTTCCCTCTTTCACACCCACTGGCCAGGATACAAACATGATGGCAGGAGCTGGAGCAGCCACCTTGGAACCCAGAGAAGGAAGCCACATGTTGAGGATGGCAGATACTATACAAGTTCTGGACTGCCCACCTCTGAACTGTTATGTAAGAGAAAATCAAAAGTCTATCTTGTTTAAGCCACTGTATTTTGGGGTCTTTTTACAACTTAGACTATATCCTAAGTGATACAGCATCACACATGCTATCTTTTTTTTTTTTTTTTAAAGATTTTATTTATTTATTCATTTATCCCCCCCTTGCTGCTTGTGCTCGCTGGGTCAGCTAACCACGCCATGCGGGCGGGCTTGTCTTCACCAGGAGGCCCCGGGAACCAAACCCGGGGCCTCCCATATGGTAAACAGGAGCCCTACTGATTGAGCCACAGCCGCTTCCCACACACATGCTATCTTTACCCAGAAGCTTGTACTTCCTTTTCATTTGTACTTATGTATGCTTTCTAATTTCAAATTTTATGTATTATGTTCCCCTTTTAAAAAACCAAACAAGGGGAATAGATGTAATTCAGTGGTTGAGCACCTGCTTCCCATGTACGAGGTCCCAGGTTCAATCCCTGGTACCTCCTAAAACAAACAAACAAACAAACAAACAAACAAAAAAAAAAAACAACCCAACTCTCATTGGGGAGTGGATGTTGCTCAGTGTTTGAGTGTCTGCTTCCCATGTATGAGGTCCTGGGTTTAAACCCCGGTACTTCCAAAAAAAAAAAAAAAGAAAGAAAGAAAGAAAGAAAGAAATCAAACAGTTAGCTGGTGGCTTGCTCTTTTTCCTCCGAGAGTACCAACTTAGAGATGTATTAGTTCTAGTGTGCTTACAGTTTTAAGATTGTTTTTGTTACCTTTACATTTCAATGAATTCATAGCCATTTATAGAATTATTGGGTCATACCCTTTGCTCCTCAAGATTCTTCTGCATTGTTTCATTGTCTTATGTCATCTGAAGTTCCTGAAAAGAAATCTAAGGCCAGTATCTCATTTTATTCCCTTTGTTAGAGTGTCTGTTTTTTCTATCTGGATGTTTCTAGATAGAATACTTTTGTTATTCCTAAGATTTAGGAACTCCATGAGAACTATTCTGATCTCAATGCTTTCTATACTCAATTTACTTGGAAAATAGTAAACTCAGTTCATTTGCCAAATTGGGTCTTTTTTTGTTTCAGGAAAAGTTTTTATTTTTTAGACATTTCTTTTTCCAATTTCATTTGTTCTGTCTTTATCATGGAGTCTATCTGTCTGTTGGATCGCCATAAATCTCTTAAATACCTATCATTTTCTCTCTGGCATGTCTTTACTGGTCTTCATTGCATTCTGTATGATATTCATGTCACTAACTGCATTTTCTGCCATGTCAGCTCTGCTTCTTGTGGCCTTTAATGTAACTTTCAGATATTTAGTAGGTTATTCCTCTGTTTCTTTCCTTACCTCTTCCAGTCCCCCCTTTTTTTTTTTTTTTTTTTTTTTTACCGGGAGGTCCCGGGGATCGAACCCGGGTCCCTCCATATGGGAGACGGACGCCCAACCAGTTGAGCCACATCCGACCCCCTCCAGTCCCCTTTTCATCTTCTTTTGGCATCTTTGATTTTTTTTTGTTTCACAGCATCCATATAATATTTAATTTCCTTGAGAGTGCAAAAAGATTCTGGTCAAAGATTTTCTTCTATTACCTGGAATCATTTTACTTCTGATATATATTCTTTATATTTGTTTTCTTCCTGACATTATTTGGGAAAGGAGAGTAGTAGCTAATATAAATTCCATGCTAGATTTTTACTAAGAAATAGTAACTATTTTAAAAGATATGTTTACCTTGAATCCATCTACCCTATAGACATAACTTCTATTTCATAGGAAATACAGTGGCTAGAGAAGCAAGGTAAACACTGCCACAAGGAAGCAACCAGACAAATTCAGAAGGTGGGATATTCTGCAGGACAGCTGACTCAATTGCTTCCAATTGTAAGTGCACTTTAAAAAGGGACTGCAGGGAAGCGGCTGTGGCTCAATCAGTGGGGCTCCCGTTTGCCATGTGGGAGGCCCCGGGTTCGGTTCCCGGGCCCTCCTGGTGAAGGCAAGCCCGCACGGCGTGGTTGGCTGACCCAGCGAGCACAAGCAGCAAGGGGGGGATAAATGAATAAATAAATAAAATCTTAAAAAAAAATAAAAATAAAAATAAATAAATAAAAAGGGACTGCAGTAGATTATGATTAATTTAAAAGAAAATGTAAGATTCTGGATTGGATGCTGATTTGGATAAACCAGCTGTAAGAATAATTGGGTTTAGAGAAATTTTAATATGGCCTGGAAATTAGGTGAGATAAAATGAGAAGAAATGAAAATATACTGAAACACAAAGGTAGAGATTGTTGACTGAATTAAGTAGGTTATAAAACAATTCTTAGAGTATGACATCATTTTGGTTAAACCCACACATACAGTGGTTACAGTGTTCTGTGAGGTAGAAATATGCTCATTTTATGTTGTTTTTTAATTTTATGTTATTTTTTAAATTTTCTACAAAGCACACATGCACTGACCATATAATAATAAATTTCTTTTTAAATAGTGACAATGGATTTAATTAAATGAGACAGATTTTTTTTTTTAAAGATTTTATTTATTTATTCATTTATCCCCCCCCTTGCTGCTTGTGCTCGCTGGGTCAGCTAACCACACCGTACGGGCGGGCTTGCCTTCACCAGGAGGCCCCGGGAACCGAACCCGGGGCCTCCCATATGGTAAACGGGAGCCCTACTGATTGAGCCACAGCCGCTTCCCAATGAGACAGATTTAACACGAGATAATTTAAAACTTAAGCTTCATGCCCCCTCATTTCCATGGGCGTTCCAAGGCCGTAGGAGGCCCTCCAGCAATTTTACATCATACTTTTGTGTTCTTTTTGATTTTCAAGTGTCTCCCACATTGTATAAGCTTTAAGCCCCACAAAACCTGGGTCCAGCCCCAACTGACAACCAGGTATCTTGGTCACTCCTGAGCAAATTTTGAAATGATACCTAACTCTGCCAAAGTGGCTTTAGCCTCAAACCAAAGGATGATCAATATAGTCAAGGAGACTGTCACCAAAGAGCTCATCACCAGATGTGCAAAGGTCACTGATTATGGCAGCATCAACATCATGGAATACACAGAAAAGGCACAAAGCAATGAGTTTTCTCATATTACTGAAATAATCTTTTCACAACTTTCCCCAGAAGCTATAAGTTTATAATCATAAGACCCTGAATTTGAGTTAACCCTGTTTTCTTTATTGTTTAGAGTTATTAGATATTATTGATAAGTAGTACGATCGTTTGCTATTGAACTAGTCCTGAAGAACAGAGAGGAGTTTTAGAATTCTATCAGTTAGTTTTAAGTCTGGCTCAATATGACAGAAAACCCAAATTTATTTCTCTCACATATATAAAAAGTCTGGAGGTCCACCATCAAGGACTCCTATAGTAGTTTTGTGATTATCAAGGAACCAGAACCCTTCTAGCTTGCTATGCTGCCATCTTTAGTGTACCACTTCATGGTCCAAGAAGACTAATTAAGCTCCCGCCATAAAATCTGTGTTCCAGCCAGAAGGAAAAACCAAGGAGTAAAAAAGAACATGCCCCTTCTTTTAAGAATTTCTCACAGAAATTGCACCTAACAATTCAGCTTATATATCTTTTGCCAGAACATAGTCAGATGGCCTTATCTAGATGCAAGGGGGGCTAGGAAATGCAATCTTTATTCAGAAGACCTTGGGCCCAACTAAAAATCAGGCATTCTATACTGGAAAAAAAAAAAATGGAGAGAATGGATATTAGGATATACAGCTAATCATCTATCATATGGTTTCTAAAAAAGATTCTGGGGAAGCGGCTGTGGCTCAATCAGTGGGGCTCCCATTTACCATGTGGGAGGCCCCAGGTTCGGTTCCCGGGGCCTCCTGGTGGGGGCGGGCCCGCCCGCGCGGTGTGGTTGGCTGACCCGGCGAGCACGGGCAGCAGGGGGGGGATAAATGAATAAATAAATAAAATCTTAAAAAAAAAAAAAAAAAAAAAGATTCTGCGTATTAAATTTTTGAGATTTGGTAGAGGCAAGAAGGGCAGACCTCAAAGTTTCATTGATGTAATTGCTTAGCACCTTGAGCTGAAAGTCTCACTTTCTCACAATTAGCTTTCTAGACTGGGTCTTCTTCTGCTGAGGGATGAGGAACACCAACAAGTTGGCCTAATAGACCTGCATGGAAAAGAGAAAAAGTCATCTTCCTAACTGATGGAAACTTTGGGATGTCTGAATGGCCAAACCACCTGCTTCTGGGTTTACAATAGACTGTATTGCTATGGTTAAGCTTTAACTATGAAAAGCAACAAATCAGTTTACTAATTACCATCACTTTGTACTGTGTATTCCATTTCCAGTCTGTTTCTAGGGAAATGTAAACCACAGGACTTGGTCTCTGACCACATACTTTAAGAATATCATCCCGTAGTACATTTTTCCTACATAGTAAACAAAAGAAAGTAAGGCATGTGAGTTCAGAAGTTGCCTTAAGAACTAGCAAGAAGCCGTTACAGGTGCTTCAACAGCGAATTGATGACCTCAGATGAGCAAAGCCTCATGACCTCTTGGCCCTCTCCCTGACTTTATTGTGAAACAACAAAAATAAACCTCATGTTTATACTTTGCATATGTTGCTTGTCATAAACTTTTTCATTTGTCCTTGATGGTTAACACTTTATTTAATACATTCTGAAATTTTGTCCAAATTGGAATACCTTTCTCCCTGTAATAGACTGGTATAGTGGTCAGCCTGCTTGGCTCTTGCCTCTGGTCCAGCTGCCCCAGGATTTGGGCTCTTTCTTCCCCCAGGTCAGGGACAAGGAATACTGTCAACCTCTGAGACTGGGAGCGGCCTGTTGATCCAGTCAACTGGAGGAGCTCATCAGGGGCTTTTATTCCTCCCAGCTGGCACCCTCACAAACTCAGCTTCTGGGTAAGAAACTAATTACTTCCACTCTTTCTTCAGTTTGACCTTCTAAGGGAAATGAAGCCTGCAGAAGTAACTAGTCAACAGTAGCAGAGCACAGAGCAGCTGCCTACAACCTTGCACCTCCTTCCATAACCAGTAAAGGCTACTGCCTAGAAACCGGGCCGGAGGTGGGGGGTGGGGTGGGGGAGAGCACATCATGCAAAATTCAGGAAAACTGGGTTTTAAATGGACAAACAGCCTTTAAATCTGTTTGGGGGTAGGTTGTATTAAGAGGAAGGCAGGGGTTGAAAGGCAGGGAGCGTGTTTTCCCCATAGCAGCAGCAGGAGCTTCCCAACAAGGTTGCTTGCTTTCTGCCTGGCTGGCAGCTTTCTCAGCAAGTTCTGGGAGAGCTATGTCCTGCTGTCTGGAGAAGGGCTGGGGAATGTCAAGGCATCAACAAGTTATAAGAGCACTCTAGAGGGAAAGGGAGGCTCCTCTGCATTTCCCTTTCCTGCAGGCGTGCCCTGATTTTTCCATGATGTCATCCATTCATCATTGTGAGCTGATTGGTGGTCCCAGGCCTTGGCCAGCAGCCCAAGGCCAGGAGGAAAGAGAGAGATCCCAGGACAAATGTGCAGCAGGCCCCTAAGCATGTATAGAAATGTTGTCATCAGTTCCACATAGAAAGTCTTGGTGGAACTCAAAGAAGACAGTAAAAGTCACAAGATCCTATCCAACCTTCCCTTCCTTGAATGCCTGGGAAGAATTCAGGGGCCTCTTGGCTGTGAATGGGGAACCAAACCCTGGAGTGGGCCTTGGCGTGGAGGAGGGACTGCTCTGCCAGATGGTTCATTCTCCAGAATTCAACCTGTTTCCTGACTCAGTGGTGTTTGAAAGCAACTTTGTCCAGGTACTCTTGGGCCACTCAGAATGACACTCCTTGTTTTTTCTAAACCTGTTCCCAAGATTTGGCCAGGAGAGTCCATCCCTGGGACTGGAGTGAGAGCTGAGGCCAGGAGAAGTTAGCAGACCTGGAAGGCAAGGCCACCCAAGCCAGGGCTTCTTCGGCAGACACTTTCCATCCTGGGAACAGGGGTCAGGTGTTCTCTGCTCTGAGTGGAGGATTTCCTGTTCAGCTGCCCCCACTGACCTCCTCCTCCAGGCTCTCAGCCCCAAGCAATGAAATGAAATTCCCTCTGATGGTTAGGAACAGAAGTGCCAGTTGGTGAAAGAACACGAGCTGGGGACCCACGAACCTGGGCTCAGATTCCAGGAGTTGGGAGGCATTATTGTCAAGTAACCTACACTCTCTGGGTACTCATTTCCTCAATTCTAAAAGGGGTTGGACTGACATAAGGATTAAATGCAAATACAGGAGGCAAAGTCCTTAAGATAACAGGTACTCAGTCATTTGCACTGGGCTTTCCCCAGCCCAGATGGAACCTGTGCAGTGAAGGGCTCTGCAAAGAAGAGCCAAGAGGACCCACTTTTCCAAGAAAAGCTGGGATACCATCTAGGAGCAGATTCAGAGAACTGCTAGTGATGGCAGAAAACCCCTAAGTTATGAAGTTCCTGTGGCAGTTAAGAGTATGTAGCTTAAATATTATTACAGTCATTTAACCAATATAGGTTATAACGGGTTCTCGACCCAGACTTCCACCCTACCACCACCTGGGGACATTTGACAATGACTGGAGACATTTTTGGTTGTCACAACTTGGAGGAGGGAGTTGCAACTAGTGGTAGAGGCCAAGGCTGCTGCTTAACATCCTATACTGCCCAGGACAGCCCCCTCCCCCAACAGAATTATCTGACCTGAAATGTTAACAGTACCAAGGTTGAGAAACCTTGGGTTAAAACATCCTGCTGCTTCTGTGATGTGCTCCAGCTATGCCCGTGGGGCTGTTTTGCAGGTCAAAAGGGATAGAAGCTGGATTGACATCTACAAAGCCTCCTACACCACAGCCCTTGGGGTGACCTCCTCTGTGCCCTGCCTGCCCCTTCCCAACATCCTCCTCATGGCCAGCGTCAAGTGGCATCATGGACAGAGCCAGACATGGAACAGACCATCTACAGCCCCAAACATCATCCTGAAGAGGTAAACAACACAGATGGGAGCAAGAGACAAGAGGCTGAGGGGTGTGCTTGACATGGACGCTGCCTTGTAACTAAACCCGAGGTGGGGAGAAAGCGGAGGAGTCGTGAGCAATAACATTTGTTTCTTTAGACAACAGTAAGCTGAAACAGACAGTATGGAGGTCAAGTGGGGCAACAGGGGTGCTATGAGGGCCGAGTCTACCTGCTCAACATCGTTCTTGCTGCATGCATAAGAAATCTCTTGGCTTGAGGCCAAGCGACAAGAAGGCAGGTCTGACAGGTAGAGCACTGTTGGGAGATGCAGCTTCTAGTACTTGGTCTGCTACTAACTGGGCTCAAATAATTTTGAAGAAGTCACGAGTCACTTGCTGCACTTCAGTTTTCCTATTGGTAAAATGAGTGTGTGACTAAGTCTCTCTTACAACTGTAAAGTACAGTGACAGCTTGTCTGGGATGAAGTGGCCCTTTTTGATGTTTGGGCCTCTTCACGTAATACGTAAGATATCTCAAGAGTTTCGAGATAATTCCGGAAGTCTAGGAAAACCTTTTTCTTTCTCCATGCTGCTTCGGTGATAAACCTCTCCATTGTGTTCCTAGTGTACCTGTAGCAAGTGCAACCCATCCCCTGCTGACTAATTTTATTAGATCCAGAGCCAGCTTTTTGAACTTTATCTCCTCTGGGAAGAGGAATTGAGGCATCCAGGGTCCTGAATGGATAAGCTGGACAGTGGGGCCAACTATGGCAGAGCAGGGCAGGGCAGCTCTCCATGTGCTCTCATGAAGCAAAGTGCAAAACCCTATGACCCCAGTCACTTTGCTCCTAGGCTGTGTCTCCCAAGCAGGGTCTAGGGAACACCAGTGTGAGAATCATGGCAAGGTGGTAGAGGTTAAAATGCAGATTCCAGGGCCATACCCCAGACCTACTAAATCTGAATCTTTGGGAGTATGATTCAGGTGTCTGCATTTTAAACAAGCTCCCCAGTTGCAGCTGGTCTTCCCAAAGTTTGAGCACTACTGTGCTGAGCACTTTCTATCCATACCCCAGAGGCCTCCAGGCCTACCCCTGAAGAAGGTCGTCCTTGTTTCAATGAGATTAGGGTCTCAGCAGAAGCAATGGAGTTGTCAATAGGTTTACCTTCCTGCCTTCAGGATTCTCCCATTGAAGTTTGTGGAGATCCAGGTCTGTGACCGCTGTCAACGCATCCTGCGGCTGAGGACGGTGACCGAGAAGATCTACTACCTAAAGCTCCATCCTGACCACCCTGAAACTGTGTTCCACTTCTGGATCCGGCTGGTGCAAATTCTGCACCAGGGCCTGTCCATCACCACCAAAGACCCTAGGATTCTTGTCAGTCACTGCCTGGTACCCAAGAACAGCTGCAGCCCCTCAGGAGACTCAAAGGTGAGTGGACACCATTGTCAATCTTTAGCCAAGGCCAGGATGGAGAGGTAGAGCTTAGATTAGCTGGTATGGGACCATCCTGTGAGGGTGATCTCTGTCTGAGGCCTTTTTATTCCCCTACAGCTTTATTGAGGTATAATTTGCAACCATAAAAGTCATTCCTTGTATGTGAGCAATACAATGCTTTCAATAAATGCAGGGTTGTAGACCATTTCCATCACTTAAAAAGTTCGCCTGCTGTGCTGGTTTGCAGTTATTCCCTATTCAGCCTTAGACAACCACTGTTTTCAGTGTCTACAGATTTGTCTCTCTTAGATATTTCATGTAAATGGAGTCAGACAATAGTAGTCTTTTGTGTCTGGCTTCTTTCACTTAGCATGTTTTTGAGGTTTATGTGTGCTGCAGTATTTATCAATAGTTCATAGTATTGGTCTGTAGTTTCCTCGTGATATCTTTGTGATAACCTGGCTTTGGTATCAGAGTAATACTGGCTTCATTCTACTTTTTGGAAGAGTCTGTGAAGAATTGGTATACCTCTTCTTTAAATATTTGATAAAATTCATGAGTGAAGTATGTTAGACTTTTCTGCCTCAGGCCTTTGAGCTTGATAAATGTAAGCCTGACTTGAGCGACAATATAAACTCTATGAAGGCAGGGATTTTTCTCTCTCTTGTTCACTGCTGTGTCCCCAGTGCCTGGCACATAGTTGGCATTCAATAAATATTGAATAAATGTGGACAGCATGTACAACTGGAGCATCTTTGAGGTATCACAGGCATCAGGAAAGAAATCTATTTACCCAGCTGTAAAAAGCAACTCAATATAGGATTTTTCTTAGAGAAATCAATTTTCAAATCATTAGATTCCTACAGTGAGTGTTTGTTTCCCCTACAAGTAACTATAAAAGCTAAGTATAATAACCTTTATTAAGGCTTGTATTAATACCTTATTCAATTTATATTAAGGTATATTAATAGGTTATCTACTAAATTATGTTAAAGTAGTCAATATTATCCTTAGGGCACCAAAGGATATTGGTATAAATATATCCCTTGTTTATACACAAGGGATATAAACAAACAGACATGTCTAAGTAGCTGACATGGCTGACCAATGGAACAAAGTTTGAGTTTCAATGCTTCAGAGTCTGGACTATGAAATTAGGAAATGCAAGTATTAGGGAAAGGCCTTGCTCACCTACTTTGCTTTTTTCCCATATAGTTAATACAGAAGAAACCCCCAGTCTCCCAGCCCAGTGAGAGCCTCATGCAGCTGATGGCCAAAGGAGAAAGTGAAGCCCTCTCCCAGATTTTTGCCGACTTGCACCAGCAGAACCAGTTCAGGTACGTGATTTAAACCATGTCTCTGTTATTCCTTCCCACAATGCAGTTTGTCTGGGCCCAGTTGGTCTGAGCCATGAAATCCAGACATCAAATAACTTGGCTAATGAGCAGAAGGAGGGGGCATTAAATACTGCCACTCTGTATCTAGTCTCTATCCCAGTTTTCTTTGCCATATTTCCTTCTCCACATGGCCAGCACAGCAAGCTTGACTCCAGAGGAGGAATTTTATTTAAAAAATTAAAAGTCACTCTCCAACAATGAGAATAAGTAAGTAATTGTGGTGGAAAGGTAAAATTTAATTTCCATCCCAGTTCCTGGTCCTGAGAAAGATAACCAAAACATTACTTAAAACATTGTCTCCCTACTGGGTTCATTTACCCACTCACCTGCCCTCTGTTTGGACTTGATGGAGCTTCTGTGGTCATTTTCTAAATATGTAGTCTGTTCTGGAAAGCCCTTGTTGAGCAGGCCGATCTTCTCCCTGCCTGAGGAGGAGCCCCAAGAGGCATAGATGTGAAGAGTTGGGTCTTAAGAGCGGATGTAAAAGAGAAAGGAGATGAGAGTACTTAGGCCACAAGACACTACAACCAGAGAGCAAAGGGAATGTGCCCCCTGTGTCCTAGGGGACTCTATGGCTTCAAAGAAAAGGGAGGACAAACATAAATTAGTAAACATCATGAGAAAAGAAAAATGAGATGTCAGAGAGATTTTTGTCCCAACAAGGACCAGCAAGACCAACAGCTCAGGGACAAAACAAATGACCTTTCTTTCTGAAAACACTGAACACTAGGAGGGCTCAGAGGAGGCAATCTCTTGTAATGGTTAAGAAGTCACACAACCTGGGTTCCAATCACTGCTCTGACTGTACGCCTTTGGGCGTATTGCTTACTTTTCTAAACCTCAGTTTCCCCATCTGTAATATGGAAATGATAGTAGTAATAAACTGATCTGAATATTGTCAGGATTAAATGAACTCATATACAAGTACCTAGCACATCTCTCAGCAGATTTAGAGGTGGCTGTAAGAAAGCTCCCAATAAATATTAACTTGTACTACTAACTCAAACTTGGGCTGGAGGCAGGAAAGCATTACCACAAGAAAAAGATTTATCAGTTGTCCAGTGTTAAAGAATATATGTTGGAGGGCTTAAGTGTGTATATTATACCGAGATCTGTAATGAAGGGATTTCTAGGTAAGAAGTCATTGGTGTGCTGGAGACCGCTGGACTCTAGGAGAGCAAAAATATTTTGAAGTAACATTTTGGCTGTCTCAAGATGCTATATTACTGATTTTTATTATTATTCAAAGGACAGCTTCTGCTCATATCTCACTGGCCACAGTGCAGTCATATGGCCATGCCCAGCTGCAAGGGAGGCTGGGAAACACAGTCTCCATTCTGGATAGTCTTGTGCCCTACACAAAATCAGGTGCTCTGCTCTCAAGGAAAAAGGGGAGAAGGGATCTTGGGGCTCTACTAGTGGTCTCTGGCACAGGCAGCTTTTAACACTAAGCCTGGAAGGTCAGAGAAGGGTAAGACCTGAAGGAGAAATAGGTAATAACCAGATAATCACAGGTTAAGGGAACAAATGGGTGCAAAGGCTGAGGTTTCATTCTGAGGAAGAAGCTTTCTGAGTAGAAGCCAAGCTAATGAATTTAGACTTTATTTGAAGTGCAATGGGAACCTGAGCAGGCTTTTAAGCAGAGAAGTGATGTTATCCAATTTACATTTTAAAAAGGTCACGCTAGCTGTGACAGTGACAGCTGATTTGAAAGGAGTGGTGGTAGGTGTGGAGATAAGCTAGGAAGCTGTAGCAACCTAGTCCCGGAAAGAGTTGATTTTAAGCCTAGATGAGAGGTCTCATGGGCTGTCATGTATAGAATGGATCGGAGGGGTGCAGAAAATAGGGAAAAATTAATTTTGCTTCCCCATTATCTCAATAATTGCTTTGTATAAACATTCCTTTCCCTCTCTAATTTCCCAGAATGAAGCCCTGAATGATGATTTTTCTTCTCATTTAGGGAGGTTCTTGTGTGGTTACAATTAGATGGTTTTTTTCACATTGGCAACAACATGCAACTTAATGGCAAATAAAATAAAGGGCTGAGACACAGGACGGAACAGATGGAGTCACACCCACTCCCCCTCAGCAAAAGCAGCAGCATGGTTTCTGCTTCCTACCATCCTACCCTATCCCACCTCCCCCTCCCCTCTTTCTTCTTTTGGTACTTGAACATGCATCACACCCACCCAGTATAGCCACAGCTGGCCATTTTCATATTTATATCTGCCTCTAAAACTCTTGCATCAGGAAAAATATAATTAGAAGGAGGATTTGAAATAAGAATTTAATGCTGTGTTCTTTTTCTTTTGGCCTGCCTTTCCTTGATCTTGAAATGGCTGGAGTTCCAGGAGAAGCAAAAAGATGGAGACCAAGAAAGATAGCTCAGGTAAAGGAGGACAGGGCACCCCTGTCAGGGAACTTTTTGCTCTGCAGATGTAGAAATATGACCCCTTCCAATTGTCCTCTGACTTTCCTTTCCTGGTGCTGTCAGGATTGCCATCATATTCCCACACCTTAGGTTGAATCCTGTAGGCTCTTTGACTGCCATTGTCAATTTGGCACCAAGTCCTACCAATTTCCTTTCCTTGAAATGCTTCTTATATTCTTTATTTCATTTCTACACTTGCAAATCCCACCCTAGTTCAGGCCTTTATCACCTTAAGCCTGGACTGCTGCAGTCATCTGCTTGTGCATCCATTCATTTATTCATTCAGAAACATGTATTGAGCATCAGGTAATTTCCAAACACTGGTGGGCTTTAGGGTAACTGTGAAAAAAAGATCCAGCCCTTCTTCCAAGGAGCTTATATAATTTGGTGGAATCAGATGTGTGACTCCCAGAATTACAAAACCTGTCCTTCCAGGCAACATTCCTAGCTCATACTGGGGTGCCAAAGGCCAAAAAGAAGGTGGTACCTCACTCCTTACAGGAAGCTGTCCTGCTATCTGAGCTGAGTCATAGAGGATGAGCACAAGTGATTTGGCCAAAGGAGACAAGGCAGGCTAGGAAGAAGAGACAGAATGAGTGTGTGTGAAAGAGCATGACGCATTCGGGAAACAGCAGCTGGTTCCCTATTTTCAAGTCCTAGTTCACCCCAAAGCCACTCAGTTTGGCATGCATGGTCCTGCGTAAACTTCCCCCATCTTACTGAGCTCACCTGATCATGCACTCCTCCATTAGGAGCACTCTGCTTCATCTTCTCTAGTTGAAGCTTAGCTGTCCTTCCCCATACTTAATTACTTCTCCCTCTGCTCTTTCCCCCTGATACTCTACTCTAAATTCCACCTATCCTTCCAGATTCACCTCACAACACCTTCCTGCCCAGACTCCTCTTTCCTCAGTCATATGCTCTCTTACGTTATTCCCTAGTTGTTTCATAGGTGTAAGTCTTATTTCTTCAACCAAGACTAACTTTTTTCATGCCTCTGAATTATTCACAGCTGTAGGCAAAGGGCTGGGAACACAATAGTTGCTCAATAAGTGATCCATGCAGCACACCACTAATAAATTATTTCTCCAGATTCACTCAGGAGGCAGGCAGAATATCACATGATAAGCATATTTAGAAATTTAGGGGCATGTGTAGATCTCAGGGGAAGAGGCAGGGGAACTCTGCCAACTTTCATCCAAACTAGGGATTTTAACTCTGTGCAGGTGTTTTAAATGGGTAAAGGGTCTGGATGATACAGATATAAGAGATAGTTATATCCACTACTTTATAAGTAAAACAACAGCTGGCCGCTGACACTTGGCGGCACTGAGGAACAGCAGGGAGTTGGGGGGAGAGAGGCAATGAGAAAGCGAAGTTTACTCAGCTTCAGTTAACTGTTGCCATGCTGGAACACAGGCCTGGTGTTGCTAGATACTCTTGATTTTTTGAGAGAAGCCAAAAATCTGGATTTTTATTTGACACATCTGCCCCCCACCAAAAAAAAAAAAAAATTGAAGCCAATACTTAGTGGGCAAATAAAGCATATCTGCAGGCCAAATTCAGCCTGGAGTCTGCCAGTTTATGATCTGGTTCTAAATTGTGAGTAGATTTTCCAAGTCTATGAATGTTTTCCCATGTTATGTCACTGATAAGACAATGGTGATTCATTTCTCTGTTTTTACACGCACAAACAATTACACAGACATACACATTTAAAACTTACCCCATGAGATTAGAGTTGAGAAAAACAGAGAATATTTCAAACTTATTTCTGGGACTTGAGAGAACAACTAGAATCTCAGAGTCACTAGAAGTACCACTCCTGAGATGTTCCTAAATTGATGTTAATTAATCATCCTAGGATGTTTTCTAGAAAGTTCTCTTTCCTCAAAACTGAAGAAACCCCTCTTTTCTCTTTGGGTGTTTGGAAGGACAGTCTCACCCCAGCCTCTTGGAACTATGGATGGAAAAGGAGAGCTACATTTCCCTGCTTGTTGGAAAAACTATAGGCTCAAAGCTTACTGAAGTGGCTGATGCCTTCCATGTCCCACCAGTGGCTGGTGTGGCCTATTGCAGTGCTTCCCAAACTTTAATGTGCAAATGCAGATATTGATTCAGTGGGTCGGGTGGGCCCAAGATCGTGCATTTCTAATGTGCTCCCAGATGATGCCAAAGTTGAGAGGCTTGGGCTATTTTTGAGTAGCCAGGGCCAGGTGGACCAAGAACAGGCTCTGGCCCAGGCCATCTGGGTTCCAGGCTGTGGCCAATGCAAGTGGTTGAATATCCTGGGGAAATTCACACATTTAACCTCTTTGAGCCATGGTGGTTCCCTCCTTTGACCCGTGGGCTCTGGAACTGATGGCCTGGGTTTGAATTCTGGCTCTGCCTCTATATATATGACCATGGTAGGTTAGTTTACCTCACTGGGCCTCAGATTCCTCATCTGGAAAATGGGGGCTATGGTAGCACTGACCTCACAGGGTTGTTGTGAGGATAAAAAGAGTATTCATTAATCCAGGTAATTGTTTGGCACAGTGCCTGGCACATAATAAGCACCCCCTAACTGTTGGTTGTAATCTGTGGGAATGTTCTGTGAACTAAAATACAAAACAATTGCATATCTTTTTCTGACCTAGAGAAAGACACTTCCTATGAAGACCATATCCCTTGTACCCGAGACCTCAGTTGGAGGGATTCGTTTACTTATGGAGAGTGGGAAAGAGAGAACCCATCTGGGCCGCAGCCCCTCTCACTCCTCAGCACTCTGGCAGCTGGCACCAGGCCACAGCTGGTCCTGCCCATAGGTACAGTGATGGAATTCATTGACTGCCTTCATGGGACAAGCCTGGGTTTGGGTCCTGGGGTCCAGGGGTCCTCGAGTTAGTTCCAGGATTCCAACTCCTGGATGCTACAGGAAGGTGCCTGCCACAGCTACCCCAACCCTCTTTTCCCTGCCCAGTTCCTCTCTACTTCTGACTGGACTGAGTGAAACCCTAAAGTGTGGCACCCCTGAGAATTCCTGCAAGCACTTCTAAAAGGCTAGAGACTAGGGTGACACTTTTTTTAAGCTTGAACTGCTTTCTTTTTGATAGTCCAGGAGGTGCCAGAGGGCTTCCTGTGTGGTCTTCCCTGGGGAGGTGGAGAGGTGGGGAGAAGGCTCTCCCTTTTCCTTTCCTAAAGCTCTTGGAGAGTTTTCTTATTGCTGAGGTTGCGGTATAGAGGGTGAAATGAGAAGGAGTTAGGCTAGGAGGGCAAACTTCCCTGGGACCCAAGCCCTTATATCTCTATGCTGCAAGGTTCATCCATCCATCCATTCATTCATTTAACATTTGTTAAGTCCTTCCTACATGCACCTGTCTGACCATATATAGATCCCTTCAGAAGGTAGGGGTGGTTTATGTTTTCTAAAGTAAAATATTATTAAGAAACCACTAGCTCTTGTAAGGTTTCTGTTCTTAATAGTGGACAATTTTTAAAATTAAAATAAGTACCTATGTGCCCACAGATGAGCTTTGTAAGTTATTTATAGCCAATTGACCATGTACCTCCCCTTCACTCACAGGAAATTCTATTTGAAGCCACCCTTTCACACTGGGGAGGATTTATGCAGTCCTTGCCAGTGCCACTCTGCAGCATTCATCTGAGACTCTCTCTGGATGGAGGAGAGAAAGCTGCAACTAAGGAAAACCTAGAATCATCTCAGTGACTGCATAGCCTTTCCTTGGAGAACCATTCAGGGTCAGGGCTCCCACCTGCGCACCATCATTCCAGCACCATGTAACTTCATGTCCTCACCACCACACACCAGCACACCCCACCTCCATTCCACCGCCAGAGCAGGCACAGGAAGCAGAGTTCTCAGAATGGCTGGGACCAAGAGGTGGAGAAAAGGAATGAAAGGAAAGCAGGAACAGAGGAGAGGTGGAAGAGAGCAAAATGGAGGTGAAGGGAAAGGTAGAGTCAGAGAGACAAAAGGAAAGATACAAAGAGAAGTGGTAGCAGAAGGAAACAGAAGAGAACTGGGAGAGGAAATGAAGAGGCCAAGAGAAGAAATACAAGTGCTACCTCGCCAAGCTTCTATTTACCTAATTTAAAACATGAAAGTAAGGCCATATGCCCACCCCCCAATTTTTTTTTTTTTCTCCTCTGTTTAGAACACTCTGGACAAGTAGGAAGGGCCAGAAATGAATTCCAGCTTGCAGCCTCCCCTTAAATTCTACCCCTACCCCAACCCCCCCCTTTTTGGCCAGTTTTTCTTTTTAGTCCTGTTCTGATTCAAGCTATATACCTTTTTCCTTAACCTGATCCCTAACTTGGACTTGTTAGGCCAGCCCTGGTGTTCTGAATGGGGTTTTGGGTTTGAGGCTGAAGTTCCTACAGGAGATAGTTAGGAACAGTATGTGCAGTGGGGTGAATTTCTCTTTGGGGTTCAGACTATTTAAGTTTGCTACTGTCTCAAGCTCTACAAAAAAAATACTGGCTCAATATCTTTTGCATGACATGCCCTTGAAATGTTGACACACCTTATTAGTGCTTATTAAATTAGCAATTCCAAACAGAAGATACAGGCTCAAAGAACAGGGAAATCAGAGATTCAAAATGTATAGATCAGAGAGTCACTAAGGAGTATCTATCAGATGGCCCATAGACTGGCTTCTTTGACTGTTTAAAATGCACAGTATTTCACATTCAATAAAAACCAGATTGAGTATTTCAGAAAAGCTACCCAATCTCCAATTGGAAAGGTATTTGGATGTTTTGTTTTAAGATAGCCTAGTGGTCAGGAGGGTTTTTCCCATTAATGAAGTGCTTTTCAGACTAAAGTGGTTGGAGGGATGAAAATAAGCTCTGGGATCATGTCATACTTCTAAGTTTAAGCTACGCTCTAATTCCTGGTGATTTGAACATCCACATAGGTGATCCTTCCCATACCCTGGTCGCTGTAATTTGAAATTTTCTCCTCCAATGACCGTGTCCTCCACCCTCTTCAGCCACTGACTCCCTTGATCTTACCCTAAGGTCTGTCATTACTAACTGCATCCCACCCCATTATTCCCACTCTCCAGCTATACCACCTCCTATCTTTCCCCGAGTCCAATAATCCTTCGACCTCACCAGTCCTACAATCTATTGCTCCTTTCACATTTTCACTATCCCTCTTCATTTCCCTCCCTAATGATGAATCGTTATCGCTCCTGTGCATGCACCCTCAACATCTTTGTGTCTTTTGCTTTGTTCTACTCACTCAGCTAAATCCATCAACTCCATGCCTGCGTCATGCCACTGAACTTGCCTAGGGGAAGCCATGTGACATACTAACCAGTCCCATTTCAAAGTCATAATCACTGGCCTCAAGTGAGTCCTTAATGTTGCCTGGAAATCCTAATGCATTTCCCTGCTCTGTTCATTCTGTTGAATGGCTATTTCACTCCCTCTCTTCAAACCTCCAGTGCCTCCTGATGACCCAGCTTCCCATTTCACTGAGAACATGTTAGCCATCAAAAAAGAACTCCAACTCACCTCATCATTTCTACCACTTATCTGGAACGAGACCCCTAGCCTCTGGCATCTCTTGTTTTTACTGTGGAGGAATTGTCCCTGCTCCAAGCAGTCTGACTCTCACTTTGTGTATTAGGCATCAAACCCTCTCAGCTACTCAAGGATAGTGCTCTCCCCCTTTCCTACATCATTTTGTTCCTCACTACTAGATCTATCAACAACACACATACTGGTATTTTCCCCAAACATATTATTTCCTCCATTTAAAAACAGAATAAAAGGAAATCAAAACTTGTCCTTTTGCCCCCTCTGATCCATTTCCCCCGACTCATTTAAAAATTCCTTGAAACAATTTTCACACCTCCCCTTCTCTCTTGAACCCCTCCAATCAGTTTTGCTTCCACTACCCTATTGAATCTGTCAAAGTTATCAAAGATCTCCACATTGTTAAGACCAAGGCCAATCTGTCTTCCTCTCACTGCCAGCAGCGTGTAGCATATGTGATCACTCCTTTCTCCTTGAAACACTTTCTTCACTTGGCTTCCAGGACATCACACTTTCCCGTCTATTCTCTCCTCTCATTGGCTTCTCAGTTCCCTTCGATGCTTTCTCATCAACACCCCTCCAACATATCTGAACATTAGAAGTTCCAGGGCAGGGCTTGGTCCTTGGACCTCTTCTCATCAAAATTTATGGCTTTCATACCACATATACACCAATTACTCCAAATTTTTATCTCCAAATTTAATCTGGACCACTCTGATCTCCAGAGATATATATCCATCTGCCTACTTGACATCTCCATTTGGATGGCAACATATCCAAAACTAATCTCTTGATATTACCCCCAAAAATGTGCTCCTCCTACAGTCTTCCCCATCCTATGAAATGGAAGCTCTGCTCTTCTAGTTACTCAAAACCTTGGATTCCTCCTCTCCCATCCTTTACTCTCCCACCCCATTTCCAACCCATCAAGAAATCCTTTCTACTCTACTTTCAAAATATATTCAGAATCTGACCTTTCTCAATATTTCCACTGCTACCACCCTTGACCAAGCCATCTTCCTCACTCACCTGGATTATTGCAAAAGTCTTCTAAATGGACTCCCGGTTTCTGACCTGACCCTGTTCAGTCTAATATGATTCTTTTAAATCTTAGATCATGTTACTTCTCTGTTCAAAACCTTCCAATGGCTTCCCATCAATATTATTAGGGTAATGCTAGCTCTGTAAGGGATAATCCTCAATATATCAATGGCATAAAATAACCAATAGAAATTTATTACTCACAAAATGTTTTTTTTTTAAAAAAAGGTGTTACAGGTCAGTGAGCAGTTCTTTCAAAGGAACTGGGGCTCCTTGCATCTGGTGGCTCTGCCATCTGCAATACATGGCTTCCAGGGTTGCCACAGAAAGAGAAAGAGCTTGGAGAATTGCACATGGCAGGTTTGCATGGCCAGGACTAGAGATGGCATATATCATTGTGTCCACCTTCTTTTGGCCAGAGCTCAGTCACAAGCTGAGGACTGTAATCTGTGTTCCCAGGAGGAAAAGGAAACAGATTGGTAAATAGCCCATCTCTTTCACACTCTCTTATTTATAATAAAAGTAAAGTCCTTACAGTGGCCTAAAGGCCCTACATAGTCACACCACCCCTTTCCTACCAACTCTTTGATCTCAAGTGTCTACTGTCCTCTTTGATTACTGTATACCAGATGCCCTGGCTTCCTACTACTCCTCAACCACTCCAAGCATGGTCCCAAGTTCAAGGATCTGCCCTTGCTGTTCCCTTTTCCTAGAATGTTCTTCACCACCTTGAAATGTTGACTCACTACTCAACTTCTTCATGAGCCTTCCCTGGCCACCCTTTCTAAAGGAGTGGCAACACCACTCCTGATAGTCCCAACATTCCCTGTTCTCCTTCCCTGCTTTATTTTATTCTTTAGCACCTGTCACCACTTGTCATTCTATACATTTTGCTTTTTATCTTGTTTATTGGCTGTCTTACCTATTCCCACACACTTCATATAAGCACCATAAGATGTTTTGTCTGTTTTCACTGCTGTATCCCCATTGCTTGGAACAGTGTCTGGCACATAGGAAAAGCTCAAATTCATTTGTGAAGTGGATGTTCAGTAACACCGTATGAGCAGAGTTGGGGTACTTAAAGGAGAACATCAACCTTTTGAGGTTGGCACCATCATACCTGCCACACATAGTCCTTCAGTGCTTCTCTCAGAGACAGAATCCAGAGCTAGATTCATTAGTGCAGCCCATGGTGACATTTAGAAAATATGTATTGAAGTATATCATTCATACATGAACATACATAAACAATAAGTGTATGGTAATCATTCTGAACTTAAAAAACAAACATTCATATCATCATACAGGGCTCCCATACATCATCCCAACACCAACACCTTGCATTGTTGTGCAACATTTGTTATAAACTATGAAAGAGCATTGCCAAAATAGTTCTACTAACTATAGCCCATATCTTACATTTGGTGTATTTTCCCCCAAACCCACCTGATTATTAATTAACACTCTGTATTAGTATTATGTATTAAATTTCATGAGAGAAGGTTCTCATATTTGCTTTGTTAACCACAGTCCATCTTCCACCACAGGAGTCCCCGTGTTATATAGTCACAAACTTTGTACAATCCATTCAAACTGTACACTCATTTTCATCACAGAGTTGTGCTTTCATTACTCCATGGTGACACCTCAAGGCCTTTTCCTCGTTTACCTGCCATCTACTTTGGGACGATGAAGTCTAATCTGCTTTTCTTTCAGAGAACTCATCTGTTCTCATGGCTCCATCAGCTGCTTCCTGACCCCTTTCCTAAGTAAAAATATTTTTTCCAGCCTATTGGCTTTTGCTTTTTAGATACCCTGCCATCTAGACTTAACACCTTTTCTACTCAGCTCCTTTCATCTTCCACTCATTTAGCTCATTCTCCCAGTTGCCTGTGATTGAAAGATTTCATTTTTGAGTGCTCTCTATTTCTTCCATTCCAAGTAGTCACTAAGTCCAGGATTGGTCATTTCTACTTTTAAAAATTCTCTTGTATATGAGAATTTCTCTTGCCCTGTCTAGGCTAGGCCTTTATCCACAGAGAATCTCAGGGTTTCAGGGCCCCATTTCTGTCAGAGCCCCATCTATCTCATCTGCCCTCTGCTAGGACCCTTACAGTTGGGTCACCCTCCCACTAGGCTGCAGTTCTTTGAGGGCAGGGATCATGAATTATTTGTTGTGGCTTCACCAACACCTACCACAGTGCCTGACTTCAAAGAGGCATTTTAAAAATAGTTTTAAAAATATCTCCTAAGGCAGCCTTTTCCTACAGATAATCCCCCCACCTTTTTTTTCAACCTCGGTCAGGTCCTACCTGGCCTGAGAACTTACCTCCCACACTGCCCCCTATTTGCCCTTGTTCCTCCTGTTAGTCCTCTTTTTGGACAGTCCATTCAGGACTACCTTGATCTAGCCTACATCACACTTTATGAAACCCTCTCTGGCTACTACTAAGGGTCATTTGAATTCCTGCAGCATTAGTTGTTAACCTCTCATCTTGACCTATACAAGCAAACTAACTTAAAAAAAAAAACCAAAAAACTTGCTGGGTATTTAAACTCATGAGAATTCAGTTTGTCTTCTCAATTGGATTTTAAACTATAGAGGCTTTATGTGCAAAGAACACATAAGAATAGTTTATATTCCACTTGTGTTGGAAACATAGTAGTCCTCATTTAATACTTGTTTTAATTTTATGAAATGAAAATGATTTCCTGTGTTCCTCTTAAACCAGGAATCTGGGTTCCACCCATTCTCATTACTGAACATTTACTTTAAACAGGGCAGTAAGCTCAGAGCTGTAGATAGAAAGATGAATAAGGCTACCCCTGGAGCTTAGACTGAGGAGGACAGATGTTGAAGCAGCGTTTATAACAAAATGTGGAGCATATACTGAAGATTATGAAAACAAAGTGCTAGGGAGGCAAGTGAGGACTCTGTAGGCTTCTAGAGCTAACATCTGACTTGGAGTTCACAAGGTAGAAAAAATTGGGACTATGCACCAGGCTGAGGAAGCACCTCGATGAAGAAAGACCAAAGAAATGTGACAGAGCAGACTGATAGGAAACGCTAAGATGATGGTGGCCAGAGCGCCAGATATGTGAGGGGGAGTGGTGGGAGACAAAGCCAAAGGACAGACTAGCGCCAAATTGCAAAACAAAACAAAAAAAAACCCAAAAAACTCCTGTAGGATACCACGTCAGTGCCGTAGCTTAGTAGTGGAGGGAAAGAAATTGGAATTTCAACACACTGTTGGTGACTGATACAGTCGGATTAATTCTGCCCCGGGTGCTTGTGGGGATGAAGATAACAAGCAGGGTAATCCAAAAAGCCCTGTGAAGGCAGTCTCGCGCGGTGAATAGGGACGTGGCGGCTAGACGGCCGCGCCGCCGGGCCCCACCCTCCCCACAGGCCGGGGGACAAGAGCTAGGCGGGAATCCAGTCCACGCAACGCGTCGCGCTCGCGGGGACGTGGCGCTTCCCAACCAATCCTGGCTACGCGATTGTGAACCCAATGGCTGTCCGGAGAAGCTATGCGACAGCTGCGGGTTTGTTGATGATTGGCCCAGACGCCGCCGGCGAAGCGGATGGGGCGGGGTGCGAAGCCTCTTCCGGTTGGGCGGTGCTCAAGCGCGTGAGCTGAGCCGGTGGGAGGACAGCGGCCACGGCAACCCGGGCGGCGGCGGCGGCAGCGGCAGCGGCGGAGCCAGAGGAAAGGTAAGTACCGCGGCGCTCAGTCCCTCCCCCGCTACCTCGTCCTTTTTCTCTTTCTGTCCCAGGGCCTCGCTCCCCGCGCGGTAGGGGCGTCGGGTATCCAGGTCTGGCCCGAGGCCTGAGCCTGCTTGCGATCCCGCGCGCTCGGCGTGCAGCCCGGGTAGGAGGCCGCCGCTCTCCTTCCCGAGCGCCCCAGCATGGAGGTTGGGTGCTGTTGAACTCGGGCTCTTAGCTTTGCATTCTGGTGGGTGCTGTTTTGTCGAGGCCTTGTCCCTGTCCTCCTTCCCCAGACCCCGCCACTTACCGAGTCCGTCGGACTAGAGGGCCGCTCTTGTAAGCCTCCTGAAGGTCGGAGGGCAGCTGCGTGCTGTTACTATCCACAGCTTCCGGCCACCTTTGGTTCAGGGCCTCTTGTATCCGCCAGCCGCGCCCCAAGGCCACATCTCGAGAGTAGGATGCGTCTGCCAAGGAAGCCTTGTTTGCTGACCTGAAGGGTGTAGAAACGAGAGAAAAAAACGAATGAAGACATTGTGATATTTAAGTTTTAAAGAAAAGCCTCATGTTTCGAGCTTCGTTGTTTTGATGTTATACTTGAGGCCAGCGACGGAAAATTGTTTAAACTTTGTTAGGCATAAAACCCTTTCACATTGTTTTTTGTTGCTTCTAACCCCAGGCCCCCGTTCTGATTTTGAGCATGCTGTGTTTGGAAGTAAACTTAATTCCCTACAGCTGCCATGGTTGAGGCCGGCGGTCAAGTGTTTTACATTGTCGAAAGCCGCTTTTGCATCAAGGCAAAAGTTCCCTGGGTCTCCTGCTAAAACTTTTGGACCTTTGATCAGAATCTTAAGTGTATATAGTCCCAGAATAGTGTCTGAGAATGGAATTGCTTTCACTTGCTAGCATGAATCCTAAAGTCAAGGTTAATGGATCCGGCATAAGATGGCTCCTTAATTTGTTTTTGTTCTAGTAGTTTATTCGTCTTGAAATTAGAGAACCTTGGAATCCGTGTTAGATTATTCTTTGCCATAAGATGAATCTTTTTTTTTTTTTTAAGATTTTATTTATTTATTCATTTATCCCCCCCTTGCTGCTTGTGCTCACTGGGTCAGCTAACCACGCCATGCGGGCGGGCTTGCCTTCACCAGGAGGCCCTGGGAACCGAACCCGGGGCCTCCCACATGGCAAACGGGAGCCCTACTGATTGAGCCACAGCCACTTCCCGATAAGATGAATCTTGACACAAGACAAATGCATGTTGGACCTCATTCAGTGGATTTAGTTAACCAAGTACTGAACCATAACCATTACTGAAGAATTTATGTGGTATAGTGCAAATGAGGTCCAGCCATAACCCTTAGATTGTATTTGTGTGTAGAGAAGATGAATTTACTTAGACTTAATCTGAGATTTTACAGTGATTCACCAGTCTCCTATAGGATTCTTTTGAGAACCACAACTAAATCGGGAGAACCATTAGCTCACAAAGATATGTTGAATGTACCTGAATGGATGGGTACTCAGAGATAGCTTTGAAACCAACTCCTCTTCATCATTTTGAAGATAATCATTGTTTTCCTCCATTCATCTGGTAATATGTCAAAACATAATTATTGATGGTACTTCAACAGTTCAATAATGGAGATCAGTGCATTGGCATTAACATAGATTTTCAATGATCTGGGTGTGCCAGGGGTGTTGGAAGGACAGGAATAGTGAGGAAAGTGTAGCCATTGGAAATGATTGCTAGGCCAATCATCTAAGATCTAAGAGATCTAAGATGATTAGATTAGATCTAAGATCTAAAAGATCTAAGGTCCTAGATCTTTTCCCGATGAATTTTTAAATATGGATTTTTTTTTCTTTATTTTGTACATTTAATAATTGAAAATATAAACAATTAAAAAGTAAACACAGATGAATATATACATTTTTCCATTAAAAGTACTGGATACATATAAAAATTTTATTTTTGAATCAAACAATATGTTACACAATATATTTGGTTCATAGTAACGCATTTATACAGTATTTGGCCTTTTGTGTCTGGCTTGCTTCGTTCAACATAATGTCCTTCAGGTTCATCCATGCTGTCATGCTTTACGACTTCATTTATTCTTACAGCTGCATAATATTCCATCATGTGAATAGACCACAGTTTGATTAAAATATGGATGTTATTGATGCTGTAATTTATGTATTATGTGTTAAGACATCCAATATTACACTTTTGTCTATTGTTGGCTGGAAGCCAGATCCAGTTAGGGAGAAATTGGTCCTGTGGAAGCACAGTAAGGCAGGCAGGCAGGAACCAACCACACCTCTGCTAAGTAGTATCCAGTTACTGAATTTACTTTATTTGTACCTAAAAAGTGCAGGATACTGTATTAGGGACTATAGACAGGTATTAACATATTATCTGAGATCCCTGCCTTCCAAAAATGTAGACTCTGTAGGAACTAAGAACAACTTAAAGCAGTCGATAATCGTTATTACAGAGTGGTACAAACAAGTTTTATGAAAGTTAGAAAAGTAGGTTCAGATCACTTCCAGCTGGAGTGGTTTTAGTAGCTAGGCCTTTTCATCTAGGATCTTTAAATTATTTATAGACATTTGGCACAAAAGGAGGTTAAGCTAAATGAACTACCAAATTCTCAAGGACTTCCTGCATTTTAAACATGCATTATAAAATTACATCTGGAACCAAAACTCTTGTCCCTACATTTTGCAGAGCATTTCTGTGGAGATTATGTATTATATTTCTCCAACCAAAAGGAAATTTTTTTCCTCCCAGAATTTCTAGAACTTCCCTCTTACCAAAAAGTTTTTTATTCTGTAGCTAGAAAAAAATGAAGTTTGTGCTGGATTGCTTTGGTTATATAGCTAATGAAGCCTGAGAAATGGTTTTGTTCATTCTCAAAGCTTTTCTTCTATGGCAAAATTTTGCTTTTATATGGCTGCCTTGTAAATGTCCATCACTAGAGAACATTCAACAAATGGTATCATGACATTATTACTTTAATGTGATAGTCCATTGGTCTGTAAGTGAAGAATGTTGGGTAGATAAGCAGAAAATTAAAAATTTCTAGCTTTCAGTAACCCTGGGCTTTAAAATAGTTAAATTGTTATTAGGCTTCCATTACCCTCCCTCTCCCCCAATTGAAGGTAGAGACTTAAGAAGGAGATCCTGCTTCACTGTGTTATAGAGAAATGGCTTTTCTGCTGAATATCCAGCTCAGAAAACTGGAGTTTTACCACCACATCCATTTCTCCCACTTAACATTGAGCAATGAGTCTTTGATCAGCCAGAATAACTGTGGGATCACTAAATGTTAATGTTCCTGAGAATTAAGTGTTTTGTGGCTAATGGATTTTTACCAAAAATGACTAGGACAGGAAGGAGTAAAATGATACGAATTGAGAGCTTTCAAAGAAATTTTTGAATGGATAAAATTGATTCTTAAAACTTGTTATTAAAAGAAATTAAACCTTACCCCATTAATCTTTTCTCTTCATAAATTATTGGAACAATTCATGAAAACTTTGTAGAAACCCACTATTAGTGATATATATTGCAAAAGGATGATAGCTACTTGATAACTTTCCTATTATAGCCCTTTAGTTTGTATTTTTAACATGGCACTGTCCAATAGAAATAAAATGCAAATCCTGTATGTAATTTTAAATTTTCTATTAGCCACATTAAAAAGTAAAAACATGTGAAAGTAATTTTAATAATATATTCCAATATATCCAAATTTTTATTCTTTAAAATGAAACATACCACATCTTACACTGCAAGCCACATGTGGCTGGCGGCTACTGTACTTGACAGTGCAGATCTAGACTTGATGGAAAAAGCACCGAATTTTAGAGATATAAACTTCTGAGACACTTAAGAAATGGGAAGAGGGAGATGAATTTTTCACAACCATTGGTTTATCTTCTAGATTACACAGTAAAAGCTCGTATAACTAAGTCCTCCATGTATATGTATATATATCATATTTTTCCCTAATCTGTTATCCATTGAGGTATACCTATGATGATGGAAGGAAGGAAAAATAGAAGGGTTATCTAAACTTTTTATCATTTGGTTTCAGTTGGGTTGAAAAGAGTAGGATGCTTCAAAATGGGCTCATTAATGTAGTTCTTGAAACACCTTGTGAAAAGTTTTTTGTACTGTTTCTTCTCATATCTTTCCACATAAAATATCCTTAGGGGGAGATATCCTTTGTTTCTATATGTATATGGATTTAGATAATCTAGTACAGTTTCTTTTAGTGTCCATATTCATAAAACAAGAGGCTTTTGATAAAGTTTCAGTGTAGCCAGGAGTTGGTTTATTATATATGGGCACAAAGAGCCTGTGAAAGTGTGTGTATGATATTATGTATACATTAAAGTTACTTAACATGCAGGTTTTTTATTGCCCACTGTAGAGATATCAAGAAGAAGATTGGGTAGGATCATTGGCTTTGTTCTTTTAGGCAAACAGTTTCATCTGTGGTAATAAGCTGGTTTTCAAGGTGACTGGTTAGTGAGCAAGCAAAAGCAACAGTGTAAAACTGCTAGAGAACTGTGTGGGTGAAGGAAAGAAAAGAGTAAACTTGAAGGAATAGCAGGGTCTGGGAAAGATGGGTTTGGGGTTGTGGAGACCTGGGAAGAACTGATTATCAGAACGGAGGAACCTAGAAAGAGGTGGGATTGGAAGTTTAATTGAGAGAGGGGATGGAGAGGTGGATAAATGATAGATCACCTGGCTTTTACTCTCTTTTGAATTATTTACTTGTAGTTTTCCCTATAAAATCACAAAGTGGATCAGTCTGTTACATTTTTATGTTACATGTCTCAAAACTTTGCACAGTACCTATCCTTTCCAGGTCCTGATAATGTTAATGGAGTTAAACATTTGTTCATATTGTAATATTTGTGGTTTGTAAGAGTCTTTAGAGTATTATGCTATATTTTATTCTGGGAATGTAATCATTTATAAAATTTTTGTAAATATGAAGTCTCATCAGTAGGCAAAAAAAAAAAAAAAAAAATGCTTTCATAGTGAATTTTTTCCCCCCTATCTGGTTGCAACATTTTTTCTTTTTGGTGCGCCTTTCCATGCCGCACAGGTCTGGGACGCCCTTTCTTTTTTTTTTCTTTTTTCTTTTTTTACCAGGAGGTCCCGGGGATCAAACCTGGGTTCTCCATATGGCTCCAATTGCTTGAGCCACAGCCACTTCCCTTCATAGTAACTGTTGATTTCACTTGGTTCTGTAGGCCTCTACCATGATAGATATTGCATGGCTATATTAGAAAACATCAATAACATATACTCCTGTACCTAGTCTCTATTGAATATTATTTATCTAAAGAATTATTTGTGGTTTGAGATAAGTTTCATTTTGCCCTCAAAGGCATACACACTTAGACATAGTAAAGAAAGTTACTGAATCTTTTTTTTTTGCCTTTTTTTAAACTTTATTTTGTACATTTAATAATTGAAAATATAAACAATTAAAAACTAAAAAGTAAACACAGATGAATAAATATATACATTTCTCAATTAAACAGATGGTTACAGAATATATTTGGTTCATAGTAACGCATTCATACTGTATTTGTCCTTTTGTGTCTGACTTGCTTCACTCAACATAATGTCCTCCAGGTTCATCCATGTTGCCATATGCTTTACGACTTCATTTCTTCTTACAACTGTATAATATTCCATCGTGTGACTAGACCACAGTTTGTTTATCCATTCATCTGTTGATGGACACCTGGGTTGTTTCCAACTTTTGGCAATGGTGAATAATGTGGCTATGAACATCGGTGTGCAGATGTCTGTTCGTGTCACTGCTCTCAGTTCTTCTGGGTATATACCCAGTAGTGGTATTGCAGGGTCACATGGCAAGTCTATATTCAACTTCTTTAGGAACTGCCAAACAGTCCTTCATAGTGGTTGTACCATCCTGCATTCCCACCAACAGTGAAGAAGTGTTTCTATCTCTCCACATCCTCTCCAACACTTGTAGTTCTCTTGTCTTTTTCATAGTGGCCATTCTGGTAGGTGTGAAATGATATCTCATTGTAGTTTTGACTTGCATTTCCCTGATCATGAGTGATGTGGAGCATTTCTTCATGTGTTTTTTTGCCATTTGTATTTCTTCTTCGGAGAAATGTCTATTCAAGTCTTTGGCCCATTTTTTAATTGGGTCATTTGTCTTTTTATTCTTAAGTTGTAACATCTCTTTATATATCCTGGATATTAAACCCTTATCAGATATGTTATTTCCAAATATTTTTTCCCATTGAGTTGGCTGCCTTTTCACCCTTCTGACAAAGTCCTGTGAGGTGCAAAAGTATTGAATTTTGAGGAGGTCCCATTTATCTAATTTTTCTTTTGTTGCACGTGCTTTGGGTGTTAGGTCCAAGAAACCACCACCTACTACAAGGTCTTAAAGATGTTTCCCTACATTTTCTTCCAGTAGTTTTATGGTCCTGGCTTTTATATTTAGATCTTTGATCCATTTTGAGTTGGTTCTTGTATAGGGGGTGAGATAGGGGTCCTCTTTCATTCTTTTGGTTATAGATATCCAGTTCTCCCAACACCATTTGTTGAAGAGACTGTTTTTTCCCATCAGCGTGGGCTTGGTAGGTTTGTCAAAAACCAGTTGACTGTATAGATAAGGGGATATTTCTGGGTTCTCAATTCTATTCCACTGATCGATGTGTCTGTCTTTATGCCAGTACCATGTTGTTTGACCACTGTAGCTTTGTAATATGTTTCAAGATCAGGCAGTGAAATTCCTCCCACATTGCTTTTCTTTTTTAGAATACTTTTGGCTATTCGGGTGCACTTACCTTTTCAGATGAATTTGGTAATTGCCTTCTCTAATTCTGTAAAGTAAGCTGTTGGGATTTTGATTGGTATTGCATTGAATCTATAAATCAGTTTGGGCAAGATTGACATCTTCACGATATTTATTCTTCCAATCCATGAACACGGAATGTCTTTCCATTTGTTTAGGTCTTTTTTTAATTTCTTTTAGCATTGTTTTGTAGTTTTCTGCATATAGGTCCTGTACTTCCTTGGTTAAATTAACTCCTAGGTATTTGAGTCTTTTTGTTGCTATTGAGAATGGAATTTTCCTCCTGATTTCCTCCTCAGGTTGTTCAGTACTAGTGTACAAATACATTACTGATTTTTGCGTGTTGATCTTATATCCTGCCACTTTGCTGAACTCATTTATTATTTCAAGTAGCTTTGTTGTGGATACTTTGGGATTTTCTAAATACAGGATCATATCATCCGCAAACAGTTTTACTTCCTCTTTTCCTATTTGAACACCTTTAATTTTTTTGTCTTGTCTAATTGCCCTAGCTAGAACTTCTAGTACAATGTTGAATAACAATGGTGACAGTGAGCATCCTTGTCTTGTTCCTGATCTTAGAGGGGAAGCTTTCAACCTTTCCCCCATTGAGTATGATGTTGGCTGTGGGTTTTTCATATATGCCTTTTATCATATTGAGGAATTTTCCTTTTATTCCTATCTTTTGAAGTATTTTTATCAAAAAAGGATGTTGGATTTTGTCGAATGCCTTTTCTGCATCTATTGAGATGATCATGTGTTTTTTTTCCTTCAATTTGTTAATGCGGTGTATTACATTGATTGATTTTCTTATGTTGAACCAGCCTTGCATGCCAGGAATAAATCCCACTTGGTCGTGATGTATAAGTCTTTTGATATGCTGTTGGATTCGATTTGCAAGTATTTTGTTGAGAATTTTTGCATCTATGTTAAGGAGAGAGATTGATCTGTAATTTTCTTTTCTTGTGGAATCTTTATCTGGCTTTGGTATTAGGGTGATGTTGGCTTCATAAAATGTGTTGGGTAATTTTCTGTCCTCTTAAATTTTTTGGAAGAGTTTAAACAGGATTGGTGTTAATTCTTTTAGAAATGCTTGGTAGAATTCACCTGTGAAGCCATCTGGTCCTGGATTTTTCTTTGCTGGGAGATTTTGATGACAGATTCAATCTCCTTAATTGTGATTGGTTTGTTAAGTTCTTGTATTTCTTGTTGTGTCAGTGTAGGTTGGTTGTGCGTTTCTAGAAATTTGTCCATTTCATCTAGGTTGTCTAGTTTGTTGGCATATAGTTTCTCATAATATCCTCTTATGAGTCTTTTTATTTCTATGAGGTCATTTGTAATTTCCCCCCTTTCATTTCTGATTGTATTTATTTGCATCTTCTCTCT
>JAKSZT010000049.1:57646932-57685161 GCA_026826555.1 Tolypeutes matacus | reverse complement strand
CACCATCTATGAGAACCCATTTCACTTCAATGATGATTACAGTGCACACTGGCCTTGGGCCGGCATCATCCTTTAAATTTTTGTCAACTTGATGTATTGAAAATGGTATTTTATAGTTTAATATTTTCTTTGGTCTACCAGAGAGACTAAGCTTTTCCATACATTAATAGGCAATTTTGTATTTTTTTTTTTTTTTAAAGAGGTACCGGGGATTGAAACCAGAATCTCATACATGGGAAGCAGGTGCTCAGCCACTGAACTACATCTGCTCCCCTGTATTTTTTCTTTTTCTATTTTTTTTCTTTTTTCTTTATTTTTCTGATTTTTTTCTTTTTTTTTTCTATTTTTTTTCTTTTCTTTTTTCTTTATTTTTTTTTTCCCCCTGTATTTTTTGAATTAAACTTTGTTCATTTTCCAAAAAAAAAAAAATCACCTGAGACTCCAGACACTGAAGGCATGGAGTAGGACCTGCAAGTCTGTACTTTGAACAAGTACTCCTAGTGGTTCTTACTCCTGGGAAAGTTTGGGAAAAGAAGGGTAAAGCAATTCTTGTCTATGGCCATACTACCTGAATGGTTTGCTCTTTGAAAGTAATTTGAGGTTGCACCTGAGTAGTATTTGGATGGTAAAAACTTGGTGCTGTAGGCCAAGGAAACTCCTTGAATATTTCATTGGTTCCTAATCTAATGATCATCAGAATCACCTGAGAAGCATTTAAAACTACAGATGCCTGGATTCAACCTCAGCAATTCTAATTCCAATAGGGGAAACATTTTTTTAATGCTTCCTAGGTGATTCTAATAACCACAATCAAGTTTGAAGACCAGACTGCTGATGTAGTACAGAGAGTAAAGGATTTGGGGTCAAAGGTCTGGATATTAATCTTGGTCCTTTCACTTTTAAGTCTTGTAAACTTGGGTAAAAGGATTAAAGTTCTGCTTCTGTATGTTTTTAAGGGAAATTACTTAGAAGGTAGAAATTTTAACTATAAATTCTGTTAGCCTATGGGAAGCGGCTGTGGCTCAATCAGTAGGGCTCCCGTTTACCATATGGGAGGCCCTGGGTTCGGTTCCCGGGGCCTTCTGGTGAAGGCAAGCCCGCCCGCACGGCGTGGTTAGCTGACCCAGCGAGCACAAGCAGCAAGGGGGGGGATAAATGAATAAATAAATAATAAAATCTTTAAAAAATAATAAAAAAAAAAATAAAAAAATAAATTCTGTTAGCCTATAATCAGGTGAGGGAGGAACCTGATGAAAATTTCTCTAGAGAAATAACTACTTATTTTATGGATTAAGTAATAATAGTGGGGGAGAACATAAATGACTTGCAAAGATTTGGGTATCAAATTAATTCAACTAGGATTTGAGCTTTTAATTTCTGGTTTAGTTATTAAGCATACTGTCTCTCTATTTTCTTTAAGATCTGATTATCATGGACCTGCGACAATTCCTTTTGTGCCTGTCCCTGTGCACAGTGTTTGCCTTGAGCAAGCCCACAGAAAAGAAGGACCGCGTACACCATGAGCCTCAGCTTAGTGACAAGGTTCACAATGATGCTCAGAGTTTTGATTATGACCATGATGCCTTCCTGGGTGCTGAAGAAGCAAAGACCTTTGATCAGCTGACAGCAGAAGAGAGCAAGGAAAGACTTGGGTAAGGGACCAGCTTTCAGGGGCTAGCTAGGGTAATGACATTCTTTATAAACTTGCTAACCTTTTTTTTCTCTTCTGGCCCAGTTGCCCAGTAAGCATTGTGTTGAACTACATCTTCTGAAAGCTAACCACAGAGTTGCTACCACTGAAAATTAAGAGCTTGCTTTCATACCTTTCTCCATTGAATAACAATTTGTACCTCATTCTGCAAAGCAAAGTCATTTTTGCATGAAAGTACCAAGCACTTTGGGAGGCAGCTTGAACTGCATTATCTTGATCCTAAAAAATATTAAATGGTGAGGCTTCTCTGCCGCTTTTAATTTTTTAAAAACTGTGAGCTATTCATGGTTGTCCAAGTCAAGTTTTTGAGTGGCTAATAAACTGCAAATTGGACTTCTGGGCTAATTTCTGTAAAGTTTATGATTTCCCAGGCTGTCTTTGACCTTCTTTGCCTAATTAAAAAACAATAACAAACTTTGCTTATAGAAGGATATAATAAGTAATAGTCCTAATGTCAGAGTATTAGTTGCTGATTCAGTAACAACAGGGCCATAATTAGGTTCTGTGGCTCTTTCAGCAGGCAGCTCTTTTCCAGAATATTAGTTTTAAAGAGTTGGTTTGGTAGAATTTCAGTTGATTGTTCTCAGTGGGGCTCTGAGAATATCTTCTTTGACTGTGCCAAAGCCTTGCAGGTCAATTTAGTAAAAAATTTTTCTTCAACTGAGCACCTTTGGTACAACTTTTTAAACTGTATTCAGGAGATTTGTCGGAAAGTTGCACCACATTCTCCTTCAGGCATACCAGTTGCCAAAAATATTCTACCATCATGGGTAGTGCTGTCATTATAGGACATTATTATTATTATTATTTTTTTTTTTTTCAAAGGAGGTACCAGGGATTGAACCTGCGACCTCATACATGGAAAGTAGGTGCTCAACCACTGAGCTACACCCACCCCCAACATTGTGGTTTTGATTTGCATTTCCAGAATGACTAATGATGTTAAGTATAAGGATTTCTTTATATATTCTGGATATTAAACCTTTATTGGATATGTGGTTTCCAAATGTTTTCTCCCATTGTATAGGCTGTCATTTTACTTTCATGATGAAGCCCTTCGATGCACACAAGTTCTTAATTTTGATGGGTTCCAGTTATCTTTTTTTTCTTTTGTTGATTATACTTTGGGTAAAAAGTATAAGACATTATTATGGGGAGATAATTCAGAATAAATTCTTTCATTGGGTCATCTGCTAGCTGGAGGGTATAACAATTTATTCTTTGACTTTGACAGAAATAATCAAAGACTTTGCTATGTAGAATGAGCAACTACCCCAAAACATTTTAAAGTAGATGTAGAAAAATATATATATTAAAGATTCAGTCATCTTTAGATTGCTTTTCTAACTTTGAGAGACTAAGCTTACTTTTCGTTTTAATTTTATAACTGTGCTAACATTCTGGGCTGAAAATAGGGATGCATGAGGGTGTTAGTCTTCATGTCACACCTGTTCATTTCATATATGACCAAGCCACATTTTAATCTGCGTATATCTCTTCGCAGAATACTCATAAATGATGAAGGGCCCTTAGGCTTGGTGTCATTTAGTGTAGATGATACTTTAATAAGTATGTGTTGGCTTTTTGCAAGTAGTGAAATAGCTCTGCTAGCAGTTTTCAGTGGAGAGAAAATGTCCCTTTTTGTCATTAGTAAATATTAGTGAAAATTCAACACTTGAACAAAGTCTGTTTGATTAGAGTAAGATGGTAAAATCATATTTCCATGAAATATAACAATGACGTAAGTACTGTTTGCTTCTACTCCTAAATTATAAAGATAGTGACAATAGCCCTAGTTTATATGGTAACATAGTGTTAGAAGCAAGAATCCCAGGTGAACTTTTTTTTTCTTTAATAACTTATTCACTGTGGCATTTCTAAACATTGTTTTGGTAGGTGATTGTACACCAGAGTAAATGCTTATCTAGTAGCATTATAATAACTACATCTGTAGAGTTTTCTGGTGTCATAAGAATATAAAACCGTACATTTACACTAGTTTTTTTTTTTTTTTTTCCTTTCATTTTACCGGGAGGTCTCGGGAATCGAACCCAGGTCCCTCCATATGGCAGACGAACGCCCAACCATTTGAGCCACATCCGCCCCCCCACACTAGTTTTTAAAGATCAGAGTTTAGTGCTCCATGCCTAAAATAGGACTTGCCCACATCCAGTGTACTTTCACAACTGCCAGCAGGCTGGGTGGCCAGCCTGATAAGAATGACTTCAACATTTTTTAAAGAGTTGCTTTTTAAAAAGAGAAGTAGACCATGCAGCAGACCCTGTATGACTCTGCAGAGCCTGAAATATGTTATCTGTCCCTACATAGAAAAAAATTGCCAACTATTTGGAATATTTCTGTTGGAATAAGTAGAATGGCATTCAGTCAACTTCATTAAGAAAATCCCATATTCAACAGTCATGTGCCTTTTCTAATCTGGACCATCGTTCTCTTTAGGCTATTTATAATAGTTTAGAAATTTCTTTGGAGACAGAAGGAGTTCTGATGACTTGCCCAGTGGCACTAGTGGTAGCCAATACCATTTGGGTACAAACTGGATCCCATTATAGGTAATGTAGAATTTTGCAATACTAGTATAACTTAATTTATTTATATTGTTTAAAATCTTCAGGGTTTAAGTTGCAAACAAAATTTTATCCTCATGTCCATGTGGATAGAGGAGGTACTTAAGAGATGGCTTCTTTCTGCTTACCTTTTCTATTAGAATTTTAGAGTAAAAGCAAGCTACTAGATTACACATTTATTGAAGGAAGATTTATGTTAATTATAGGATTTAAGTAATAAACAGTTATGGCTAATCCCATATCAAATTACTTTCTTTTCATAGTGTTGCTAGTAATCTGTGATTCTAATGTTTTCTCATGTTGTATTCATGAAATGAACACAAACCTGGGAAAAGACATTGTTTGCTACCAAGTGACAGTCTTTCAATCCTGCAAATAAGAGTATACCAAGAATTCACTCCTCTTGGAAGTTTTGATTTAAATTTCCTATTCCAAACTAGGCAGATTGCCTGTGTGGCTTTACATAGGTTGTTTCAGCTTCTCTAAGTAGGTTATTGCATCTTTAAACAGGAGTTTTTGTATCATGCACATATTTTGAATTAAGATGACAGATTTGGAAGATGCTCAAAAAGGAAAAAATTATTGATTCTTTTGCTTTATCTGCATTCTAACCCTCTCAGCTTATTAACATTCTCATAATCAGAAATATACATTCATACCTTTTCTCAGAATTCTTTTTTCGTGGTTCTTTGTAAAAATCCAGTTCAGCATTTCAGTGTATAAGTTTCTAGCCTTTTTTTTTTTTTTAGAATAAACATCTTTCTGTCTTTGTGTACCTGTTTTTTTTTTTCAAATGACCTTCCTTGCCTTGAGATTTATGTGATCTCAGAACTGTTTTTTATATCCCTATATTTTTAACAGTTTATTTTTTAAGCAACTGAATTTTTTTTAGTTTTATTATAATATTTTGAATTTTTTGAAAACCATGTCAGTGGCTGTGATTATTCACTGAGAAATTGGAATTCTCTTCTAAAACCAATAAAGACAGACAAAGATTTACATGATCTTTTATGCAAAGAGTGGAGGATCCAGATAGGAATGAATATTCACTCCTTAACTCTGGCCATAGGCTGAAACCTACCTCTCAAGTAGGGGTTAACCTTTTTTGTTCCACGGACCCCTTACTAAGTCCACATTGTACTGTGTATTATTTAATAAATACATCACACCTGCACCAACACGTCCCCACAAGAATAATGTTTGTTTGAATTTCAGTTCAAGCTGATGGACCCCTTGTTAAGAATCCCTGCTCTAAAGGAATAGCTGAGTTTGCTTTTGGATCCAAGTGCACCAGTCATAGGCTTTGCTTTCCTTATTTAGATGGCTCATAACAGACTGGTACTGGGCCACTCAAGAAAAAAATATTCAGTTGCTTTCTCTGGCATTTTTCTTTTGGAAACATTTTTTTATTTCCATTGCTTTAGCCCTGGGCAACATCTATGGTCACAGAACACACCTGGCTAAGTCCAGAGCCTTGTGTACTTTTAACCTCTTGCTGGATTTCTCTGCATTTTCTACAGAAAGATTGTAAGTAAAATAGATGGCGACAAGGACGGGTTTGTCACTGTGGATGAACTCAAAGACTGGATTAAATTTGCACAAAAGCGCTGGATTTACGAGGATGTAGAGCGGCAGTGGAAGGGGCATGACCTCAATGAGGACGGCCTCGTTTCCTGGGAGGAGTATAAAAATGCCACCTACGGCTACGTTTTAGGTAGGTTCCTACCATCTGGGGGAAAAAGCCTTGTAGAGCTGGCACCTTGAAACGTAATTGTTTTGTCTTGTAGAATGATTGTAGATAAAATAGACGCGGATAAAGATGGGTTTGTGACGGAGGGGGAGCTGAAATCCTGGATTAAGCACGCCCAGAAGAAATACATATATGACAATGTTGAAAACCAATGGCAGGAGTTTGATATGAATCAAGACGGCTTAATCTCCTGGGATGAGTACAGAAACGTGACTTATGGCACTTACCTCGGTAAGGGGCAAGATGTCAGCCTGGCAGAGACCATGGCCTTGAGTCAAAGAAACAAATGGGTCACACAGTAAAGGAAAGGAAGAAATTGTGCTTATCTGAAGTAGTTTGATGCTAAACTGACATCTCTCTATTTCACTAATTTTAAATTTGTAAACTGTGTATTTTTTAATTTAAGTTTGGTTTCTGAAACATGGTATTGTCCACATCTTTAGCATTTCAACTATATTTATCTTTTTTTTTTTTTTTTTTTTAAGGAGGTGCCAGGGATTGAACCTAGGACCTCATACATGGGAAGCAGATGCTCAATCACTGAGCTACATCCGCTCCCCAGTGAGAGTTGTTTTTTTGTTTGTGTGTTTGTTTTGTTTTTAGGAGGTACCAGGGATCGGACCCAGGATCTCCTGTGTGGGAAGCAGGCACTTAACCACTTGAGCTACATCCACTCCCGAACATTTTTTGTTTTGTTTTGTCTTTATGAGGCACTGGGGATTGAACCCAGGACCTCATACATATGAAGCAGGTGCACAACCAATTGAGCCACACCGCTTCTTTTTTCTTTCTGTCATCCTTCATAGAAACTATTTTTGGAGTAGATCTCATTTTAAAAGGCTGCATTGTTCCAAGAGGCTTCCAGGTGTTTCTTGACATGGTCACATTAAGTGTAGGACCTGAAATTCAAACCAAATTAGATCCCTTTAAAACTGGTGAGAATAAGAGGAAAATTACTGTTTTAATAAAGTAAAGATAAAATAAAATAGCTTTCCTTGATAAAACTTAACTATTTCAGCATGTCTACTTACTGAAATTTGAAAATGAAAATTTCCCATTTGTTTTCTCTGGCACATAAGTTTACCAACTTGCTTTGCACATGCTTCAGGGCAAATAAATGTTATTTTGATTGCTTTCTTTTGGTTTGGTAGCTTGTGTGCTTGGGCCACCTGTTTGTAATTTTCTTTTCCTTATTACACTTGCCTGCTGCTAAATACTAGGTGGTGATCTTGCTGAATTAATGACCCGGTGCTTTTGTTAGTGACACTCCTTGGTTACAATTTGGGATGAGAATGAATAAATACTACTTTCTGCATTTTTATTCTGGAAATGAGACAAATTTTTCTGGATTAGAGTGGACATTCTCCGCCACTGACTAACAGACAGTGAGTGTATAAAAGTCTCTTTTCCCACTAGATAGCCAGCTGTCCTTGTTAATTACAGGACTGCATGCATTTCTGGTGAAGAGACTTGTATTTCTGTGCGGGCTTGTTCTCATTCCTAAGACTAAGAGTGGAAATCTCTCAATGCTTGGCTCTTAGCCAAGAACCAAACATATTATCCTTTACCCAATTAAGAACGTGTATTTAAAAGTCGTTGCAGATGGAGAGGCATCAGTGCTGCTTGCTCTCAGGCCAAGACACAACACCCTCCTGATTTATTTGGAATCAAGGATAAATTTAAAGCAAAGGGTAGGCTATTAGTGATCTAAACAAAATGGCGTGCTAATAAATTTCAGCTCAGGCCTAGGAACTCACTTGCTCCCCAGAATGAATCTTAAAATCTTTGTATGATTATGTGCATAAAAATCTGTTGAGAGCTCTGCTGCCTCACAGAGCAGATGATTCAACATAATGGGTATTTCTACTGACTGAGACTATGCATAAGCTGAAGTACTGGCTGAAAAAGCAATGGCTTTATAAGGCATCCCTGTGAGGCATGTGGGTGGACAGCTCTCAGGGTGTAATGAGTTGGCTTAGAGAAGTGGTGAGGAGTGTTTTGAGAGTATGTGTTCTTGATTCAATTTTGAGTTTAGGTATAAATCATCTTAGCTCTTAATAAAAATGTCTCAATTGATCTGCTTTCCAAAAAGACACATTAACACTGTCTCTGCTGCAAGTAAGCTATGAAATACTACTATCCAGCCTGCATGTACCAGAAGTAGATCAAGAGCCCCTCCCCAAAGCTGTGTACAGGCCAGTTAGGACAGTAAACTGGTGCTTAGGGTAGATACGGCGCTCAAGTTTAGTCATTAAAAATAAAGTTTTGCATCTTAGTTTTTCCATCCTTATATATGTGCCTATAGTTACCAGTCTGTTTGATTTCAGTCATCATGTTTTAACCCCAAGGAGGGAAGACTCTTAGGTAAGAAGTCATAATGTATAAATTGCCTTCTGTTATCTTTCTTATTTGTTACTTAGTTGGTACTGTTACTTTATATTTGTTTAGAAGAGATGACTTAAATATCTGAATAAGGTGATACTTTCCTTAAATTCTCCATCTCCAACCTATTATGGCTTTGAGTATACATATATAGGGCCCCAAAGCCTCATAATTCAATAAGCTGTCTTACTGAGTTTTTGACACTCAACAAAGAATGAAGCTTCAAGCTGCTCAACTCTCAAAATAGAGCAGTAGTTTTTGTTTTTTAAAACTGTACTTAAAGATGGAAAGGGTGAACTGCACTAACACAGGTCAACAGTATGGTGTTACTGTTAAACGGCCCCCATGGTTCTTTTCATAAAACTAGTGCTGTATCTTTTTTACTTGATAAATATGGTACAGGAACAATAATTTCTTACCTTTATGTGGTCCCTTTTACTTTCCAAAGTTCTATCTCTGTTATCTTATTTTGTCCACATGGCAACTCAGATTGAAAAGGCTAACTCCCCTTCACATTTTTCAGCTTAAAGAGACTAAATTTCATTCCTCTAGATTCTTACATAGAGAATAGATAACTTGTGCTTGTGCAGTTCAATGTCTTAACAAATGGATAGGCTAAATTTAATTTGGCTGTAATCTAATTTTTATTTTTAAAGATTTTATTTATTTATTCATTTATCCCCCCCTTGCTGCCTGCGCCCGCTGGGCCAGCCAACCACGCCGTGCAGGCGGGCCTGCCCCCACCAGGAGGCCCCGGGAACCGAACCCGGGGCCTCCCATATGGCAAACGGGAGCCCCACTGATTGAGCCACAGCCGCCTCCCTAATTTTTATTTTTTTAACAGCTTTATTGAGGTATAATTGACATTCAATAAGCTGGACATATTTAAAGTGCACAGTTGATGAGTTTTGACCAATGTATAGGCCCATGGAACCATCACTACAATCAAGATTATTAGTTTCCTCATACCTTGTTGTAATCTCTCTCACTTCCTTCATATCCTTTTCCCTGGGCAATCACTGATGTGTTTTCTGTAACACTACATTAGCTTGCATTTTAAGGAATTTTCTGTAAATGGGAAAAGGGAGAGTATCATTGTAACTCGTGATAGATTTTCTGGATTGGCTTAGAAAACCAAAGTGTGACCTTTCAAAGTGGTGATACTTTTGTTGCTTGAGTCCAAGTGGCTTTAATATGGGATAGAAGACCTTTGGTATCTAGCTTCTTATGGGGAGTCTAACTTTTAATAAAAATAGCAATAGCTAGCATTTATTGCAAGCCAGCTGTTTTCCAGGCATTGCTCTAAGCACTTAGCTCAGATTTATTATCTCATTGAAATCTCTCAACAATCCTATGAGGCAGCTACCATTACTATGCCCATTTTACAGATAAAGTGAGGAACAGTTAAGTTATTTATCCAAGGTCACACAGCTAGGAAGTGGTAGAGGGTAGGATTCAAACCCAGTCAGTGTGCCTTTAGACCCAACACTGCCTCCCAGATGTAAACTAGAAAACATAAGCCCTCTCATAGTCTTCACATCAGTAACAGAGTGAAGCATTACATGCTGGGTTACATAATTCAAGAGCCAATGGCAAATGTTTACTTTTAACTTGGGCTTGACTCAGGTCTTTGATTACTAGAACTTTAGCCCCAATTGAATGTCTCTATACAGCTGCAATTTTACCTGTGCAATTAAGATTAAGAGTTTCTTCTTCATTGCTTGATTTCTTTTTTGGAAATTGATTCCTCACACAACATGTTTTTGTATTTTCTCGAAGTCTTTTAAGAGTTGACCTATATTTTTGTTATCTAGATGATCCAGATCCTGATGATGGATTTAACTATAAACAAATGATGGTTAGAGATGAGCGGAGGTTTAAAATGGCAGACAAGGATGGAGACCTCATTGCCACAAAGGAGGAGTTCACAGCTTTCCTGCACCCTGAGGAGTATGACTACATGAAAGATATAGTAGTACAGGTGGGTGAGATCAAGGATTCTAAACAGGAGCTAATTTTTTCTTTTTGTTGTTTATGCAGTCTTTCCTCATTAGTCTTTCCTGCATATTTGGAAGAGTGAATTGCTGTACAAAGCCCTGGCCAGACTCAGAATCCATACTCTGTTTTTCTGTGAGCTTGACCTTGACCAAGTCATTTCTCTTAGGAGCCTTAGGCTTTCTGTTTAGCACAATATTACTTTCCATCAGATAATGTATTTTAGGGAAGCGGCTGTGGCTCAATCAGTAGGGCTCCCATTTACCATATGGGAGGCCCCGGGTTCGGTTCCTGGGGCCTCCTGGTGAAGGCAGGCCCGCCCGCACGGCGTGGTTAGCTGACCCAGCGAGCACAAGCAGCAAGGGGGGGATAAATGAATAAATAAATAAAATCTTTATTTAAAAAAAAAAAAAAAAAGATAATGTATTTTGTAATTTCCCTGGGAGCTTTATACGGGAAAATCAATTTTTTTTTTTAATGTCCCATGAATAGTGGTCAAACACTGAAGAATTCTCAGGAAAGGCTGTTACTGTTAACACAGACTATCTGTAGCTGTAGATAATACTCAGTGGTTACATCTCTTGTTGGTATGACCAGCATGACTAGGGCTTCCAAATGATCTTCCAAATGATGGGCTTAGTGAGATAGTTCATTATTAAGTAGCGTTGATATTTCTCCTAGAATACTGATTGTTATTTTAGGTTGACACATAGAAATTGCTAGAAAAACAGCAATTTCCTGTAGTTTAACCATGCAGGCACACAAACATATACATATGCCTATATATGCGTGTGTGTGTATATATATGTATTTTTTATGAATGATAAATATTTGCCTAATTATTTTTAATGAATGATAAATAGTTTCTTAAACTAGATACCATCCTGTCCTCACAAATTTCACCAGAGACTAACTTTAATAGTCTCTTTTTGTTTTCTCCTGTCTAGGAAACAATGGAGGATATAGATAAGAATGCTGATGGTTTCATTGATCTAGAAGAGTATATTGGTGAGTCCCTTTTCTAGTGTTTTCCTTAGAAGAAGCTGAGAAGCTTTGGAAGATGTGTCTACCCATAGAAACAATTTACCCCATAGGTCAACTCTCAGCAGATTATTAAGCCAGACCAAGGGAAAACTAGTGATAAAGTATCCATTAACACCACTGAGCTGCAAAAGTAATTTTAAATGTCCCAGTAGTCACATTTAAACAAGTAAAAAGAAACACATGAAATTAATTTCTGTAATGTATTTATTTAGCCTAACAGTCCAAAATATAATTTTAATATGTAATCAATATTAAAAAATTGAGGCCTGACCCCCACAGAAGCTTTAAACAACCAGCAATAACTGGCAGAATCATCTTTCCTCAAAGCTCTGGAAAACAAAGGACTGCAATAAGAAGGTAAGCGCTGAATCAAAAGGAAAAAAAAAAAAAGGCCACCTAAAAGCAGTAGAAACTCTTGGTACCCTGGATGGCTAACCACCCCCACCCCCTGCCCCTCACTGGTTTGTCACAAAACTGGCCTATGCTCCGAGTGTGGGTCCCTGGTCCCGGTTCCAGAGGGAGCAAAGTAACCCTCAGACACATACAGGGAGCATGTTTGCCTGACCCCATCTTCTGGTAGCTACCCAAGGGACTTAACTGTCTCAGAACTTGCCCTGCATGTAGAAGCTGACTCACCAAGCTTTCCTACAAATCCTGTGAGAGAGCAGTCAAGTGGCTGCCTGGGGCAACGGATTGCTGGCTGTACTACATACAATGCAGTGGCAGGGATGTGTGGGTACTCTTTCCTAGGGAAAGGGGACATTCAATATCCCTGTAACGGGGAATTTCTAGGGCCACAGGTATATGCCCAAAAATGAGATGCATATGCAGGAAGGATTAGGGAGACTCCTATGCTTTGGCTTGGAGCTCTTCTCTAAACTCATATGGATAAACTCTGAAGGAGAGCACATAGGTCAATCTGCAAAGACTGGAAAAGGTGTTTTCTTTTTTTCCTTTTTTTTTTTTTTTTTTTTTTTTTTAATGTTATGATTAGCTTATGGCATTCAAGGAAAGCTCTGTCATAGCTGGATACATGCTTAAGGAATAGAGATGCCTCAGACTGCAATTTGAGCAATAACACTTTAAAATATCAAAAGTTCCAGGTTTCAACAAAAGATTACAGAGCATACAAAGAAGCAGGAAGCCATGGCCCAGGCAAAGGAGAAGATTAAAGGATTAAAAAACATCAGTGAGGAGGATTAGATCTGGGACAGTCCAAAGACATTTAAACGATGGTCCTAAATATGCTCAAAGAGCTAAAGGAAAGAAAATCAGCAAAATGATAAACATAAAGAGAATAACAATAGAATGATGGAAATGATGAAAGGGAACAAGAGCTACAGACCACAGTTACAGGAATTAAAAATTCCCTAGAGGGGTTCAACAGCAGATTGGAGCTGGCAGAAGAAACAATCAGTGAAGTTGAAGGTAAGACAATTGAAATCATCCAGTCTGAGGAGCAGATAGAAAAGAACGAAGAAACATGAACAAAACCGTAGCAACCTGTGGGACACCATTGAGAATACCAATATACACATTGTGGGAGTCCCAGAAGAAGAGAGAGAAAGGGGCTGAGAGAATTTTCGAAGAAGTAATGGCTGAAAGCTTCCCAAATTTAATGAAAGACGTGAATATACACATCCAAGATAATCAAGGAATTCCAAACAGGATTAACCAAAATAGACCCACAGTACGCCATGTTATAATCAAACTGTCGAATGACAAAGAGCATTCGAAAGTTGCAAAAGAGAAGCAGTGTGTCACATACAAGGGAGCCTCAATAAGATTAAGTGCTGATTTCTCATCATAAATCATGGAGACGAGTAAGCAGCATATTTAAAGCACTGAAAGCAAAAAGTTCAAACACAGAATTCTATATCCACCAAAACTCTTTTTCAGAAATGAGGGAAAGGTTAGGACATTCCCAGATAAACAAAAGCTGAGAGACTTTGTCACTACTAGACTGGCCCTACAAGAAACATAGTGTATGCTATTGAAGTTAAGTATGAGTCTTAAGTTTTCTGTTTGGGATGAAGGGAAAGTTCTAGAATGGGTGGTAGTGTGATTACTGCAACATTGTGGATGTGATTAGTCCCAATGAATGGGATGTTTGGGAGAGGTTGGGATGGAAATATTTATGTTGTATATATGTTTCCACAATTGAAAGATAAACTAAAGAGATAATAATTAAATGCAATAGATGATACTGGATGGGATCTAAGAATGGGGGAGAAAAGGCTCAAAAGAACATAATTGGGGCATAAGAAAAAATTATATTCCAGACTGTAAGCTTTGTATCAATGTCACATTTCTTGAACTTGGTAACTGCACTTAATATGATTATAAAAGTGAATATCAGGACACAGATGTGGCTCAAGTGATTGGGCTCCCATCTACCACATGGGAGGCCCCAGGTTCATTTCCTGGGGCCTCCTGGAGAAGGAGCTGGCACAGCAGGCAGGTGCAGCGACCTGATGCAACAAGAGGATGCATCAAAGAGACACAAAGAGAAAATACAAAGAGACACAACAAACCAGGGAGCTGAGGTGGCTCAAGTGATTGAGCGCCTCCTACGTGGGGGATCCTGGGTTCAGTTCCCAGTGCCACCTAAAGAGAAGATGAGCAGACAGCAAGTGCAAATAACGAAGGGGGTGGGGGGTAAATAAATAAAATATTAAAAAAAAAAAAAGTTAATATCAGGGAGCAGATGTAGCTCAAGAGGTTGAGCGCCTGCTTTCCATGTACAAGGTTCCAGGTTTGATCCCCAGTACCTCCTAAAAAAAAACAAACGAAAAAACCAGCTCTAATTGGGGAGCAGATGTCGTTCAGTGGTTGAGCGCCTGCTTCCCATGTATGAGACCCTGATTCAATCTCTGGTACTGCCTTAAAAAAAAAAAAAACCTGTTTGTAGGAAATGTACATGGAAATATTATCTATTTAAGAAGTATAATGTGTGCAACCTGCTCTCAGATGTTTAGAAGATGGATGGATGGATGCATAGATAGAGCAACAGTGGCAAAATGTTAAAATTGTTCAGTTGGGTATCTGGGTTGGGTTATGTTAGAATTCTCTCTCCCTCTCCCTATGGGGTTTGTATTATTTTTGCAACTGTCCTGCAAACTGAAAATTATTTAAAAATTTAAATTTAAAAATATTGAGATATTTTATCCTTTTTTTTTTTTTTCCCCATACCACAAATCTTTAGCATATCTCAATTTGGACCAGCCACAGTTCAAGTGCTCAGTAGCAACATGTGGCTAAGGACTACTGTATTGGACAGCAGAGATGTAATGTACCCTGGATGCCATATAGAATGGCCAGTAAAGAACTGCAAGGAACTTAGACTGTGATTATAAAACCAGGATGAGATAGGAATAGAGTAAAAGAGTAAAATGTGGGTGATTGACCAGGTGTTACTGATCCCTTTATAGCCTTTTCCTTTTCTGTTCATATTTTCTGTCCAGGTTCTCTGACTAGTTTCCTTTTGTTTTTGTTTTTCACTCCTTTCTACAGTTTGCCCTTTTATTTATCTGTCTGTCTATGTATCTGTCTTATTTATTTTAGGTACTACTCCTTCAGGGCTAATGTATCCTAAGTAAAGCTCTGTTTTTATTACTCTCAGAATAATTTTAAGATTATACCCTGTTTTTCAAAAAGAGCTGCTTCTCTTACTGAGTAATTGAGCAAATTATTTCACAATTATGGTAATGGGGAAAAAATGAGTAAAGGAGAAGAGATGGAAGGCATTTAAAACTATAGGTACGAAAGTATTTGTTAAAAATCTGTATCTTGTAGTTTGCAAGATACTGGTTCTTTTTATATCATGTTTTTATTACAGCAATTTATTCCACTGCACTGCTAGTTTTGTTATTTGTAAGCCAATTGTTTTTAGACCCCTGGACTTTACCTGAAATATTTTTCTTTTTTAGCCCAAAAGGGAGACTTAAGCCCTAGCTCTATCACCCGCCATTCAGTGACATTGAACAAGTCATTCCTTTACTCTGAATTTTGTCTAATCTTACCTGCTGTTTTTTTCCAGAGTTATTCCACTTGAATAGCCATTGTCCTTTTCTTCTAAGAGTTAATGATGTACTTGAGCTTTTAGAGAAAGGGGCTGAGCAATGGTAATTTATTTTTTCCCCAAAAATAATTTTGTTTGTTTTGTTTTAAATGAGGTTCATTAGCACAGTGGAAATAAATACTTGGGTGCATTTACTGAGCCTATTTCAAAGTTGAAGTTTGGGAAGTTTAGGATTTTCATTCTTGGTTTTGCCATTTTATCACCATTGCTAAAACTGAGGGATTCATTTGAACCTCCTGAGGAGAAAAACTAAGTTTTTATAATTGTTAAGTACCGGGAAGCCGCTGTGGCTCAATCAGTAGGGCTCCCGTTTACCATATGGGAGGCCGCGGGTTCGGTTCCCGGGGCCTCCTGGTGAAGGCAAGCCTGCCCGCACAGCGTGGTTAGCTGCGAGCACAAGCAGCAAGGGGGTGATAAATGAATAAATAAATAAAATCTTAAAAAAAAAAAAAAAATTGTTAAGTACCATGATTTCTCTAGCATTGTGGCCAAACTGGAGATATTTTATCTCCCTCCCCTTCATACTTCATATAGATTCAAAGGCAGAGAAATTATATCTTGAAAGTATTGAAACTGTTGTGTGTGTGTGTTTTGCTTTCTTTTGCAAATCAGCAGCTAATGAAAACACTTACATCTGGGATTCTTGCTGGGCTTTGTAAAGCTAAAATTCTCCCAAACAGGATGAGTCAGTTTCTGCCCTGTTGAGGAGAGTGATAACAAAGAAACAAATGTTCTTTGCCTCTTATTTTGCATTAAGAAGCCCTCAGAGTTATACTACTGAACTCTTTATTTATTTTATTTATTTATTATAGAGCGTTGCAAACATACACAAAATTAGACAGAATAGCCTAACAAACCCTTATGTCCCCAAGTCCAGCCCCATCCCACGACCAGTCCTTTCTCATCCACATCCACTTCATTACCTCCTTCATTATTTTGAAGTAAATACCAATCACCATCTCATTTCTTCTTTAAACATTTGCTTGTGTATCTCTAAGAATTAACAATCTCAATGGCAAAAAAGTAATTCTTTAATATCATCAAATAGGTTGAATCCTTTATTTATTAGAAAATCCGTTTTTTTTTTTTAATTGTCTTTACTCATCTAGATTCAAAATACACTTACACTATAGTGTATAATCTAGCTTCTATTAAGAATATGTCTTGAGGACACATCTATTTCCTTTCTAATCCAGAGCTTCCTTATCTGTGTACTATGAACAGGTCTCCTCAGCCCTCAGGACAGCTGGAGCAGGGCCCTGGCCATACATATACTATAGGTTCTTTCTTGAAAAAAATTGACAAGCCCTGCTCTGATAAACTCCTTCAGAGTTAAGACTGAGGGGGTAGTTCTACCCTTCACTCTCAAGTTTAGGAAAGTAACAGTACTTAGAACTGCTAGAAACCATTAGACTTCCATTAGGTGTGTTCCCACCGTTAGGTGTGTACTTGAGTTGTTTACAACACTTAATTAGATGTAGCATAATTTAGGAGTCTTTAGACTTTTTCACTCATATAACTCCTAAAAGCATTGTGGCAAGTAGTTATTTCCTTATACATTTTTAAGTTGGCATCTAAAATATTTAATTAGAAGTTTAAACAGTTGCAAAGAATAATCTCTGTGGGGTATTTTTAAAGTGCATTTTTCTTAAATCTAATAAAATTTAAGTACCATTGCAACTTCTACCTTCATTCATATAAATAATTTGAACAAACCAACTTTACAAAGATAATAAGGAAATTCACATTTTAACTGAGTATAAGATAATCATGGGATTGCTTTTGTAAGAAATTATGGTTGTATAAGATAATGCCTATAATTTTTAGAGCTGCATTCTAAAATATATAGGGGGTGTAATGATGTCTGGGATTTCCCTTAAATTCAGGAAAAAAGAAAAAAGGGTTAGATGAAGGCACATATGGCATAAGCTTGATATGTTGAGTTAAGATGATGGATAAATAGGAATTCTTTGGATGACTTTCTACTTTTTATATATGTTTGAAAATTTTTATAATACAAAATGATAACATAAGTAAAGTGCTTATCATATTTTATGTTTATATCATTACACATAAATGTATCTCTCTGATAAATTCTTTTAAAAGTCGTTCTTGTTTCCATGGATGACAATTATTGCTAGAGTAAGACAGGGTTCAGCACTAATTCTAGTTCATTTTTTTATAGGAAGTTCAAAGATACCTTGTTTACATAAATAAAAAAGTTGATGGGAGTGGAAGATTTTTAATGATCCCTTAGCTAATGCTTGATTAAGCTCTCCTTCATTTTTTTCCCCCCAAACAAACATTTGGAAACACTGGCATGCAAAAGAATTTGTTGTCCTGTGTTTCAGGCATTTACTTTTTCAAAGCTAACAACGATATTTCTAATTATCCCTTTTTCAATATCTTGGAGGTTTTTACATTCTATTAAATTCAAGATGGGTAAGAATATGCCTTTCTTGAATAAAGGGAGAGAAAGGTGCTTGTTCAAGGAGAGACAGGAAGGAAGCCTTTATGACCATAGGTGTATGTTCTTAGGCAGATCAGTTTTTAGAGAAAACTATATATGGAAGTTGAGGATCTGGGAATTAATTCCTTCATACCATCCTTTCTCAGTATCCCCTTTACAGTATTCAATTCATGCTCTATACCCCAATAGAAGGCCACTTTATGTAGTAATTGATAGACAGTTTAGGCCTATAATATACACTTCTTAAATTTCCTTGAGAATTTAAAACAGCATCTTTCTGTAACTATGGTTGAGTTTACTTTGGGTGAATGCAATGTAGAGAACAACTGTCTTAAATGTTAGTCTTCATCTTTCTTGATGCTAGTATCTCCATTATTTCTAAGGTATCAGAACTCTGCTGTCATGTCCCTCAAAATCAGCAGCTGGAAATAAGCTTGTTGTAAAATCAGTAATTGAGCCTTAGGAAAATGCTTTGCTTTCTAAAGTCTCTCTGCCTAAAATATCCTTGTACCTGCTTATAAGGTACGAAATGGATAAGGAAGAAAGGTTAGACCAGATAAGCATGAGGCGTTTTTTGTTAGAAGACAAACCCTTCTTTGTATGTATGTTTGTGTATACAGGTGACATGTACAGCCATGATGGAAAGGCTGATGAGCCAGAATGGGTGAAGACAGAGAGGGAGCAGTTTGTTGAGTTTCGAGATAAGAACCGTGATGGAAAGATGGACAAGGAAGAGACCAAAGACTGGATCCTCCCCTCAGACTATGATCATGCAGAGGCAGAGGCCAGGCACCTGGTCTATGAATCAGACCAAAACAAGGTAAGTCTGGTGAGGTCCAAACATTTGAGCAATGATCTAAGTCTTCTCCTAGGGGAGTGCCTAAAAAATAGAACATTGAAGGTCTTAAATTAGTCTAAGTCGACTAAGGATCTAAATTTAGCAATTAAAGACTTTCATGACAGCACTAGCTATCTGATCTCATTTTAAAAATCCCTTTGCCCAGTGTTCATAGCATTGGAGGCTCTTAGGCTTCAGAAAAGATCCTCTGTATGTGGCCTGTGGCCAGTGTACATTACCTATTATCATTGGATCCTCCAGGAAATTTTCTGTGCTTTTTGGGGGTGGGAGTAGGGGTGTGTTTCCTTTGTGTGTGTGTTTTTTAATACCCATTGCAGGTTCATTCTGCCTCCTGAAAGCTGCTTATTTCCTTAAATCAAATATGCTTTGAAACAGTTGTCCTTGGTCAGTTATCTGAGGCATTCAGTTCATTACAAGAGTGGCTTATCACTAAGCCCTGTCACCTTTTTCAGAGATTGGAATGCTCTGCTTAGAGTAGCTGAAAATCAGTCTAAAGCTGAGGATTTAGTATTCTAAACATTCTTTTATCTGGTCTTCTCTTCAGTTTCAAATGCAGTTTCTTATAGGGCTTTTTTAGGGTCCATCTGTTTTGAGTTCTTGATTAGAGTCACTTCAGTAGTCAGGGGCGCTATGTCCTAAAATATGTGAGAAAAGGAAACTCATTTAGACCTCTTTTGGGAATTTAGCCTAGATTAATTTTTTAGATGGGCGTCTGAACCTTCATTTGGGATTGTATTTGGAATCTAATTGGTGGCTAGGGCAGAATGGAGATGAAGACTATGCTTGAGATTTAGCAGATTTTGTTGTTCCTACTAGACAATGACTTGATTTGCTTTGAAGTATTTGCCCTGTTATTCTTGACCCTCTCTTACCCATATCCAGGAGATATCCCATATTTTGCTCTAAAGGGAGAGTTGTCTTCAGGAAATAAACCTGTATTTCTAGCATTGCGTTATTGAAGTATAGTATATCCATCTTTCCACTTTTAATATTCTTGATAAGATACTGTCTTCATCTTTTCTTCCTCTTTGTGTTTGGAGGGTGGGGGAGGAGGGTGTTTAGCGGGGTAAGAGTGGAGTTCACATTTAACTTAGAATTAAAATCTTAAATCCTGATTAAATCTTCCTGTTCCATAGCAGTATTTCTGAATGGAGTGGAAAATATAGTCTGCCTCAATTCACTGCTCTCTCTAATTTCAGGATGGCAAACTTACCAAGGAGGAGATCGTAGACAAGTATGATTTATTTGTGGGCAGCCAGGCCACAGATTTTGGTGAGGCCTTAGTACGACACGATGAGTTCTGAGCTGCAGATAGAGGAACCCATGTTTCTTCTAAAGTAATTTATTTTTACAGCTTCTGGTTTCACATGAAATTGTTTTCGCTACTGAGACTGTTATTACAAACTTTTTGAGACATGAAAAGGCGTAACGAAAACCATCCCATCCCCATTCCTCCTCCTCTCATCAGGACTAGAGGGAGACCGTGCTTCTGATGAACAATTGTAATTATTACACTTGTGTTTGTGCATTTATACTTTGTATTGTGTATAACGTGTTTATTTTTGTATTTGTTCTCTGGTTGGGAATATGATATGAAGGATCAAGATCCTCACCTCACACTTGTAGGTAGACATTAGTCCTTCACTATTTCTCAACCCCTTATATAGTTTTTATAATTTTCGATTACTTTTTTAAGCCTGAGATCAGTAAATGTTCAGGGAAGACAAAGAAAAAATATACCCCACAATCTATATTTAGAAAGATAATATTTAATCTTGCCATTGAAAATTATAACATTTCAGAGGTAGTATGGGTCACATATTCCTTTCGGTTGCTATGAATCTAGTAACTGATCCTGGTATTATCTGGGTGAGGAAATATCCTTGTGCTATAAGAAAACTTGGCTAAACTTTTAGTAGTCATCCCCCACTCCCACCCCCATAGGAGTAGCTGCTTGCTGATTTTGTCAAGCCCAGCTGTGGTGAGAAGTTAGGATCGGTGTCTTGAAAATCAGTCAAGTAGTAAGTGATCCCTACACAGCTATAATTAGAAACAGCTGGAAAATTAAAAGAAAACTATCACTGTTTTCAGGGCATACTTTTTTCCTTTCCCCTCCCCCACAGTGTGTATCTATTGAAATGCTCAAGATTGTCTCGCCTGTTGAGAGAACTGCAAGTGCCCTGTCCTGGCTCCTCTTTCCCCAGAGGTTCGGTTGTACTAAGGAATTAATTAAGGAATTCACTGCAGTTAAGATTTATTCTTTTCCAATCATGTCATTGAAAGTGCCTTTAATGGACAAGAGAGATGATCACTGAACAGGGATTCTCTTAAACTCTAAGATGGGCGGTGGAAATTGGATCACCTTATATGATAGCTTAGAACCTCCCAAATCAGTGGGGACTTTTTGCTTCCCTTTCTGTTTTGGACAGTGGTTAAGTTGCAGTATATTAGTTAGGAACTTGATTGCAGTGTTCTAATCTTATGGGCTGGTTTCCAAACTACATGCTGCTGAATTTACAAGGGATCCTCATACCTCAGAATGCAAACCACTTACTACCAGGTCTCTTTCTGTATCAGTTGGAGAGGTTGAGGCTCGCTCAGAGATGAGAGGACCTACAGAGAGAGAGGTTATTCACCCTTCCTGGCTTTGACCATAACTCCCCATTCTCCCATCTTCTCTGCCAGCCCCCCACCCCACCCCCCAAAAAAAAAAGTTCATCATGGATCAACAGGTTACCACATCTTTATAGAATAGAGAGATATAGAAAAAGCTGAAGAAAGTGCCCTCTGTTCCAAAATCCACTTTACCTATCTTTTACACTACATGAACTCTGTTTTGGTTTCTTTATTACAGATGGACCTTTTTTGAAAAGAGTTATTGTATTCCAAGTTTTTAGCCTTCAGGTTACTAAGACTAATAGCTATATATATAACCCTTTAATTCTTCATGTATCTTTCTGGATGATACATTCTTCAGGTGGTGCTGGGTGGTTATTATAATCAGAACTTGGGTATATCCTTTGGTCTTCCATGATCATGTTGAAGTGTGGGCTACTTGGTATGGTAAAAAGCCAAGTGTTACTTCATTGAATAGAGCTCTTGACTGGGTGCACACTTTTTAAAAGTTTAGCCACAATATAGGGTCATAGAAATTCTCTGCCTTCCATATTCCTCGTGTTTATCTGTAAGAAGACCAGAGATAATTAATAATACCACCACCTTGGCTTAATGTGAGAGAGCACATCATGAACTGTGTGGTAGGAGAGCCTCAAAGCTCAATAGGTGCATGGAACCCAGGCCTTAAGGTAAAGTCACCCACTTAAAGGCAAATCTTAATCTGCCAAGAAAACAACTCTGGATGATGCTGGCTGCTCAGCAGCAAGTATTTCACTCTAATCTCTGTTGATCCCCTGAATTGTATTTTGGTTTAAATCAAGCTTGAGGCTGGTGAACAGTAGCTACACACCTGCATTGTGTGGTCTGTGAATGCTAGCTCTCTTGAATTTGGATATTGGTTATTTTTTATAGAGTGTAAACCGAGTTTTATATTCTATAATGCAAACCAGGTACCTATCTGTTTCTAAATAAAACTGTTTACATCCCTTGTGGGTAAGTATGTCTTTCATTCTCTAGGAAATGGAATTTTTGTTTATCATGGGTGCTATAAAATGTCACAAGGTAACTCTCCTAAAAGGTTTGCCATACCTCACCCCAAACCCAGAGAAATTACTATCCTCTAAATTGGTCCTATTTCTGAAATTTTCTAGCATCCTTTTTACTACAGTGGTAACCCTTCTCTGCTCCTCTTGGAGAAGATCCCACTTGTTCATTACATAATTATCTGATACCAAACACAAATCATTTCTGAATGTGCACACCACATTTATCTTGATTTTTATCTCAAAAAAGCTATGGGATTGGGGCTATAAGGTAAACCAGTTTTCTCAACATTTAGTATAGTTTAGGAACAATACTAAATTGTGGAAATTCATTTCAAGAACACATAGGGAATTAAACTATTTAGTAAACACACAATCTAAGACAGATGTATAGGTTTAGTTGAATAGGAGGGGAGAAAAAAAGAGAAGCACATGGAATAATCCATGCTGGCTCAGGGGCATATGGACATGGCTGCCCCTGCCAAGGCTGTAGCAATTATTGATAGAGTCTAAAGTTCTCAAATTTGAGTCTAAACTCAAATTTGGGGCCTACTAAAATTTTGGGGTTCCCCTTCCCTTTCTTTATGTCTCTCCCATTTCTAAGATGTTTTAAGTTTGTTCTAATTCAGAATACCGTCCTCTCAAAACAGATTGTCATAGGAAAAAAATGTTACTAAAAAGGAAAAGAATTTGTTACCCATATACTGAAAAAAAAAAATTAGCCTTAGTCCTTTGTAATTAATTGCCTTGTACTTAGAAATCCATTCTTTTTTTTAAAGATTTTATTTATTTATTCATTTATACCCCCTTGCTGCTTGTGCTCGCTGGGTCAGCTAACTACGCCATGCGGGCGGGCTTGCCTTCACCAGGAGGCCCCGGGAACCGAACCCGGGGCCTCCCATATGGTAAATGGGAGCCCTACTGATTGAGCCACAGCCGCTTCCCTAGAAATCCATTCTTGAGTTGCCACAAATGGTGCCAGTTTGGAGTCAAAACTGATGATTGTTTAAATGGACTTTGGGGCAGTCAAAATAGTCCAAGCTGGGAGTAGTAGCTTGTGGGCAGAAATGGAATAATAGTAGGAAAAATTGATTCTCCAAACTCCCCTTCCCTATTAAAAAAAAATTATTAGTAGTTTGATTTTTGATGGAGAAAGTGGAAACTTCCTTAAATGTAAAATTCTAGTTGATGCAAATGGGCCAGTATGGGTTCCTTAGTTGGGGCCAACTTGGCTAGAAAAGAGAGTTAGAAACTTCAGTTTTCAGGGAGCTGGACATGTCAGATTCTTCTCTCATGGAGTTTCCCATACACAATCTCCCTTATACAAGCTTGGAACTAGAAGGAAAGGACAGAATTGGAGATAGCTCTCTTGGCAGAGGAGATAACACCAGGAAAAGCTTCACACAATTCCTTATACTTAGACTCTCTTCAGATGGTTTTGATTGTGTCTTCCCAATCCTGAAAGCTGGCTAGATTCCAGTCTAGGACTACCTGCTACTTCTGGGTCTCCAATAATCACTACACAGTCATGCTAATTCCAAGGCCTCATTGTTGGGAAACCTCACAAACCAGGCTGCCTCATGAGAGAGCACTGTTAGAGTGGGCCCCAGGGTAGGCCCACTCAGCCCACCAGTACTAGAAGGTGCTCCCAGTTGCAAAGGACTACCAATTCTGTTTCTATCTAGGAAGTTTCAAATTATTGAAACTATATTTGGGATTGAGGAAACAAAAATAACTCAGTATTTCTCAGAGCAAGGATTTTGTACTACAAGACAGGCTCTTAAATTCATTTAGATTTTAGTTTCTTGTCAGATTCAGGATTTAAGATAGGAAGCCTGCTGGTACCTTGAGATGATTAACTGTAATAGAGATTTATGCAAGTGTTATGATTTCTGTGCTTCATATAGGCTTCTGCAGGCTAGAAGTTGGAAAAGAAAGGATTAAGAGCTCATAAAACAAGGAATGGAAGTTTAGAGGAACTATTGATCTGGCAGTTTTTCAAGCTTTTTCCAAAAATGGAAAACTTTGCTTTCTCATCCTGCCCTTTGGAGCAGCTTGATTTTTTTTTTTTCCCCAAGGATTTATTTATTTACTTTTATCCATTCCCCTCCCCCCCCATCTTTGCTGTTTTTGTGACCACTTGCTGGGCAACTCAGTTTCCTGCCCTCTCCTTATCCTGTCTTCACTGGGATTCAATCCTCAGAACCTCCAATGTGGGGGAGAGGCATCCTACCGCCTGCACCACCTTAGTTCCTGGTTTTTCAGCACATCTCATCTTGGCTTTCCCTTATGTCATATTGCTGCATGGCTCGGCAGGGCCTGCTGGCGCACCCATGCACAGGGCCTGGGGGGTTCACCTCATGAGGCCTGGCAGCGCACCCACATGCAGGGCCTGGTGGCACACCCACGCATGAGGCCTGATGGCGCACCTTCTATATTTTTCTTTTATTTTTACCGGGAGGTCCCAGAGATTGAACCCAGGCTCTCCATGTGGGAGACAGACACCCAACCATTTGAGCCACATCCATCCCCCTGGAGCACCTTGATTTTTGTGGCTCAAGTTTTATTCTCCCTGAATTCTATTATCCTGTCTTATCTTTCCTCCCTATGCTTAGCAAGGTCTTCCCAGCCTACCAAGGGTTTCTGTGGCTTCATCTTATCCACCCCTAGAAACCTTCTGAGTAGAACCCAAGGTATTCTTTGAATTTAAAAGTCCTTGGTAAGAAGAGAACCAGGGTCTTGTGGAAGCTCAGAAGAAGTTCTTAAGTGGAGAACTTCATCTGCTTGTTCATGAAATAGTAGATGATAGGATTGTAGACAAAAGCGCTCTTGGAGAAGGCAGGAATTGGTGAGAAGCCATAAGTCCAGCCCTCAGGGCACATAAGACAAAAAGATACAACCATCACCACCACCATGCAGCTCACCTACTCAGCCTTCTGGGTTGTAGCTGACTCCTGCTGAGCTACATCCTAGAGCAGAACACAGAGACCATCATGTCTTCTCACTGGCCCATAATTCAGACCTCTAGATCATTTTCTATCAGGGGAACATCCACTCTAATTGTCCCTCTTCTGGCGCAGTTTCTGGCCTAGTCCTTGTGCCTCTCTCTCCTTGAGGGTGGCAGGATGGGAGTGGCTCTCTGGTCTATGACATTGGAAGGGGCACATGTATCTCTTGATATTCAGATTCCACCTCTTTGATCAGGGATGATTTCCCCTGTATTCCTTCATTCCATTTCATCATTGTCCCCACTTCCACTTCCTTCGCTACTTTGAGATAGTCCTTCCACTGGTTATGGACATTTCTTGAAGCCTATGTCCAGAGCACTCACCCACCTGCTCTTTCCCACCTGGAGCCCCCTGACCCACTCCTCCCAGACCATCACATCAGCCACTCAGCTCTGAGAGCCCTTAACAGCTGACAATTGGAGAAGCAGACAAGGAAGAGTGACACAATGAAGCAGAAAATGAAAAGGAACCAGGTATAATATTTGCTGCAATATTTGGTATACAAACTATACCAGTTGGGACCACAGCAACACTGCAGGCCCTCAAGGATGAACCTACAAAAAACCAAGCACTCATTCACGGGATAAGCACTTACTGTGAGGCTCACCACAAGAGTTAGTGGAGTGAAAGTTCGTGAGTTGTGTTCTCAGTTGAGAACTCAATGCCAAAAGACTGGAGAAGGGAGGATTTTCTGTCCTCACCAGCAAAAAGCTATAGCAATTCCAACTTCAGAGTAAACTTTAATATTTGTCTCCCACAGCCCCTTGGCCTTACTACTATAACTCTTTAAAAAAAGTAGAGGTCAAAGACTAAAAGGCAGTATATAGGGAAGCAGCTGTGGCTCAATCAGTAGGGCTCCCGTTTACCATATGGGAGGCCCCGGGTTTGGCTCCCGGGGCCTCCTGGTGAAGGCAAGCCCGCCCGCATGGCGTGGTTCGCTGACCCAGCGAGCACAAGCAGCAAGGGGGGGGATAAATTAATAAATCTTAAAAAAAAAAAAAAGTTTATACCCAAGCTCTCTTTCCACCCACCTCAGCCTAAGCTACTTGCTAAGTCAGCACCACTGCTTGGCACTCTCACTGTCTCCATCCAAAGAAGGGTAGGATGAAGAAGCCAATACCAATAGTCCAGGTAGCCAGGACCATCATCAGGGTGTGCTTGGAGCTGAAACGTAAGTTGCCAAAGGGCTTATAGGTGACAGTGTAGCGCTCGAAAGGCCAGGAAGGTCAGTGATCAACCTGTTACCAGACCTGGGTGAAATATGAGGGACAGAACCAGCCTTGTAGGCAGAGTGGAATAAGGATGGGGTGGAACAAGTGCAGAGACAGGGTTGGACTGATGGTTGGAAAAAGACTTTGGGACTCAGATATACTATTTTGGTCAGACTTCTAGTCTGGGCTGCATTACTCCAGTGTTCAAAAGAGTACCAAACCACTTTCCCCCAGCTCCTTTAGGGGTCCCCTCTATCCCAACAGCCCAGTGCCTGGTTCCAAGTCTGGAGCAGTGTCCTTTGCTTCCCTACCACCACCACCATTTCCCTGCAGCACCTGGTACAGAGCCCAGGAAGGCCTCCAAAGCACTAGCAGCGGCCAGAGATGAAATCCCTGACAGATGGAGGTGAAGACAGTGAAGACAGAGAAGATAAAGAGGAAGCTCCCCAACACTATATTGACCAGAATGTAGTTGAGTGGATTTCACAAATTTCTGTAGCACAATGTGGCCACCAGTACTGTGGAATTGAGTGGTATCCCTATAAAGAAGACAAAGCCCATGAAGGCTGTCTGGTGGCCAAAGGCCCAGGCAGAGGCAATGTGGTACTGAGGCCCATCCCACAGCCCCATTGAGGAGATGTTCTTAAACAAAACTCCTCTTCCCCTGATATCTTGCTCACGGGATGTTCCCTGAACCCTCTGATCCTCTTATAGATTATCCTCCCACCACCTCAACACAGAGATCCTCCTCCAAAGCCACTTTTGGGCTCCCTAAATAATACTAATCCCAAGCCTCCTAAGGACAAAATTTGGGATTAGAGGTGCCCAAGCTTCCACCTAAAACTTCTTTTTGTGGCCCTAAAGCCAATAGTGAGTTCTTCAAAAGATAAAAGATTGAGCTCAAGGAATCTGGATATGCAATGCTGGGTGCTGGGATGAATAGAAGTGGACTCCCTGGGGCCTAGGAAATGCTGACCTATATTCAATGAAGATGCTTCCACCTGTTACCTCCCTCCTCCCTCCCATTTTTCTTTTATACTTTGAGTAGAGCTATAGATGACACCGTTTTCCATTGGGTTTCTGGCACTGCTATTCTACAGGTTTCTGTACCCCATCTGCCCTCTCTCCAGAGATGTTGGGCTCTCTGCCATGCTGGGGACCAATCTCAGACTGTAGGAAGCAGGGAGTGGGGAGTGACCTGGAAGCACCATAGTAAACTCAGAATGTTCATGGGAAAGGACAGGGACAACTTGATAATGCCTATAGGTTCAGGGCATCTCTGAGCCCAGGCTGCCCTGGTTTCTTAATGTTGAACCTACCCAGAGAGTCTGCCTTTCCTACTCAGATCTCAGTCAGGCTGAGCTTGGTCTGCTCACATCATGCTCAAACCTGCCCATTCCCTTAGCTCAGCAGTGCATAAGTTGCTACAGCCTGTCTGCTCATCCAACTCCCACCCAGCCTTCACAGGGTACCTCACATAGCCTTCTGTGAAGCTCACCCCAGTGATGTCAGCTCTGCTCTAAGCTCCATCTGCACTTACATTCAACACTTATGAATGCATCTCCTCCCCCACGAATCTAGACTATTATCTCCCTGAGGCTAAGGATTTATTCACAAATAACAATTCAAATAAATTATTCTATTACTTCTGAATCACTCTCCGTGCCTCCCACAAACTCAGAGTAGGTGTTCAGTAACCTGATGATGGTTTGAGTGTGCCACTGAGAAGACTTCTGACCAAGTGCATTCACAATGTCCAGTATGTAATCAATGTCATTAGATAAGAAAAGGGGGGGGGGAAGAAAAAGTGACATAACTAGGAGCAAAAACAGTAAATAGAAACACCAAGACAAGATTACTAGACAAGGACTTTAAAGTAGCTATTATATCAATAACATGTTCACAGATTTAAAAGAAAATATGGACATAATGAAAGAAGAATCTTAAATATATGGAAACTACTTAACAACAACAAATGGAAATTGTAAAACAATATCAGAAATGAAAATTTCACTGGATGGGCTGAATAGCAGATTGAACACTGCAGAAGAAAAGACCAGGGAACTTGAAGACAGGTCAATAGACACTATTCGGGGTCGGATGTGGCTCAACTGGTTGGGCGTTCGTCTCGCATATGGAGGGACCCGGGTTCGTTCCCCGGGACCTCCCGGTTAAAAAAAAAAAAAAATAGACACTATTCAACCAAATCACAGAAGAAAATGAAACTGAAAGAAAGTGAACAGAGCCCTAGTGACTTAATATCCGTAAAATTGGAGACTCAGAAGAGAGAGAGAGGGATTGAACATAAAGAATATCTCAATGGCCAAATAATTTCCAAATTTGATGGAAAATATCTGTAGCAGTTTGGCAGTTAGATATGAATTCCAAAAATAGATAGTGGATTATGCTTGTAAACGGTCTGTTCATCTGGGCGTGATTAAGTTATGATTAGGGCGTTGAGCCCCACCCCTTGGTGGGTGGGTCTCAAAGATAAAAGACATTGCAAAGGACAGAGTTGGAGTTTTGAAGCTCGAGCCCGGGGAGGCAAGCAGATGGAGGAGATTGGTCGTTAGGAAGGAGAGAAGGCCCCAGGATAGAGATGAGCCATTTGCTGATAGTCTACAGCTGGTCTTGTGGAAAGAGGCAGAGCCTAGAGAGCCTCATAGTCTACAGCTGAGCTTGTGGAGGAACCAGGTGCTAAGCCCAGAGAGAAACGGAGCCCCAGGAAGAGAGGAACCCAAGAAGCCTTAACCCTGGCAAATGTCGACAGCTGTCTTGCTCTAACACATGGCAGCAGACTTTGGTGAGGGAAGAAACTTATGCTTTATGGCCTGTTAACTGTAAGCGTCTACCCCAAATAAATACCCTTTATAAAGACCAACAGATTTCCGGTATTTTGCATCAGCACCCCTTTGGCTGACTAATACAATGTCAATCCACAGATTCAAGAAGCTCAACAAATACCAAGTAGGATAAACACACAAAAAAACTACATTTAGCCACATCATAGTAAACTTGCTAAATACCAAAGAAGTAGAAGGAAAAGAAAAAAAAAAAAAACTTGAAAGCATCCAGAGAAAAAAGATAATTACTATGATAAGTACTACCAGTACCATCTCATCAGAAACATTGAAAGTCAGAAGAAAATGAAGCATCCTTAATGTGATGAAAGGGGAAAACTGTAAACCTAAAATTCTATATTCAGCATAACTATCTTCTAAAACTGAAAGCAAAATAAAGGTAGTTTTAAATAAACAAGAGCTGAAAGAATTCACCAGTATACCTGTAGTACAAGAAATATGAGAGGAAAGTATTCAGGATGTAGGGAAATGATACAGATAAAAATTCATATCTACACAAATGAATCCCATATATGGTAAATATGTGAATAAATCTAAAATACTTTTTAAGTGCTTTCTTACTTTTTAAAAGACAGCTTACTGGGACAACCAGCAAGATGGCAGTAGAGTAAGGAGCTCTGAGAGTCAGCTTGTGCTCTAGGGCAGTTAGTAATCACCCAGAGCTATCTAAAGCACCTATTTGGGAGCTCTGGGAGACCAGAAGAGCATCTTGCAACATTCTTGAAGGAATGGAAGGAGGAGACTGCCCAACTGCAGAGAAGATTCATTAGTAGAGCACTCTATGCCCCGGAGGCCTGTGCCCATCCACTGGCAGCATAAGCCACCTCAGGAGCTATTCCATGGCTGGAATTGGAAACTCCACTTCCCAAAAACACGAGAGGAAGGGACAGTTGGGCACCAACTTCAGCTACTGATTAGTAAATTTGGTGGGCTAGATTATAATCCTAAGAACAGCTAAAGTTTGAACCTGTCCAAGTCAGAAAGAGGCCGGTAGCCACCATTTTATATAGACATAATGTGTGTAGAACATGGAAATATGTGTGAGCTGGAAGGGCTGGATGAAGATCTTTCAGCCATTGCCTAAAAGGCTGTCATTCCCATATGCATGCACAAGTGTGTTTACACACACAAACACACAAACATATACACACCAGACCCTCACCTACGGGTAGGATTCTTGGCAGGGATTCCTGGAGAGGGCCAGCCAAGGTTTGAGGAATTGCAAGTCCACTTGGTCCCCATCATTTGGTCTTATCCTGGATTATGACAATCAGTTCATTCCTTGCACTCAGCAGAACAACAGGACCAGGGCCAGAGGCCATGCTGAGCCATCTCTGAAGTCCATGTTGAAGGTGCCTATCTTTGCCAGGGCACACGGCCCACGTGTTAGCCTGGGTCTAAGTGGAGCAAGCCTGCCTCAGCTGTCTGCAGGCAGCCCCCCTCAGAACATGGTTCTGAAGGGAGCCGTAGTCCAAAGCAGCCCAAGGCTGGTGTAGATACCAAAACCCCCAGCCCTCTTAGTCCCACTGCCCAGCTCAGGCAGCCATATCTTTGGCCTCTCCTAGTGTTGTTCTGACCCTTCCCAGACAATCCCTTCCCATCTTAGGCACCCCGACATCAGAGGGAGGGGCAGTGGACCCAAGCTGGGGACAAAGCAACCCTAGTTACAGTGGAGCCCTGAGGGCATGGATGGGGTGGGGGAAAGGCAGATTTTGAGGAGGGAGCATGGGGTGAAGGGGGAGGGTAATGATATACATTTTAAATATTAATATATTAAATCTATAGTGCCCTTTTCCGATTTAAAATCACTTTATTAATTTAGCAACATGCTAATTCACTAAGCCTTTGCAGAAGGCCATGCTAAGTATATTTAGGCCAGCGTTCGCAGCCTTAGCAATATTGAAATATTGGACCAGATGATTCTTTGTTGGGGAGGGGCATGACCTTTGCTTGTCAGATGTTTAGCAGCATCCCTAGCTTCTATCCACTAGGTGCACCCAATGCCAATAGCACCCTCCCCCGGGTCATGATAGTCAAAAATGTCTCCAAACATTGCGGATTGTCCTCTGGGGGTGGAAGTTCCCCCCCTCCACTCCATCCACCCCACCCCTGTTAAGAACCAGTGATTTAGATTTAGACTTACAAATGCCCAGAACCAGAGAGAAAACTGTCAAGGGGAATTTGCTTCTCCAGCCATTCTAATTGCCCAGAAAAAAAGGAAAGTCCTAGAAAAACTGAAGAGTTTCTGAATAGTTTCAGGGTTTTTCTTTCTCTCTTCTCTTTAGGAGTTTATTTGTTTATATCTACCTTTTCCTGAAATAGTTTAAGGAAGGCTCACAGGAACTCATGGGGCATAAGGAGAAATCATTAATCAAAAGTAGGAGCAAAAAATAACAATACTTTTATAAAAACACAAATATTAAAAAAAAAGTAGGAACAAAAGAAGGAAGAGGGAATTAAAGAGTCAGGAATGAAATTGAAATATGACCGAACTGTGAACTTGCTACCGATGGGCCACACGCTTCGTTCGGCCCCATGCTTTCTAGCAACTACTTATTTACATAATTCAAAGTGTCCAGAAAGAAATGCAAACCAACTGTTCTTGGGATTATGACAGACGAGGGTCTCCCCAGGGATTTCACAAAAGATAAATTAGTGTGATATAATGGACAACGTCTTCAACAACATTCCTGAGCAGACACAACCACCAGTTTCATACAATTAGGTCTATTACTGAGCCCTCTTTATGGCCTCAACACAGCACAAAGCATGTTTGGAACTGTACATAAACTGGACTCATCAGGACAAGGTCTGAATATGGGGCTTTACTGAGCTGTCTGATCCAGAGGAGATTTTAAACAATCTAGAGGTTTGAAATGCATCTCTCCCTATCCTTTTTAATATATTTTTTGCGTCTCTCTGCTTAATTTTTTTTTGAGCAGGATACACATGAACACACACATGTGCACGCACACACACACACACAGGGCTCAAAATTCAAAAGATAGGGAAACGGATGTGGCTCAAGAGGTTGGGCGTCCGTCTACCATATGGAGAGACCGGGGTTCGATCCCCAGTACCTCCCGGTTAAAAAAAAAAAAAAAAAAAATTCAAAAGATAGCAATGAATAATAGAGAAAAATAAATTTCCTTCCCATCCACGTTCCCAGTCACCTAGTTCCTCTCTCTAGAGGCAACCAGTATTAGCCATTTGCTGTTTTGGGGTGTTTTTTTTTAATATATTTCACTTTTTTTCTTTATTTACCCTCCCCCAGAAGGTTCTCTCATCTGTCTGCTCATTGTTTGCTTGCCTTCTCCAGGAGGCACTGGGAACTGAACTCAGGACCTCCCACATGAGAGGCGAGTGCCCAACGGCCTGATCCCCATTTGCTGGGTTTTGATAAATACAGGTGACAATGCGCTTGAGACATGTGTTGTGACAATGTTGTCTGTTAATTATTGATCCATAAGGCTCTCCAGACAAGTGATAAGGGAAGAGTCGACACGCTCTGTGAAAATGAGCAATCATCCAAGGATTTTCCTGACTATAAAAGCCATCCTCAGGCCTGGGAGGAAAGCCAAGGCAGCTCCCAAAGGTAGAGCCACAATTCTCCGTAGAAAATTTGATTTGTGGCCTTTTAAACACAGAGACAAACAAGTGACTGAGGGCTTAAGGTCCTACCCACAGAGTGAGGCCACAGTGATTTTAGCCCAGAAAACAAAATTAAAAGTAGTTGCCAGTGCATTTCCACCAGGGCCATGGGGCTGGCCTCTCCTCTCCCTGACCCTTCCCCCCAGGAGGTACTTAGGAGTGGGGTGGGTGGGTTTATGACTGTCACACAGGGGAGAAGGGATTACTGGTGTTTAGTGGGCAAGATTCTGCTCCAAACAGACCCACGCAAACAACTATCCTGCCCCACATTCCAGCAGCACCCCTAGAGAGAAGCACTGGCTGGGACCTAACACCGTTCTCAGCCCTGAAACATTTCCACCCAAGTCCCCCCAGGAGCCCTAACTGTGAGCAGCATCACTCCCTGGCATACCCACTGAGAGGAACAATTTAGGAATGTGTGCTGAGGTAATGAAATGACGTGCTGAGTGTACTTTTATTTATAAGCCAGTTTAAAGCTGGGGAACAGCTTCCAAAAAAAGTCTTCTTGGTTTTAGAACAGATGAGCTGCTGCCTTTCCTTCTGGCCATGATTAGCAAGCAGAGTCATTTGTCTGTTCAAGATACTCCTGGATGGAAAGAATAAAGCTTCATCCCCTGAGTACAAAGGAATGCTGGTCAATTCATTCTTTAAAGTGAGGACCATTCTCCCCAAGAGAGGGATTGGCTCCTTATGAAGCCGTTAAAAGGATAGAAGGTGGGAAGGTTTCTCCCGGTCCATGGTATCTCCCAGCCTGTGGTTTACGTGAATGTCTGTTGCCATTAGTGATTTTTTTTGTGTGGCATACCTGAGACTTTGACTCACTCATTCATTCCACACATATTTACTAACTTACACACACACTTCAACAACAGTTGTACTGTGAGGATTAAATGAGATTATGTTGGTAAAGTGCTTACACAGGGCCTGGAACACAGAAACGCTTGGGAATCATTTGCATTATTAGCAGGATTGCCAAGTGCTGGGCCCAAGGGTGGACCCAAAGACCAATAAGACAGCTCTCTGACCTGGCGGAGCTCCCAACCTTGCCACGGGCACCCTCCCTGGAAATAGCTTGAGGGATGTGGTACAGGCACAGGAGAGGCATAAAAAGAGCCTGGCCCAGCCCATAGGGGTGTCCTACAAGGCCCCAGTTCTGAGGAGGGGTCTCCCCGCTCACTTTCATTTGGGAAATTCCCAGCCTGAAGGCCTCCCACCCTGACGCTCTTAGCTTGTTTAACTGGTGCTTCCCTGACAGCCTCCATGACTGGACAAGTAGGCAGGCTGGGAGAAGAGGGTACTCACAGGGTATGCCCCCCATCTCTGGTTTTCTAAAAAATCTCTCTGAGCCATAATTGGGTAGCAGTGTGTGCAGTGTTTAAAACCTTGGATTCAGATAAATATGCCTCTTGTAAGCTGAACTTAGGCAAGATTCTTTAACTTATAATGGGGGTGACATCTATCACACAAGGTAGTTGTAAAGGTTAAATATGACCTGTGAAGCCCAGAGCACACTGCCTGGTCCACAGTAGGCTAAAGGGCAGCTTTCCTAATGTATATTTTCCTGTTTCCCTTGTACAATACTTTGCAGTTTGCAGTGATTTTGCCCACGTATTCTCTCTTGCTCCTCACAGGTATCTGTGGGGTAGACAGAGCAGGGGTTACCTTCCCCAACTGACAGATGAAGAAACAGTTAATTTAGCAAATATCACCTAGGCAAAGGTGAGCTGGGACAATCTTCTGGGTCTGACCCAGGAGTCTGATGGATTTGGAGGATCTTTTCTGGCTGTCTGATCATGAGTTAAGAAGGGTGAGTCTTAATTGGGTGCGGAAGACCCCAGACAGGCTCACACAGCCCTGGGGTTCCCGGGGAAAGGGGTGTTTGCTGGAGTCTGGCTCCTTCTCCCTTCCTCCCCAGCCACACCTCCAGGAACTCGGCTTGGTAGCCCCCCGGGGAGAATTGGCTGGTTGCGGGGAGGAATGGGCCCTCCCGCTGCACCTGGACAGAGAAGCATGTGTGTGTGTGTGTGTGTATGTGTGTGTGTGTTTGTCTCCACAGTGGGCCCGCACCCAGGGAGGAGAGTGGTGGGGAGAGGCTTGCTGGAGTGTGGCTGGCCTGGGCGGGGAGCCAGCCTGGAAGGAGGAGGAGAGGCAGTTTATAGGAACCACAAGCTGCTGCTGATGTGGCAGGGAAAGCACATCTGGCCAGGCTTTAAGACCTGACTAGCACTGGCTCGTTGGTCTAGGGGTATGATTCTCGCTTAGGGTGCGAGAGGTCCCGGGTTCAAATCCCGGACGAGCCCTGTTTTGTTTTAAACATTTTTTCTGCCCTCTGCGCTCCCACCCCTTCCCCACCACTTCTTGCTCTTTCTGGGATAGAAGCAAAGAGATAGTCTAATGCTAATATTCTCGCTGTCCTGATTTTGTGATAATCAGGGTAGGCTAAACATTTGCTATATTAGAAAGCATGCATGTGTCCCCAGACCTAGTTTTTCTCCCTAGGTCTGGTTTTTAGAATGCTGGTGATAAACTAAGCCTGATTTATTATATGACCATCCTGCATGGGAAAAGACAAACTTTGGGTATCTTTGGTCAACCGTAAGAGATATAGCAGGGGGAGGTATGTGGCTCGGGTGGTTGGGCATCTGTTTCCCATATGGAGGGACCTAGGTTCGACCCCTGGGACCTCCCAATAAAAATTAAAAAAAGAAAAATATGAAAGGTGCGTGGGCCACCAGGCCCCATGTGTGGGTGCACTGCCAGGCCCTGCATGCAGGTAAAAATATATAAAAGTAAATAAAGGGACTTCCGGGAAGATGGCGGACTAGTAAGACACGACAATCTCTTCTCCAGAAAAATAGCTAGAGGACTGGCTGAAACAGCCCCGAAAAAGATCTTCTAGGGTTTAGGACAGCAGGTGAAGGCTGCACACCAACCAGAGGAGAGAGGGACAAAAGAGAGAAATTGCAACGACAGAACCATGAGTTGGAACCAGCAGCAGCTGCTGCTGCCGGCACCCTCCCCACACTCTTCACAATTCTGGGGCCTCTGGGTCTGCGACCACAGACAAAGGGGGCTCCAGGGATCTACCACTCCTGGAAAGGGGAGAGAGAGGGACACAGCCTTAGGCTGACTCAGGTTCTGACCTGTAAGTTTGGGCTGGGGAGCCCCACGGACCCTTCCACACGGTGGTTTGCCCTGGGTGCCTAGGAAGGAATAGAGAAATCCGACCCTCGCAACCTCCCTCTCTTCTAGCCTGGACTAATTGTTGAGGACTCCACAGGGGAGGGGAGAGAAAGCCTGGGGCTGACCCTGCTTTTGACTGGCAGGTTTGGTCTGCCCTGTCCCGAGAGCCCTTCCAGGCCGGGTGGGGCTGGGCCACTGTTTGCCTTGGAGCCTGCAAGGGGCTAAAGATATACAAACCTCCCAATCTCCTCCTCTACTAACAGGGACTGATTGTTGAGGATTCAGAAGGGAGTGGAAATATATCCTAGCTGGGAAAAGGGGGGCACTAAGAGAGAAGTCTGGAGAACTTTCTCAGAAAGTTTGAATCACAGGGCTCTTAGCCCCCAGACAGAGAGCTCTATCACATTGATCTGGTCTATGTCACAACAAATATGCTCCGACCAGGCATTGAATTGAGAACTTCCAACAAGCGCCATCTCCTGGCAGACCAAGGAAGTGCATATAAGAAAATTAATAAGTAGGAGAGGTTTTTCCTGGCCTCTATAGCCTCCCTGCCCAAGGCCCTAGGAAACGACTCTACAACAAATTACTGGGTCCAGTGCCCAGTTTTGAGCAACCAGCAGAAAAAGCCTAACAAGGTCGAGCCAAAAATCAAAGAGCTGTGGTAACTCACAGCCTCCTGCCACTAAAACCCCATAAAAGAGAAAGAGATAGAGCATCTAAGTAAAATACAACCTAACCAGATGCCTAAACATCAGCAAAAAATTACGAGCCATACTAAGAAAATAGAAGATATGGCCCAAGAAAAGGAATACAGCAAAGTCCCAGAAGAGATGCAGAATTTCAGAAAACTAATCAGTGAGATGAGCACAAATTTCCAAAATCAAATTAATGAGATGAAAGAGAATATAGTTAAAGAGATCAATGATATCAAGAAGACTTTGAGCGAATGCAAAGAAGAATTTGAAATCCTGAACAGAAAAGTAACGGAGTTCATAGGAATGAAAGACACAATAGATGAAGTCAAAAATACATTTGAGGGAAGCGGCTGTGGCTCAATCAGTAGGGCTCCCGTTTACCATATGGGAGGCCCCGGGTTTGGTTCCCGGGGCCTCCTGGTGAAGGCGGGCCCGCCTGCATGGCGTGGTTGGCTGACCCAGCGAGCACGAGCAGCAAGGGGGGGATAAATGAATAAATAAATAAAATCTTTAAAAAAAAAAAATACATTTGAGGCATACAACAGCAGACTCGAAATGATAGAAGAAAGAATAAGTGATACCGACCACAGAGAAGCTAAAATTGAAGAGAGAAAAGAACAGAAAGAGAAAATAATGGAAAAAATTGAGCAGGGTCTCAGAGAGTTGAATGACAACACAAAATGCAACAACATAGGTGTCTTGGGAGTTCCAGAAGAGGAAGAGAAAGGAAAAGGGGCAGAAAGAGTATTTGAGGAAATAATAGCCGAAAATTTCCCAACTCTCACAAAAGAAATGAACTTACATGTCCAAGAAGCACACCGTACCCCAATGAGAATAAATCCAAACAGACCTATGCCAAGACACATATTATTCAGAATGTCAAATGTAAAAGATAAAGAGAAAATTCTCAGAGCAGCAAAAGAGAAGCAAATGATCACATACAAAGGACGTCCAGTAAGACTTAGTGCAGATTTCTCTTCAGAAACCATGGAGGCGAGAAGACAGTGGTATGATACAATTAGGAAACTGAAAGAGAAAAACTGCCAGCCGAGAATACTTTATCCAGCAAAACTGTCCTTCA
>JAKSZT010000049.1:57491966-57646532 GCA_026826555.1 Tolypeutes matacus | reverse complement strand
GCAAAAAAGTGATAAGAGATGCAGAAGGCCATTATATATTAATAAAAGGGACGATCCTCCAGGAAGATAGAACAGTTATAAATATCTATGCACCTAACCAGGGTGCCCCAAAATGAGACAAACTCTGGCAAAACTGAAGGGAGAAATAGACATTTCTACAATAATCGTAGGAGACTTCAACACCCCTCTCACATCTTTAGATAGAACAACTAGACAGAAGATCAACAAGGAAACAGAGAACTCGAACAATATGATAAACAAGTTAGACCTAACAGACATATACAGAACACTGCATCCAAACTCAGCAGGTTATACATTCTTCTCAAGTGCCCATGGATCTTTCTCCAGGATAGACCACATGTTAGGTCACAATACAGCTCTCAATAAATATAAAAAGATTGAAATTTACAAAGCACCTTCTCAGATCATAATGGAATGAAACTAGAAATCAATAACAGACAGGAAAAAAGCAAATTTGCAAATGTGTGGAGACTGAACAACACACTCCTAAATATTCGGTGGGTCACAGAAGAAATTGCAAGTGAAATCAGTAAATATATTGAGAAAGATGAAAATAAGAACACAACATATCAAAAGTTATAGGATACAGTGAAGGCAGTCTTGAGAGGGAAATTTATAGCCCTAAATGCCTATATTAAAAAACAAGAAGAGCTAAACTCAAAGATTTAACTGAACAACTTGAGAAACTAGAAAAAGAATAGCAAACAATCCCAAAGCAAAAAGAAGGAAAGAAATAATAAAGATTAGAGCAGAAATAAATGAAAATGAGAACAGGAAAACAATAGAGAAAATTAACAAAACCAAAAACTGGTTCTTTGAGAAGATCAATAAAATTGACAAACCCCTCGCTAGACTAACAAAGAAAAAGAGAGAGAAGATGCAAATAAATACAATCAGAAATGAAAGGGGGGAAATTACAAATGACCTCACAGAAATAAAAAGAATCATAAGAGGATATTATGAGAAACTATATGCCAACAAACTAGACAACCTGGATGAAATGGACAAATTTCTAGAAACACATAACCAACCTACACTGACACTACAAGAAATACAAGAATTTAACAAACCAATCACAATTAAGGATATTGAATCCATTATCAAAAATCTCCCAGCAAAGAAAAGTCCAGGACCAGATGGCTTCACAGTTGAATCTACCAAGCATTTCTAAAAGAATTAACACCAATCCTGTTTAAACTCTTCCAAAAAATTTAAGAGGAGGGAAAATTACCCAACACATTTTATGAAGCCAACATCACCCTAATACCAAAGCCAGATAAAGATTCCACAAGAAAAGAAAATTACAGACCAATCTCTCTCCTGAACATAGATGCAAAAATTCTCAACAAAATACTTGCAAATCGAATCCAACAGCATATCAAAAGACTTATACATCACGACCAAGTGGGATTTATTCCTGGTATGCAAGGCTGGTTCAACATAAGAAAATCAATCAATGTAATACACCACATTAACAAATTGAAGGAAAAAAACCACATGATCATCTCAATAGATGCAGAAAAGGCATTCGACAAAATCCAACATCCTTTTTTGATAAAAATACTTCAAAAGATAGGAATAAAAGGAAAATTCCTCAATATGATAAAAGTCATATATGAAAAACCCACAGCCAACATCATACTCAATGGGGGAAAGGTTGAAAGCTTTCCCCCTAAGATCAGGAACAAGACAAGGATGCCCACTGTCCTCATTTTATTCAACATTGTACTAGAAGTTCTAGCTAGGGCAATTAGACAAGACAAAAAAATTAAAGATGTCCAAATAGGAAAAGAGGAAGTAATACTCTCACTGTTTGCGGATGACATGATCCTGTATTTAGAAAATCCTGAAGTATCCACAACAAAGCTACTTGAACTAATAAATGAGTTCAGCAAAGTGGCAGGATATAAGATCAACACACAAAAATCAGTAATGTTTTTGTACACTAGTACTGAACAATCTGAGGAGGAAATCAGGAGGAAAATTCCATTTTCAATAGCAACAAAAAGACTCAAATACCTAGGAGTTAGTTTAACCAAGGAAGTACAGGACCTATATGCAGAAAACTATAAAACAATGCTAAATGAAATTTAAAAAGACCTAAACAAATGGAAAGGCATTCCGTGTTCATGGATTGGAAGAATAAATATCGTGACGATGTCAATCTTGCCCAAACTGATTTATAGATTCAGTGCAATACCAATCAAAATCCCAACAGCTTATTTTACAGAATTAGAGAAGGCAATTACCGAATTCCTCTGGAAGTGTAAGTTCACCCGAATAGCCAAAAGCATTCTAAAAAAGAAGAGCAGTGTGGGAGGAATTTCACTGCCTGACCTTGAAACATATTACAAAGCTACAGTGGTCAAAACAGCATGGTACTGGCATAAATATAGACACCTCGATCAGTGGAATAGAATTGAGAATCCAGAAATATACCCTCACCTATATAGTCAACTGGTTTTTGACAAACCTACAAAGCCCACGCTAATGGGAAAAAAAACCAACAACAGTCTCTTCAACAAATGGTGTTGGGAGAACTGGATATCTATAACCAAAAAAATGAGAGAGGACCCTTATCTCACCCCCTATACAAGAATCAACTCAAAATGGATCAAAGATCTACATATAAAAGCCAGGACCATAAAACTACTAGAAGAAAATGTAGGGAAACATCTTCAAGACCTTGCAGTAGGTGGTGGTTTCTTGGACCTCACACCCAAAGCACGTGCAACAAAAGAAAAAGTAGATAAATGGGACCTCCTCAAAATTAAACACTTTTGCACCTCACAGGACTTTGTCAAAAGGGTGAAAAAGCAGCCAACTCAATGAGAAAAAATATTTGGAAATCACATATCTGATAAGGGTTTAATATCCAGGATATATAAAGAGATGTTACAACTTAACAATAAAAAGACAAACGACCCAATTAAAAAATGGGCCAAAGACTTGAATAGACATTTCTCCGAAGAAGAAATACAAATGGCAAAAAAACACATGAAGAAATGCTCCACATCACTCATGATTAGGGAAATGCAACTCAAAACTACAATGAGATATCATTTCACACCTATCAGAATGGCCACTATTATAAAGAAAGAGAACTACAAGTGTTGGAGAGGATGTGGAGAGATAGGAACACTTCTTCACTGTTGGTGGGAATGCATACAACCAGTATAGAGGACTGTTTGGCATTTCCTAAAGAAGTTGAATATAGACTTGCCACGTGACCCTGCAATTCCACTACTGGGTATAACCCAGAAGAACTGAGAGCAGTGACACGAACAGACATCTGCACACCAATGTTCATAGCCACATTATTCACCATTGCCAAAAGCTGGAAACAACCCAGGTGTCCATCAACAGATGAATGGATAAACAAACTGTGGTCTAGTAACACGATGGAATATTATACAGCTCTAAGAAGAAGTGAAGTCGTAAAGCATATGGCAACATGGATGAACCTGGAGGACATTATGTTGAGTGAAGCAAGCCAGACACAAAAGAGCAAATACTGTATGAATGTGTTACTATGAACCAAATATATTGTGTAATATATTGTTTGATTAAAAAAAAAATTTTATATGTATCCATTACATTTAATTGAGAAATGTGTATATTTATTCATCTGTGTTTACTTTTTAGTTTTTAATTGTTTATATTTTCAATTATTAAATGTACAAAATAAAGTTAAAAAATGTTAAAAAAAAAAAAGCCCCCCCCCCAAAAAAAAGTAAATAAATAAATAATTCCTTAAAAAAATGTATAGGGGAGGAAGATACGGACTATATAGTTAGTAGTAATACTTTGACTATGCTCTTTCATGATTTATTAACAAATGTTTCACAACAATGCAGGGTGTTTTGGATGGGGGTTGATGTGTGGGGCCCTGTATGTTGTTATGCATGTTTGTTTTGTAAGTTCACGATGTTTACTGAACACTTATAGTTTATGAATGTTCATGTATGAATGATATACTTCAATAAATTGTTTAAAAAAAAAAGAGAGTCTAGTAGTGTGTGAGTAAAGGACCTTGACGACAATCTGATAATTAGTCTCCCTATTAGCCATAGCCTGTATTTACCCCATTATTTCCACTGAAGACAAACTGAGCAATAAGAGACTGTCATGGTATCTGGCTGAGCCCAGGAAGGTTAGAACCAAAGGGTTACAATTTTTTAGGAAGAAGATAACCTCTCAAAGGCCCTCAAATAAAAAGCAAGCCATCAGGACAGGGATGTGGGCCCGAACTGGAGGTAAGGAAAAAAACAAGCTCTTATGTATGTAAAACCCAAGCTATGATATGCACTGGCCTCAAAGATCAAAAGCTATAAGTACAGTTACAATTCCAAGTCTCTGTTTACCCTTTGGCAAAATGGGGACAATAATACTTACTTCTCAGGGTTGGTAGAAGGATTAAATAAACACTGTATGTGAGAGCCCTTTACAAACTATAAAGTACCTAATGCTCCATCCCACCTGAAACACAAAAACATAAGATAAAGTAGAATTTAAAAATTAAAATATCAACAATCTCAAGTTTAAAAAAAAAAAAAGGCAAAAAAACACATGAAAAGATGTTCAGCATCAGTAGCTATTAAGGAAATGCAAATCAAAACTAAAATAAGATATCATTTCATACCTATTAGCATGGCCACTATTTAAAAAAACAGAAACTACAAGTTTTGGAGAGGATGTGGAGAAATAGGAACATTTATTCACTGTTGGTGGGAGTGTAGAATGGTGCAGCCACTGTGGAAGATCGTTTATGGTTCCTCAGGAAATTAAATATAGAGCTACCATATCACCCCACAATCCCACTCCTAAGTATATACTCAGAAGAACTGAAAGTAGGGACGTGAACAGACATTTGCACACTGATGTTATAGCAGCATTATTCCAATTTCCAAAAGATGGAAACAACCCAGGTGTCCATCAACAGATGAATGGATAAACAAATTGTGTTGTATACATACGATGGGATATTATTAGTCAGCTGGAAGAAGAAATGAAATTGTAATGTATATGACAACATGGATGAACCTCGAGAACATTGAGTGAAACAAACCAGACACAAAAGGACAAATATTGTATGATCTCACTAATATGAGCTAAATATAATGAGGAAAGTCATGGAGTTAACTAGAAGATTGGTCACCAGAAGATACAATGAGGATAGAGAATGGGGAGCAAATACTTAATTTGTGCAGAATTTGTAATAAGGTTGATTGTAAACGTTTGGAATGGGCTAGAGGAGATGAGAGCACATTAGAGTGAATGTAATTAGCAGTGCCAATATGGGGCTATGACTGCAGTTGAAAGAGAAAGTTCAGGGTTGTGTATGTCACTGGAAGAAAAGCTAAAGTATGAAACATGGGATTGTATAGCATAGTGAACCCTGTTGCAGATGATGAGTGTGGTACAAATATAAGAATGTTCATCCATGAATCAAAACAAATGTATGTTAATTTACAAGATGTTAGTAAAAGGGTGGCATTTGAGCTAAAATGCACCTAAAGCAAACTATGGACTGTAATGGACAGTAATATATGAAAATTGTTTCATGAATTAAAAAAAATAAGAGAATTATTTTAAGTGACAGAAACCAGACATAAAGTACTACATATTGTTTGATTCCATTTATATAAATTGTAAATATAAATAAAGTTATAGAGATGGAATTAGATTAGTGGATATGTGTGGCAAGGAAAAGATAGAGGGATTGAGAGGTCACTGCTTAGGTGAGTGGGGGGTTCTTTTTGGAGTAATGAAAATGCTCTAATATTGACTGCGTTGATAAATGTACGACTCTGTGATTATACAAAAAGCCATTGAATGTGGACTTTGCATTAATTGTATGGTATGTAAATATATATCAAATTTTAAAAAAGGAAATTTCTAGATATAAGAATTAAAGAGGGAATTCAAAGAAAAAAAAAGAGACAGAGAGGAGGAGGAGGAAGAGGATGTCACAGTGGCCTATGTTGGGTTTCAGACACATACATGCCCAGAGACCTGGAAACATGCTTTAATGCTTTCAATTATAGGATATGTGACCTCAACTCAGCAGAAACAAGGAGCTGGAATTGAACACTCTGCATAAAGCTCAGATTATCAAAGATCTACCTTGTCCATGAAAAGAAGACTAAAAAATACCTCTACCAGTCCAAGGAAACATAGAAAAGGGGTAAAACTACATTAACCAGTCCAAGGAAGCAGAGAAAAGGGGTAAAAAAACACAGGTCAATTCTGAGAAACTGAAGTCCCAGTCCTGACCAAGTACTTATATTCCACCTATATTGGATTTATTTTATCTGCATGATGTTGAATTCTCAAGCAGAGAATGCCTCACAGAAACACACACAGGAGTTTCATAACCCAGGGCATATGGGACACATACACCCCTAATCCACTGAAGAAGAGTTCACAATAAAATACTATGACCCAGACAAGAAAACAATCCACCATAAGCAAGAATCAGCACATAAAGTGAACACTCCAAGAACAGGGTAGTAGAACAATGTAAAAAGCACTATATAATAAATATAAGTATTAAAATATTAAAGGCAGAAAAATTAACTAAAATGTAAAACTAGGGCACTATGAAAAAGATAGGTTTTTTAAAAAACTAATAAAATGTCAAGACATGAAAGACATAACCATTGAAATAAAAAACTTAATGATGGGGGGCGGAGGTGGCTCAACTGGTTGAGCATCCGTCTACCATATGGAGGGACCTGGGTTCGATCCCCGGGACCTCCCGGTAAAATTAAAAAAAAACAAAAAAAAACTTAATGATGCATTTAACAGCAGATTAGATTAAATTAAAGAGAGAATTAGTGTTCTGGAAGATAGAGCTGATGAAATCATTCAAAATGTGTGTGTATGGGGGGAGTGATGACATAGAAAATATGAAAGAATAGTTAAAAGACAAGAGTGAAAGAATGAGACAGTCTAATATATATCTAATAAGAGTTCCTGAAAGATACTGAAAGAATAGGGGAAATGTAATTGGTCAATAGATAATGGTTGAGAATTTTCCAAAATGAAAGAAAGGCACAAGTCCTCAAGTTACCTGGCTGACATCTTAACCACTCCTGCATATAGCAGGCCTAGCAATTCTACTTCTGGGTATCTACCCTAGAGAAATGCTCACATATATTCCAAGGAGGAATCCACAGGACTGTCCACTGCAGCATTATTTATAATATGGAAAACTGGAAACAGTGTAAATGTCCATTAACAGAAGAATGAATAAATAAATTATGGTATATTCAAACAATGAAATAGCAGTCAGCAGTTAAAATTTGTGAATTGCAACAACATGTATAAAAACATGGATAAAGGGAGCAGATGTGGCTCAAGTGGTTGAGTTCCTGTCTCCCACATGGGAGGGCCTGGGTTTGGTTCCCAGTGCCTCCTGAAAAAAACAAAACAAAACAAAGCAAAAAACAACATGCAAAACAAATGAAAAAACCAATTCAGGGAAGCTGATGTGGCTCAGTGGTTGAGTGCCAGCTTCCCACACACAAGGTCCTGGGTTTAATTTCTGGCTCCTAGTACCTCAAAAAAATAAAAATAAAAATAAGAGGCTAAATCTAAAATATTGAATGAAGGAAAGGAAGCTTGTGGAAGAATGTGTACAGTATAACATCATTTAGACAGATTTTTTTTAAAACACACAAATCAATACTATGTATTGTTTGTAGATACATAAATATAAAGTAAAATTGTAAAAACATGAAAAAAAGGGCTGCCTCTGAATCAAATACAGCAAGATATCAAGATATTAAGATATTCTCTGTACTGTAATTTTTTGCATGTGTTGAATGTGTACGCTTTTTCTTCATAATGAAAGGATCTATGCATTTAGAAATAAGAGTAACCGGTGACACCAGAATGCATTTTCCACTTGCCCTTCTGCTTTGCTCTAGATCAGGGTTTATTAACCTTAAGGGTCCATGGAAAGATTTCAGGTGGACCATGAGTTTGAATTGAAAATTCAAAAAAACATTCTTGTGGGGACATGTTGGTGCAAGTGTGATATTTTTATTAAGTAATACACAGTTTATGGGAAGCGGCTGTGGCTCAATCAATGGGGCTCCCGTTTGCCATATGGGAGGCCCCGGGTTCGGTTCCTGGGGCCTCCTGGTGAAGGAAAGCCCGCCTGCATGGCGTGGTTGGCTGACCCAGCAAGCATAAGCAGCAAGGGGGGGATAAATGAATAAATAAATAAAATCTTTAAAAAAAAAAAAAAAAGTAATACACAGTTTAGTGTGGACTTAGTAAGGGGTCCATGGTTTTCACCTGACTGGCAAAGGAATCCATGGAACAAAAAAGGTTAAGAACCCCTGCACTAGATTGAGAAGTTCGAGGCAGAAGCATCTGATTAGCTAATCCTTGGTTATATGGCTGCAAGGGGGGAAAGCTGGGATAGCAAGCATCTGGTGGGAGGTGGACTCCTGTCCATTTAGATTTGTGATGGGGAGTTTCCCAAGCATGGGAAGGGGGTTCAGGTGGTGGGTGGTCAGAAAACATGATATATATCCACTACAAGGCTGTTTTGGCCACCCCAAACTGCTACTTTTCCCACTCAACCAGGACCCAAATGGATATTGGAAAGCTCTAGGCTTCAGCTATAATTTTTTTTTCTTTCCTTTTTTTAAAGATACAATTCACATATCATACAACTACCCATTTAAAGAGTACAATTCAGCAGTTCCTAGTATATTCAGAGTTGTGCAACCATCACCACTATCTAATTCCAGAACATTTTCAGCACCCTGAAAAGAAATCCTGTTCTTTTTAGCAATCAAGCCCTAGGCAATCACTATCTATTTTCTGTCTCTCTATATTTGCCTGTTTTGGACATTTCATATAAATGGAATCAATATGTGGTTTAAAAAAAAAAAAAAAAAAGGTAAATGTGGATAAATGGCTGCATCAGTGAATCAATCCTCAGGAAGACTGATCTGCTGGGATGGGATTAGGAGGGAGGCTGAGTCCTGATCCCAGGGATTCCAAGGATAAATTAGGTTCATTCCCCCTAAAGTGATCACCTGGCTGACATCCTAACCATTCCTGCATTTTCTGAGATGCACTCCTGGGCCATAGGCCTCCCCCCTTCCCTACCCCTAACACCTTCTAAGCCCTTTCCTCCTGCCCCTTAACCTGACCCCACCTTCAACACAGTACTGGTCTGGCCAGGGTTTGCCCAAGTTTAGGTCATGAGAATAGACTGGTTCTGGTCTCCTCTGAATGTTCCCCAAATTAAGGGGAACCAGGAACCAGAGAGAGATAAGTACTGATACTCAGGATCAGCAGGAGAGTTTAGGGTGACACAGTTGACAGCTTCCTCCCTTGTTCCTCCTTCCGTCAGCCAAGAGGTCAGCAGTCAAGGCCAACTACTAACTTGACCCTAGGGGCTGAGCCAGACTCAGAAGGAGTGTGTTGGGAAGAACAGGCAGCCACTGGGCTTCCAGCATGAGGCTCCACCAGTCCCCGGGCTTCTACGCACCCCACTACCACTGCCAGCCCTTTTCCGCCACCCCTGACAATTGCCCTGCTCAAGACTGGACAGGCCTGATGTCTGCACCACTTACCGGTATCTACCCTAGAAGAGGTATGGGTGGGCTTCCTCAGCAATCTCTCCCAAGACTGGGCCACCTCAGCCACAGACTGCAGGGAAACACATTTGATCTCTCTGCTCATCATCTCTGAGAACCAGACTAGGGGTGAGGAGAAGAGAAGACAGACAGAGAGAGATGGAGAGACAGACTTACAGAGTTTATAAACAACATTTAAACCCCAAAGTGTGAAATCATATGTTCAATGATAGGACAGGAGCAGAAAGGTAGAGTTGAGAGATTTACTTTATTTTTTTCTATAGATATCAGACACTTGGTCAGGTGCTGGAGATACAAAGAGGACAAGGTACTTTCCTACCTTCAAGAAATTGGACGGACAGAAAAGTAAAAACTGGACCTGGACTACCTAGAGCAACTGGTGCTGCAACCAGGAAAGGAGGACAGGCTATTGGGGGGAGCCCAGAAGGGGCCTCTAGTGGGGTCAGGTGGTTGCCTCAGGGAAGGCTGCCTAGAGGTGACTCCAAGCAGAGGGTTTAAAGGTAAGTGGGCCAAGGACTTCTTTCGTGTGGAACAGCATGTGCAGACACAGAGGACTTGTGAACCTGGGAGCCTGTGAGGGGTGAGCATGGACAATATATGTTCATGGCCCTGTGAGTGGATACGCAAGAGAAGGGATGGGTACCTGTTCCTCTGGCTTAGGAATTTCCCAACAGTCTTCGGAACGTGCTGGGAAACCCCAGTTTCCAAGTGTTCTCACTTCTTTGGTCGCTGAGACCTGAAGAGAAGATGCAGACATTCCTTAAATAAATGATTGAATACGTGAAATAAGGCCACTGGCTCCCAAACCTCCCTTCCAGGAGAGTGAAAATCAGCAGTGCCCTCCCTGAGTAGGTTGCAGGGGCAGGGTGGGGTGAGGGACGTGTGATGCCTGCAGGGAATGCAGGGCTTGGAGAGACGAGGGCTATGAGGGCTACTTGGGGCCACGGGGTAGCCCCTCCTAAAAGAGCCTCTGGTTCTGGCTTGCCGAGGGGTCGGAGAAAGCAAAGAGAATTCGCAGATCCTGGGCCTGGGTACCCTCCTCCCCACTCTGGCTGCGCCGGGGCGCAAGAGGCCACCGCGCTGGGCTGGGGCCCGCAGCGCCGACTGCGGGGAGGGGGCGCGGGCCCTTCTGGGTGAGGGAGGGTGCGGAGTGTGCATGTCAGCGCGCTCGGAGGAAACAGGCGGGGAGGATTAGTCCAGCCTTGCCTTTTCCCTCCACCATCCCTGAGTGGAAAGCGGCCCCGACACATGGTGCAGAGGGATCCCCGCGCGCAGTCCACTCCGGGCTGGACCCACCGCCAGAAGCTGCGGACCTTGTCGCTCCCTCTCGCCACAGCCTAAGCCCCGAGGGGCTCACGGCGGCGGTCCCGGCCGGGCCGCGCCCACCCTGCGGCGCCCGCTCGCTTCCCCCAGTCCCCCAGGCGCCGAGGCGGGCTTCCGGGCGGCGGCCGGCGGGGGAAGGCGTCAGGTGGCCGGGCCAGGCCCCGCCCCATCGGCCCGCCCTCCCGCCTCCCGCCTCCCGCCTCGCGCTGCTCCCGGCTCCCGGTCCCCGGCCTCTCGGCTGCGGTTGCGGTGGCGGCTTCTGCTCCAGGCGCCGGCGGCGGCAGCGGGAGCGGCCATGGAGGGGGGCGCTGGGGCCGGCGCGGGAGCCGCGGGCTGGAGCTGCCCAGGCCCAGGTCAGAGCCGCCCCCCTCTGTCTGCTCCCCACCGCCGCTCCTTCCTCTTCTCCATCTTTCCTCCCTCCAGACCACCAGGTCCTCCCTCCCTCCTCTGCTCCCCACCTTTCCTCCCTAAGTCTGCGTCCCTCCATTCCGGTCCTCCACCCGGGCCCTGATCTCCATTTTCCCCACACTGGGCGCATCCTCCCTGGCAGTCCTTCCCCTGCGTCCTTTCCATTTGGCCTTTCCAGCCCCTATAGTACTCCCAGCCCTTGGGAGCCCAGACCTGAACACCCTCGGGCCCGGTAGGCTCCTGAGCGCGGGGCGAGGGCGGGAGGGACAAGGTGCCCTGAGAGATGGGGAGCGGCCCCAGACCAGAGTCCTCCCCCACCACATCCCTCTCTCCCTGCCACCTCACCCTTTCAGCCTCTTCCATCTTTGCCCACCTTCTACCTGTCCCTTCTGGGCAAAATATATATACAAACACACCCTCTTTCTGACTGTGCAAGAGAGAGGAGCTTGGAGGAAGGGGTGCAGATAAGGTTGGGGGTGCAGATAAGGTCGGAGCATGAGCGGCGGCTGAGGGAAGGGAGTCGCAAAGCTGGGCAGAGTGAGTCAGGGGCCTCCACCGGGATAAAAAATCTCAGGGTTCCAAAAGGTTAGAGGACATGCCCCCTTATCTTTCTCCCTCCACCCCAGCCCCCAGCAGCCCCTCGCATTCCAAGTCCTTCCTCTCTCCCTGCTCGCAGGACCGACCGTAACCACTTTAGGCTCCTATGAGGGGTCTGATGGTTGTGAGAGAAAGAGAGGCCAACGCTGGGGGTCCCTGGAACGTCGAGGGATGCAAGCTATGGAGGGTAAGTTTTCCCAAAAGGCTTCCCCCGCTCCCCAACACACAACTGATTTCTCTTCCCTTCTTCTTCCTCTCTCTGACCCTTAATGCTCCCAGCGGCACACAGCCCTTCCTCAGTTCACCTTAGCTCCCTTCTGTCTGAGCTCCACCTATCTCCAGGGTTCAGGCTTTGAGGGAAGTCCAGGGTGCCTCCCTTTGGGGCTTCAGTCACCCAGGTAACCAGGTTGTTTGTCACTGGGGAGACAGACAGAGACAGACAGAGAAAGAGGCCTTGCTGGACAGAGCTTTGAATTAGCCTTTCAGCAGGGGTTTATTCTCCCCGCCTACCGACCTAGATCCCAAGCTGTCTCTTATTTTAAAAAGCAGGGGAATGGGAAGAGGATATGGCTCAAGCAGTTGAGCACCCGCCTCCCACATGGAAGGTCCTGGGTGCGGTTTCTGGTACCTCCTGAAAAATAAAAAAAGCAAAACTAACGATAAAACCAACTCAGGGAAGCCGATGTGGCTCAGTGGTTGAGTGCTGGCTTCCCAAATGCAAGGTCGGTCCGGGTTCAATCACCCACCCCCAGTACCTTAAAAAAAAAAAAAAAAAAAAAGCAGGAGGGTGGCTTTGATTCTCTAGGATAGCTTACTGTCTGAAAGAGAGGGCCTAGGAAGGGGCCAGATGAGAAGGTCAAACTCCCACCACACCCATGTGACTTGGCAGGAACTGCCAACACCTGCCCCTGGTAGGATGCAGGTCCATTTTCCAGGACTACCTGTGAAGTATCGCCAAGCCCCTCTGAATATTCGATGTTGGGAACCCTGATGTTGCAAGGGGTCCCAGATGAACCTCAAGCTGCTGATGGGAGAAAATAATACCAGAGATTCAGAAATTTAAAACAAGGCAAGCAATCACCATCTAGGCAAGAGTTTGTTACTTAGAGGAACTGCATTGCAGTAAGGAGGGGAGGCTTACCAGCCAGAGGCTGAGGATCTGCACATCCCAGTTTCTTAATGCATTAAATGGATGGGCTTTCTTTTACATACAAGGACAACCTAAGACTTCACTGTGAGAACTGCCTTGGGACTCCCCTACCCTTGGGTACGGGAGAGGAGACCTCCTGGCATCCAATAGGGAAAAGCCATTTGATAATATACTTTTGAAAGGGGCCCAGTTTGTCCAGTAAAACACTCTGAATTGGGTTTTTTTTTTTTTGGGGGGGGGGGGGTTGTTTTCTTTACTTACTGAAATGTTTTCTTATTATCAAAACACTGATTTCTCATATACTGCCTAGATAATTTTCTAATTGTCTACCAACTCCCAAGCATAACTCTTGCCTCATTTGACCTAAAAGACATGCCTAATGTCTGAATTCTTTCTTGGCCATTTGTCTCACTAACCAGAGACCAGAACTGGAAGAACCAGGAAGCATTGTTCAAGCTTCCCATGGCTGAGCCAGAACCACGCCAGTCAGCTTGCCCAAAGGCAGTAGTAGAAAGGGGCAAGTGCAAAGGGCTGGGAAGGGCTGCCTCCAGCCCCGAGGACTTATCGTGAGTGCAGGTCCTGCCCCACCGTGGGGGACACCAGGTGGCACTATAATACCATCTCCACTCTGGGATAGTGAGTTTGAGGGCCCTTGGAGGACTGTGGAAAAGAAGTTGGCTCTGACTCTGATGAGATGAGCATCTCTCCTAGGGGAGGTGTTACTCCCAGCTCTCTATGAGGAGGAGGAGGAAGAGGAAGAGGAGGAAGAAGAAGTGGAAGAAGAGGAAGAACAAGTGCAGAAAGGTGGCAGTGTGGGCTCCCTGTCAGTCAACAAGCACCGGGGCCTGAGCCTCACAGAGACGGAGCTGGAGGAGCTGAGGGCTCAGGTGCTCCAGCTGGTGGCAGAGTTGGAGGAGACCCGGGAGCTGGCAGGGCAGCATGAGGACGACTCCCTGGAGCTGCAGGGTGAGCACCTGTGTTGGGACCCCAGGGTCCTGGCCCAAAGGCTCTGTGCTCCCATGGAGCCAAGGTCTGACCCTGTTTCCCCCTCTCACTGCAGGGCTCCTGGAGGATGAACGGCTGGCAAGTGCCCAGCAGGCAGAGGTGTTCACCAAGCAGATCCAGCAGCTCCAAGGTAATCTCCAGGCCTAGGACTGGAGGGGAGGTGGCCATCTAAGTTGCCATCCGAGTACTTTTTTCCTGATAGTTTGACTGAAGCATGGCAGACAAAAAGAACCTAATTCAGTGCTTTTACCTCATTTTCTCTACTGTTCTCACCCTTCTCTTCTCCTTGTCTCTCCATTCTCTTCTTTATCTGATTTCCTTTCTTCTTTGCATCTCTACCTGATTCTTCTGACCTCCCCTTCCCTTTCTTGCCTTCCCATCTCTTAACCTTCCTCTGGTTAACTCTCTCCTTTTTCCTCTCCTTCAGCCCCTCACTCTGCTCCTGCATCCCTTTGTTCTCCCTTTGTTCTCCCCAGGTTGTGTTCCAGGCCAGATTCCTTTTTCCTGTCGTACCCCCCTCCCCGGCCCACCAAGGGCACCATGGAAAAGGGCAATGACCAGAGGGGCTCTGTGCATCATTTAAGGGGCACAGATGAGAACGTTTTTCTTGCTCCCTAGAACCTGAGCTTGTGGCCCAGAAATCCTTTCCTTCCAATGCCTACATCCTTTTGTCTCTGGGAAGCTACAGGGCAGATGTCCCACATTCCACTGTACCACCAAATAAAGAGGCAGCTTTTGTTACTTCTGTGGGCTTCCGGAAGGTTTGGGGGAGCTGCCCTAGAAAACAGCAGGGACTCTCCAGGGAGAAGTGAGATCAAACCAAAAGAAAAGTATAAATGGAGAAAAAAGGAAGGCAGGAAAGCAGACCTAGAGAGGAGCAAGCAAAGGTATAGGAGGGGGAGGGGAAAAGAAGGGGAAAGAAGATGTAAGCAAAGGTATATGCCGGAAAAGTAGACAATGAAGGGCAAGAGGAGAGAAATGGCAGGAGATGTGTCACGTAGGGAAAAGTGTGAGCATTGACCTCAGATCACCTGGATTCTTGGGCCTGGCTCTGCCACTTTAAGCTTTTTGATCTTGGGCAAGTCACTTTAATCTTTCTGAGACTGGGTTTCTTTTTTTTTTTTTTTTTTTTAAGATTTTATTTATTCATTCATTTATCCCCCCCTTGCTGCTTGTGCTCTCTGGGTCAGCTAACCACGCCGCGCGGGCGGGCCTGCCTTCACCAGGAGGCCCCGGGAACCGAACCCGGGGCCTCCCATATGGTAAACGGGAGCCCTACTGATTGAGCCACAGCTGCTTCCCAAGAGACTGGGTTTCTTATCTGTAAAACAGGACTTATTCATTTGTTCATCAATCATGTATTGAGTGTTTATGTACTTGAAAGACTAGCAATAACCAAGACAGATCAGATATCTGCCCTAATAAGCACATTCTAAAGGGGGAGGCAGAAAATAAACCAATAACCAAGTAATACAAATCCAGGTGGCAGTAAATGTTTTAAAGGCAATATAATAATACGATAGAGAGAGATGGGGTGGGACGGGAGTTTATTTTAGATGGGTAGTTAGAAAAGTCCTCTTTGAGAAGGTGACATTTATGTTAAGAGCTGAGTGATGAGAAGGATCCAGCCTTTCAAAAATCTGAGGGAAGGGAAGCGGCTGTGGCTCAATCAGTAGGGCTCCCGTTTACCATATGGGAGGCCCCGGGTTCGGTTCCCGGGGCCTCCTGGTGAAGGCAAAGCCCGCCTGCACGGCGTGGTTGGCTGACCCAGCGAGCATAAGCAGCAAGGGGGGGATAAATGAATAAATAAATAAAATCTTAAAAAAAAAAAAAAAATCTGAGGGAAGAGTACACCAGGCAGAAGGAACAGCAATTGCAAAGGCCCAGAGGCAAGAATAAACTTGTTGCATTGAGGGACAGAACAAAGGCCATGGTGGCCGAAGCAGAGTGCATATGGAAGACTCTGGTAAGAGCTTTCCCAGTGGCAGGCAGAAGCCTGATTACAAAGGCCTTCTAGGCCAGGTGAGAGGTTTGGCTTTCATACTAAGTATATTAGAGAGCCATGGAAAGGTCTTTCCATGGGTGATATGATCTTCTTTACTTTTTAAAAGAGCACTTTGACCTGTGTGGAAATTGGATTGGGGCAGGGGAAGTAGAAACAGGGAGTCTGGTCAGCAAGTCATTGCCATAATCCCGTTAAGAGATGATAGTCACTTGGATTAGGAAGAAATGGAGATGATTTAGAATATACTTTGAGGGTGGAACCCTCAGCATGTGCTAATGAATTGGGTAACAGAGAGGAAACCTGACTTTGCCCTGAGAATCTGGATGGATGGTGGCGCCATTTATTGCTATGGGGAAGACTTGGTAGGGAACAAGTTTGGGGGATAGGGGAGTCATTTAAGACTTAAGTTTCATACATGTTGAGTTTCAGATGGCTATTAGACATCCAAGTGAAGATGTTAAGAAGGCAGTTGTCTAGAACCAGGGGAGAAATCGGGCGGGAGATAAAAATTTGGGAGTCATCAGCATAGATGGTATCAGAATCCATGGGAGGTAGCGGTGATATCACATGGAGAGATACAGGAAGGGGAGAGAAAAGGATCCAGTCCCAGGACACTCCAGTATTTAGAGGTCCAGTATAGGAGGAAAAACGAGCAAAAGGCACCGAAGTAGGAGGAACTCCTGAAGCATATCAGAGCTTGGAAGTCAAGTGCAGAAAGTGCTTCCAGGAGATAATGATCAACTGTGGCAAAAATTGCTAAGACAGGTAAGCTGGCCATTGCATTTGGCAAGATGGAGGACTCTGAGACATCTCAGTGAAGATAGAAGCCTGATTGGATTGGGATTGAAGCAGAAATGGAAGGTGAAATGGAAAAGGTGAGTACAGATAACTCAGGTAGTTTTGTTTCAAAGAGAAGCAGAGAAATATAGTAGCAGTTGGAAAACAGTAGTTGGAAAGGGAGAGATGGATTTATTTATTTAAAGACAGGAAACACTAGATCATGTTTGTATCTTGAAGAAGACCCAAAAGAGCAGAAAAAGGCAATAACCTTTGCTTGGAGAAGGGACATTTTTCCTTTCAAATAGGAAGAAGGTCAGAGAATTGAAGTGGAGGTGCAGGTGGGAAACTACCTGGGAAAATAAAGATCTAGAGCGATTCCCTACTCAGTAGGGTTGTTCTAGGATTAGATGTAATCCAAGTCAAGGGCTGCTAATCTACAACAGGGGCTGCGGGTCTGGTGAAGGAGTCCCAGCCCTCCCCGCCCCGCGAGAGGAAACAAGAGTCCTTGCGCACGCGGGTTGCCCGTTTCCGCCAAGAGGGGGCGCGCGCGTCTCCAGAGGTAGCGGGTGTTCAGAGGCCGTTCGGGCGGCCACAGCCCCTCGGGGGGCCGGGACCGGCCGGGCGGCGGGAGGCCCCCCCCCCCCAGGGAGACCGCTTGCGGGGGGCCGACGAGATGGAGGCCATAACCAGTGAGTGAGAATCGACCCATCTGTTCCGCAGCTCGACTCCCGGGGCCCTCGGCCAGTCCCGATGGTCCCAGGCCGGCTGCCAACCGGCGCCAGATTTCCCGAACCCGGACAGGCCCTTCCAACTCCCGGCCAGGGTCCGCCCACTCCAGCTTCCGGATAAGCCCCTCCCCTCAGTCTCTAAGCCCCGCCCCTTCACCGGAGGTCGACCCTACCCCATTGTGTTCCTAATTAAGAGCTTTTCCTGCCTCTGGGAGACCTTACGTCCAGTTTTGCACCTTCCTCCGTTCCCCGGTGGGTCTGAGGAGGCCATTTTTTCAAGGGACAGACTCCAGAGGAGAACTTGAGAGAGATTTTTTTTTTTAGATTTTATTTTATTTATTCATTTATCCCCCCTTGCTGCTTGTGCTCGCTGGGTCAGCTAACCACGCCGTGAGGGCGGGCTTGCCTTCACCAGGAGGCCCCGGGAACCGGGCCGGGACCTCCCATATGGTAAACGGGAGCCCTACTGATTGAGCCACAGCCGCTTCCTAAGAGAGATTTGAACCCTAACGTCAAGTGCGTGTTAGGGAAGTGGAGGTTGACCTGAGTGCCCCACCCGCACTCCCCACAGAAAGCCCATGCAGACTCTCGGGCCTTTATCCCTCCCGCTAGACTGTAAGCTCCAAGCAGCAGGGACTTTCTTCCTTTCAAATATGGAGGAAGCCAGAGAATCTAAGTGGAGATGCTTGGGCTTCGCACAGAGTTGATCAATAAATACTCGAATAGATCAGGGAGAGGAGGCAGCTAGGATCATTTTAAAGCAAGAAGGATTGGCAAGAGGTGTGCCCGGAGTTGCGGTGTGAGTTTGGAAGAATAGGGCAGGAGACTTTCCCTGAGGCTTCTTGTCCACTCAGCATTTCTATCTGCATTATTGTGTTAAATTTTCCTCTCAAAATGTATTTCTGTTCTAATTAAAACAAAACAAAACAAACCTCAAACATATATGCTGTCCATATGGTAGATACTTAGTAAAAGTTTATTGAATGCATGGACCTCTACCTCATCTAAGCATAAATATGGCAAATATTTATTGAGCTTCATTATGCTAGACACAATACTAGATCCTGGGGTGATAATGGTGAGTCAACCAGACATGTTCCCAGCCTTTCATGAATCTTGATAATCAAGTGAGGGGAAGACCAATATCATTTATATATGTGTATATATATAAATACACACACTGCAAAGTACAAAGTGCTGTGAGAGCATTTAATAGAGGACTTTACTTAGTTTGGGGGGAGGTAGGGGAAGGGAAAGTTGAAATCTGAATGGTGAGTAGAATGTGCAGGAGTTGGGGGTGGGAGAGTTGGGAGAAGATCTCAATCCAATCATCATTTCCCTGAACTTGGCCCCTGAATCCTGAATTCTCTATTGGTCAGAGCATTTTACTTTCTCTCCACTTTTAGGCTCTCCTGATCCCAGATAGGTACCTGTGTCCAGAAGCCCTGAGATGCTCCACAGATACAGTGTTTCTTTTGTAAATCAATATATATGTATTATTTTAAATTACAGGCTAGTGAAAATTCAAACAGTACAGAAATATTTGACAAGGAAAGTGAAACTCTCCATCACATGCTGTCCTGTGCTTCTCAGAAACAACCACTCTCCATGATTTGGGGAATAGATTATTGAAGATATTTGTCTTTGTCTTTGTATATTTGTGTATTTCTATTACATATATCAAAATTTTTTACTAGCATATATTTTACATCTCATTTTTCTTTCTACTTAACATATTATGGAAACCTTTTCATATCTTCTCTATAGATCTACCATTTCCTTTTAAATAGATGTGTGGCATTCTATTTAACCATCATCAATTTAAACAATTCCTAACTGATGGACGTATAGGTTATATTCTCCTGTTTGGTTATCATGTGACAAACCTATATTTGAATTTCAGCTGTGAACTCTAAATTCACTTGTTAGGGGCCAGTTCTTATCATGGGCAGTTTGTGGGAACTCTGAGACTGTCATTTCTGAGCTCCCGGGCTGAGTAAGTGAGACAAGGATGAATTTTTTTTTAGTTAGGGAATTTTTGGAAAAGACACAGTATGTCAGCAAAATACTATAAATTAGGTTTTGTGGTTAACTGTCAGGCAATTCCTTAGAAGTGCTTAAATTGTTCCTTTTGGGACCAAGCCTCAAAATCTACTTTTCTGTTGCATCTTACTACATAGATTCGCTCTCTATTCTCATTAGGTATTCCCTTTATTTCTTACCAGATGGAGCTATACCTCTCTGGTGGAATGGAGACTAGATTGTCAGCAGTTCCCAGAGAAGAAATAAGTCTACCTTTAACTTTATGCCTTTAGGACGTAGTAGATTAGGTTACTTATCTTCTTGACCATCACACTTTCTGGGCTTTTTGCAGGTGAACTGAGGTCTCTACGGGAGGAGATTTCTCTGTTGGAGCGTGAGAAAGAATATGAACTTAAGGAAATAGAACAAGAGTTGCACTTGGCCCGGACCGAGATCCAGACTCTGAGGCAAGCAGCAGAGGATGCCACATCTGAACATGAGAGTGACATCGCATCCCTGCAGGGGGATCTATACCGGATGCAGACCGAACTTGATGATATGGAACGCATTCGGGGGGAGTACGAGATGGAGATCTCCTCCCTCCGTACAGAACTGGAAATGAAGAGCTCTGACCCGTCCAACAGTTTAACTCTCTCAGAAATCACTGAGATGCAAGGTATGAGAGACAGACCCTCCTCCAGGTCTGTCAGTCAATAAAGTCAAGCAGAGGAGATAACATATGAGAAGATGGTGGCAGGTGCTCTTAGATTATGGATGAGGAATCTCAAGAAAAAGTCTCCAAGTTGAATTCTAGACTAAAAGGGAGAAAAACTTACCCAGATGTCACATAACCAGTCCATAGTGGTTTAAGAAATAGCACCATAGAGATGTACTCTGGGAATGCTTCCATTGGTCATTTGTTGATTTGACTATGGGAAAGCCTTTCCTGGGAAAGTTTCTAGTTCTAAGATGGAAGTGGAGGAGGCTGTCACCTTAGGAAACTCTTTCTGCTGATCTGGTATGGTTCTTTGCCTGGATCACTTTATGGTGGGCCTCCAGTCCTACCCCCCAGGTCCTAGGTTGCTAATTTTTTGGCTTCTTTAGCTCTCCCCAAAATTGAAGCTTTAGAAGTGAAAAATCAGAGCACAAGCCAGCTGGAGAGGAAGAGAGGTTATTTGTAGCAATACATGAGGTACTGAAAAGCTTAGAGCTCTGCTTTCAGACAGTGAGCCTCCCAGCTAGTTGCTAGGACTCATGACATCAGAGAGTTTGCCTTTATCCTGTGGCTAGATTTATGATCTGGGTGTAATGGAGGACCTATATTAGGCCAGGCCAAGCAGAGGCAGTCAAAAGGAATTGAAGAACTGCATATTTTCCCAGCTGCATCAAGCCTCTCAGAAGAACCTTTGGGCTGGTGATGCTAGGAGACACAGTGGAAAGGCTTGGGCTGGAGTTAAACAGACCTGAGTTCAGAATCTCAGCTCCACTAATTAGTGGGATGAATTTAGTCTGATTATTATCTCTCTCTGAGCCTTAGTTTCCACATCTATAAGAACTGGGTCGGTAAAGCCTTAGAGCTGGATGGAATCCTGGCTCAGGAAAAAGACATTAGGGAAAATCTAGTTTAGTTAGTAGTAATGTACCAAGGTTGATTCCTTAGTTGTGACTAATGTACTGTGGTAATGTAAGATGTTAGTGATAGGGGAAACTGGATGAGAACTCTCCCAGGGAACTCTCTTTGCAACTTTTCTGTACTCTAAAACCATTCTAAAATTAAAAGTTTATTAAAAAAAAAAAAAAAAAAACCTACAGGGCTATTTTGGGAATTAAATGAAATACCTTGCATGTTGAAAGCATTCACACACTAACTGAATCTGAGGCCAAAACCTTCCAGTCTAACGTATAGTACATGGTTAGTTGGTTTTCATTAAAGGTTAGTTTCCTTTCTTCAGTGGTAAGCTTCAGTATTCCAAGGAATTCTGACTGGAAAAAAGAGGAAACGTTTGCAGTAACTTTTAGGGCATTGGATCTTATATGGGAAAGATAGGCCTTATGTTCTAGTTAAAGCAAGTTAGTGTTTCTTAAATATCAGTAAAATTAATGTTCTAAGAAAAATGAACAAAGAAACAAAACAAATATGTGTTTGTATTATCACAGTATTAAAAAGTTTTGAGGACTGGTACTTAGGGGCATGTGCTGGGACCTTTCAACCAGATCTCCCTTTGAATGCTTGAGGGTGATATGTGAGTCTGGTTGGGATGGACTTTTCTGTCAACAGGTACAAAACCAGTGGAAAGAATTTTTTACCACATCCAGGTATTTGGTGTAGTGATACAGGAAGTAAAAGGAAATTCAGAAAGCCTGGGCTGTCTCTGAAAGGCCAGGACTGGAAATGTGGCATCTAGGCAGTTCACATCACTCGTATTTTCTAATAAAAGCATAATAGGAAGGTAATCATGAACAATTCAATGGAGCCTTTAAACGCAATAAGGCAAAAACTGAATTAAAACCTCAAAAGCTCCTAGAACTTCAAGGTCCTGCCTTGGTTGGAACTCTGAAGATTAGCACAGAGGCCATACCTTCTGGGAGAATGAGAAGAAGGGCAGCTACCTGAAAGAGGACAAAGACCCATTGGTGTGGGCAGTCTTCTGGGCCCTCTGTGTGTGGTATCTCTTTTCTATCTTCAGAAAAAAAGAGAAGCTGTTCAGCTTTCTGCTCTCAGAGCTCTAGGCAGGAAAATTGGGGGCTGGTCACAGTGCTTTCCTCCTTAGGATCTCACCTCCCTATGCTTGTCCTCTGCAGAAGAACTGCAGCAACTGCGGGATCGCTGCCTCTTCCTGAACGAGGAGTACCGGGCCCTGCAGGAGAGCAACAGCAGCCTCACAGGCCAGCTTGCGGATCTAGAGAGTGAGAGGTAAAGCCAAGAGGCTAGTGGGACTCTGTAGAACTCTGCCTTGGGCTTTCTCCCGAGGACAGCCAGTGAAGGTCAGTGCATCCCTTCTGCTCCTGGAGAACTGGTCTTTGAGAGGTATCCCAAGGATAAGGATACCGTCTAGAAGCAGACACAGAAATCCAACCCAGTTGTTTTAGGACTAGAGTTGAGTGAGTGCTAAATTTCCATTTGTTTCCGTTCGAGGCATTGGGGTTTGGTTTGCTCTTGCCTAGAGAAGCTCAGTGGTGATTCCCTTGTCTGCACAGACTTGTTTCAGTCTAACAGCACAGTTCCTCCAGATTGGAGCTGGCTTGACACCAGGTCCAGCCTCAAGCCCAATTGGACTGGCACTTGTAGGCTTTCCCAGAGCCAATCATACATCTGCAGATTAAGGTGCTGGGGACAGTTTATGTAATCTTCTAAGCATGTTTATTTGAGGCTCCTTACTATCTTTTGCCTAAAATGAAGGCACCAGGACCAGGCACACTTGGCCGGTGATGCCGGGTAAAACTCCTTCCCAACTTAGCTCTGGGGTTCTGGATTACAGAACACGAAGAGCAACAGAAAGGTGGCTGGAATCCCATACACTAAAGAATGTGATGTCGGCAGAATCTCAGACATCAGAAATGGATTTCCTAGAGCCTGATCCTGTAACCCAGTTGTTGCGACAGCAGCTGCTGGGAGCTGAGGAGCAGATGCATGGCATGAAGAGCAAGGTAGGGTGTGAGGGGTGGGGAAGGCAGGCACCTTTCATCATCTCCCTTTTACCTTCTCCTGGCCTGTGGTAGAAGGTACCTCTTGGTTCTTAGGCACAGGGCTAAAACATAGGGCATGCACTATGGCAAGAGATAGCACACAGGGGACCCGTTTCCTTGCTTGATGTAAATATTCCACTAGAAGGAATGCTACTCTTTCCTCAAGCCTGTTCTTGGAGTCCATGTGATGCTTGTAGTAAAGCCACCTGCCTGTTCCATTTCCTGCACAGTGTAAGGAATTGTGTTGTGAGTTGCAAGAGCTACAGCATCAGCGCCGAGTCAGCGAGGAGGAGCAGAGGCAGCTGCAGAGGGAGCTCAAGTGCGCGCAGAATGAGGTGCTTCGATTTCAGACTTCCCACAGTGTTGCTCAGGTAAACACTGACAGGGGAAGGGTGTTTGGGAAGGGCAGAAGGGCCTACATAGAGTTGCTGTTTCGGAGGAGGATGAATGTAGAGAACAAGGCTGTGCTCAGCTGACTTTTGCCCTTGAACCAGGGATATGCCTACTGGAGACCAACTTAAGAAGTCATATATGGCATTGCATTCTAGAAAAGGTGCATTGTTGAGTGTCTGCCTCAGAGAAGAGGCCAAACCAATAGACCTGTGGGAGCTCCTCAAGATATCTGCTTCTCAGAAGGAACCAAACTGATATGTAGAGGGGTCTGCTGTTTCTTGAGAGTAATTGTTCTACGTACATACTCCCCACAACAGAACGAGGAACTGAAGACCAGGCTCTGTGCCCTTCAGGAAAAGTATGATGTTAGCCAGAATGAGCAGAATGAGCTCCTGAAGGAGAAGCTGCAACTTCAGTCTGAACTTCGGCAGCTCAAAGTCATGAAACCCACAGTCATAGAAAGCCCAAATGAGAAGGTAACAGTAACCAGAGGTGAGGGGACAACTCAGTGCTGCCTGAGGTTTGGGGAGAGGTGGGTGAGAGTAGACCAGCTGCTACCGGTGCAGCACCACAGGTAAAAGATTCCAGGCATCCTCAAGGACTGCATTAGGTAAGAGGACAACCAGTAACTGAAGGGCAGGGAGGAGTAAATTCTTGGACTGTCAGTGTCTGAGACTCAGGCAGAAGAGTGAGTGGGTTAAGAATCTCAGAGGCACTGCCCAAAGCCCCACCTCCACCCTCCACCATAGGAGTTAATGTGCCGGCTACAGAAGCTGCAGCTCCAGTACCAGAACATCATGTGTGAGAAGGAAAAGCTGATGGAACTGCAGCATAAACTGCAGGAGGACCTTCAGTGTTATGAGGCAGAGGTGCGACGCCTCAGGGACATCGAGGCCTGCTTCAAGGAGAGCAGTGAGAAGGTAAAATGAGCTTCAGGTGAGGGAGAGTCTGGCAAGGCAGGCTCTTCTGTAAGGGTAACGGGGCAATGGAGGAGTAAGTATTTAGTGGAGTGATGAGGGGGATAAGGAGGTGCTTATTAGAAAGGTGATCTCAGGGAGTCATGATGCCCTCAGCTTCCTTTGATTTTGCATCGGGCAGTCAGTCTAGAAAAAGGAAGCCCCAAAAGCTCTGCATTTAGAGCCTGTTAGGGCCCGGTCCACCTTGGGTATTTCTCCTCAGGACAAAACTGGGGCTGGAAAGGACAGGGGAGGATCTCCTTTGTCCCTGCCTGAGAGGAGAGAGTGCAGCAGCAGGGGACTCCTGGGATGATGGCAGGGCCTCCCTCCCCTGACCTAGAATAAAGAGATGAACACCCAGCTTCAGGAGGTGAAGCAGCTGTACCAAGCCAGCAAGGATGAACAGGAGCGGCAGAAGCACATGTATGATCAGCTCGAGGAGGACTACCTGCTTTGCCAGCTGGAACTGAAGAAGCTGAAGGCCAGCCAGCCCCTTCCAGAGGACAAAGAACAATGTGCTAATAAGGTAACTGTAGTTAAGAGAGGTGAGATCTCCTGGACCCTTCCTTGGGAGAAAGGAGGTATAGAGGCAAAAGATGAAGTCTTGATGGCCTTCTGGTTCAGTCACACCTGAGTGTGACAGGGCTGGAAACAGCCAGAGCCACTGCTTAGTAGGATCACCACACCTGGATCACAGTCTGAATGCCTGAAACTTTCACGCATGAGCCCCATGTGTGTAGGCATTTATACACTGGTATTAGAACTGTAGTGGTATCTAGTGAGTCATGGAGAAGTGCAGACTCATAGGTCCATATATACAGTTGTTATTGTTTGAACTAGAAAGAGAGTCCAATGCCCTGAGGTAGATTGCAGATGTCCTTATAAGGGGGGTTGGTCTTGTACCCAGAGTGCTGATTGGGTTTTAGAAGAACCTAGACTCTGCCATGGATTTATTCTGTGACTTTATAGTAGTTAAATTCTCTAGGCTTGAATTTTACCCTCTTTAAGTTGAACAGAATACTATTCTTTTTTCACTTCCTTTTAGTAATAAATCTTGGTAATGTTAAATAAGGCCTTATTCATTTTCTTTTTTTTCATAGTGTATAAAATGCAAACCATTATCAGTTACCCTGTGTTGAGCACTTTAAGCTCCCAATCACTGATAGGAAATGGAAGAGTCATTTAAGTATGTTGGAGAAAAGGCACAAGATTTTCAAAAGACAGTGGACATAATCACATTCTGCCAGAATACTCAGTAGCTCCTGTTAATGCCAACAGCAGGCTGTGTCCCTGGGAAAGTCCTTTAGAAGACACAGGACTGGGAAGGTTGTTTGGGCTGCCTCAGAGGTCCATCTGCCTTTTTATACCCAGGCTCACAATTCCCCTTCCCCTACTCCCACTCAATTTAGTGGCCTGGGGACACCCAGCTATTTATACCATGACCCGAACAACACTTCATGTCCCAGGGGAAGAGACTGGGAAAGGAGAAGCATGCAGACCTAGAGAGCTAGCTTTTTCTTTTTTTTTTTCCTAATCATAAAACAGCATTAAGATTAGTTAGATAGTAGAAGACTTGAGTTCTTGGAATCATGAGATGAGGTAGTCTTCTCAATGCAAATTCAGCAACAGCTCATACTTTTCTAAATATTTTAAATGGGGAAATTAGGGAGAAATTAAGTCCTTATTGGTAAGGAACTATAATCAAGTCTAAAAACAACTAGGGATCATGAGAGGATCAGGAGCTGGAACTCCCAGCAGGGTGGGAAAGTGGTATGCCAAAGGAAAGGGCCAGAGAAAAGAAGGGGTGGGGAGGAGAAGGGAAGGGTATTGATAACACTCTTCAAACTGCCCTCAGGAAGAAATAGTAGAAGAAATTTCTGGCACAGCCAGCCAACAGTCTGAAAGAGTAGCCTGCGGGAGTTCCCCATTCAGCGTCTAGGCCTAGTCTGTAGGGGTACAGTACGGCTTAGGGTGATCTGTCCACAGTGACTGTACCAGGAGGGAGACCCTGGTGATTCTCAAGAGGTAGAGGAGAGCAGAAGCACCGTGCTAGCTACATAGTACAGAGAAAGATCAGCTTACTTTTCAGAGTAACCACACCTTCCATACCCAACCCCATCCCACAGTGTGATTCACTGCTGGCCAGACTGACAGAATTGCAGGAAAAGTACAAGGCCAGCCAGAAGGAGATGGGGCAGCTGCAGATGGAGCAGTGCGAGCTCCTGGAGGATCAGAGGAGGTTGCAGGAGGAGCAGGGCCAACTGCAAGAAGAGCTGCACAGGCTCACGTTCCCACTACCCAAATCTGGTCTCCTTCTTAAGGTAATCACAGCCAGGGAATGGCTGCTAACTATGGCAAAGCTGCTTTAAGAAGCTTCCCAGGTGTAACTTTACCTGGGTAAAATAAAAGGGTAGAGGTTAGACTTTTTATTTTCGTAACCAACCACTCCTTTATCACCAATCTCCCCAAACCCCAAACCAGAGTTATAGCTGATTAGGGCTTTTTCTCATAAGGGCTTTAAATCTTAAAATACATTTTATACCCTGGAATCAGTGCAGCACTTTATGTTTAGATGTTTAATCTATCTGGAGAAAATGTACTTGAACACACTTTGTAAAAACTACAAAATACATTCAAATGTAAGACATTCTTTCTACTCAATTAGCAGGTCTCCATAGAAAGACATCCCTCCTGCCCCCCATCTCCAGCTAGGCTGTGCAAAGCCCACACAGGGATTCTTAAGGGAATGGCCCTCAGCAGGCCTGGGTCTTGCCATTTAACCACCACAAGTCCTTGCCTCCTTCCTTCCACTCTACCTCACAGAGTCAGGAGCTACTTGCAAAGTTACAAGACCTCTGTGAACTACAACTACTCTACCAAGGCATGCAGGATGAACAGAAAAAACTGTTACAGAATCAAGAAGTTGTATTGAAAGAACAAAAAGAACTACAGGAACAGCTGCGACTTTTCAAAGAGTCTCATTTCCAGAAAGCAGTGAAGAATCCCAAGGATTCCAAATTGCCTAAATCCTCAAAATCTGGTCAGAGCCAGGTAACTATAGAAAGAGGGGGCAGCTCTCCTGAAGACAGCAACATCAAAGGGAAAGGGCTTCCTCAAAAGGGTCAGAGTTAGGAAAGCCTTTTTGGCCAAGGCTAAGGAGGAGGCTGAAGCCCTCACCTCCACCAGCCATGCTCACTCATGGGGTCCAGTAAGATGTGACCCCACCCATATGCACGGCCCATTGAAGCACCCTGCATACTTAGAACAGAATGGGGACGGCCCAGAAGTCTGTAGTCTCCTGATGAGTTAATTCAACCCCTTTAACATATCATTTTCAGATGTATAATATCAGTTTAGTGTTTAGCTGGGTTCCTTTGGACTGATTCTAAATATGTCACCATTTCCTCATAAAAGCTAAAAAGTATACTTCTCAATTATCAAAATCTATAACCTTTTAGTGTTCTACATGAGGCAAATCTGAGGTCATTCCTCTCCAAGGGAAGAAGTCCTAGCAAATGGGGTTCTTAGAACTGACCACACTATCTTCACTGGAACTTTGGTGGCAGTCATACAGCCAGGTCATGGGGGTTAGACCAGAGAATTGCTGGATCTCAAGCCCCAGCAAGGGCTCGTATCTGTGACGTCACAGAGATCTAAATACAGTTTTATTCAAGCCTGAGGTTTTGGTGTGGGTAAGGAAGAGCAGGTACAGTTTCAGTTTAGGCTAACTCTATTCATTCAGATATTAGACTGGACAGGGAGAACCAGGAAATAGGAAAAGTCCAAGCTGGGAGAACTGGTCATATTCCAGGGGCATCAGATATCCCACTGAAAGCCTGGGTAATGCAGAGACCAGAACTCAGGGATGAAATATTTCCTTAACCGATCAGCTCTCATCCCAGACATCAGCAGCCAACAAGCCAGGCCCAGAGGGCCTGGGAAGTATGCCCAGAGGCCAGATTGAGAATTGGGGCAGGAGGTACAGGGACTAAGAGTAAGACCTTGATTCCAAGTCTGCATCTTCTGAGGAAGGAATTCTTTGTATGCTCACCTTCAAGGCTGGGAATAATTTTAGAGTTGGGTACAGGTGGGGAGACTGAGCCTAAAAGTCAGGGTACTGGGTACACCTGACAGAGGAGGGTGGGGTAGGGAGCCAGGGTGTTCTTGAGACCCACTCAGCACTGTACCAGAATACAGAGACCAGCAGAAAGAGGAGCCCAGACATCATGGTGTATTTTCCTGGGGGAGATTTTCTCAAATGAGCAAGAAACTGACACATGCCAGTTACCTATAGGTTAGGTCCAAGAAATAGACTGTGGTAGAACTGAAGTGTGGGTGTAGTTTTTTCAAGTGTGTACTCAGACATCTGTGCCAGGAGGGCTGCAGCTAGAAGGACTAAATTGTCTTAGAGTAACAATAATGTTTCCCTGCCCTTAGCCCTGGCAGTCCAAGGAGCTCATTGCCAAGTTGCAGGCTCTGCAGGTGATGTACGATGCCAGTCAGACTGAGCAGGACCTACTGCAGCAGGAGCAAGGGAGGCTCCTAGAGGAGCGGAAGAGGCTGCAGGTAGACCTGCAGCTTTGCCTGGAAGAAATGCAGCTGCTCCAAGTCCAGTCCCCTTCTATAAAAATGAGCCTTGAGTCCTACAAGAAGAGCTACAATAGCATGCCTTCCAGCAGCGAGAACTGTCACAAGAGTTATGGAAGCACCATTGATGACAATGAGAGCTGTCACAAGTCTTACGGTAGCACCCTGGTCAGCAACGAGAGCTTTCTCAAGAGCTATGACCGAAGCATGGATAGCACCGAGACTTTGAACAAGAGTTACCGCGCCAGCACCAGCAGCATCGCCTCTAAGAAGAGTTACGACAGCACCTGTAGCTCTGACACCTATCACAAGAGTTATGCCAGCAGCAGCATTGACGTCGATCCTGCTGAGCCAGAAGACATAGAGGTAACAGCCAGATGACAGGGCAGGCAGGGAAAGAAGGGCTCCTGTTAAGGCCCCAGGGGGAGGGCACAAGAAGTGAGGTAGGGAGTGGGGTCAGAAGCTGGCCTGGGTATCTCACTGGAAACAAAGGAGACACTCGGCCCCATTGTGGCCCCTGCCTCCCCCTCATGCCCTCTAATCTGGAAATGCTTCTCTCTGGATGGAGGCCTAAGCTTCAGGACTCTTCATCAGCACAGCCATGGTGCTCTTTATGGGAAGAAATACAGTACTCCCTCTGGGCAGCTACAGGTCCTCACGGCCATAGTTCTGTACCCAAGGAAGAGCCAAGTGAAGAGAGTGGGGTGGAGGGCAGCTGCTTCTCAGGGGGCCGTCATTACTGCCCCCACCCCACCCTCTCCACAGCACTTTGAGGAAACAGTTGCCAAGGTGCTGATCAAGCTGCAGACAGTGCAGGCCATGTACCAGATCAGCCAGGAGGAGCACGACCTGTTGCAACAGCAGATGAAAAATTTGCTGGGCAAGCAGAAAGAGCTGAAGGTAGAGCTGGATGCCTGTGAAAAGGAATACAAGGAGTGCCTAGAATGCCTCGAGAAGCCTGTTGCCCCCCTAAACGACAAGAATGAGGTAACTGCTATCAGGGAAGCAGGGTTTGTTTCTAGGAGTCTCTAGAGCCAGAGGAGGTCATCTCCATTTCAGAGAGGATAAAGCAAGAGGGACTGGAGTTCACTGTCTGCCAGCTCTGGATAGTTGCCCTCTTCCTCATCAGTGGGACAGACCATGGAGGCTGAATCCTGGGATGCTGGGCAGGCTGCTACATCACTGCATCTTGTTAGTCAAAGTACATTTCTTGCATGCCCACTATGCTGAGCTTTACTGGTCATCCTCTAAGGATGAGAAATGTATTGTCCTCTACTGGAGTAATTTTTCTCCTTTTCCCTTTGCCACTTCTAATCCCTCTTTTACTTTGTGTCTTATAGCACTTCTCTATAGTCATTTTTCTCCCCTGCCAATTTTCTTTACACGTTTCGTGTGCATTTGTCTTGTCTCCTCAACCAGATTGTAAGCACCTCGAGGACAGGGCTATGCCTTCTTTTGGACCTCTCCTAATGCCGAGAAGAATGTTATGCAGGCACTGGGAATGGGCTCGAAGGCATTGTCTCTGGCCAGGCGTGGTTCACAGTCCAATGGTAGGGGGGGTGGTCACCTTGTATGCACCTGGGGGAGGCTCACAGTGCAATCAGCATCTTGGTATAGGCTAATTAGCATTGGTGCCTGCTGAGGGCATCGCAATGCGCTGCCGCCAGTCAGCAAAGACAAAGGGAGAGATGAGGGGAGGGCTGTAACTTGCCTCTCTTTCCATGGGGAGGTGCAGGGGCCAGATGATAAGATCTCCAGCACTCTCAAGAATAATTGTACCTATTAGAGGAATAGGGTGGGTGATATAGGAGTTTCCATTTAAAAGGACTATGTAATAAAGCCATCCCCAGAAAGGTCTCAGTAGAAAACATAATTGAAATCATCTTTTTTTTTTGTTCATGTTAGATGTAAATCATCAGGTGCCTTAAGTTAGGGAGAAGCTATTTGTAAAACTGTTGTAGAGGCTTGTTTTCTGCAGTGTAATGTCTTCTTTATTGTCCACTTTACCTGGGCTGTAACGGGGATTTCTGAGGCAGTGACACCCAGGCAGGACCCAGGGTGACAGGGCAGGCCTGGCTCTGGGTAACTGCCCCCTCCACTACCTACAGATCAAAATGCTGCAGACCAAGCTGCGGGAGCTGCAGCTGCAGTACCAGGCTAGCATGGATGAGCAGGGGCGGCTCCTGGCAGTACAGGAGCAGCTGGAAGGACAGCTGCAGTGCTGCCAGGAAGAGCTTCGCCAACTCAAAGAGAAGAAGTCCTCTGTTCCCAAGGAAACCAGGGGAAAGAATGGCAATAAGAATATGAACAAGAATGCCAATGGGGTTATAAATAAAAAGAGAACCGTCCCAAGCCCGGACAAGTCTGATTGCAGCTTTGAGACCAGAGACAAGGTGAGTTGTAACCTTAGCAGCGAGATAAGCAGCAAGGTGGAAGAGGTCCATGGAAAAAACACCCTCTCCACCATCACTTCAGTCAGGTGAGGTATTTGCAGAAAAGCTTCTGGGGTCTCTTGAAGTGTCCAGAGTAGTTCCATCTGAGTAGAAATTTGTTTCTCCCTTTTCCTGGGAAGCCACCAGGAGAGGGGAATACAAACAACTCACATCTGGACCCCCCTGAAGACCACAGCCCCCCGACTCAACAACTGCTTCACTTAACCCTGTCCCATTTTCTGGGATCCCTGTTCTTCCCAGGCCACATGCCTGGTAGAAGGACCAGATATATGAAGAGAGAGGAACTTACTCAAAGTAGTTGTGTACTAAGGAGTGAAACAGGATTGGGTAGACTAGGGACAGGAAGCAAGAATCTTTAGTGCTAGTAGCTGTTGGATAAGGGTTAATGGCAAAATATATGTTTTGGTCCAGAGAAGCTAGGGGTGGCAGCTCTCTACTTGATACTCAGAGAGATTGATTCAAAGTCCCAGACTATAGCACTGGGCTCTTGCACTATGCCAGGCTGGGAGGTCGAGTGTTCTTGAGATAGTATGCCTTATACCACGGGCAGACACCTTCATGGGTAACTGCGCCCCCTTCGTCCCCTCCCTCCACCCTGCAGAGTCTGGAGGTGGTGCTGTACTACAAGGCCAGCCAGAGGGAATTAGACAAGCTAGCAAAAGAGGAGAATAAAGAGGAAAAGGAAGAGGAAAAGGCTAAGGTGGAGGAAAAGAAAGAGGAAACGCAGGAGTCCAGGGATGGAGCAGTTCCTGAGCCACTAGATCTAGTGGAAATTGGGTCAAGAGAAGACCAGGAGGAAGGCTGTGAAGAGTTTCAAGAACAGGAGTGCAAGGAAGATGAGGGCCATGATGACTCTTCCCCGGAAACCTCAGAGAAGAACAACCCCCTCCACCTTTCCGAGAGCAAAAAGGTAACTGACCAAACAAAAAAAATTAAAAATAAAAATAAATAAACAAAAAGGTAACTGACCACAGCCAAAGGCTGGATCGAGTGGGGAAGGGGCTCTCAGACTCAGGCCCCCCAGTGTTCAGGCGTGACCCTTCCCTAGGAGGAACTTCTCCAGGAGGAGAGGGGGGCATGTCCTGATACATAGCACACAGGACAGGTGGAAGTGGAGAAGGGGCTAGAGAGTGCAGTCTCTCTACGGAACGGGCAAGCATGGACCAATGTGCTGGGAAACTAGCTCATAGAGAACACCTGTCTCCAGGCTGGGGTCTGTGGAGTCCTGGCTCCTTTCATTTACATGGTAGCCCTGTTAACTCACCCATGTCAGAAGGCTTCCCTCAGCCCTCTCCTTAGCACTTCCCTGGGGACGTTGGTGGTGGGAGGCCTCCTTCCCTTTCTGTCGGCCTGGGCCAGCCGCTCAGCCCTGCGCTCCTGTGTGCCCTGTCAGGCTTAGCCTTTGCTGTTGCTCCACACCCTCGTGGGTGTGAGAGGGGAAGAAACCCCTTCCCGGTGAGCTGTGTATCCCACTGGGTCCTGTATATCACAGGGCAGGAGGGTGGGGGCTGGGGGGATCAGTGGTGATAGTCAAAATATTTCAGTCTGTGTAGCAAGAATATTGACTAGTCCCGGGAAACCACCCTAGCCCTAACCCTTTAGTTGCTGGATCTTCCTTAGATTGGAGTGGGGGTAAACTAGGGAATGTGCCAGGACGGCAGGGGTAATTTACCAACTGTACAGAAGTATTTCAGTATTTTAATTGCTGCTACATCTGTACATATACATCTCAGCTCAGTTCCTGCCCTGGTTGATGTTAACAGGGGACTCTGGTTCCCTGAGGAGTTTGAATGCTTCCAGAATACAGTAATTCTTCCTTGGGCTACCGTAGAGGTGCTTTCTGTCCCTCTAAACACAGGGAAAGGAAAAGAAGTGTCTTGTGGTGGGATGAGCCAATCAACTTAAAGACAGCTGGAGCTTCCCAGCAATTCTGTCTGTAGCACTGGCTGAGGATCCTGTGTGCAGTGCTGTTAACCTTGTGGAACCATCACTTAGGATGTAAAAAGTAGGAGCAACTGCAGCCCCTTCTCCAGGTTTATATTTCTTTGAACTCTTTGTATTTCACTACATGCTTTCCAGAGTCTCCTACCTTTCCTTACTTTGGTGCCAAATTTCTAAGGGTTAGCGTTCCTACTTCAAAGCAGAGTACGTTCCTTGTGTCTACATATGGAAGTGTCCTTTGCCCTGGTGGGTCCAGCATCTTTTGCAGGCAGCTCCACTGGCATGCGTGTTTCCACCTGCAGATTCAGGTTCTCTCTGGAAGATTGCACAAAGAACTAAGCCTTCTCCATTGTTAGCTTGTCAAGGTTCATTTTGTCTCAAAACTACAGCCTTAGACTCCTAGGAGATTGTTGGACCAGAGGCCAAAGTACTCAGAGACCTGATGGAAAGCAGACCAGAGCCAGAGGCAGGAAGGGGGCGGAGGTTAATAAGGGGAGAGATGGCCTGGCAGAGCACTTGCTCTTCCCAGAGTGACCCAGGAAATGTCTATGTCCTACTCTTCTAAGGGAGCCCAACTTTACTCTCTGGAGTGTCACTTTTCTAGAGTCACTGACCTACAGAAAAGGCCTAGGTGAAGCTACCCCTGCTTCACAAGATATGAGAAGTATGTGACAAACCAGAAAGCCGGACTCACCACCTGGTTTTGACCTAAGCTGCTGCTCAATCCACTCAGTTTTACACTGCAGGCTACCAGTGGGAAGAACCAAGGCCTCAGGTAGCAAAGAAGAAATACTGCCACTTTAGCTTACCTGCTTTTTAACTTCTTGATCCCTTTCTCTTTTCCCTTTGTTTAATCATCTTCATTGTCTTTTGGATTCATGTGTTTATGTCTTCTCTCATTACCGCTCATCCCTGGTCTCTCCTCGTGCTTCTTTCTCATTTGATATGTTGCAGCCATCCCCTGCCCCCAATCCCCCCATCTTCTCCTTGCCTCTCGTAGGCCTGGTGGTCATATCGGCTTTGCTCTGGTGCTGGTGGGCTGAGACGTCGTCCTAATGCAGGTACTGGTATTGCTTCCTCTCCTTCTGAGGGGTAGAGGGAGGGGCAGGTTGCCCTTTCTCTGTTCTCTTAGCTGCTTGCTTCTTGCTATTACCATTTTATAACAGGTGTTGCTCAGGTCTGTTTTAGTCCTAGCTTTTTCTTGGGTTCCCACTACAAAGCCTGTAAAATCCCTCAGCATTCATAATGGATAAGGAGTTGGAATGCTTACCAGAGACATAGAGTTTCTAGCTTCGGCTGGGAAAACTCTGGATGAACCCAGCACTGTTACTACTTTCAAGGCTGCCTGGCTACTTCTTGGGAGCTGATGTTTGCCTGCAAGGCTGGCTTGGGCTCTGTTTGTCTTTGATTAACCTCAGAGCCAAGCTTTCACTGCTATTGCTACCTTGGATGGCAAAATAGAGAATCACTTCCTCTCCCTCTCCCATTGGGTATGAGATGTATGGAAGAAGTGATCTGGAAAGCTATGATCCTCCCAGCATCATTTTTATGCAGGTGGCCTCAATTCATCCTTCAAACTTGATGAAAATGGAACTGAAACCTGTACCATATTATGCATTTTCTATTGAAAGTTCTCTGGTTTGGGACTTTGGGTCTCCAGAAAAATCAGAACAAAGAATGCCAAAAGAAAATATTTTATAGCCTTCTTATCCCTTGCAGGGGCCAGATTGCACTGTAATTGGCTTTCCAAGCTAGGTTGTGCAGGGAGAATGTGTATTGGTGAAAAGTTTCCATTAACCAGATACATTCTGGGCACCTTCCATTGGGCCTCAGTCCACGAAATCTGGTCTGCCCACAAAACACCAAATCCAGGAGGCAGGATGTGGCCTCACAGCCTAACGTAGAAACCTAGGGTTCCACCTGCCTTCTGGAAACCATCAACTGTTCTCTCTTGCCCTGTTTTGGCTCCTTTTTCTTGGTCTCCTTTCCTCTCGCCCTCCCCAACCCTCTCTTCTCACATCTCTGTAAATGAGGTGTAGTCATTTAATGTGGGAGCTGAAGTGTTTTGTCCGTGGTGCTGCTTACCATTTCCTTTTCTCTCTTTACCCTTTATTTTTCTTTTCCAACCCTTCTCCTTTCTTTAGGCATTTAGTTAATGCCCAGGGACAATCCTTAACTCCTTTAATGACGGGTCTCTCCCTATAACTGTACACTTCCAGGTTTCTGTATCCCTAAGTGGGAGAAACCCAAAGCATTCAGCTCTGTTTTGCCAACTCAAACCCAGTCAAGCCCAATCAGAGTGAGTGGGAGGAACTCCTGGGAAGGGTCCCCTTGGGAGAGTCTGTTAAGCCAGAGCTCTGGCTAAATCCCTTATCCAGAGACTGAGGCAGCATAGCATAGTAGAGAGTGTGGCTGACAAGTAATCAGAAGAACTTGATTGAGTTCTGTCCTTACTTCTTGCAGGCTTTATCACAGTAAGCAAGATGCATAATCTGAATTTGAGTTTCCTTAAATGTAGAGAAAGGATGATAAAGCCTTCCTCACAGGATTTTTATGAGGATCAGATGAGCTAATATATATGAAAGCACTTTATATGTTATAAAACACCACATAAATAATAAAAAGAGAAAACACATAATGCATACTGTGTACGAGGAGGCACTGTTCTATACACTGTACATATATTAACTCATTTAATCCTTGCAACAATCTCATGAGATAGCTATTGTTATTATCATTTAATAGATGAGGAAACTAAGGCATAGAGAGGTTAAATACAGCCAGGCAATCAATTCAGATTAGAAGGACTTAATATTAGCAACAAGTAAAATTCCAATCTTATCTCCCCTTACCATTTATCCTCATTTTGAGCAATTTTACTTGCTCAGGGAAAATTAGAAGGATACCATCCATCTGTGTATGCAGCCTCAGATCATATTAGCTCTTTCGGTAAATATTATCACATCATCAACTTAGTGCACGTATAAAACCCCTTAGCACACTGCATATGCCAAGCATCCTCTCCCCATTCTGTATCTGCTGTTGGTGGTTTGGAGCCAAAGGCAGAATTTTCCATTCATCCCAATTTAATGTCATCATTAGATATAGTCGGTTGTTCTAACCTGTGAAGTTTTGTTTTTGACACTTTGAATCAGAATATTCCCTTTCCCTGCCTGCTACATATCCTCAGGGGTGACAAGCCCACCTTCTATATCTTCATCCGAATTACAGCCGAGGACTGAGCCCTGTGGTGAGCCTCAGAGTGTTGTTTCTCCAAGTTTTCTTTTATTCAGTCCTTTGGTCATTGAAGTTTGGTCACACCAGTTTGACAACAAACTGTCCTGTCATCCTACCTTTATTTCCTCATGTTATCTGCAAGGATATTATGGAAAAATCTTGTTAAACACCTTGATTAAGTTCAAAAGCATATTTCCTAGATCTATCCATTGAGTAGCCCAGTCTAAAAAGAAAGCCTGACATGCCTTGTCCTTTTGGAAACCCAAATCTTCCTTTTACTCATCCATTCTGAAATCTTGCCTCTGCCCGGTGTAAAGTGCACCAGTTCACATTTATGGATTTCAGCTCTTTCTTCCTTTGAGAACATCAGGCTGGCATTTTAATTAATGCACATTAGGATATAAACATCTAAGCATGTAAATATTATTTCTAGCGCTGTTTTCAGTTATTTTCTTTTATCAGTTACTCTATATGTCCACTTCCAACACTGTTTTGCTTTCCATTTCATATCTTCTGTTCTTCTTAGTAACTATTCCCACATATTTAGGAGGTTTTATTTGGTCTTTATAGTTGGCTTAAAAATCCTCTTTTTAGATCAATTATTCTCTGAGCAAATGCATTCTTAGCACTATTGCAATATTCTTCATCCTTACTTAAAACCATCCCGCTACTGTAAGCCATAGCTTATGACTCAAAATTCAATTTTGTCTTTCAAGTAATACAATTTTAAAAAGTGGTAAAAGTAGGAACTATTTCCCCAAGTATGTATTTTTTTGTTCAAGATTTCCTATTTCCTAGAGGATGCTTTTGGGGTATCTCCTGATGGCATCACTTGTCCCACAAATCAGCAGCATTTGCCAGCGGTCAACAGTCTCTGGAATCCTCAGCACACTCTAGCACATGCCCCAGGAGGTCACTCAGCACACTTGGTGATTGGGGAGTGTTTTCATGACCCTGGCATCTTCCCTCCCAGTAACAGATTTTCTTGAATTTCATTGAACCAATATCATTCCATGTTGTTATTACCAAAGCTTTGGCTCCTTAAGAACCTCATATTTACCTGCACTCCATGATGCACTTTCTTCACTTCCCCCTCAGTCTATTCCCTGCTCTTGACTTTCCATAAAGTCACAGGGTGTGGCTGCTTTCCCCAAAGGCCCAAATTTACCCTCTTTCTTGCCATGCCATCCAACACCTTCTCGTTGTAACCATTTGGAAAATCTTTGAGGTCTGGCTCCTAAGCTTGCCTCCACATGTAGGAACTTGTATTCTCCTCATTCCACAGGGAGAAATTGAAGTATGTATAAAGGCAGTCACCTAAGGTGATACACATGATGGTGTTTCAGATATCTAGTGGGGCTGGGACTGAGAGACCACATTATCACCAGTGGTTGCCCAGGAAGTAAGAGAAACTGATCCGTGATGTTCCTGAGTTGCCACTCTCCAGCACTGGTAGGCAGGTGATTTCTGACTTAGGGAAGGATTCCGAAGGCTGGCTACTCACAGTTTTCCTTTGGTCCCCACAGAACATGTTTGGGATGTGGAAGCCTCTGGTGTTCTTGGCTATTGCAGCCGTGGCTCTGTATGTGTTACCCAACATGCGACCACAGGAGACAGAGTTCTGCCTCATGGAGTGATGGCAGACCTGGGCCAGCCGAGGGGGCAGATCCCCAGTGGCACTACCCTTGGCTTTGGGCAAGACACACTGTGCCAGAGCCCCACCCCACCCATATGTCCATGCTTCCCCATCTCCTCAGCCTCAGACACCCAGGCTGGAAAGGCTCACAGGGAGCTGCTGGCACCCATCTCCTGCCTTGTATAAGAACCCAGGTTCCTTGTAATTAAATATCAACCTAATTACATGAGACTCCGTGACTTATTTTTTCAAGATTTAAAAAAAAAAAATTTTTTTTTTTTTTGGCCTCGTTCTTTGCACTTGCTGTCTTGCTCGTCTTCTCTAGGAGGTTCTGGGAACCAAACCCAGTACCTCCCGTGTGGTAGGCAGGAGCTCAATTGCTTGGCCACATATGCTTCCTCTGTGACTTTTTATTTGATAAATGCCTCACAACACAACCAGAACAGAATGGTTCCCCTTTAACCAAGTACCTCACATGAGAGTTTTACTTCCTTAATATGATTTCTCACCCCACAGACGACCTCAGAAATGAGGTTGGCTCCTTATGCTGCCACCTGAATTGCAGATGGATTGGTCTGTACTTATTGACTTTATCTCAAGGAACTTATCTGAGCATGGAAAATAGAATAAATATGGTACTTTATGTGAGGGGCCCAAATAACCTCCCCTTAGGTTCTGTGCCCACATTTATCACTACTGGAAGAGGGACCCCTAAGATCTGTGTAAGCCTTCATGGCTTAGCCTTTCTGATGTCTCAAGAGATTTGATCTCAGAGCTGACTTATTAATCAGTTGAGGTCCTGGCAGTAGACAGGTGGCAAACTTAAAAGGTTTAACTGAAGAGTTTAATTCAGGGACAACGTACGGAGTACAGAGTTGAGAGAACCAACAAGTACCCAAGCATTAGCAACAGTGGGAAGCTGTTACCACCCCAGACCTGAAGGGGGAAGGGAAGAGAGCAAGAGCTGAAAAGGCAGACCGAGACAGGAATGGTGGCTACAGGGAATGCAGTCCCTGCCAGAGCCATGAAGTGGGAAGGTTTATTCTCCCACCCTCTTTCTCCTCCCTCCTGCCAGTTTCCTGTTGTGGTGTCTCCCATTGGCTGAACACCAACTGGGAGCCAGAAAGCAGAGGTGCCAGGTGATGTGATTTTTTTTTTTTTTTTTTTTTTTTTTTACTGGGAGGTCCCGGGGATCGAACCCAGGTCCCTCCATATGGGAAATGGACGCCCAACCATTGAGCCCCATCCATCCCCCGTGATGTGATCTTGAGAGATCAGTGTCCTGGAGCTCCGAGCAGAACAGAAGATTAAGAATGGATCAGATTTGGGGTTTTTCAAAAAAAAAAAAAAAAAAAAGATCTAAATGGGGACAAACAGAATGACTAAGATAATTCATAAGGGTCCTGTGGACCCTTCTTGTTATTGGTTGTTCTTATCATGAATATTTCCTTATGACAAACCCTATTCTTTTTTTTTTTTTTTTTTTAAAGATTTTATTTATTTATTCATTTATCCCCCCCCTTGCTGCTTGTGCTCGCTGGGTCAGCTAACCACGCCATGCAGGCGGGCTTGCCTTCACCAGGAGGCCCCGGGAACCGAACCCGGGGCCTCCCATATGGTAAACGGGAGCCCCACTGATTGAGCCACAGCCGCTTCCCCTAAGTGTATTCTTAAGCCACAGTAGACAAATGGTCCTCCTAATTTCCTTGGGAACCCCTCTTCTGCCCTCTTCCCATCTGATGCCAAAGGAGTTTCATTCATCTAAATTATCTGAAGCAACATATGCTTATAGAGCCTGTACTGTGGTGGGCACTGCTAAGCTCTAAAGAAATTCATTTCTCCTCCAGCCCTTTCCTAGGTGCAGTAGCAAGGACATTCAGGATTAGGAGATTTTTTAATTGTATGCAGCTCAAAGGAGCAAGAAGGCTGAACTGGGAGTCCATGTTAGGCCTCGAGCCAGTGCTGAAATTGTGACCAGCCCCCGGAATCTTTACCCTTACAGACATGGCTCCAACTCAGCAAAGTGAGGGCAGGGCCACTTGTGCCTTTTGCCTTCCCGCAAATGACTCTTTAAAGAGAGGGCCGGTTTAGGGTGTTGCAGCCGCGTGCTAGTGCGGTGCACAGACCTGCAGCACCAGCAGCACCTGGGAGCTTGTTAGAAAGGCAGAGTCTCAGGCCCCACCTCCAGACCTACTGAAACATAATCTGCATTTTAACAAGATCCCAGGTAATTAGTATGCATAATAAAGTTTAGACACGCTGCTTTTTTAATCAACTGTAACCTAATTAAAGAAATTCCTTTACAACCTGCCTGGTGCCACTGACCATGTGCTGTTGAGTGTGGTGAGACCCTGCTTTCTGTCCACTTTACTCCAGCCACCAGTTGGCTGGAGAATATACATGGTGAAAATGACTGAAAGGTTATCTGTAGCCAGAGATCACTGACTTAGACTTGGAATTAGAGGCCAAGGCAAGGCCAGGGTCTGGTAGGCGGTCAGCCCCCAGGCAGGTTATGACTGGACCTTCCCAGGCCAGAACCTAAAGCCTGGGAATTGACAGGAATGTGGTCCTGTGTTTACCCATGACTTTTGGCTTAGAATAGAGTTCTTTCTCTTAGGACACTTGCCTTTATGTGAGTATAAGTCCCTCTTCATTTGGTTTGAACTTTGTGCCGCCTGGTCTTAGTGACACATTGTTACCAAAGTATATTAAAGAGGCCCCCAACTAACTCAGGAACCTCAGGGAAAGTCTAAAAACCAGGAATAGGTGCTCTTAGGGTTTGTAAAGACGCTGCTCAAGGTGAAACATTCCCTCCAGCTAGGCTAAGAAAAGAGAGGGGGGCGTATTTTAAGTCTACAGGGGTATCTCTTAGAAGCCACAGGCAGGCATGCAGCCAGGCCTCAGGTACAGGGGGTACCATGGACTCAAAGCACCTTGGGAGCCTCTGTCTCTCCTCTGCCGCCCTTTGCATAACTGCTTATTCCCTCCTCTCTCCCTGCAGAGCAGCCCCCTCTGCTTTCCCTCCCTGTGCGCATGGTGGAGCAGGCCAGCTGCCACTTCTCTCCAGGGCCAACTGCTGTTGGACATGGTGCACCCTTCTAAAGACAGAAGTGCTGCCAGTCCTGATTCTGGCAGGTGGTTAGGATGCAGATTTATTAGAGAAGGGAAAAGGGGAGCAGTGTGGAGATCCCGACAATGGTCTCTACAGGAGCAGAGAGACAGTGCTGTGAAGAAGGACCAGCCTCACCAGAATCCACTCAGTCCCCCAGATACTGGCAGAGGAAGCAAACTGGCTTCTTTGGATCACCTGCTAGATGTGAGGCACCATGCTAATCATTTTACATAGTATCTCCTTTCATCTTCACAAATTAAAAAATCCCAATGAGAGTTATTAACTGCATTTTACAGATAAAAAAACTGAGGCCCAGAAAGGTTTACCTCCCAAGGTTACAGAGCCAGAAGTAGAGAGGCTGGAATTCAGCCTGTGGATCTTTTCCACCTCTCCACTGTCCCTAGGACCCAGTTCAGAACCATAATCAGTATCATGGGTTGGTCGGAGTGCCTGCTATGATAGCAGCCTGATTTCACCACAAGTGGCTGTGGAAATGACCATGGTTCCAGAAAAGCAGGGTTTTCAAACATGGCCCATTGCACCCACTTACTCAGGGCCAATGCAATGTTGGTGGCTGACAAGCAGTGCCCCTTGATAGCAGAGGCAGGACCGGGTGAAAGGCAACCTGGTCTCCTGAGACAGGTCAGTGGGTGGCAAGGCAGGGTTATAAATGGCTCCTGGCCCCAGCCAGGGCAGTGTACTCAGCTGATGGAACCCCCTGTAAACCCCTTTCTGTATGCCTGCCTAACTCAGGGAGGAGCACATCGGCCCTCCTCAGGGAGGAGTGCCCACTTGGCAGGCCCCAGGACCAGCATTGCGCACGGTCTGTTCCGGCCCATGTGGCTGGGCCTGGGGCCTGGGCTCATGGGCTATATTGGGGGCTGAGTCACCAGCCTGCGCCTGGGTCAGGCTGACTGTGACTGGCTGGCTGGGGCCTGAGTCAGGCCCCGATTTATCCTGGAGAGCAATAGGCTCAGGTTTCCTGGGGGGTGAGGGGGTGACGGGAACCATCCACTGGCACTTGCACGCTTCTCTGCCAACCATTCACTCACTCCCCTGGGGGAGACATGCTGCTCTCTCCTGGAGTGAGATAGTGAGTAGATAGAGCCAGCGGAGCCAGGGAAGACCATCCTTGGGAGTTCTTTGTCCACTTGCTGGCTTCAGTCTGAATTCTCCCCTCTCAACAGAGTCCCCCAACTGAGCCCGGAACTTCAGGGAATGCCCACAAAACAGGAATAGGAGCCATTAGGATTTGTAAAGGGGCTGTCAGCTTCAAGCAACCCCACCTTACCCCTTGCTCTCCTCCCCTGCTGCTCAAAGAGAGGAATCCATCCTTTCTCAGATTTGCTCCTCACTTTTTCCACCAGGGTTGCACAGACAATATCACTGAACCTTGAGCTCCTGGCACCTCAGAGCTGGGTATGAGAAGTCTGCACTTTTACACACACACGCACACACATCCTGTGAGACCTAGCACTGTTACTCCCAGGAGCTGGGAATCTCTCCACGGCCTCAGGTAGATGGCAGGCACTGGTGCCTGATAGGTGGTTTGGGCCACGGGATGAAGGTAGCTTGTGGGTAATGAGAGCTCTGGAAATGGGGAGAGGGGGTTTGCCAGCAGGAGAGTGGAATTCCTGAGCACCTCGTCACAGGCAGCCAGCAGAACATGAGCCACAGGGCCCACTCTATTTATACCTCTCCTGTCACTATCAGGGCCCCGGGCCCCGTAGCTCCCCTCCCCTCCCCCAGCCACGCACAGCCTGGCCCTTTTCTGTTTCTGGGCTCTTCTCTACTCCTCCCCGTCCCTACCCAGGGACCCTGCAATCTCATTTAATGAGAAGGAAAAGAAATCACTCATGACCGCTTTTACTCACAGCCCCCACAAAACCCCCAAACTTCTTTCTCAGCTCCATAAGAGGGATTGCCCTTATTGTGCCCTTGGGAAGAGAGGCCCAAAGATGCCCACAATCCCCTTCTTTTCTACCCAGCTTGGGGGAAGAAGGGGAAAAGGTAGAATGATTCACCTCTAAGGTCCCAGAACCTTCTCAAACCTCCTCAGCTGTTATCACATTGCTTGAGTTGGGGGCTATCTGGCTTGAAGAAACTCAAGCTGGAGCAGGGGCCCCTACCCAGCTCAGTTTGCTGATGGTGAAGTGAGGGTTTGCCTGCTTCTTTCAGATCCTCTCACCAATATGCCACCCAAAACTTACTGGGTCTAGGAAGGATGGGAATGTTGAGGAAGGGTGGCCTCAAAAGAGGGAACCAGGAGATATGGAATATACATATGTTGCAAAATTGAAGAATATATATTCTCTTTACATAAATATATTCTATAGCTCTTTCTTCTCATCTCCATGCGGATGCCTCAGTTTCCCTGCCCTTATAGCGACCCTTGGCTCACCCCAAGCCCAGTCCTGCCTAGGTGTCCTGGCTGGCTCCCGTGGGCTCTTCCTGACCACTCTGCCCCTGGCCCTGCCCACCTGCCCCAGTCATGTTCTCCCTTGGCTGCCCTGGGCAGGGCTCTCCCTGTTTCTGTCTGTAATCTGCCTTCTCCCTGGAGGGATCTGCCCTGTGGCCAAAATGGGCACGTTGCCCAGGGGGCTCCCTGGCACTAAGAGGCAGAGTCTCTCCCTCCCCACTCATCATCTTGGTTGAGTCAGACTGGGGGTGGGGGGGAGGGCACAGTGTAACTCACTGGATACCCTTTTCCTGAGCTCAGCTTCATTCTGAGGGGATGAGGCCAAATGGGCTGGTGACAGGGACACTGAGTCAGGGGGAGCAGCCTCAGTCCTTCTCCCAGCCTGGGGTTGGGGCCCAAATGAGGCCTTTCTACCTGTAAAGTGGAGCAATGAGGGAGGCACCCCCCTACCCCAAGGCTTCTACCTAATTGACCTGAGCAGTGTCCCTGCTTCCTCTCAGTCCTCTCTACACAAGCACACGGACTTCCCTTCCCTGTCCACAGGTGGACAATACACTGGGCAGGAAGCCAGGACTCTGAGGCCCTGTCAACAGCACTGCCACCGGCTCATCCAAAAATTCTGATAACATATCTGTGTGTGTGTGTGTGTGTGTGTGTGTGTGTTTCACCCGAACCACTGGCCTTGGTTTCCCCATTTACCTTTGACGCTCCTGTGGAGTGTGGAAGGAGCATATATCCTCTCTGACAATGCTTAGTTTAGGGATGTTGGGCAAGGGTGTGTAGCTGTCACCCTCGCCCTCTTCCACCTTCCAGGACCGCTGTCCCGCTCTCCAGCGCGGTGACTCCCCCGGGACAGAAGCCCCCTAGCCCGCAGACCCGGACGGGGGGGAGGGGCGGGAGGCTCCCGCTCTCCCCCCCGCCGCTCTGGACGCGTGGGGGAGGGGACGGGGAGGTGGGGCCGTCCCGCTCCGCGTGGCCCCCACCCGCGGGCCGGGCGGCATTCCTGGGAGGCCGGCGCTCTGACGTGGACCCGGGGGCCGCGGGCGAGGCGGGGGGGCCGCGGCCCGGGGGCTTCTTAAACCCCCCGCCCCGGCCCGGCCCGCACTTCCCGAGCACTGCTCCGCCCCCGGAGGGAAAGAGAGAGAGAGAGAGAGAGAGAGAGGCCGAGTTGCCGAGGAGGCCCGCGGAGCCCCGCCAGCCAGGGGCGCGAGAGAAGTTGAAGAGCAGCGCGGCGCAGAGCTGCGAGTCCCGCGGTCGCTCCCCGACAGCGCCCCCAGCTCGTCCCCGCAGCGCCCCGGCCCCGACCCGCCCAGGCAGCGCAGCCCCCGCCCCAGCCCACGCCAGTATGATGAACAACAGCGGCTACTCGGAGGCCGCGGGCCTCGGCCTGGGCGACGAGGCGGACGAGATGCCGTCCACGGAGAAGGACCTGGCGGAGGACGCCCCGTGGAAGAAGATCCAGCAGAACACTTTCACGCGCTGGTGCAACGAGCACCTCAAGTGCGTGGGCAAGCGCCTGACGGACCTGCAGCGCGACCTCAGCGACGGGCTGCGCCTCATCGCGCTGCTCGAGGTGCTCAGCCAGAAGCGCATGTACCGCAAGTTCCACCCGCGCCCCAACTTCCGCCAGATGAAGCTGGAGAACGTGTCCGTGGCCCTCGAGTTCCTGGAGCGCGAGCACATCAAGCTCGTGTCCATCGGTCAGTGCCGGCGCGGAGGGCTCGGGCACGGCGGGTGGGGGGAAGGGGAGACGTGCTCCGAGGGCGGGCCGGTGCGGGCAGCGGGGCACAGGTGCCGAGTGGGCGCGCGGGCTGCTGCGAGGGAGGGCAGAGGACGCCCCTGTGGGCCCAAGTTGCGGCCCCTCGCCCCACCTCTCGGCTTATCGACGCGCCCAGGCTCTGCCTCGACACCCCTTGCAGCACCTCGGGCAGCCAGGCCAGCCCAGACCTTCCCGTTCCAGCGTCAGCCTCCGCACACCCGCGCCCACCAGCCCGCCTCTCCTCATAGTGCACTCTCTTTCCAACGGACAACCCTGGCCCTGGTTTGAAAGGACAGGACTAGTGCCCCTTACAGATTCCTGGGGGCATGTGCCCCCAAACAAAGCGCCCTGCTTCCCAGCACCTGCGCCGGGGGAGGAGGAGACTGAAGACTGGTCCCAGCCGCTGCCCGGATCCCCGGGCTCTGAGGCTGAGCGCGGGCTGGTGGCCCCGCGGGGGGCCGGGGCCCAGGGCAGGCATGTGCTCAGCAGCTGGGCCCTGGCCCGGGGGCCAAGGCAGGCAGGGCCCGGCCTCAGAAACCTAAAAAGGCACTGAGTGAGCGCAGGGAGCCTTAACCCCTGCCTGCCCTCCTCAAACAGCTTCTGCCTGCTGGGGGGAGGGGCCTCCCACCCGTGGAAGCCCTGCCCCAGCCCTCCCCATCAGCCAGGGATTGGCTGCAGCTTACTGTCTGGGCTGAGGAGAGGGAGGACAAAGCCTGTAGAAGGGAGGAAGTCATTGAGTGTAACCAGATTTGGAAGGTGTGTCAGTGCTGTGTGGGGGTGGGGAATCACTCCAGGGTTAGGAGCTGAGAAGAAGCCAAGGATGGGCTTTGAGTGGCAAGAAGTACCCCCTCTGCCAGCAACCCTGCAGCCTTCCAGGCAGGCTCTTCTTGGGAAAGACCCTGTGAATTCTAGAGCCTTGCTTTGATGTACATGTAGGGGCCCCTTGTGGGGGTACACTCCAGGGCCCCGCAAGGGGAGTTTCACATGGGGCCAGGTAACCTGGAGATCCCTTCCTTCCTTGCTGCTCCAGAGACACCCCCAGATAACTAAACGTCCACCCCCACTCTCCCTCTGGGCCATCTCTAGGTCTCCTGAATTAGCAGCTGAGGTCAGTCTGGGGGCCCTTTGCCCTGTCCAGGCCCCTCCCTCCGCCTTACCTCCTCCTGCCCCAGTGCTCCCTCCTCTACCCCCACCCCACCCGCCTGCTCTGGCCTGGAAATAGCCCTGCCTCCGTGACACAGCAGATGTCTCTGAGCTTTCCAGAAGGACAAGCTTGAGGGCAGGGGGTGGGGGAGGGGGCACTGATGTATGTAGTGGGGCTGAGCGCTATGTGAGTCAGGGTGGGGGGCAACCTCCTGCACCCTGGGATTGGAAAGGCAGGACTGACTGCCCTAGGTAGGGTCTGGTGGGACAGCCCAAGACCTTACCCAGACATATAGGACACTGCTCAGCCCTCTCCTCCTCTCCAGGCCTTGGGGCCAGCCCACTGGCCCTCTCCAGGCATCATCCTTCTCGAGCTCACCTCTCCCTTCCCCCATGGCGGTGCCTGGCTCCAGCCTCCTTGGCTGGACTGTGCAGGGGCGGCCTCAGAGTGGAAGGGGAAGAAGCCAAAGCTGATGTGGGGGTGGGAGGGAAGTTCCCTCGAGTTCCTGCTGAGAGGAAGGGGAGCTTTTCCCATTTAGGCCAAGTGGCGCACTAGCACTGATGAGATAAACTGTCAGCAGTTCAGCTGCTGAGGCTGAGGCTGGAGGGAAGGGGGCTCAGATGGCAGGAGCTGCCCGACCCTGAGGTGATGTAAAGGGGCTACCCACCCGGTGGGAGCATCCTGCTTCCTCTAGTTCCCACTGTTCCATTTAGTGTTGGAAAGAGGAGACCCACTGGACATTGTCTCAGGACTGAAATTGAGCATCTGAGCTCCTTGGTGGGAGGCCAAAAAGACACACTGCTTCCCTTTCTAGGAGAAGGGAAGTCAGGCCTGGGGTGGGAGCTGTGAAGTCCACCTGAAGGAGGGGGTGCTCAGCCTGGGTTGGAGGAGCTGTGTACCCTTCCTATGCCTACTACCCCCATGGAGGCCCCTACTGCCCCCTCAGCCCCTCCAAACAAAGAGGCCTATGAGGCAGCTCTGTCCCGCAGCTGTTCCCCAGTTGCTATTCCTTCTCCTGGAGCCAACAGCCGAGGGAGGGGCTGGAGGGGACAGCAGCTGTCCTAGCCCCTCCCTTGGCCCAGCCCTCTCCTCCTCCCCCTCCACTTGAAGCTTGGAGTGGTCTCTGGGACTGGCTGTCTGACTCCTCCCACCCCCTTTGGGGGTATCCGCAGGCAGGCACTTGGTAGGATATGAGGGAGGAAGCCTGAGTTCAGCAAGCTCCCCTCAGCCTGGGGAGAGGAAGGTCATTGCTCCCAGAGTGGAACTCTGGGCCCCCTGACCCTCTCCTGCTTCACTCTGTGGACCACTCACTTGCTGTTTGGCCCAGGGCCAGCTGCTGGGAGAAACCTCTCTCCCCCACACACACACATATACATGCCCCCCTCCCAACCCAGCAGCCTCAAGCCCTCCCTCCCAGGGGTCTGGCTCCAGCGTCCAAAAAGTACTTCTGCATGTGTGTGCACCAGCTTGGGAGGCTGTCAGGGTGGTGAGAGGCTGTGGGGGCTCTGGGTGTCAAGACTGTGAAAGTGTTGTGGGCCTGTATGTGTTTGAGAAAGAGAAGGAAAGCACTGGGAGGCCGGGAGGGAGTGTGTCATGGAATCCGAAAGCTGCCAAACCATTGTGCTGCAGTGGAGCCAGGGGGAAAGGGGGCGGGCTGGGGCACTGATGGGGAAGGAAGGATGAATCAGTGAAAGGGTGGGGGGAGCCTAGGGAGCCAGAGCCTGCCAGCCAGGGGACAGGGAGGCTGAGATCCCCCCTCCTGGAGGCAGGTGGGGGGGGCTGGGGGATGCCGTAGTTTTCCAGGCCTTCCTCCCTCCCCCAAGATCTGGGAAGGGGGGGGGCAGGAAAGATGTGTAGGGGGAGCCTCAAACCCCACCCTCTCCCATATCTCTGGCAACACCAGTAAAAAAGGCTGAATCTTCCACTCCCTCCCAACCCCTAAAAGCAGTGTTGAGAGAAGCTGATGATTTCAGGCCTTGTATTGTCCTTGATTCCAGAGATCTCTACTCCAGGCCATCCCCAGTGCCTGGATATTCCCTTTAGCTACTGTAGGAGAACTAGGCCCCGCAATATCCCGGAACTGGTTCTGGTCCACGGTATCTGAGACTTGAGTCCTAATTGGTGGCATTTCCCCTGGCTCTTATGAAATCCCCCTGATCCTCAGAATTTGAAGGCATGATTTCCAGGCTTTAACTGAGCATGCGCTATATCCTCTCTCCTCTCAGAACCCTTTTGTTCAAAAGCCTTTTATGGGGGGTCGGATGTGGCTCAACTGGTTGGACGTCCGTCTCCCATATGGAGGGACCCGGGTTCGATCCCTGGGACCTCCCGGTAAAATAAAAAATAAAATAAAATAAAAGCCTTTTATGGCATTCAGGGTAAAATTTGGGCAGAACCAGTTTTTAAAATATTCATTCAACCAATATTTATTGAGACCCTACTAAGTTCCAGGCTCTGAGTATGGAAAGATAAAACCCAGTGTCTAGAGTGAGAAGCTAGACAAAAAAGAGTACATACTGAATGATTCCATTTGTATGAAACTCTAGAAATTGCAAATTAATCTATACTGACAGAGAGGAGATCAGTGGTTTCCTGGGAAGAGAGTATAGGAAGGGGCAGAGGGGCAGGAGGGAGGGTTACAAAGGGGTATGAACAAGGAAACTTTGGGGGTGATGGATGTGTTGATTTTCTTGATTTGTGGAGGTGGATTTATAGGTATGTACATATGCCAAAACTTATCAAATTATACTCTAATATGTGCAGTTTATTTTATGTCAAATATGCATAATAAAACTAATAAAAACAAACAACCCCGTGCTTTCCTTAAAGGGGCTACAGTGCAGTAGGGCCAGACAAATTAGAGATAATTACCTGGATGGCTTGTAGTATGATAAAAGGCAGAATCAAGTGCTGTAATCCAGGTGAAAGTACCTGCTTCAGGAGCACATAAGGAAGGAGTCTCATTCTGAAGGGAGGGGGTCCATTAAGGAATTAGAATCTGGGCTGCGTCTTGCAGAAGGGAGGCAATTTGGTAGGCAGAGAAGGAAGTCGTTTCCAGAGGTAGGAGACCTGACCCTGTGCTCTAGCAGCCGCTTCAGAAGCCTCGTCCCCATAGCCAGGTAGGTGAGGGAGGCAGAGGGGCCGCGCAGTGGAGGGGTGTCCCTCCTGAGCCCAGTTTGTCCCCTTTGCTCTGCAGATAGCAAGGCCATCGTGGATGGGAACCTGAAGCTGATCCTGGGCCTGATTTGGACGCTGATCCTGCACTACTCCATCTCTATGCCCATGTGGGAGGACGAGGAGGATGAGGATGCCCGCAAGCAGACCCCCAAGCAGCGTCTGCTCGGCTGGATCCAGAACAAGGTTCCCCAGCTGCCCATCACCAACTTCAACCGCGACTGGCAAGATGGCAAAGCGCTGGGTGCCCTGGTGGACAACTGTGCTCCCGGTGAGTGGGCCAGTGGGCACATTGTACAGCCCTGAGCCCAGAAGGAAAGCTGGGATGAGCTGCGGTTTGGAGGCTGGAGGCTGTCAGAATCACCTGTGGAGCTGCCCCTCTCCCCCAGTTGAGAATCACAGCTGGAGTCAGGCCCTTGCGGATGGGGGTGCCGGGCAAAGATTTAGAGCCCCTCATTTTATAGACAAGAATACTGAGGTCCAGAGAAGGCTAGTGACTTGTCCAAGATCACACGACTTATCTGCAGCAGAGCTGAACCTAGAGGCCAGGGCCTTGACTCCCTACTCCATGCACTTTCTACTTTGCCACATGGACACCATCTCTGCTGAGCCAAAAGAAAGGAAGTATGTCTGGGACTTGTAGCAAGAAGGCCAGACGTCAGACCCAGAGAAGGTTCTCCTGTGTGGCACCCTGGGACAACTCTGAGAAGGGGTTGAGGCCCAGTGGCAGGTGACCAGCTCTGCTGCCTCTCCCTGGAGGCCCTGGATTGGTCAAGTGGGGGCACATCAGGGCCATGAGGACACTGAGGCATCACAGGCTAGAGCCCTACCCCATGGACAGCCTCCTTTCTGACCCTCATCTCCTGAGAAGATGGGTCTTCTTCTACCTTAAGTTGGTCAGCCCTGAGAAGCCATGGCCCTTTGGGACAATCCTTCCCCACCCTGGGGTCAGCCGGGGAGCAGAGGGTGGGAGGCAGGGGCACCGGCCGCCTGGGAAGCATTCCCAGCTGCTGAGCCATTGCCCATAGCTGGTGTGGCTGCCAGCAGTGAGCTCAGCTGTTCCGGCTGGTCATGGATTCCAGCCTTTGAGCCGGCCCCCTCCCTGCCACTGAGCATCACCCCCCTCCTCCAGCTCTGGCCTGGACCAAGCACTCCCTTGATCCCACACCCCACTCACAGGAGTGCTCTGGGGCTGCCTCAGCATTCTTCCTGTAGTAAGGAGGGCTGGGTGCTGGGTGGCTGTAGAGGAGAACTCATCTTCTACCAGGACCTTCAATGCCTCATTTTCCCCAAGTGGGCAGTAGGAGGGGAGAGGGAAGTGCATAGAGATCTTTGACTTGAGGGCAGCTGTAAGGAGACCTTCTAGGGGCTGGGTAAGAGACATGTATGGGACTCTGACCTCCTCTGCCCCTCCCTGAGGCTGCTGGAACGGGACAGGAGGGGTCTAGGAGGGGGTGCCCTCATGGAGTTTGGGGACCAGGGTCTGCACTGAGCCTGAGCAGGCAGGAGGCTGGCTGGCAGGGCTGGTGCCAGGCTGCGTCAGCTGGAGAGAAAGCCTTCATTGTTGGTGCTAGGAGCTAGGAAGGGCTGTGCCTCTAAGCGGTGAAGAGCCTCACAGCTGATGGGCAGCCTCACCAGGGGCAGCAGGAACCTGGCTGGGCCTAGAGCCAGAGGGGAAGGGTGTGTACCCACAACCTGTGAGGGTATTGGATGAGCAAATGCTCCCCATTCTGGTGACTGGTTTTCCCTAATCATCATCTCTCACCACCATCTCTCTAGGCCTCTGCCCTGACTGGGAGGCCTGGGACCCCAACCAGCCTGTGGAGAATGCCCGGGAGGCCATGCAACAGGCAGACGACTGGCTCGGCGTACCCCAGGTACGCTTGCCGATCAGGGGATGGGGGGATGTTGTAAGGACGGGAGGGCCAAGGGCTGGGTCTATAAGCTACCTGGTCAGGATGGAGGTGAGAATGGGTTTGCCAGGTAAAGTGGACACCATGTAACTCTGCTCTTCCCTGTGCCAGGTGATTGCCCCCGAGGAGATTGTGGACCCCAACGTGGATGAGCATTCTGTCATGACCTACCTGTCCCAGTTCCCCAAGGCCAAGCTCAAGCCTGGTGCCCCTGTTCGATCCAAGCAGTTGAATCCCAAGAAGGCCTTTGCCTATGGGCCTGGTATGTGTTTGGCCCTGACAGCCCCTCACCCCCCACCCCACCCCAGCAGCTGTGCCCATGCTAGGGTCTTCCAGAGTGACCTGGGCTCTGCCTTCCTTCCCTCAGGCATCGAGCCTCAAGGCAACACTGTGCTGCAGCCTGCCCATTTCACCGTGCAGACAGTGGATGCCGGCATAGGGGAGGTGCTGGTCTACATCGAGGACCCTGAGGGCCACACCGAGGAGGTATGGAGAGGCCACCAGGGACAAAAAGGATAAGTGTGGGGTTGGAACCAGAGACTTACAGGGTCTACAGCGGGAACAGCCTGAAGCTGGCTGCTCAAGTCACCCACTTGGCTGTGTAGATGGGGTCCTCATGGGGCCCTTGTGGGGCTGGGGAGCCGCTGGCAGTTGTAGGTTCAGCAGGGAGAGGGGTTACAGTCTCTGCGATTTTCAAACATCTTCCTTCCCAACAGGCCAAGGTGGTTCCCAACAATGACAAGGACCGCACCTATGCCGTCTCCTATGTGCCCAAGGTCGCGGGTTTGCACAAGGTATCTTCCTGGAGGCTCCCCCCTCACCCCATTCCATTCACCCCTTGTCCTGGCTGAATGAACTCCTCTCAGCTTGCTCCCCCACCTCCCCCAGTGCACCAGCCAGCTACCTCTCGCTCTCCTGGGCATTACTGCCCTTCGCCATCCTCACTCAGAACTGCCCTCCCCTGGAAACTGACCTTTGGCCCCTGACCCCCAGGTGACCGTGCTCTTTGCTGGCCAGAACATTGAACGCAGCCCCTTTGAGGTGAACGTGGGCATGGCCCTGGGGGATGCCAACAAGGTGTCGGCCCGTGGCCCTGGCCTGGAGCCTGTGGGCAACGTGGCCAACAAGCCTACCTATTTTGACATCTACACTGCAGGTAAGCAGGGGCCCCAGGAGGATGCCAGGGGGCCAGCCCCTGACTACGTGCAGGGGGGCGTGGGTGGGGGCTGAGGCAGAGGTCCCAGCCGAGGGATGGGTGGTCCCCAGATGAGGGCGCCCCGGGCAGCTGTGTCCAGAGTGGGTGCTGACAGCCTGTGTCCTTGGCAGGGGCCGGCACTGGTGATGTTTCCGTGGTGATCGTGGACCCTCAGGGCCGGCGGGACACAGTGGAGGTGGCCCTGGAGGACAAGGGCGACAACACGTTCCGCTGCACATACAGGCCTGTAATGGAGGGGCCACACACGGTGCACGTGGCCTTCGCTGGTGCCCCCATCACCCGCAGTCCTTTCCCCGTCCACGTGGCCGAAGGTAAGGACCCGTCACCTATCCACACAATCATCCTTAACAAGACCAGGACCTTCAAATTCCGGGTCTGAGGATTTATGGGAAGTGAGGCCATATGTTGCTGGTCAGGTGCCGGTCAGGGCCTGGGTCCATGAAAACGGTGCCGTGGATGAGAAAGAAAGAATAAGACAAAAAGAAGAGAGACTGGGACCAGGGGACTCTCTGTCCGATATGGATCCACAGAGGGTGGGGGTGGCTGCTGAAGGCTTAAAATGGGCAGCAGGATGGCCAGGATGGGGGCTCTGGAGGTCATGCTGAAGGACTGCCAGAAGAGGTGCCCCCATGGAAGGGGTGAGGGGAAGGACAGGACCATGTGGGGGATACATATGGTGAGCACCTGTGGGCCAGGTCCACTGTGGGCAATTCCCCCGACTTGGTTCTCACCCTGCCACTCAGTGCCCTTGCCTCTGCTCACCCCCTCTGTACCCATCGTCCACCTGGCCAAGAGAGGGGCACCATGTTAGGCTCTCCAGCAGAGGCGGCGTCAGGCATGGCTGTAGCTGATGGGCCTCACCTGTGCTGTGTGGCACCCCATCCCGTGGCATTCTGGGGCAGACTCCAGGTTCCATGCCATTGCCTGTGTTCTCTGGCAGATCTAGTTTCTTTGCCACTTTCCTGGTGATTTCTGTGATAAAATCTGGGTTCTGTACCATTGCCTGTGTTCCGTGGCTAGCCCCAGCCTCCGTGCTGTTGCCGGTGATCCACATAGGTCTGGGTTACCTACCATTGCCTGTTCTGTGGCATCCCAAGGGTTTCGTGACATTTCATGGCAGGCCGAGATAACCATTCTTTGCCTGTGTTTAGGGCCAAGGTCTGGGTGCTATGTCACTGGCAGGGTTCTGTGGTGGGCTGATTTCCATGCCTTGCCTGTGTTCTGGGGCAAGCTTCATGTTATATGGAATATCTCTTGTTCCATGGCACTACTGAATGTTTTGTGGCATAACTTGGTTCCTAAGGTCACTATGGTGGCTCTGAGAAGGCCACTCCAGGCGGGAAAGGGGCCCTTCCCTGCCGCCTTTAGCCCCACTCCCTGCCCAGGCTCTGCCATGCCTTTATCTCAGTGGCAGTTACCCTGAGAACCCCAGCAGTAAGGGTTTCTTGGAACCTGCCTGATCCGGGGCCTGTAGCCAGCTCCCTGCCCAGCATGGCTCCCCAAGTGGGCACAGCGTTGCATCAGGGCATGGCCTGAGCCTGGGAGGGGGTCAGGAAGACTGTGCACAGTGAGGTGGGAGGTGAGTCGTGAGGGGCTGAGCACCCCTGACCTGCCCTCTCCTCCAACCCCCAGCCTGTAATCCCAATGCCTGCCGGGCCTCTGGGCGGGGCCTACAGCCCAAGGGTGTGCGTGTGAAGGAGGTGGCAGACTTCAAGGTGTTCACCAAAGGTGCCGGCAGTGGGGAGCTCAAGGTCACAGTCAAGGGGCCAAGTGAGTGCTGGGGCCCAGGGCTGGGGGAGCAGGGAGGAAATATGGCCAGTGGCTCTGACTTCCTGAGGGCAGTGACAGCTAGCACCACAGCCCCCTGTGGGAGTCTCCCTCACACCACAGGATCTCACACATGGTCTCTCTCGGCCTCAGTTTCCCAGTCTGCATGCTGGGAATGACTCTGTCAGACTTACCTGCTACGCTGCTGGATGGCTTGTGGTCCCCTCCCTGGGTTTCGGCTCTTCTCACTGGTAGCACTGCCTTCAGACTGGGCCTGGATCCTGAGGGATCTCTGAGGGGATGGAGGAGCTGGGACTTCAGGTGGTTGATCCCACTCCCTACATCTCCTCAGAGGGTACGGAGGAGCCGGTGAAGGTGCGGGAGGCCGGGGACGGAGTGTTCGAGTGCGAGTACTATCCCGTGGTGCCTGGGAAGTATGTGGTGACCATCACATGGGGCGGCTATGCCATCCCCCGCAGGTAAGCACCGTGCACCCCTGTGCCTTCCTAACCCAACATCCCTGGGTGAGGTCAGCAAGGAGCTGGAGCCTCTGGCAGGAGCACTTCCTGGCACTGACACCTGCTCTCTCTTCACCCAGCCCCTTTGAGGTACAGGTGAGCCCAGAGGCAGGAGCGCAGAAAGTACGGGCCTGGGGTCCCGGTCTGGAGACTGGCCAGGTGGGCAAGTCAGCTGACTTTGTGGTGGAGGCCATTGGCACGGAGGTGGGGACACTGGGTGAGTGGCTGGTGCCAGAAGATGGGAATGCTGGGGTGTGGTGTAGTGGGGGCACCCTGGGGAATGGCAGGAGGCCAGTAAGTTAAGACTCTGGGGAGTGGCTGGGACAGGAGGCAAGTAGGGAGATGGGACATAGGGGTGACTGGGGTGGGTGCTGGGGCAGTGATGGCCAGCACCTGTCTGAGGGTCCCAGATACCTCTTGGGCCCCTGACCCTCCCTGTCTCATATCCAGGCTTCTCCATTGAGGGGCCCTCACAGGCCAAGATTGAGTGTGATGACAAGGGGGACGGTTCCTGCGATGTGCGGTACTGGCCCACGGAGCCCGGGGAGTACGCTGTGCACGTCATCTGCGACGACGAAGACATCCGCGACTCACCCTTCATTGCCCACATCCAGCCGGCCCCACCAGACTGCTTCCCAGACAAGGTACAGCCCCAATTCCTGCACATCAGGCCTGGGAGAGGGTGAGCTGACCCTCCTCCAGCCCCCAACCCAGAGCCTCCTCTCTTGTCCCGGCATAGGTGAAGGCCTTTGGGCCTGGCCTGGAGCCCACCGGCTGCATCGTGGACAAGCCCGCTGAGTTCACCATCGATGCCCGCGCAGCCGGCAAGGGGGACCTGAAGCTCTGGGCCCAGGTGGGGCATTGCCCATTCTTGCTGACCCTCATCTCCCTGGCCAGGAACAATTTCCTGCCTGGAGGCCCCAGCCCTCTAAAGGAAATTGTTCTCAGGGCTCCACGAGTACTATGGAAAGTTTTGAATGTTGTGTTTTCTTATTGATCATGATCTTAAAAACATAATTATAAAGAAAAAATTTATGTTTTCCACTATTTAAAAAAAATTTTATTTGTTTACCACCCCCCCCCCTTGCTGCTTGTGCTTGCTGTGCCCATTTGCTTTGCATTTTTCTGTTTCTGCTTGTCTTCATTTGTTGGGTCATCTTGCTGTACCAGCTCACCACGCCATGCAGGCCGGCTTGCCTTCACCAGGAGGCCCTGGGAATCGAACCCAGGACCTCCCATATGGTAAACGGGAGCCCAACCAATTGAGCCACAGCCGCTTCCCTGTTTTCCACTATTAACCTTGCAATTTGAAAGATATTTTGATTGAATAAGACATTGGTTTTCAAAGCCAGTTTCTCAGATTGGTGTTCATTGACCCTTAGAAGTTAATGAATATATTCTTGAGGGTCCAAGAGGATGATTCTTCCTAAAAGGCCCATTTTTCAGGTTTTAGGACTCTCCTCTACCAACACACTTCAGAGACGAGGAAACCTAGGCTGGGAGACCAGGCCATGCAGATGGGGTGGTCTCCTGGCTCCTGGGGGGAGGGTGCCCCGTCACCAGAGCACTGGCTGGCATGGTCAGGGCAGGGGGTGGGGGGAGCCGTGGGTGTGCTGGAGGACCGGTGGGAGTCCCGCCTGAGGCCAGCAGAGGGCGCGGGTGCGCGGAGGAGGCCAGAGCACTCTGAACCTTGCTGGGTGATGTCCACAGGATGCAGACGGCTGCCCCATCGACATCAAGGTGATCCCCAATGGTGACGGCACCTTCCGCTGCTCCTACGTGCCCACCAAGCCCATCAAGCACACCATCATCATCTCCTGGGGAGGCGTCAACGTGCCCAAGAGCCCCTTCCGGGTTCGTCCTCCAATCCCTGCCGCCCACTGCCAGAGGGAAGGCAGGGCCCCAAGAGGGAGACGTGGCTGTCCGGGTCCCCAGTCACCTCTCCCCATCTCAAGGCCCCCACAAAGAGGCTACAGCGGGTCCAAGGCTGATCCCAGAAGGGGATGGGCCCTGAGGGAGGGACACCTAGCTGAGCATCGACCCTCCCCACAGGTCAACGTGGGAGAGGGCAGTCATCCGGAGCGGGTGAAGGTATACGGCCCCGGCGTGGAGAAGACGGGCCTCAAGGCCAACGAGCCCACCTACTTCACGGTGGACTGCAGCGAGGCCGGCCAAGGTGTGAGCCCACCTGGGAGTGGGCGGGGCCGGGCCTGGTGGGCGGGGCCTGGAGGTGGGGCTGCGGCTCTGGCAGGCTGGGGCCTATCCCCAGGGATTTCAAGGAACGGGTTGGGGTGGGGGTTGTTGAGCTCCCTACTCACAGGCAGGGGCCTCTCCTCAGGGGATGTGAGCATTGGCATCAAGTGCGCCCCCGGCGTGGTGGGCCCTGCAGAGGCTGACATCGACTTTGACATCATCAAGAATGACAACGACACCTTCACAGTCAAGTACACGCCCCCCGGGGCTGGCCGCTACACAATCATGGTGCTGTTTGCCAACCAGGTACCCCAGGCTCTCCCCCTGTGTAGCTATCGGCAGGCATGCTGCACCTCAAGTCTAAGCACACAGTTGGAGCTGCTGTCGCTTGGGGCAGGGGAAGTCCAATTCCATCGGCATTTATTGAAAACTTCCTCCTTGTGGGCAGGGCACCTCAGAGGAAGCAAAGGAGGGCCTTTGAAAGGCTGTCCTTGTCCACACGGGTCCTCTGGCCCATGGCAGGGGTGTGGCCTTCTCTGTTGCACCCTGACCAAGCCCTCCCCCATCCAGGAGATCCCTGCCAGCCCCTTCCACATCAAGGTGGACCCGTCCCACGATGCCAGCAAGGTCAAGGCTGAGGGCCCAGGGCTGAACCGCACAGGTAGGTGTCTGGGCTGGGGCTGGGGCTGGGGCTGGGGTGAGGCTGGGGTGAGGTGGCCACCAGGCCCTCACCACCATCTCTGGGCGGGCTCCCTAGGTGTGGAAGTTGGGAAGCCCACTCACTTCACCGTGCTGACCAAGGGCGCTGGCAAGGCCAAGCTGGACGTGCACTTTGCTGGAGCAGCCAAGGGTGAAGCTGTGCGGGACTTTGAAATCATCGACAACCACGACTATTCCTACACTGTCAAGTACACCGCCGTCCAGCAGGTGTGCCCCGGCCCCTTACATGCCTCTGCCCATCCTGGCTGACCTGGGTCCCAGGTGCCCCCCTCAAACCTACAGGAGCAGTTCTGGATCCTTGGCCCTTCCCTGCCTCCCTGTCTGCTCTCTTGCTATGGCTCTGTGAGCCTCAATGTCAGCATTGCCAAGGGGTGGGTACAGACTGCATTGGAGCCACCCAGTTCTGACCTCCTATTGCACCCAACAGGGCAATATGGCAGTAACAGTGACCTATGGCGGGGACCCTGTCCCCAAGAGCCCCTTTGTGGTAAATGTGGCCCCCCCACTGGACCTCAGCAAAGTCAAAGTTCAAGGCCTCAACAGCAGTAAGTGGGACAAGCTCTGCTTTGGGAGTGAGTGGGTGGGGTGGGGCAGCTTAGCGTCTCAGCTCATGGTGTCTCTTGCTTTCTACACAGAGGTGGCTGTGGGGCAAGAGCAGGCATTCTCCGTGAACACGCGAGGGGCTGGAGGTCAGGGCCAGCTGGATGTGCGGATGACCTCGCCCTCCCGAAGACCCATCCCCTGCAAGCTGGAGCCCGGGGGTGGAGCTGAAGCCCAGGCTGTGCGCTACATGCCTCCTGAGGAGGGGCCCTACAAGGTGGACATCACCTACGATGGTCACCCAGTGCCTGGCAGCCCCTTTGCCGTGGAGGGTGTCCTGCCCCCTGATCCCTCCAAGGTGAGGAATAAGGGGCTGGTGGGAGCTGGCAGTTGGGAGCTGGGAGGGGTGAGTTGCAGGGGCAGAGGCCAGAGGGATTTTTGTACCTGGGAGTGGACACAGTCAAAGACCCAGAGCCAAGGAGACGTCCCCACCCCAGGACCTGCCCTTGAGACAACTTGGTTGTGAAGAACCCAGCCTTGGAATTAGACTTGGGCTTGAATCCCAGCTTCACTAACTGGGACAAATTATTTAGCCTCTCTCTGCCCCCATTTCCTCAGCTGGGATTGCTATAAGGATTAACGCTAATTACCTAGTCTGTAGTAGCTGCTAGAATGGAGGTGCTAAGAAGGATGGGAAGCTATGGGCAGGGGCCTGGGAGAGGCCAAGCATAGGGAACTCACATACCTGCACCTCCCCCTAGGTTTGTGCTTATGGCCCTGGTCTCAAGGGCGGGCTGGTGGGCACCCCCGCACCATTCTCCATCGACACCAAGGGGGCCGGCACGGGAGGCCTGGGGCTGACCGTGGAGGGCCCCTGCGAGGCCAAGATCGAGTGCCAGGACAATGGTGATGGCTCGTGTGCTGTCAGCTACCTGCCCACGGAGCCGGGCGAGTACACCATCAACATCCTGTTCGCCGAAGCCCACATCCCAGGCTCGCCCTTCAAGGCCACCATCCGGCCTGTGTTCGACCCGAGCAAGGTGCGGGCCAGTGGGCCGGGCCTGGAGCGTGGCAAGGTGGGCGAGGCAGCCACCTTCACTGTGGACTGCTCGGAGGCGGGCGACGCTGAGCTGACCATCGAGATCCTGTCGGACGCAGGCGTGAAGGCCGAGGTGCTGATCCACAACAACGCTGATGGCACCTACCACATCACCTACAGCCCTGCCTTCCCCGGCGCCTACACAATCACCATCAAGTACGGTGGGCACCCCGTACCCAAATTCCCCACCCGCGTCCACGTGCAGCCTGCTGTTGACACCAGTGGCATCAAGGTCTCGGGGCCAGGCGTGGAGCCGCACGGTGAGTGGGAGGAGGCACCCAGTAGTCGGTGGGAGGGAGGGGAGCAGCGCTGAGGGTGCGGGGAGCAGCCTGGGTGGAGTGAGGGATCTCAGGGGCTCAGACATTTCCCGCAAAGGAACCCAGGGGCTGGGCAGCGCAGGGAGGGGAGAGTTGCCTTTGCTCTAGTGGCAAAATCGGTCTCTGGGGACCAATTCTGGGGAGATCCTCAACTTTCATCAGATTAACGGGTCTTGATCCTAAAAATCTAAGAACACTACTCTAGACGGTACAAAGGAGAAACTTTAGGGTAGAGGGTTGAGGAAGTGTGAGTGGCCCTGCTCGGGCCTACACCTAGGCATGGGCTGGGTGGGGAAAGGTGTGAGACCCAGGCCCACCCTCAAGGGGCCCAAAGCCTAGTGGGACGCGGACAGAGATGTCACTGAGATGTCAAGAGCTCAGGCCAAGGCTGTGGGAGACAGGCCTGGGAGCTCTCGGGATGAGAGCTTTTAGGAGGCCTGCAGGCCAGAGGAGGGGCAACCTCGGAGTTGGGGAGGGGGAGAGGAGAGGGGCAGCATCTGCACAAGGGCTGCCCCCACTACATGCTGAGCATGCCTCTCCTGGGCCCAGGTGTCCTGCGTGAGGTGACCACTGAGTTCACCGTGGACGCAAGGTCCCTAACAGCAAAGGGTGGGAACCACGTGACAGCGCGTGTGCTCAACCCCTCTGGCGCGAAGACCGACACCTATGTGACAGACAACGGGGATGGCACCTACCGTGTGCAGTACACTGCCTATGAAGAGGGTGAGTGACTGGGATGGGGCGCAGCTGGGGCTCGGGTCACTGCGTTCTTGGGGGAGATGGGGGGCGCTGCACACACGGCCTGACTCCATGTGGCCTGGCTTCCAGGTGTGCATCTGGTGGAGGTGCTATACGATGACGTGGCTGTGCCCAAGAGCCCCTTCCGAGTGGGTGTAATGGAGGGCTGTGACCCCACCCGGGTCCGGGCCTTCGGGCCAGGCTTGGAGGGCGGCTTGGTCAACAAGGCCAACCGCTTCACTGTGGAGACCAGGTACTCATGTCCCTTCCTGATCTTGACCCTGCGGCTGTGGTCACCTGATCCCAGCCACTTGCCTTGCCCCCCTTGTCCTTCTGTGTGTGCCCTTTCAAGGAGTGACCCTGGAGCAAACCTTCCCAGTATCCCAGGCCAGCCCCTGTAGGCTGTCCCTCCTCAGCCAGGCACCCAGTGGCCTGCTCTCCTTTTCCTGCTCCCCTCCACCACCGACCCCCTTTCAGCTGCTCCTCCATCCCCATTCACTGGTCCTCGCTGAACTGCGGGGGTGTTGCCTTGCAGGGGTGCTGGCACTGGGGGCCTAGGCCTAGCCATTGAGGGCCCCTCAGAAGCCAAGATGTCCTGCAAGGACAACAAGGACGGTAGCTGCACTGTGGAGTACATCCCCTTCACCCCTGGAGACTACGACGTCAACATCACCTTCGGGGGGCGGCCCATCCCAGGTGTGCAGACAGTGGGTGGGCGGCTCTGGGAAGGCAAGGTTTTGGGGGCAGCTGGCTGCACACTCAGTGAGAGGAGACTGGGAGGAGGGTGGATGTGGAGCTTTGGGGAGAGGGCACCCTAGAGCAGGGTGGAGCACAGCCCAGCTCGGGGAGGGTGTGGAAGAGGCAGGCTTGGGTGCTGAGGGCCGAGTCCAAGGGGGTGGATGGTGGCTGCAGTGGATGTGACAACCCCTCCAGTTCACACCCAGAGGCCTAAACCCTGGCATCCCAGCCCCTTGGCTTCTGAGGGCCCCTCAGTGGCTGTAGCGCCCTTGCTACAGTGCCAGGCCCCTGATGTGCAGGTCTACTTGTGGTAGGTTTGGTCACTCAGACACGGTCCAGGCCACTTTGGCTGGCTGAGCAAGGACAGCTTCACATGCCCTCTTCCTCTTGTCTGCAAAGCAAAGAGCTCCCTGCTCTCCTGCGGGGCAGAACCACATGGGTGTGCCAAGTCTTCAATCCTGCATAACCTGGGCCTGCTGCTATTTTCTCAAAGTTATTCCCTTTTTAACATCTTATTAATTTAGGCAGGCCTTCTCCCAGGCTGTGGCCCAAATGCGAGAGGTTTGCCCAGCCTCACTCCGTCTGCAGCCAAGTGCATTTATTCTTGTCTTTGTTTTCTTAGCAAGTTCTTGAGCCTCCCTGGTTGCAATGCCTGGTTCTTAATTGCTCCTCAGCATCAGGGAGCCCCTCCCAGGCAGGTGGGTGGAGGCTGATGCTGCTCTCCTTGCAGGGAGCCCGTTCCGGGTGCCAGTCAAGGATGTGGTGGACCCTGGGAAAGTGAAGTGCTCGGGGCCAGGGCTGGGGGCCGGCGTCAGGGCCCGGGTACCCCAGACCTTCACGGTGGACTGCAGCCAAGCTGGCCGGGCCCCCCTGCAGGTGGCTGTGCTGGGCCCCACAGGTATGGAATGTCTGGGGAAGGGTGGAGGGAGGTGGGTGGGGTGCCTGGAGGCTTTGCTGACACTGCTTCCCTCGCCCAGGTGTGGCTGAGCCTGTGGAGGTGCGTGACAATGGGGATGGCACCCACACTGTCCACTACACCCCAGCCACTGACGGGCCCTACACAGTGGCTGTGAAATATGCCGACCAAGAGGTACCACGCAGGTGAGGACCAGCTTTGGGCCCCCGTGCTGTGGCTGAGTTTGTGGGGGCTCCCACACCTACAGGGTCATTGCTAGGCCCTGGGGAGAGCCCCTCCCACTGGCCTCAGTCTCACCCTGTCTCGGCTGCCTCATCCTGCTCTTGCCTGGCATCACCGCACTGGAGCCAGAACAGCCCCTAGGGTCTCTCCTTTTACCGCATGTAGCTACTAAAGTAGCATCTGGGGAGAAGCGTGGCAGGCCTGGGAGAGGGCATCCTTCTGAGCCCTCCTCTTTAAACAAACAGTAGAGTCTTCCTGGGGATAGGAAAGGAAATGCTCAGGCTCTGTCAAGGGGTCCCCTGAGAGAACCTCCCCCCAGGCTCCTGGAATCTGGTCTGTCCTCCGCACCGTCATCCCTCCTGCCCTTGGATGTGGGGAGGATCCCAGGCCCACTGGGAGACAGATGCCCCCATCTTGACCCCCAGCCAACTGTCCATTCCTTCTGCCCCTCAGTCCCTTCAAGATCAAGGTGCTTCCAGCCCATGATGCCAGTAAGGTGCGGGCCAGCGGCCCCGGCCTCAATGCCGCAGGCATCCCTGCCAGCCTGCCGGTGGAGTTCACCATTGATGCTCGGGATGCAGGCGAGGGGCTGCTCACCGTCCAGATCCTGGTGAGTCCACGTGTACCCTCTCCTCCCGCATCAGACCCTGGCCACGAGCGGGCCTTGACCTCTGCTGCTCCCCCAGGACCCTGAGGGGAAGCCCAAGAAGGCCAACATCCGGGACAATGGGGACGGCACCTACACCGTGTCCTACCTGCCGGACATGAGTGGGCGGTACACCATCACCATCAAGTACGGCGGTGACGAGATCCCCTACTCGCCCTTCCGCATCCATGCCCTGCCCACGGGGGACGCCAGCAAGTGCCTCGTCACAGGTGAGCATCCACCCCTGCTTCCTCTGGCCTTGCTCACCCTCCAGCAGCCCCTCCGAACCCTTCTGGGTCCCTGGCCCAGCAAGGGGGAAACTGCTGGTCAGAGAGCCCACCCCTCCCACCCCTCAACCCCCACCCCCACCTCCACCCCCACCCCCACCTCCACCCCCACCCCCACCTGAGGGCTGTGCTGCCTCACACTCTTCTCTATTTCCAGTGTCCATTGGAGGCCATGGCCTGGGTGAGTGCCTTTCTTTTCTTGCTGGGGGCAGGGTGGTATGGGACAGCTGGGGATGGAGAGGGGTTGGGCCTCAGCCCCCACCGCCCCCTGACTTGGCTCTTCTGTGGGGCAGGTGCCTGCCTGGGCCCCCGCATCCAGATCGGGGAGGAGACGGTGATCACGGTGGACGCCAAGGCAGCAGGCAAGGGGAAGGTGACATGCACGGTGTCTACACCGGATGGGGCGGAGCTTGACGTGGACGTGGTTGAGAACCACGATGGCACGTTTGACATCTACTACACAGCGCCCGAGCCGGGCAAGTACGTCATCACCATCCGCTTTGGAGGCGAGCACATCCCCAACAGCCCCTTCCACGTGCTGGTAAGTTCCGAGGCCACAGCAGGGCTAGATGGGGGCTGGGGAGGTGGGGCCGGGCCCTCTTAGCAGCAGAAAGGAATCCCAGAACCCTATCCCCACAACGCATGGCTTCTGGAGCCAGGGTGCTCCAAAATCAAGGCTTTGCTTTCCCTGCAGCTTCCCCAAGTGGGAGGTGAGCACAGCCCTGCTTCTGGCTCCCTGACCGTCCACTCTGGCTGAGCTTGCCGGGTTCCTCTCTGACCCTCAGGCCCACTGCCTCACCCAGATGGCAAAGCACCCAAGACATCCATGCTGCCTTGTGGGCCGCCCAGGATTTCAGGTCCCTGGGCCATTCTCAGCCAGCCCAGGCCTGTGTCAGCTTCTGTCCCTTGAGCTGGTGTGGCTGGCCTACCACACTCTGTGCTCCCCCGTGCCTTGCCCACCCCCAGGCGTGTGACCCCATGCCCCATGTGGAGGAGCCCTCTGACATGCCGCAGCTGCACCAACCCTATGCGCCTCACCGGCCTGGCGCCTACCCCACACACTGGGTACTGCCACCTCCTGCCCGGGCAAGACTTCACCCTCCTCCGCCGCCGCCCCTTTCCTTCATTTCTTCTTTCTATTCTTCAGCAGCCTGGGCTGGGGCATGGTCTGGGGCCATCTTGGGGAGCAGGTGGGAGTTAGGCTGGGCAGGTGGGTCCCCAGGCTGGGCACAGCACTTCTTCCCTTGCAGCTGACTTGCCTCTCCTGCTGTTCTGGTTTCACCATTAACCAGCTCGTTCTTTCCTCTCTTTCTTGGACTTCAGTCCTGGCTCAGGCTGAGCTCCCCAGGCCTCCTCCAGGTAACAATTGTTTCCTCTCACCTGCCGCAGGCCACAGAGGAGCCAGTGGTGCCTGCGGAACCAATGGAGTCCATGCTGAGACCCTTCAACCTGGTCATCCCCTTCACTGTGCAAAAAGGGGAGCTCACAGGTACTGCCCCAGGTCCTGGAGCATGAGGCTCAGCGGGGAGAGACCCTCCTCCAGGCCCATCCCCTTGTCTTATAGATGAAAACTGGGGCCCAGAGAGGGAAAGTGAGCTGCCCAAATTCACATAGCACACAGGGCAGAAGTAGAACTCAGGCTCATCATCCTGCTGCCCCAGGCTATCTCCTGGTGCCTGGCCTCTGGGGTCGAAACAGAACCACACATAAGTGGGGCTCGGGGGTGGCAGGGGGCTTGCAGTGGGAGAAACCAAGTGCCCCTGCTAACTATCTGCCCACAGGGGAGGTGCGGATGCCCTCTGGGAAGACCGCCCGGCCCAACATCACTGACAACAAGGACGGCACCATCACGGTGAGGTACGCACCCACCGAGAAAGGCCTGCACCAGATGGGTATCAAGTACGACGGCAACCACATCCCTGGTGAGCTGGGGGCATACCGAACTTGGGCTGTGATGAGAGGGACCAACGGGGGCTCCACTCTTGGTTTCCTTTTTACAACAATAAATTTCGAGCATCATGCTGGGCCCTGGAGGAGCATCCATCCTGGTGGGAGGCAGACTTCCAGGAATCAGGTCCCACCTGAGGCAGAGGCACAGGGCATAGAAGGGAGGCTGCTGGGAAGGTGATGGGGGGCCAAAGTGGACTCAGGCAGCTCCTGTTCCCACTAATGACTCTGTGCCAACCCCAGGGAGCCCCCTGCAGTTCTACGTGGATGCCATCAACAGCCGCCACGTGAGTGCCTACGGGCCAGGCCTGAGCCATGGCATGGTCAACAAGCCAGCCACCTTCACCATTGTCACCAAGGATGCTGGGGAAGGTGAGGCTGCTGCCGGCAAGGGTGGTGGGGTGGGGACCAGCCAGGTGCAGGGCGAGGGCAGGACCTCTGACCTCAGCCCCACCTCCACCCACAGGGGGTCTGTCCCTGGCCGTGGAGGGCCCGTCCAAGGCGGAGATCACCTGTAAGGACAACAAGGATGGTACCTGCACTGTGTCTTACCTGCCCACAGCCCCTGGAGACTACAGCATCATTGTGCGCTTTGATGACAAGCACATCCCGGGGAGCCCATTCACAGCTAAGATCACAGGTGGGGTGGAGATGTGTGCACATACAACCCACAACATGCATACACACACACACACACACACCATCCAGCATACAATGGATGTGCAAGCCCAGTGTCCAGTCCAGGCATTAGGGCAGAGGCCCCTCAAGGTGACAGAGGTCCTTTTTGGATAAGCACAAGGAATGCTCTGTTCTCTATAGCAAGTGAGAAATATCCAACCACTCCTTGTACTTTGAAACATATTATCTCATTCGGTCTTTGTAGTAAGCCAAGATAATAACAATCCCTTTGGAGAGAAGAGGAAACAGGGTCCCAGAGACTTGATCAAAACCACACAGCTCCTGACAAGTGGAGCCGAGGTTGTAGCTCAGGTCTGCATGGTCCAGTCTAGCACTTTGTTTCCACCAAACCACATGACCTGAAATTAAAATACACAAAGGCTCCTTTAGGGATTTAACATACGTACAGGAAACGGGCACCCACAGGGGGTCTCCAAGAGGAGTTGGGGTGCTGGGCCCATCCCAGTGAAGGAAGGCCGTGCTCTCCCAGGCCTGTGCCCCTGTGTGCTCAGAGTCCAGCTGCCTGACACCCAACTCGCCCACCAGGGGATGACTCGATGAGGACGTCGCAGCTAAATGTGGGCACCTCCACGGACGTGTCACTCAAGATCACAGAGAGCGACCTGAGCCTGCTGACTGCCAGCATCCGCGCCCCGTCGGGCAATGAAGAGCCCTGCCTGCTCAAGCGCCTGCCCAACCGGCACATCGGTGAGCGCGGGGCTGGGCTGGGGCCTCAGGGAGCAAGGCCCGAGGGTGGCCGGACCCAGGGCACCCAACCTGACGCCCCCACCTCCACAGGGATCTCCTTCACCCCCAAGGAGGTGGGGGAGCACGTGGTGAGCGTGCGCAAGAGTGGCAAGCACGTCACCAACAGCCCCTTCAAGATCCTCGTGGGGCCATCTGAGATCGGGGACGCTAGCAAGGTGCGGGTCTGGGGCAAAGGCCTATCGGAGGGACAAACCTTCCAGGTAGCAGAGTTCATCGTGGACACTCGTAATGCAGGTACTTCTTGCCCCATTTCCACTGCCCTGCTTTCCTGGCCAGCTCCCTTTGGCCATACCCTCCTTCCTGAACTTCCTGGCCCAGTGTCTTTTAGAATTCACATTCTGGGGGGAGATGGGAACCCCATGTCAGTCCCCTCACTCTTAAGGGAAAGTTCAGCTGTCCTGTGTTTCCATTTCTCCCTCCCTCACTGGAACCCACGAGGCCAACCTTAGGGAACTTTCCAGACTGCCCTGGCCCTTGGCCCTTTGGTCAGTGCCTGGCTCACCCATCCTCCTCCCGCTGAGCTCCCTATTGGATTCACCCCACCTGTCCATCCTCAGTCAGCCATAGGTACTGGTCACTGTACACAATTAAATGTCCATTCTGTGCCAGGGTCTGCAGTTTGGGCAGGGGAGAGTAGAGTGGCAGAGGGCAGCAGGGACTGAGGGGGACACGCCCCTCGCCTCTCTCCCACAGGCTATGGGGGCTTGGGGCTGAGTATCGAAGGCCCTAGCAAGGTGGATATCAACTGTGAGGACATGGAGGATGGCACATGCAAAGTCACCTACTGCCCCACCGAGCCTGGCACCTACATCATCAACATCAAGTTTGCTGATAAGCACGTGCCTGGTGAGGCTCCGGGCTGAAGCTGGGCGGGGAGACCGGAGAGGCTGGGAGGCTCCTGACCCACTCTTTCTCCCCCTCCAGGAAGCCCCTTCACTGTGAAGGTCACTGGTGAGGGCCGCATGAAGGAAAGCATCACCCGGCGCAGGCAGGCGCCTTCCATCGCCACCATCGGCAGCACCTGTGACCTCAACCTCAAGATCCCAGGTATAAGCCTGGGTGAGGTGGCAGGGGAGGGGCCAGCCCCTCGGGGTCTTGTCTGGTTGCTTGATCCTCACCCACCTCCTCTCTCTCCCTCAGGGAACTGGTTCCAGATGGTGTCTGCCCAGGAGCGCCTGACACGCACCTTCACGCGCAGCAGCCACACATACACGCGCACAGAGCGCACAGAGATCAGCAAGACGCGGGGCGGGGAGACCAAGCGGGAGGTGCGGGTGGAGGAGTCCACCCAGGTGGGTGGAGACCCCTTCCCCGCGGTCTTCGGGGACTTCCTAGGCCGAGAACGCCTGGGCTCCTTCGGCAGCATCACACGGCAGCAGGAGGGTGAGCAGGGGCAGGGCCTTCCATCCTTCGGGGCAGGGTGGGGAGGGGGTGTCAGCCAGGCCCAGACCCTCACACACTGGCTCCAGGGCCAGGGTGGTTCCGAGCAGAGGAGGCGGTTTTATGGAAAAGGGAGGGAAGGTCCTGAACCAGGAGCAGCTCGGTGTGGCCCTGACCGTCCCCACCCCCTGCAGGTGAGGCCAGCTCTCAGGACATGACTGCGCAGGTGACCAGCCCGTCGGGCAAGATGGAAGCTGCAGAGATCGTGGAGGGGGAGGACAGCGCCTACAGCGTGCGCTTTGTGCCTCAGGAGATGGGGCCCCATACAGTCACTGTCAAGTACCGTGGCCAGCATGTGCCTGGTAGCCCCTTTCAGTTCACCGTGGGGCCCCTGGGTGAAGGTGGTGCCCACAAGGTGCGGGCTGGAGGCACCGGGCTGGAGCGTGGTGTGGCCGGCGTGCCAGGTAAGGAGGTAGGGTGACCAGGAGCGTGGGCTAGGGCCGCCAGGGTTATGGGTGAGGGTGCTGAAGAGCCGCCCCTGCCCTGCTTCCCTGTCTCCAGCTGAGTTCAGCATCTGGACCCGAGAAGCAGGTGCCGGCGGCCTGTCCATTGCCGTGGAGGGTCCCAGCAAGGCGGAGATCGCATTTGAGGACCGCAAAGATGGCTCCTGCGGTGTCTCCTATGTTGTTCAGGAACCAGGTGGGTGTCCATGCCGGGCAGGGGGCTGGGTCTGCCTGCCCTTCCAGACTGGATCTCTGCTCACCAACCACAGCACCTACTTGGGGCTACAGAACTCTCCCTCTACCTAGGCCCCTTACTTTTTCTCTGTCCCATCTCCCTCCACCCCACACTCCTGGGAAGCTGTATCTGTCTCCAGAGCTGAGCCCTTGACCAAAGAGTCTGTCTTGGGATGAGGCCAGGATGGGGGAGGTTCTGTCCCTGCCTTCCCATCCCAGGGCCTGTGCTGACTGGCTTCCCCTCCCCAGGTGACTACGAGGTCTCCATCAAGTTCAATGATGAGCACATCCCAGACAGTCCTTTTGTGGTGCCCGTGGCCTCCCTCTCGGATGATGCTCGCCGTCTCACGGTCACCAGCCTCCAGGTAGGTGACCCCCTCGAAAAGCGGTAGAAGTCAAGTATGGTGGCCCCCAGGGCCAGGAGCCTAGCAACGACTGGGAAGGGCCAGTGGGACCGAAGTCCCCTCTCTCCCATTGTCTGCATTTCAAAGGCTGGGCCCCACCGGGAGGGGAAGAAAACAAGCCCTGAGACCACTCCTTGGCTCTGCAGATTTGCCATGCACTTGTTGCTGCCTTTTTAGACCCCGTCCTTACTGTCACCTGGCATTTCTTGTTACTGGGAGTTTGTTCTACTTCCTTATGAGAGTTCTAAACTAAAAAGACACTAAACGCCAAAACTTGTTAGAATAAGAGTATAAAATAAATACAAAATATGAATAAAATTGGAAAAAATAAAATAAAATAAAATAAAATAAAATAAATACAAAATAGGGCGGCTGTAGCTCAGTGGTCGAGCGCCTGCCTCCCATGTATGAGGTTCTGGGTTCAATCCCCTATACCTCCTAAAATAAATAAATAAATAAATGCCAAATAGGAGTAAACAGGTTTTGGGAGAGGGCCCCAGGGTGCATCTGGACGTAAAATGCATGTGGACTGAGAGCCTGGGCTCTGGGTCTTCTGGCTGCCTGGAGGCCAGGTTTGCTTTCTCCTGTTGCCGATTTCTAGAGATGGTGTCTGGATAAGTGAGCAATGAAGGGTGTCTTCTTTTCATTATCTCCTATGGGAACATGTGCAAAGCAGGTTCTCACCAAGTCAAACTGACCCTTGTAAACCCAGGGTGCACATGTTAAGGAGACACACTGTAAAGGAGCTTGCCAAGCGAGGCTATTTTGGGGGCATCACCCACAGCCCCCTCCCTATGCCCAGCAAAAAATGAGGGATGAGGCCCCTTCTAGCTGCCCCCTCTGAGTAGTCTTGGCAGCCCCTCTGGGAGCCCTTGTGTATCACCTCTTCTCCCTCACCCTAGGACCGGGCTCTACTCTCCAGTCTCTGGCTCATCTTGACCCTCCCTTGGAGCCCTCCCTGTGCTTCTTCCAGTTCTCCCCATTGGCCCACCTCTTTTAGGACTGGCTCTTGGGGATCACCTCCTCAGCCAGGCTAGGGGCACGACCTCTTCTTATCCCCCTTCATGCCTAGCACAGCTAGGTGGGTGCCTGCCTCATTGCAGGTGGATGTGGAGGGTCGCAGACTCAGCCCCTGCCTCCTGCTTCCCACCTCAGCCTTGCTGAGAGCCTACCCTCCATGCTGGGCTGGCAGACAAAGGCAAGGCTAGGGGTGGGAGGTGGCAGCCCCCTGGCTGGGCTTCTAGTGAGGTCCACTGCAGCGAGGACCACTCCCCTTGGCCCCCCAGGAGTCTGAGTATCTTCTGTGGCCTTTGCAGGAGACGGGGCTCAAGGTGAACCAGCCGGCGTCCTTTGCGGTGCAGCTCAATGGGGCGCGGGGTGTGATCGATGCTAGGGTGCACACGCCCTCCGGTGCAGTGGAGGAGTGCTATGTCTCCGAGCTGGACAGTGGTGAGCTGGCCCTGCCCCTGTCCACCCCTGCCCAGGCCAGGATCCTCTGGGAAGGAGAAGGGAAGGATGAAGGCTCACCCACCTACACCTCTGCCCCACAGACAAGCATACCATCCGCTTCATCCCTCACGAGAATGGCGTCCACTCCATTGATGTCAAGTTCAATGGTGCCCACATCCCTGGCAGCCCCTTCAAGATCCGTGTTGGGGAGCAGAGCCAGGCTGGGGACCCAGGCCTGGTGTCAGCATACGGCCCCGGGCTCGAGGGGGGCACCACTGGTGAGTGTGCATCGCTGGGGAGGAGTGTGGACGGAGGGATCCTCAGCTCCTAGTCCTGTACTGCCTTGCCCTGAGGCAGGCAGGGATGACCTGAGCCCCAGAGTCCTTGCAGAGCCCTCATTGGGGGAGTCTTGGACCCAGTCTAGCTCCTGGTCTAGCTTCTCCTACCTAGAGCCTGGCTACTTTTATCCCTGCAGGCGTGTCATCAGAGTTCATTGTGAACACCCTGAACGCAGGATCAGGAGCCTTGTCCGTCACCATTGACGGCCCCTCCAAGGTGCAGCTGGACTGTCGGGAATGTCCTGAGGGCCATGTGGTCACTTACACCCCCATGGCCCCAGGCAACTACCTCATTGCCATCAAGTACGGAGGCCCTCAGCACATTGTGGGCAGTCCCTTCAAGGCCAAGGTCACAGGTGAGTGCACCAGGGTGGTGGGAGGGGCACCCATCCCAGCCTGCAGTCCCAGAGGCCATTCATGTCAGTTCATAATCTGCCCCCAAAAACCATGGACAAGTTATCATAAACATAGATGAGCCTGGCTCTAGACAACAAACCATCCTACGGGGTTATATATACTCATTTTTAACCATCAATTCTTCCTCTTTATTGTTGTCCATACCTTCACCTGCAGTGATCCCATGCTTTAGTTTCGCTGTCTTCCCTCCTGGTTTCCCATCTTTTTGTTTCCAAGAAGACAGAGATTAGTGAATATTTTAACAAGCTTCCCTTTTTGAAGCTATTTGAACTGTTGGTTGGATAGAGCTTCCTTTTAAAGCAAGACCTCTTTGCTATACTGTGCCTTGAGTCTCCCGACAAAGCCAGGAAGGATGAGGGACAGAGCTATCAGAGGCCCAAGGGTAGGACTAGGCATGCAGTAGAGCCAGGACCGTGGCACTTGTTTGGATGAGGCTGTCTCTCCTCAGATGCTGAAGCTGAAGAAAGGTGCTGGGGGCTCCTTCTGCAGGCAGTGTGGCCCGGGACCCCGAATCGCCAGCTCAGGGCCCCCTGCCTGGGCAAGGGCAGAAAGCCCCTCTGATGGGCTCATGGCCACCCCACTCTGCCCCTCAGGCCCCCGACTGTCTGGAGGGCATAGCCTTCATGAAACATCCACGGTTCTGGTGGAGACTGTGACCAAGTCGTCCTCAAGCCGGGGCTCCAGCTACAGTTCCATCCCCAAGTTCTCCTCAGACGCCAGTAAGGTGGTGACACGGGGCCCCGGGCTGTCCCAGGCCTTCGTGGGCCAGAAAAACTCCTTCACTGTGGACTGCAGCAAAGCAGGCAAGCTGGAGAAGGGGAGAGGAGGGCAGTTTCTGTGGGAGGGGGATGTCTGCAGAATGGGGGGGGCCAGGAGAAGAGGTGGGGAGCAGGTTGTGGGCTGCTGAGGGGAGTGCGGACCCCTGGTGTGAGCAGTCCCTCTCTATTTCCCTGTCCAGGCACCAACATGATGATGGTGGGCGTGCACGGGCCCAAGACCCCCTGTGAGGAGGTATACGTGAAGCACATGGGCAACCGGGTGTACAACGTCACCTACACTGTCAAGGAGAAAGGGGACTACATCCTTATTGTCAAGTGGGGTGACGAAAGTGTCCCTGGGAGCCCCTTCAAAGTCAATGTCCCTTGAACCCCAAAAGTGCCTCCCCCAGCCTCGGTCCCCACCTCCAGCCAAACACACACTCACATACACAAATGTGCCACACCCAGCTGCACACGCACAGAATCAGACACTACACACTCTTGCCTGGGGTGTGAAAGGAATGACAGAGCCTCCCCACCCCACTGTGCCCTCGGGGGTTGGAGGGCCTTGTCTGTCTCAGGGCAGTGTCCCTCCCCTAGAATGTGATATGAGGGCCACTGGGGCCAGGCTCAGGGGCAGAGGCTGTGGCATAAGGGATTGGATGGGAGTCGGGGCAGGGAAGCCCTAATTTTTTGGTGGGGCTGAGGTCGGTGGGGGAGCATGTGTGTGTTGGGGGGGGGGGGCGTCTGTGTGTGTGACAAAGATCACCCTCAAACTGCACTGCCAGCCGGGCCTCTCTGCCCCTGAGGACTGTGCCTGAGGATGGCCACAACCCTAGAGCTTTAAAGACTTGGAAGACAAAGCACAATCGAAGAAAACAGACTCAAAGCAGGCAGCAGCAGCAGCAGCACACAGGGCAATTTGTACCTGCCCGAGCCAGGCTTCCTGGGAGGCTGATTTCTCTCTCGGTTGTTTTTGTTTTTTGTTTTTTTGTTGTTTTTTTTTTATTTACAGTTGCACAGCTGTGCCCCATGGGGGCCTTTTTTACACACTGCAAGGCCCAGCTTTCTGGGGGGACTTTTGCACATGTCATGTGGCTCAGCTGGGAGCCGCTTAGGTGGAAAACTCCAGACCCAAATAAAGTGCGGCCTGTCTCAGAGGCTCTGGCTGTTCCTTGTGAGTGTGCTCTCCATCTCTGGCCACCTTCTCACCTGTTGACACTGACTCAGACCCCAGGAAGGCTGAGGCCAGTAGGGTGTGCCTTGGAGGAATGACCAGGCTGAGAGGAAGGCCCTGGGGCAGAGGGTGGCTCCTTCAGGACATCTTTTTAGCAAGGTCTAGGATGTTGGTGGAAAGGTTCAAAGAACCTGGGAAAGGGGCACGCAGGAATGTGGGATTGGTCCTCGGTTAGCTGGAGGGCTGCTGGGTGGAAAAGGGGGTGGACACTATATTCTAGAAGACAGCCCTAACCACTGGGAGGCCTGTGGCAGTTCAGCCTGGCCTCAAGGATGTTCTTCAAATTAGACCTTACAACAGGGTGTGCTGATTCCAGCAAGAATGCTCTTCACCCAATAGACAGGCAGAGCCACATGCAAGCCCAGGAACCTTCACTCTGACCAGGTCAAACCTGGGCCTGCTCCCTCCTCACCCTCCAGTCCCAATCAAGGCTTGCTCAGGGGCCTCCCTCCTGAACGCCTGTACTAGCCTCTTAACGAGTCTCCCTGGCCCTGGCCAGCCCCCTCCAACCAGCCCTCCATGCTGCAGCCAGAGGAATGTCAGATTAACAAATTTATGTCCCTCTGGTTTAGGGCCCTTCTGCGGCTCTCTCCTGCCTCAGGCTAAAATCTACTCTGACTAACAAGGCTTCCAAGGCCCCCAAGTCCAGATTCCAGCCTCCTGACTCATTAATTCAAGAATCCTCTGTGAGTTGGGCTGTGTGTCCACTCCCTAACACACCCTTCTCCTATAACCCTCCCCCCTGTGCTGCAGTTTGGGTTCCCTGTCTGGAAACACTCTTGCCCCTCCACCCTCCTCACCTTCCTGATTAACAGGAAGCTTTCTAGGACCCTTCCCTGCCCCTCCTGGATCAGCAACCCCCCAGCTCCCATTGTACCCTGGGCCACTATGCATTTACCACTCTGATCATGACCCTGTACATACAGGGCAGCCTCCCCCACCAGACAGGTTCCTAACCCTGGAAAGTCTAATAGGCATGATGAATGAATATATGAATGAGCAACCGAGTAGAAGGTCAAAGAAGCATAGCAGCCTTTCACTCAGTTTAACCCTCAATTCTAGACCAGTTCCCTGACATTCAGCACATGATGGTGGGTCTGCCAGAAAAGATCCAAAACATACATGGCACCTGTTCCTAATCCCCTTCCTCTTCATCTCTTCATTTAGTAGCTTATCCGCCTCCTTGCAAGTTTCTCTGTCCCTCCACTTCAGAGGAAGAGGTACCTTCCCCCTCCTCGCTCTGGATCCTGCCCCCTCAAAATTCCTCTTTACTATATGTGTGCCCTGAGCCCTGCCTGACATTTTTCACCCACCCCTCAGTCGTGCAGTGAGCTCCTTGTATCCTCAGTCCCCAGTCACAGTCACATGTGATATATGATTGAAGGAGTGATGACTGTGGGACTGTCCCAGCTCCTCTCTTTACCTGACAAGCCCAATGAAAGCAGGACCTGCCTAAGTACCCAGCACTGGTGGCCACTGAAGGCCAGGTCTGTGCCAGGCATGGAACCAGGTGATTCTACACACACCCTTCCTCACTCTCAGTCCTCCTTCACCTACTCCCACAGATGGGAGGGTTTCCAGGATGGTGTGCTTTCTGCATAAGGATCCTATCTCACTTAATCCTTGTTACAGCTCTGTGACCTGGGCATACTATTGTCTGAGGAAACCCTGAAAATTTAGGTGATGAGTCCAAAATTTCAAACCCAGGTGTATTAGTCAGGGTTCTCTAGGGAAACAGAATCAACAGGAGATATCTGTAAATAATATGAGATTTTATAAGAGTCTCTCACATGACCATGGGGATGCACAAGTCCAGGTTCCACAGGTAGGCTGCAAACAAGGGGCTCCGATGAAAGTCCAGTGAAGGTCCTTGATGAGTTTCCAGGAGATGCTGGCTGTGCAAAGATGAGCTGGGAAATTCTCTTTGAATGCTGAAATCACTTCCCCTTTTAAGCATTCAACTGATTGGATAAAGCATCATTCATTGCTGATGGCAATCTCCCTGGTTGATGTAGATGTAATCAGCTATCTATGCAGTAAACTCACTGATGACTAAAGCCCATAAATGTCCTTGTATTACAGTTAGCCCAGTGCTTGCTTGACCAAACAACTGGGCACAATTACCTGAGTTGACACGTGAACCTAACCATCACACCAGGTGTGCCCAAATCCCAAGCCCATACATATAACCACTAGACCAACTCCATGCACTCCATGAATTCCAAACTCACAAATCATGTACCAGATGCCAGGGATGCCTGTTTGTTGAAAGGGAAGAGGAAAGGGCGGACCTTTCCCTTCACCCTGTTCATCTCACAGAGTTCACTCTCTTGGGAATGTTATTCCCATCCATATGGCCACACAGGCCAGAAACCTGGAAAGTCAAGTGGGTCTCTCCCTCTTTATCATTCTACCTCCACCTCTCCCCAAACACATCCAATCCAAAAACCAATTTTGCCCATACTGTTTATCAACACCCCTCTACTCCATCTGCTTCTCCACATCCTTCCCCATTACCACTAGCTGAGTTCCAGCCACCATCATCTCTTCCCACACCGGCCTCCCAACTCCATCTTGCTTTTGCACACAGCACAGTCACAGTGATCCCTCTGAAACACAAATCTAGCCATATTACCTTCTTGCTTAAAATCCTTCAGTGGCTTCCAACTGTCCTCAGGATAACTTCCAGATTCTTTAACTTGTCTTGAAGGCACTATGCTCTGTAGTCATTAAGCCTTTGCACGCGGGATTCATCCGGCCTAGAACACTCTCTTGTCCCCCATTCCTCTCCCTTTCATTCTGTTGCTCCTTCAGGCCTCAGCTTAGAAGCAACCTTCTTGGAAAAGTGTTCCTTGAGCCATGCCTTTCACCTCCCCCACATCCTAATGGGTTAGTTACCCCAATATGTGCTTCCATGGACTTTTCACATTTTAGCAATTAACACAGTTTCTAATTGAGCGCTTACTTGGCTCTTTCCCTCAGTAAACAGCATCATTATTAACTTGTTTACTCCTTTATTAGTTAAACAAATATGTATTAAGTGATGTCTATGTCCAGCACCGCTAGGTTCAGCACACCTGTCGAACAAATGAGTGAATGAACGAACCACACACTTTACCAACAAGCGATCGAACGAAACAGCTTCCCGGTGCGAGACCGTGGTGCCGCGCAGCCTTCTGGAAACCGTAGTCCCCTGATCAGGGCCTCTCTTTATGGCGCAGGCGTATTCAGAGTAAGGCAACTTGCTGTTAATGCGCATACTCCGGAAGGCGGAGAGGTAGTCCTGCGCATGTCTAAAGACTGGGGGTGAGGCCGAAAAGGAGACGCCCTACGGAGGCGGGGCTTCGGTTACTTCCCGCGGACCGAGTGAGCTTTGCGTGCGTGCGAGGATGGCGGGGCGAGGGAAGCTAATCGCGGTGATCGGAGACGAGGACACGGTGACTGGTTTTCTGCTGGGCGGCATAGGGGAGCTTAACAAGAACCGCCACCCTAATTTCTTGGTGGTGGAGAAGGACACAACCATCAATGAGATCGAAGACACTTTCCGGTACGGTAGCCGGCGAGGCCTGAACGGGAACTTACGCTGTGTGGCGGGCGTAGGGGGAGAGGGCGGAGGTGGCCCGGAGACCGAGGCACCGGGGTCCCTGGCGGGCCGAGCCGAGTCCTGCACGGGGCCTTCCACACCCAGGCCGAGGCGCCAGACCTCCACCTGGGGAGTTCGGGACGCTTGTCTGCACGTCCGAAGCGGAGGCCTCCTCCCTCCCCGAGCCCCAAGTTCCCTTTTGGGGCTCAGTGGGTCCCGGGCTTTGCCATGTCCACGAGCTCCCTCCTCATGTGACCGTGTGTCAGAAAGAAGGGAGCAGGATTCGTAATGGGCTTGCCATAGGTGGGTGCCCAGTTCGCCCAGCCCCGGGATAGGGCCCCTGACGGTCACCTGTAGAGCAGGCTGTGTTTTTTTGTTTTTTCTGTTTTTTTTTTTTGCGAGGCTCTTATAGGAACCATACACTAAGCCAGGAGTTCTTAACCTTTTTTGTTCCACGACCCCGCTGCCAGTCGCGTAAGAGACCATGGACCCCGTACTAAGCCCACACTATACTATGTATTATTTAATAAATATATCACACCCGCACCAACACATCCCCACAAGAATGTTCTTTTGAATTTCAGTTCAAGTTCATGGACCCTTTGTTAAGAACCCCTGCTTGACTAAGCTTTGGGCTTGGGCTTTCTAGTACTTTCATCTCCCTTAGAGGTTCACAATCGTCCTATGAAGTAGGGGTTATTAGTCCCACTTTCAGGTGAGAAAACTGAAGCTCAGAGAAGTTAAGGCACATACACACCAGCTGGAAGAGACAGAACTGAGATTCGAATCCATTCCCAATCCCTTCTGCCTCTCTTAAATCGGGTACCCACCATGCTTCTGCAGCACTCCTCAGTCTGCCTTGGAATTTCCCATTAGTTGTAAACACAGTGGTCAGACTGTCACGACTGCCTGGCTTTCTGCTAAGACCTTGGGCAATTCTTTTGCACCTCATCCTCATTTCCTTCCCTGAGTAAAGGGTGATAGCTTCAAAGTGTGGGTGCAGGCCTGTCCTTTAATCCAGGACGTATCTCCTGGTGGCTAGAATGGAAGGTGCCAGGGTCCTACTGTTCCCCTCACCCCTGCTCTAGGGCCCTTGGCTAAGACTCAGGGATAAACCACTCCCACCTGTTTCCCCCTAAACAACCCAGCCCAGAGCTGCCGGCTGAGACTGGTTCCAGCTGCCCGAGGTCTGATAGGCCCTGACCTGGGAAGATACTTATCTGCTGCTGTCTAAGCAGTCTGGAGAAATGACTCCATTTGTCATGAATTTTCCATGTTTCCAACCAAGAGAGACCTTAAGAGATCATCCAAACTAACCTAGCCCAGTGCCTGACTCAAGAGTAGGTGCTCAGTAAATAGTTCATGAATAAATTAGTGGGGGTGGGGGTGGGCAGTGGATCACAAGAAAGGCTGATCTCAGTACCAGGTTCTGTTCATGTGGAAAGTGTGATTCCTTCATTCCCAAGTTTGCTCTTCCTATTTTGTATTCTTTGCTTATGCCAAACTTCCCCTCTGACCCATCCCCACCCTCATCAGTATAGACCTTGAGGCCTTCAGTGGGCTTCTCAGCCCTTTTTTTTTTTTTTTCCTTTGAAAAGTTAATGTGTTCTTATGGCTTGCAAATTAATATTTAAAAGGTATACATTAAGAAGTGTCTCCCCCTCATGTCCTCTTTCACCTCATTACCTTCCCCCTCCCTGCTTATGCACATACAAGGGAATACCACATAATACTTATCCTCCCCCTTCCTTACACATATTTTAGCACTGACATGCACCTGAATCTTCATTACCAGTTTACTTGGAAGCCTTCCAAGGAGGGAAGTTAGATGTGCCCTTAGCTTTTAAGTAAAATTGATTCTTGATAGAATTTAGAGAGTTCAGTGTAGCAACCTTTTCAGCTTGTCCTCTGTCTCTCTGGGTCCTGCCCATTCCCCTCCACAGCCCAGCGCCACCAACCCAGCAGGGGCTGCTTGGGCACCAGAGAACTACCCTGAGGGCTGCCCTGGACTGCCTTCTTCTCCTTCCCAACAGGCAGTTTCTAAACCGGGACGACATTGGCATCATCCTCATCAACCAGTACATTGCTGAGATGGTGCGACACGCACTAGATGCCCACCAGCGTTCTATTCCTGCCGTTCTGGAGATCCCATCCAAGGAGCACCCTTATGATGCTGCCAAGGACTCCATCCTGCGCCGAGCCAGGGGCATGTTTACTGCTGAAGACCTGCGCTAGGGGACTCCCCACAGCCTTTCAGCCCCGCCCTCATTTCCAGGCCTCACCCCAGTCTTGCCATCAGCCCTCCTCTGCATTTTGAGCCTCAGATTTCCAACTTCCTGCCCCTTCCCACTCCACTGAGAGGCTAGGTGAGGTGCTGTAGGTTGCTGGGGCTCTGCCATTAAAATCAAGGCTGGTGAGGAACAGGCAACCTGGCCATCTCCTGTCTTCCACTACTTCTTTCCTATGCTGTCCACACAGTGTCACTGTTGATGTTAAATTAAAGTAATATTCTTGCTTCTCTCTCAGCTGTGGGCTGGTGCTAGAAAGGACTTGGGTGGGGTGAGTTTGTGGGGGGGGGGTTAGATTGGCAAGAATGAAAAAGGTTCTGTTAAAGACCCAGGCATGGAGGTATTGGGCCAGAAAGACTGTGCAGGAGGCCATGGCTCAAGATGGTCCTTTGAATCAAAGACCAGCTCTGAAGGGTGGTGGATGGGAGGGGAGGAAACTTGAGCCCAGGCCCCTGGCTCTTCCACTTTAGTATGAGTCAGTGAGGAGGCCTAACCCTAAGGAACTGGAGCAGAAAGCACAGGAAACCCAGAAGCCTGTCGTACTAGGCTGAGCCTGGGTCCTACAAGAGGTTTGGGGGTCAAATCTCTTAATGCCAGTGGGCCCTGGCCTGAGGCTGCCTTAGAAAGCAGGGTCTGGCAAGTAGAACCCTGGCCCTGTGTGAGGTGATGCTTGGTTGCCAGGTGATTGTCCCTGGGCAGCTACCCTGGCGGTCAGAAGGAAAGCACCTGCTTGCTGTGCTCACCCCTCAGCTGTGACCACCCTGATACCGCTCCTTCCCTGCCACCATGTCCCGGCAACTCAACATGGACACGCTGCGGCAAAATTTCTGGAAGGAGGAGTATCTGAGGGAGAAGATGTTGCGCTGTGAATGGCATTGCAAGTATGGGTCGTTGGTGAAGGCCAAGCAGAAGGCTAAGGCTGCAGCCCGCCTACCCCTCAAACTGCCCACCCTGTACCCTAAAGCCCCACCACTCTCACCCCCACCTGCCCCCAAAGCAGTCCCTTCCAAGGCCCCCAGCCCCATTATGGAGGCTCCTATTCAGTCAGAAATGTACCCAATACCGCCTGCTACTCGGGCCCTGCTGTATGAAGGCATCTCCCACGACTCTCAGGGCCGCTACCACTACCTCAACACCCGAAAACTGGACAGGCCAGAGATGCGCTACCTCTTCCCCATCACCACCAACTTCACATATGGCTGGCAGCTGGGTGAGCCCCAACCTTCTGGAAATTATTCACCTAACACACTGAACACGTGTCACATGCCAGGCCGTGCTCTCAGCACTAGGCACACAAGACCCAGCCCTTTTGTGGAGCGGGCATTCCAGTGTGCCCAGCAAGGAAAGATCTGGGAGAGATGCATTCTGTGATGAGACTAGAGAGTGGTGAGGGCGGGGGTGGGTGCTGCTTTAGATGGAATTGTCAGGCAAGGCCCTTCAGGAGTTGACATTTAGGCTGAGACCTTAAGAGCAAGGAGGAGTTTGGATTTTATTCTAAGTGGAAGGGGGAGCCAGTGGAGGGTTTTAAGCAGTTGGATGATGCTGACTACTTAAAAAAAAAAATCACCCTGACTGTTGTGTAAGTAATGTGTTTTTCAGGGGAAAGAATAGAGGCTGACAGATGAATCGAGCATCTCTTCAAAAGTTGTCCTGGCAAAAGACGATGACTTGGGCTAGGATGATTAGCAGTAGAGCTGAGAGTGGATTCAGAATGTTTTGGAGGAAGAAATGGCAGAACTAACTGACATATTAGACGTGAGAGTAAGAGAAACCAAGGACCACGGTCTGCTTTTTGCTGGCAAAGCAGCGGCGGGGAAGACTGGGAAGGAGCAGGGCTGGAGGGTGTTTGAAGGCTGAGGTCAGTTTGGGCCATATTAAAATTGAGGTGCTGGTGAGGTGGCTGTGTATGAAAGTCAGGTCCTAAGGAAAGAGGTGGAAGTGAAAGATGCAAATTTGGGAGGTAAGATCACCTAGGGAGCACAAATTGCTGGAATTTGACTGGACGGAGGCAGGGAGCACAGAACCAGAGCAGGCAGTGAGATGATGTTGGCGGAAAGACTGTCCATCCCTACTGAGTCTGTTTTTCCTGTGAGGCTGAGTCAGGGTCACCAACTGGGAGGAACAGAAGCAGAGACAGTGAGGTAGTTTGAGATGGGGAGTAAAGTGTGGGAAAAGGAATATGCTGGGTGTCCTTTTGCTTTCTGTGTGAGTCAAAGTGAGACTAGTCACTTGGTCCTGTATCTTTCTCCAGCTGTTGAGTGCAGGTGCAGAAACGGTGCATGGTTGGGGGCTAATCACAGTAGAGGTCTTGCCAAGCAAGTTCCCCATTTTCCCCAGGGCCCCAGCAAAAGCAGGAAGTGGACCTCAGAAGAAGAACAGGAGGTTGAAGGAAACCCTAGCACCCATTCAAGTCTAGCTGTGTCTGTCCCTGTGATAAGAAGGGCTGGGTTCTCCCAAAGCAGAGGATTCTGGGACTGGGAGTAATCAATGCCGATGGCTAACCATGATTCTGCCATCACTGCTATAGCCCAGCCAGCTCCCTGTACTCCCCTGCGGCCCCCATTCCTCAGAAGCACTTTTTATTTCTTTGCAAAGTGGATACAACATGGGCAGATAATGAGGGCTATGCAGACAGACAGGAGACAGGACCCCCCACCCTCCCTTCCTTGAGTTCCTTCCCAGGAACCCATTCCTGGCCTCTGGTATCTCTTCCCAGGCCCCCCAGTGAAGCAAGAACTAGTCTCCTGCAAGATGTGCCGCATTGATTCATTCTTCCGCAAGAATGGGGCCTTTGCACTGCTTGACCCCAGGGACCTGGCCCTCTGACCTTGCACAGGGCAGGACAGGTGGGCTCAGGGAAGGCAAGAAGAAATGACCTGCCTTCTGGTGGGGCAAAGCTGCTCTGCATGTCTGGCTCTCCCAGCCCCTCAGGCTGCATTCTGGGCCTTTCTAAAACTACCTCTGACCTGCACTTGGCTGACCTCCAGGTTGCCCTCTCGCTTTTTCCTTAACCCTCATCTCCTCTGTGAGCCCTCTGAGGATTCAGTAATGCCTAGAAGAGGGCTGGGAAGGGTGTTGAGCTCTCCTCTCCAGACACAGGCACCTCAGGGCCAGGGGACCACAGCAGCTTCTGGAAGTTCTGGGTGTTCCTGGGGAAAGAGGAGCCTGTCACCCCAGCTGTCAGGGAAGAGGACCACTCCTCCCAACCTCCCTGTCACCCCCTCACCTGGCCCTGAGGGCCCGCAGGCGCCGTGTCCTCTCCTCATGCACTTGTTCCAGCTGCTTCTGCAGGGCGCGCCGCTGCCCAGCCACGTCCTCCTGGGGCGGTGCAGGGCGCTGAGCGCCCTCGCCCCCACCCCGGGGCTTGATGGGGTCAGCAGGGGGCAGCACCCTGGCAGACCCGCACCTCTCCTGCTCTCGGTACCTTTTTTTTTTTTTTTTTGCCCTTGGTACCTTTCATGGCAGGTGGGCAGTGCATGCGCTTCAAAGAAACCCCAGGTCGTGCCCCGCACCCCCAACCCCCTTCTCCTTAGGATCTTGCCTGTGGCGGGAGCTGAGCGGGGCTGAGTGGGGGTTTCACCAGGGGATGAATCCGGGAGTGGCGGTTCCTAGCGATGCAGAGGCGTTCCAGGACCTGGGGGAGGCGGCTGTCAGCGGGCCCGGCCGCCCCCTCTGTGGCCCGCCACCAGGCCAGCCCGGCCCCCACCCCGGCGGGTGCGCACCCGGAGCCGCTGCCGCTCGCGGTCCTGCAGCCGCCGGCGCCGGGCGGTGCGGTGCAATTCCAGCAGCCGCTGCAGAGCCGTCTCCTGCTGCTCCGCACTCACCGCCGCCGGCGCCTCCTCCCTGCCGGCGGGCTCGGGCCACGCGGCCTTCGAGGGCTTGGGAGTCGCCCGCCGCCTCTCGCCCGCCTCCTGCTCCGCAGGGCCGGGGCTGCCTCTCACGGCCTGCAACCCGTGCGGATGGCGCCCCAGCCCTGGGTCCCCTGGGACAGCTGCAGCGCGCTCGTGCTGTCCAGAGTCCCGGGTGCTGAGCGCCCCTAGCACGGCCGCTCCTGGGCCTGGGAGCGGTGGAAGGGTCGGGGGTGTGGACAGCTGGTGCTCCAGCCTCTGGAGCGGATAAGGAGCCCAGGGCCCCTCCTGGGCAGCCCCCAGCTTCCTCACGGCTTGGGTAGACTCTCCTCTCTGGCCCTGCATCAGCTGCGTGGTCTTCGGGTGGTCTGGGCTCTCCATTCCCCCAGGCTGGGGGGCCTGCTCACCCGGAGACCTGCAGAAGTCCTTCGAAGGGTGCAGGGGGTCGCCCTCCTCCAGGGGCTGTGTAGGCACCTCTCCCCCAGCCGTCTCCCAGGCTTGTGGGATATCACGTTCAGAACACTGAAGGACTGTCATTTCCTGACCAGGAGGAGTCTCCTTACTGGGCCCCAGGGGCCCCTCTTTTCTCTCACCCTTGGGGCTATTTCCTCTCTGACCTTGAAGAGCCTCTTTGTTCTTACCTGGGGGGCCCTCTCCTCTCCGAGCCTGAGTATTCTCCCCGCTCTGAGCCTGGTGTGTCTTCTCCCTCTGACTCTGAGGAAACTCTCTGTTCTTGCTCTGAGGGGCTTTCCCCCTCTGACCCTTTGAGACCTGACCCTGAGGGGCCTCCTGCCTCTGACTCTGCGGAGTCTCTGTCCTTAGCAGGTTCTGAAGTTCTGCTCTCTCTTGGCGCAAGCTGGAGGCCAACCTCTCTGGGGGATCTTGGGGTTCCAGCAGGCCCTGGGAGGGCAGGCCTGAGGGTCCTGGGGCTCCCTGAGCCAGCTCTCTCCCTTGTAGGTTCCCAGATGGCAGTTGAAGGGGTCTCTGGGTCTTGGGCTCTGCTTGGCTTCTCTCTTCCCCCTGGGCCAGGTCCTGGGAAGGAAAAACGCTTTGGGCCCAGGCTTCTGGGGCATCTCCGTGCCAGGGCCACCTCCTTGAGGGAAGCCTGAAGACGCCAGTGGCTGCCTACACCTTGGTGGGCCTCACTTCTATTACAGCCCCTGCCCGCGTCCTGGATTTGTTAAACCCACTTTATGTGGTATAAAAGGTGCTTCCATGACAGTCCCTTCTTCCCCCTGGCTAGAGGAGGTTATAGATCTGTCACTCCCAGCCTCACCCCAGTAGCTCCCTCCCAGGCAGACCCCACTCCTGCTATCCCCAATCAGAAAGGGACCTTACGCAGGAAGTTCAACCCTTTTACCTTTAACTCTGAGCTTCTGGGTTTCCCACAGATACTGCTGGTAGTGGGTTTCAGCTCTGGCAAGCAACCTGAGGGAAAACACCGATGTTGGGGACCCCTGTACTCATGTCCCAGCCGCTCCCCCACATTTGCTCCCACCTGAACTGGAACCCAGGGCATAAGGGGGGTGGATGACCCAAGAGCTGGTGTTTGAACTTCAAGGCTGTCACAGTTCACCATTCTACCTGATGTATCCACACAGCCTGCCACCTGCCTGTTGTCAGGTTCACCTGCCCACAGTCAGCCCCATCTTCCTCCTGCTCCCAGCTAAAGGAACCACTCCAAGGAACCTTCACTCCCTCCTCCCCAGAACCACCAAGAGAAGTGGGGGAGAGGGAGGGGCCTGCTTGCCAGGCCTGTCGGCCCCTTAGCACAAGGACATCCCACCTTGACCCGTTCAGGCCGAAAGAAGAAACCCAGTGTGTATGCCTTAACTGTTGTTGAGGAAAACCCCATTAGCTCTTTGTTTCTGACAGCAAAATCAAATGAAATCTGAGAAATGACTTTCAGGCCACAGCCTGGCCTAAAGATGGCAAGTCTTCAAAATTAGCAAAAGGGGTCTAAAAAAAGAGATGAAACTGTCACTGCTCCCCACAGCTGTGGAGAAAGAGTTCTACATCCATAAAATTAGGTTAAAAACAACAAAACACTGACTTCATAAGGTTTTATTCCATTTTGCTCTCATGCAATATAGAGCATGAGTATGTGTAAAATCTCAGAGCAGTAAATGGGTATGTCCCCTATGAAAATAAAACTCTTCTGAAGAGTTCTTTGAACCAAGGAGTCTTAGGAGACTCCCCAAGCCTTTAGAATTCACTGTCATGAAAATAACCTCTAAAATCCCTCTGTAATTCCAATGTGCTGTCTTACTAGATAATTTACTTCTCTGGTGATAATGTAATAATTGATATTTATGTATCCCCAAAAAGACAAAATAAGTTAACTGTCAATCAGAAAATCATCACTGGCACTTTACTCTTCCCCCACATGCATGATGGAACAATTAAAAGCTTATGGCTTTGCTAGATTATTTAACAAATAATCTGAGAGTTTGTTTCACTTCAATGCACAGGCCCAAGGCCCACAGCATCCATCCCCCTCAATTCTAATTGCCTGTTTATTGTCACTCTTCACTGGGCTGTGACCTCAAGGACGGGGACCAGGCCATCTCGTTCTCTGCATAGCCCCAGTGCCTGGGCACAGGGGTGACACATAGGTGGCCCGAGTTGTTTTTTCCCCTCCATCCTTCCTGCCATTGGCAGTCATTTCCAGCACTCTATCCCGAGCCCCAGTTTAACCTCAGAATCCTCTTGGACACCATACCTGAGGCAGTTGGAACCAATCAGGTGAAACGGACACATAAAACCTACTTGTTCTTCCTGATTGCCGCTGGCCCTTCATGAAGAGGTGTGAGGTGAATGGACTGAAGTCCTTGGACCTTTGGACTTGCGTTGAGGACTTCCCTGTGCCCCAGCCCCACAATCTAGCAATCTAGTCTGGTTCCCCCAGTGCCAGGACTCCCTGCTTTCCTGGCTGTCCCACCCCTCCTGTCAACGTACCAGGTGTATGCCCTGCAGGCAAGCTGGGACTCCCCCACCTTGGGTCCACTTTGCTCCTGGCCACATCCAGCTCCAGGTCTGCCAATAGGCCCACCGCCGGCCCCCTGCATGAGCGCAAAGGCTGCCTCAGTGCCTCTTGGGGCCTACGGGATCTTGAGTGGGGAGGGAGCCCTTCTCCCCTGCCCTAGGGTGGCCTCTCCCACCCCCTGCACCACGGGGTCCCAGGAGCTAGAATTCAGGAATCATTGTTTCCAGGGGCTGTGGAGCAACCACAGGTATAACAGGGCCCCAGGAGGAGCTCTGAGGCACAAGGAGGGGCACCAGGCAAGGAAAGAGACGGGAAAGGGTCCAGTGCTTGGTTGCTTTGTGTGGCAATGCTAAGGGGGTGGCCAGAATTCCCTAGGAGAAAGACTCACCCCCCGGGAAGTTGATGGTTCTGGCTCAAGGACTCCCCAGCCTGGAGTGGAGAGCACAGCCTGGGACTCTGGAAGGGTTAAGGGATGCCCTAGTCCATAAAACATCATCCCCCAGTGTGACAGACAGCCTCTAAAATGGCCCCCAGTGATCCCCATGCCCTGGTAGCACCTCTCCCCCAACCCTCCACTTGGATGGGCTTGGAAATGGATCCCTCCTGCTCAGCTGAGCCTGCATTTGAGCTCCCACCAACCTGACTGCAACCTCATGACAGACCTGGAGCCAGAGGCACCCAGCTAAAAGACACTCCCGGGTTCCTAAATCACAGAAACTGAAAGAGTAAACATTTTTCAAGTCATTAAGTTTTGGGGTGATTTGTTATGCAGCAATAGATAACCAACACACCAAGAATTAATTTCATGACTTCTGTCCATTCTGTGTGACAGCCCACCCCCAATGCCTGGCCCTTTGGTAGCCCCCTTCCTCACACTGACCCAGTGGGAAAGCTGTGTGTCATATTGGTCACCACCACCTCCTCCTGCTACAGCTGAATGGGACTTGGCCCCTTCGTGGCAGAGCTGGGATGGAAATGCACACTCCTGGCTCTCAGTTCAGGACCCAGGCACCCCCTTCCTGGAGAGTCAGTCTGGCCACCAGGAGAGATGGGGCTGGGCTGGGGCTGGCCAGTGCCTCTTGCCCAAGGGGCACCTTGGACATCAGCCCCTGCCCTCTGGGCCTGCTGGGCCTGCCTTCCTCCCAGGCAGCAGCCGTGTCTAAAGGCCTCCAGGGTATCAGCAGGTAGTTGATTTGACCAAGACAGGGAGCATCAGAGCCAAGATGTGAACCCAGATAATCTCTGAAGTCCACGCTCCTCCACGTCCCCTCACCACCATGGTTGCCTTGTGTCACACTGTCCCCTGCACCTGCTCACCCCACTCATGGGCTGCTCAGAGTCCCCACCCGTCCTGCCATGGGACTTGCCACGCTGGCTCCATGCACGCTGGGCCCAGGGGGGCCAGAAGAGGCCCAGCCCCACCCCGGTCAGCAGCTCCAAGTCCCACAGGAGCTGCAGGGAGATAGGGTGCCAGGGCGTGAGAGGGTACCCACCCTGCCTTCTGCCATGCCCTCCCCCTGGCCAGCCCCTACCTGCTCCTGGGCCCATCGGTGCCGCTCCAACTCCAGCAGCACGGAGGGCAGCTCCAGCCCATGGAGGGGCCAGGTGGAGTCGGGTGCCTGCCTCCCCACTTGGAGACAGTGCTCCCCCTCCCTCACCTGCCGCAGCACAGCTTGGAGCTGGCCCAGGCCCACGGGGCACCGGAAGAGGTGCTGGTACAGAGCCAAGGCCTGCTCAGGGGTACACAGGAGCCCCAGGCCCCCAAGTGTGGCTGCCTGCTCCATGGGGCAGGGGGCCAGGGCTGACACACCCTCTCTCCTCTCTCTCTAGCTGCCACAGGGGATCTGAGAGGGGCTGAGGCCCAGGAGCAGGGAGGAGACAAAGGCTCCTGATCTCAATAATTCAGGGCCCTGACACCTGAGCCAGGGCCTGTGCAGCAGCCAAGCCCTATGGACACCCTGGCCTGACTCTGACATGGGTTTCTTGGCCCTGAGGATGGCAGTGGTGGGTGAGGAGTCTGGACCTGGTAGAGAGAGTGGGGAGTATGTGTTTGCAATCCCGAGTGAGTATATGTTTTAAATATTAGCTTGTAACTGCATTGTCTGGGCATAGAATAGCAGCAGCAGCAGTCACCGACAGCCATCTGCCCAGACACAAATGCCACGTACGTGCAGGCTTTCCTTGCAGCAATGCTGTCACGGAGGTACCATCATCACCTCCATCTTACAGATAAGAAAGGTGGGCCCACAGGGTTGTGGGCCCTGACAGGTGGCAACGTTCCCACATCTCTGAACAGGTGGACGTGATGAACAGGCTCTGGGGGAACACCGTACCCCGAGCTTGGGCCATTCTGCCACATGGAGTAGCAATAACAGGCAATGCCACGGCTCACACTTCCCACGTGCTTGCTCCACACTTCTTGTCCATTTATTCCTCACAGCACGAGATACATGTTATCACCCTCTGTGGCCACGATACACTTTGCCGTGCTGCTGCATGAGAGAACAGGGGAAACACTCCTCTCTGGGCCCCAAAAGAGAAAAGCCTCACCCGACAGAGCTGCCTGAGCAGGGCAGCCATCTCCCATCAAAGGTGACTCTTAAGTACACAATTAAGGGGCTTGGGTGGGAAACCCTTTTGGCAGGTGTCTCTCCTGGAGCACAGAGCCTTTCACTCCTTGCTGTATAAAAGCTTATTGAACTATCAGGGGCCTGGCAGAGGGAATGGAGCCCCTGGCTTTTAGCCAAGGTCCCTAACTCACCACGGTCACACAGCCAGTGGGTGGCAGAGAGAAGACTCAAATTCTAGACTTTTTCTATTTCAGAAGCCTCATTCTTTTCCCTATAATGATGTCTTCACAGCCAGTACATGTGTCTGCTGCCGGGCCTCCCTCAAGGGGGTGTGGCTGTGAATGAGCACGTGTCATGCACATGTCTACTTCATCAGGGTTTGCTGCTCTCCTTGCCCCCACCCCAGGCGGCATGGGGTCTCTGTCTCACCAACTCTCACACCTGAGCACACCACACCCCTGAACCAAGAGGGAAGGGGATTCCACGCATGGGCTGAGTCCCTTCTCTGTGGTTCCTCAGCTCCTGCAGGAACCCACATGGATCCAGAGGGCCCCACAAAGGGTTCCCCATGGGGGCCACAGGCCATGCCTGCTACATAGTCTGAGCAAAGGGCTGAGACCAGGACACCTGCGTTTTGTTGCGGGGTTTCCCAGTTAGCACCAGGGTGTGGCAGGTGGGAGGAGCCCAAGGGTGCAGATGCAAGGAGCGCTCAAGGTCCAGGCCCCTCTACCCCTGCCCCCGACTCTGCTGACACTGACGGCTGGAGCCCATGCCCCCAGCAGCTCTTGGCACCGCCCCAGCTCCAGGAGGAAACACACACAAGGAAGCCTGAAGGCAGGCCTAGCGTTTACTGCTTCTGGCCCAACATGCTGGGCTCTTTGCAGGACAAGGGCCCAGACTCCCATGCCTGGGCAGGGCGCTCTCCTGGCAGCTCTGGTCAGGAGTAGAACTGGTCTCTGGAGGAGCCAGAGGGAGCACTAAGGGGAGACTTGCAGCCTGATGAGTCCTGGTCCAGGTGTTGTCCTGTCCTCAGGGTGCCCCTGGCCTCTCCCAACTGGGGCTGGGCCAAGTGCTGGGTGGCTGGTCCCTGGTGAGCAGGACTGGGGGGCAGGCCTTGGGGGAGATGCAGTGGGCCTCGTGCTCCACTAGGCCGGCGGGACACTGGCAGCCAGGAACACAGGGCCTCACGCAGTGGGCTGCCAGCTCCCCCAGGGGGACGTGCTGGTTGAAGCAGGTGCGGGGACAGGGTGGGCCGCACTCATCAAACACGAAGCCGCGGTCCAAGGGGCAGCCCACCACTGCAGGCAGAGAGGAAGACAGCGTCAGGGGGCACCCTGCACTACTCCACTCTCGGCTACACCCCTCACGGGCCTCCCTGTGCCCACCCTGTCCATACCCAAGTCCTCTGGGCAGCCCTTCCTCTCCGTGCCACCCCCTACCCCATACCCTTCCCTTCCACTTGCACCCAGCAGTGACCCCTCACCGCACAGTGTGGGGCCCCGCCAGGCAGGTGTCACCCCCGCCTGGCGACAGTGGCTGGCGTAGGCCTCCAGGGCGTCACAGAGGCAGGCATCAGCTGAGGAGCCAGGGCCACAAGCACACAGGTCATACACACAGGCAGCAAAGAAGGGCTCCGGGGGCACTACAGCATGGCAGCGACTGAAGGGGGCTGACTTCAACACCCCACACCGGGCATTGGCCTCCCGCCTGGCACGGTAACCTGCGGCCCGGCACGGATCCACCTCGCGGCCTGCGGAACAGGGCCGGCCGGGCCCCAGCCCCTCTGGGACCTGGGTGGGGAGAGCGGCCCTGATATGACAGCATCCACTGGGAAGCTGGCCTTGGCACACTATGTTCTTCAAAGCACTTTCCACCAAATACTTGTTTTATCTTCCCAATGTGAATGAGAACAGCAAGGGAAGCATCACCTGCCTTCTCCTTGTCCCCATTTTATAGATGGAGAAAACAACACCCAGAGCAGGTAAGTGACTTGCTCAAGGTCACAAAGCCAGTGAGTGGCAAAGCAGGGCTTGGGGATTCAGGTGACAAGGCCTCCTTCAACGGATCATCCTGCCTTCCCTAGCTCCATGCAGTCAAGAAGCCCCAAGCCACCCTGTGTCACCCCCTCTTCCATACCAGAGGGCTGCTCTAAGACATATTCAGCTGTGCCTCTCCCAGCCGCCCGCCTTCCAGGGCCCCTGTGTCTACTCACCTGCCAGCTATTCCCAAACACAGCTTCTGTGGGCAGGAGCACCCCCTTGGGGCCCCGTAGGTCATCCTGGGCGAAGCCATTGAAGTTCCCACAGAGCCCACAGGTCTGGCCCCGGTAGGAGCTAGGCACGCTCACCTCCACCTGTGACTGCCCATCCCATAGCACCTGTGCAGAGAGGCCTGGCACTGGGGAGTGGAGAAGGGCAGGGACCCCAGAAGCCCAAGATCCATCATGGCCCCATTCCTGCATCAGGCAAAAGCTGAGGGAGGGCACCTTCTCCTGACAGCATCCCTGCACTGGGGCCCTGGGTGAAATCAAGCCAACTTTCTTGTGGGCTGCCTGGCCTTACACAGCATGATTACTCAGAAGGGGGGACCAGCCTCATTTTATGAAGTTACAAATTGTTCTTTCTTGTAGGGGTGAGGGGTCACTCCTCAACCTGAGACTTCGAAGGAACTTGAGAGACCATCTAGTTTATCTCCACCACCTCCCACTCATCCTTCCCCCATTTTACAGATGAGAAAACTGAGGCCCAGAGATGGTTGGTGACTGGCCTAAAGAACCACCACATGTTGGTGGCTGAGCCAAGATTAGAAATCAGGCTGAGAACTCTCCCTGCCCCCAAGGTCTCTGCCCTGCTTTCTCACCCCCACCCCAGTCCTGCACAACTTTCTCACCCCTCTCACCCTGAAGGTAGCAGGTATCCCCACTACCTTCACAAATGCAGAAGCCTGGACAGGACTGAGTGTGCTGAGGCTGCAGGTGGGGGAGTACACAACTCCATCCCCACCTGGCCCTCCCACCGCACCTGGAGCCCCGGCTGGGCATGCAGGATCACAGTTCGTCCCCGCAGCTCCACGTACAGCAGCGGCTCCTTCAGGAAGGGCAAGGCCACCGAGTGCCCATCCACCTGGAGGAGAAAGGAAGGGCAATGGCAGGTGGACAGACGGACAGCTCGGGACCAACCTTCCCCAGCCGTCACTGCTGCTCACCGTGACTGCCCCGCCCTGCAGCAGCTGCACGGTGACATCTCCCAGCAGCACTGTCACTTCCTGGGTCCAGGCCACGCCGATCCGGCCCCGATCATCATTGGTCACATGGACGCTGTGGGCGAGAGGGAGCCCAGGTGCCAGTGGTCAGCATGGACGCGCACAGGAGGTTAGGAAGAAGGGAAAGGGTGCTGCCCACCTGAAGTCCCCTCGACGGCAGTCCTTGGCCAGCACATAGCTGCAGCTGCCCTGGAAGTGCAGCAGGCGGCCGTCGAAAGTGCGATAATGGGGGTCTCCAAAGGCCATGCAGGAAGCGGGCCGGGGCAGGCAACGGGGACAGCAGCTGCCGGGACTCAGGGCGGGGGCCTCGTCCTGGCCTCAGCCCCATACTGCGTCAGGCACACCGCCCTTCCCCGCAGGCCCCACGCAGACCCCTCCCACGACAGATGGAGGATCTCCTGGGAGTCTCCAGGAGGCTAGGACTCCTGGTCCCAAGCCGACCGCGAGCGGGACTAGGGTACCACCTCGTGGCCACGTCGGGAACAGCACCGTCCCTGGCTCCCGGGCCGCTCCCGGGCCGCGGCAGAAACCCAGCCTCCTTCCCTCCCGCCTGGTGGCATCAGGTCGGCGGTGCCGCGTGCGCACCCAACCGAAGCCACGGCACTCACTGCGCCACAGGAGAGAGGCGGGCAGCGCTGGCTCTGGCAGCGCACGGTGCCAGCCACGCAGGAGCAGCTGCTGCAGGCGTCCACGGCCCAATGCTCCCCGGAGGTCACCTCCCGGCCCTGGTGCACACACGTCTGGGCGGGGGCTGGGGGGACGGGAGACCGGGAAGGGTCGGCAGCCTGCCCCTCCCACCGGGTTTCGCCCCCGCCTTTATCCGCCCGGGTCGCACCTTGGCATCGCTCGCAGCAGCTGTCAGTTTCGCGCACCTGCACCCAGCCGTCGGGGCAGGTGAGGGCCTGGCACTCCTCGAGGTGGCACTCCACGTGGCCCCGCTGGGGAAAGACGTCATTGCTCTGGGGTCTCACACTTCTGGGGGCTCCTTGGCCCGAGGCAGCAACCCCTTCTCTCTCCGCCCCTGCCCACCACAAGAAGACCCACATCTAGTGTTTCAAGTGGAGAATGAAATCTAGCCTAGCTCAGTTCCTTGTCCTAACTCTGGGATGCATCTACCCCCTCTCACCCAGAGGGGGCACCATTTTCTAATTAGCGCCAAGACCCAGTTTATGCCCGTCAGGGCCCCTCCTCTTCATCCCCATCTATATCTCAATATAGATATTTAGTCCTCTCCCTTCTCTCCTCCACCACCTCCCCAACCCCCAGCTCACACGGCAGGTGCAAATGATGCAGGCATTGCGGGGGTCCCTCCAGCTCTCTCCGTCTGCCACCCTCTGGCCCCCTGCCTCCATCACACATTCTGGGGAGGAAGAAATGCAGATGGGGAGTTCATTTCTTCAACCAATATCCAGAGGGCCTACCGGCTGTAAGGCCCTGTGCCAGTGCTCAGGATGCCTGGAAGGCCCAGGAAGCCCAAGAGCCAGAGCCTGGACCCCTCCTCTGGGCCAGGAAGCAAACTGCACATGCAGAGCCCTTCGCTGGGCCTGGGGTCCCTGAGCCCACTGACAGCCTCAGGCCTGGCCTCGAGCATCCGGGCCTCATTCCTTGCCTCCTGGGTCCAATCCAAAGAGCACCCCTCCATTTCTAGAAAAGAATGAACCCTGCATTCTGAGTGCAGACCCCAGACTGCCCTCTGCACCCATGGGTGCCGCCCCTCCTGCCTCCCTTCCGGGCTCATGCTCTGAGGGTGCAGACCAAGGCCGGGCACTCACCCCGGCACTCAGGACAGCAACTCCCAAAGGGGGTATGGCGCTCGGATGGGGGACAGCTGAGCTCAGGACATGCCCGGTGAACACAGAGCCATGTCAGGTCCTGCGGGTGCGTGAACACAAAAGGTAGCAAGCTGGAGTGGGAGCAGGGGGTGTGGGGTTGAGCAGGTGGCAGGAGGGCATAGTCGGGCTCTGACATTCAAGACAAGTGGTTGAATGTTGGGGTGAATGGGGACCCCCAGAGCTTCTGCAGGAGGGGAAATGCAGTCACAGCCCCCAGAGGAGGAAGAGGGATCTGCAAACAAGGGCTCACCTGGCACTGGCAGGTGTAGCAGGGGTCTGGTGGGGCCAGCTCTGATCCCAGCAGGCCCTCTGTGCAGTTGCTCAGCTCTTCTGTGAACACAAGATGCAGTGTGGGGGGCAGCAGGGCTGGATGGGCCAGTGTGCTCATCACCCACTGTGCCCCCAGACCTCTTGCATCCAGGGCCTACCCATATCCCTAGCACCTTGACGCTAGGGAGGAGAAAGCCCTATTCCCTTTGGTTCAGCAAAGAAAAAGTCTGGACTTTTGAAAAGGTACTTTGCCAGGGTGAGGGGCCTGAAAACTGACCAAGTGTGACGTCCTCAACCGGATCGATAACATCTCCCCAGACTTGCTCCTTTCATTATTGTCTGGCTGAAACAACCGGCACTCAGTGCCTGTGTCATCTTGGGTAGATTAATCAGCCTCTCTGAGCCTCGATCTCTTCCTGTTGTAAGCCTATCTACCTCACTGGGTATGGTGGGAATTAAATGAGATACAGTTTACTAACAGTGTGTGGCATTCAGTAGGTGCTTACTAGATGTTAGTCCTCTTCCTCTCCCCTGAAGCACATCCTAGCGAGCACTGATAAAAATAGCTCCCTCTCCCAAGAGGCTACCCCTCTGGCTGGCCCTCTGGTCTTCACACAACCTCCTCAAAGCAGCACCGCTAAGGAGCAGCAGAGGGCACACTTGCCATCCCACAGCACCACCTGCTGGGGAGGCTGTTCACAGCCTGCACCCAGCTTCACAGAGACAAGGGGACCCCTGCCCCCTTCCCCAGCTCCCCTTGAGGCAGTGCAGGCTCACCCACCAGGGAATAGGCTTCCAGAACAGTCCACTGAAGGCAGGAAAGTGTTGGAGGAGAGCTGGGCTGGCTCCTTCACATCACTCTGGAGGTGGAGTCCTACCCTCTTACCTCCCACCCCTCACCCCAGGACTCACGGGCACAGGCCGGGCAGCAGTGTTGGGGCCCAGGGGGCAGAAACTGGCTGGGGGGACAGCCCACAAGGATGGGACACTGCCGTCGTTGGCAGCGCAGGCCAGGGGGCCCCTCGGGCTGCAGCTACAAGAATGAATGAGCAGTGGGTGAGTCCCCAGTTGTGGAAACTGAGTGCTCCCCTCTTCCCCTGGACTCCAGGGTCCCCCCCATCTGCCTGCTGCACCCCCTTCTAGGACACACATTGGGCAGATCAGACACAAGTCTAAAGAGAGACTCAACGTTTCCCCAGACTTGCTCCTCACCCTATGCCCTGAGCCCCAAGGATGGTGTCTCTTCTTCCTTCCAGTCACTTGGGCCTGAATCCTCATATGACCTTTCACCTGTCTGCACCCTCATGCCCTGAGGCCATATCTAACCAGCTGCAAGTCCAACCATCTTCCTCTCCAAACTCAGTGCCTAATATCCTGACAGTGATGTCATTTGCCTGCTCAAAACCCTTCCATGGCTCCCCATGACCTTTCCAATAGAATGGAAACTTAGCCTTCCATGACATGGCCCCAGTCACTTCCAAGTGGCTCCCCCCCTGCCTTACCACCCCACACTCCAGCCAGGAGGGTCTGCCCACTGCCCCCTGCCCCGGAACCCGAGACCATGTCTAAGCCCAGGCCTCCTGGCCTCTTGGCTCTATGCACCCAGTTCTCCCTTACCTCCCTCACACTCTTGCCTCTGCCCCCCATGGTGCCTGCTCCAGGCAGTGTCCAGCTGGGCCGGGCCCCTCCCCCTGCTGCCTTCGCCACCCCTGCTGGTGCGCCAGCCCCTTTCACCCCTCAGCTTTGCCTTCACCCTACCTCACAGATGCACACTTCACAGGGGTCTCCCGCAGGCTGGAAGCTCTCCCCCGGCTCATACTTCCGACCCTCGTGCTCACAGTCTTGGGGGTGGGGTGAGAGCAGGACAGTGCCAGGGAGCCTTCAGGCTAGCAGCACTGCCGAGGGAGGGTCCTCCGCCCCCACCCCCAGCCCCTAGGAATTGGGGTGTGTACAAGAAGGGAGCCCACCAGCCCTGTTCAAAGGCAGGGAAGCTGGGCTGCGGCAGACCCAGAGGTGGGGGTGCTGCTTCCCGCCTCCCCCTCTCCCCACTCCAGGCTTCCGGTACCAGAGCATCGAGGGCAGCAGTCCCTGGGTCCCTGGTGGGGCTGTGCACAGGAGCTGACACACTGGACGCTGGCACAGGTGATGACACCCTCGTGACACATGCAGGATGAGCAGGGGCTGTCGGGGGGCACCCAGCTACTGCCTTCAGGGTGCTCCTCCCCGTGAGCCAGGCAGCCTGTGGTACGAGGTGGGCAGGGATAAGCTTGGAGTCTGAGGCCCACCCATTCACCCCTGAGTGGTCAACAGGGCTGGGGGCACTGGCGGTGTGTGTGTGGGGGCCTGCAGGGCTGTGAGGGGAAGGTGGGCTGGGGCAGAGCTCCCACCTATGGAGGTGGGGGTTAGTGTGGTGGAGGGACCCTGGCTGGCCCAGGCGCCAGGCAGCAGTGCCTGGCACGCAGCAGGTGTTTAGTGAGCATGTGTGGAATGATTGGACAGCTCCCTCACTAACTACGTGACCCCAGGTGCCCAAGATCACTCAGCCTCTCCAAGCCTCCATCTTCTCATCTGTTAAATGGGGCTTTCATCTGTCCTGCCTACCCCACAGATCAAGTGAGACACTGGGACAGTTCTGCGGAAACTACCCCATGCTGGGCAGCGTGTGCGAGGAAGGGCAGGTGGCAGGCCAAGTAAGGCTCATATTTGGAGCCAATCGGCCGAGATTTGAATACTGACTGCCACCTACTAGCTGGGTGACCACAAGCAAGTCATGCTACCTCTCTGATCTTCCATTTTCTCATCTGTGAAATAACAGTGGTGATAGTATCCATCCATTAAGATTGTTGTGAGGATTCAATAAAATGTGTAAAGTGCTTAATATATGTGTTCAATACATGTTCATTATCATTACAATTAAGAATGAGATGTAGTTGGGAAGGGGGGAGCAGTTGCAAGGGGAGTTGAACCAGAACCTGGAGGGTAAGAAGATGCTCTGGGGTAGGCCAGGGGCAGGGAGAGGCAGAGAAGAGCTGAAGGTGGGCAAGGATGAGGGCTCAAGAGGCTGAGGTCTGGAGTCCCAGAAGGCTGGAGAAGAGCGGGGTGGGAGTCGGGGAGTGGAAGGAGCAGCCCAGGGGCTGCATGGAGGGGCGGCCCCAAGGGGCTGGGCATACCTCTGCAGCGAGGGCAGCAGCCCCCCGGCTCTGAGACCTGGAGCGCGCAGGACAGCGGGGGGCACTGTGGCCGCACACAGCTGACCTGGCCGGCCTGCAGGAAACGCGGGGTCAGCGGCTTGCCCCCTGGAGGCTGGAGCACCCCAGTGGCACCGCAGTCCAGCCCTCGCCTCAGCCCCCTCCGCCCCTCCCTGCCATACCTGACAGCGGCACCGCTCACACCTCCCTGCAGGTCCCTCAAACTCCTCCCCATCCTGGTGCTCCTGGCCCCCGTAGAGGCAGCCTGTGGGGGACACAGTCCCTGGGTGGGGCGGACTGGGCTGCCCTGCCCTGCCCAATCTCGGGCTTGGCATGAAGGGAGGGCAGGGGATGAGGGAGAGGCAGGGAAGGGCCTGAGGGGCTGGGACACATGGAAGGCAGCTCACTCTGGCAAACAGGGCAGAAGCAGCGTCCTGGAGAGGGGTGGGGGCAGAGAGCCGGGGGACATGGCTTCTTCTGGCAGCCAACGGAGCCTTCCTGGGAGAGAAAGGTCACGCTGCCACTCCGACTCCCCTGTTACTCCATCACATCCTCAAACCAGGCTACCTGCTACCCCAGGGAGCCTGCCAGGCCCCAACCCCCTTCCCTTAGTCCCGGAAACCTGAGCCCAATCCATGTCCCCCTTGAGACATGGGTAGAGGAGACAATCCCTCCCCGGCCAAAGAGGAGAAGCAAGGGATGAAGGGCCAGCAAGTTCCCAAATGGGCCGCCTCACCTGGCAAGTGCAGAGGGAGCAAGTGGGGTCAAGTGGGTCAGGAAAGGTCTCTCCGGGGGCAGCAGTGACCCCATGATAGAGGCATCCTGGCAGAGTGGGGATGGAATGGAAGAGCCGCCACCCACCACGCCCACTACTGTACCCACCCACCTGCCACCCCTGGGGACTTCTGCAAAAGCTTAGGGGGTCAGAGAGGGTGAAGTAAGTGTGCCCGGGAATGGCTGGGGAGGTAAGGGGTGGGAGAGAGACTTTAGCCAGGCACGTAAAGGGGTGGGAGGGCCGTGTTCCAGGCAGGAAGACTAAAAGAAGTGGAGGCCAGGAGGTGGGCTACTGAGACTGCTATCCGCGTGAGCCCAGGGTAGGAAGAGGAGTGAGGAAATGAGCACAACTGAAAATGAAGTAGAGGTGAGCTGGGGAGGGCGGGGCGAAGGAAGCTGGGGGCAGTGGGGAGCCATGGAACAGCCGTGGCATGGTGACGTATTTCAGGAAGCAGAGAGTTTAAGAGTGGGAAGATCTGGAAACAAAAGGACCAGTTATTTGCTGAGTACAACAGTTTAGTGGGAGGTGACAGTGGGGACTGGGAGGAGGGCACGGAGAGGATGGGAGAAGAGTGACAGACAGGAGTGTGTTTGCCTGCGAGTCTGTCTCAGGGGATGGATGAGGGTGACTCGGGGCCACCAGGAGGTGGGAGAGCCTACCCTGGCAGGTCGGGCAGCAGTGCCCAGACGGGGTGAGTGGGTGGCTGCAGCCCAGAGGCTCACAGGGGCGGCGGCCGCAGGTCACGAAGCCTCCAAGGCAGGTGCACAGGTGGCAGGGATCTCGGGGATCCAGGAACTCCTGGCTGCTCAGGTATGACTCCCCCAGATACTCACAGCCTTTGAGAGAGGAGGGATAGTGAGGGATGAAAAGGAGGGTGTCAAGGGATCTGAGCTTGGGCCCGGCCTGAGTCCAAGGCCATAAGACCCGGCAACCGGGCAGAGGGGAATGGCACAGTCCAGACCCTGTGCACCAAGGAGCCTGGGGGACAAGTGCTGGATGGGCTAACTACCTCAGCCTGCGAAAGTCTCCCTATCCTGTCTATAGGACAATTCCCACAGGGAATCTGTCCTGAGGGTCAAGAACTCAGCAGGCCACCGACAGAAGGCAGCAATTTTCCCAACCCAGGGAGAGCTGCGGAAAGCCCCAAATGTCTTTAGATGCAAGGTGTTCCCTTACCAATGCTTTCATGCCCTCTGATGAAATGTGAATAGGGAGGGGTCTGGGGTGCTGGGGCCAGACATTAACATCTCTCTCTGGCATTGCTGACCTCCCTTTTCAACAAAAGCAGGTCACCAGGTCAGAGCCTCAGTGGACAAAAGTATGTGACTAGAATTTAATAGCATACATTTTTAAATTGTATTCATTCTGTATGATAATCTATTCCTGCCAAATAATCTAATTTTCCATTTACAGTATGATATAAAAACTTTCTTTCTAAAAAAATTTAAATTAAAAAGTGAGTTGATTTAAGGAAAAATGCTAAACAAAAGAAAGGTGGTAGAAGATAGTAAAAATTGTGAAGATAGGGAAGCGGCTGTGGCTCAATCAGTGGGGCTCCCGTTTACCATATGGGAGGCCCAGGTTTGGTTCCCGGGGCCCCCTGGTGAGGGCAGGCCTGCCTGCACGGCGTGGTTGGCTGACCCAGCGAGCACAAGCAGCAAGGGGGGGATAAATGAATAAATAAATAAAATCTTTAAAAAAAAAAAAAAAATTGTGAAGATAGTACAGTATAAGAGTGACAAGAGACTGGGGGACTGGATTTAACTCAACCCTCTCTTTTTTTTTTTTTTTTTTGATTTTATTTATTTATTTATTTATCCCCCCTTGCTGCTTGTGCTCGCTGTGTCCATTTGTTGTGCATTTTTCTGTGTCTACTTGTCTCCCTTTGTTGCGTCATCTTGCTGCGTCAGCTCACCACGCCGCACGGGCTGGCTTGCCTTCACCAGGAGGCCCCGGGAACCGAACCCGGGGCCTCCCATATGGTAAACGGGAGCCCTATCGATTGAGCCACATCCGCTTCCCTCAACCCTCTCTTATACAGGGCTGAAAATTAAGCCCAGATCAGTTACTATACCCCTCTGCCCTTGCCCCCTGCTTCAGTTTCCTCATCAGTAAAATGTGTCTGTCATAAATAGCTACTCAGTAAATGTTGTGTCCTAGCTAAAAACAAACAAACAACACACACACAAACACAAAAAATTAGGTCCAGAGAAGATATGTAACTTGACCAAGGTCACAGAGCATCAGAGGCAGAAGAAAAATCAAGGCTTTACTCCAGTGCTTTTTCTTACTGTAATATTTTCCACCCACCCTAGGACAGTGAAGATAAGGCTGACCCAGTCCTATTTCACCACCCCCATCCCTGCCCTCTTACCATCACAAGCAGGGCAGCAGTCGCCCCTGGCAGGGAAGGGACACTGCACAGGGGCACAGGTCCTGGGCTGGCAGCTGACACTTCCCTCCCAGCAGAGGCATACATGGCACTGGTCAGTGGGCAAAGGAAAGCGCTCTCCACTGGCAAACTCCTTCCCCTGGTACAGGCAGCCTAGGGGGCAGGTAAATTGGGCAGAGGAAGGCAGGGGCTGGCAGACCGTGATGGTTGTCCCCGAGAGCCCACAGCTTCCCAGGCCCTGCTTACTGGGCACCGTTCCCCCAAGAGGAAGGGGGTCGCCCAGGTGGGAGGTGGTGCCGCGCACAGCGTTACCATCACAGGAAGGGCAGCAAGGTCCCTGGCGCGGTTGGGTACAGGGCGCGGGTGGGCAGGGCAGCCGCTGGCAGGACACGGCACCATCAAGGCAGAGGCAGCGGTGGCAGAGGTCGCCAGGCCGGGAGAAGTGCTCCTGGTGGTGGGCAAGGGTCGCGTCCCCGGGCTGCGGGCACCCGGCCAGGGCTGCTGAGACGAGAGTGCGCCAAGAGCACGGGTGAGGGGTGCGCAGGCGAGGCGGGTCAGAGGGCTTGCCCGGTGGGAGGAGGGGCCCGAGGGGTGCGGCTCCTACTGGGACACTGTGGGCAGCACTCTCCCGGCAGCAGGACCGGCTGGGGACAGGGTAGCGGCAGGCAGCGGCGAGCCAGACACTGCACGTTGCCGCTCTGTAGGTGGACAAAGGGACGAAGGCAGGCCCTGTCAGTGCTGGGAGACCAGGGAACACTCCCACCCTGCCCTGCATCCAGGTGGGCCTCGCCTGGCCTCCCCATGTCCTGTCCCCACTCCCCTGGGCCCCTCCCTCGACCCGGGTCACAGACTCACCAGACAGTGACACAGGCGGCAGGGGTCCAAGGGGTGGGGGAAATCCGCTCCATTGGGGTACTCTTTCCCACCAAAGGCACAGCCTGGGGAAGAGGGCAGCAATCGGCCTCACAGACTGCCCAGGGGAGGCTTACTCCCAGCCCCAAGTGATTGCAGATCCTGTCAGCCCAGCCCAGGAGACCCTTCCCCATCCCACCCCCCTCACCACTGCAGTCATTCTGGCAGCAGGAGCCAGGCAGCGGGTGGGCACAGGGGGCCCTGGGGCAGGCCCGAAGCTGGCAGTGGGCATGGCCTTCCTTGCACTGGCACTCCTGGCAGGGGTCTCTGGGGTGGGAGAAGTTCTCGCCATCCACAAACACCTGTTTCTCCAAGATGCAGTCTGGGCAGTAGACAGTGGGAACAGAAATGGGGGGGAGGCTGAAGGCACCAGGAGTGGGGGGCTGACGGCCAGAACCACTGCCTTCTGGGGGCTGTCCCCATGGAGGGAGAGAGGAAAGGGGTGTGTGTGGATACCTGTATGTGGGCGCTCAGGCCTCTCTGCACAGGCTTGTGTGTGTGTGTGTGTGTGTGTGTGTCTGAGCCCGTTCGCCTGTGGGCATATGTGGGCCTCTGCGGGTGAAGAGTGAGAAGCTTATCCATGGGTGACATATACACTCGCACAGACTCTCCATGAGGCAGGGATCATGCCATGCGTATCACAGCACCCAACCTCCCAATGTACTGTGGGAGGGAAGGGTGCTATAGTGACAGGAAGGGACAGGCTATCTGTACCCCCCCTCCCACCCACACCCCGGAGTCCCAGAAAGTCCCAGCAGTGTCAGGCTGAAAGCAGTTCACAAGGCTGATGCTTTCTAAGGTATCTGCTGGGCCTGCAGGGTGTGGGAGCAGCAGGGCCCTGAGCAAGCACGCACCTGGGCACCTGGGGCAGCACTGGCCGGGTCCGCTCTGGGGCCTGGCACAGGTCGTGGGAGGGCAGTCAACCAAAGAGCACCTTACGGTCCCATCCTGGGCGCAGGGGAGAGGGCGATGGGGGCAGGCCCCAGGGGAGGGGGGCTCAGCAGGGCAGCAGCAAGCCTCAGGGAGGTACCTGGCAGTGGCAGGCCTGGCAAGGGTGGTCAGCATCCGTGAAGTTCTGCCCGTTGGCATACACTTGGCCGTGGTAAGTGCAGCTCTCACAGCTGGGGCAGCAGGCACCTGGGTGGGGCAGGTAGGCTGGGCAAGATAGTCTGGGCAAAGCTAGGAGGAAGGCCAGGATGGGGCGCGGCACTCACCAGGGGGCTGGGTGGGGTGCTGGCAGGGGACTGAGGGGCAGAGCACAGCCCTGCACACGGGCACCCCACCTTGACAGGAGCAGGCAGTGCAGGGCTGACCGTCAGGCTCCCACTGGACGCCCTCGGCAAACTCCTCTCCATTGAGCACGCAGGCTGCGGCAGGGGGGCCTGTCATCATGGTAACCTGAATGCCCCTTCACCCATCCCTGTCCCTCCCATACCACAGAGAGCCCTGGCTTTGCCATCTCCATGGCAGCTTCCGAACAGTCTGGAAAGGCTTAGCAACCTTCCAGCAACCTGTGAAGAAACACCCCTCCTTCCCCAGCACCCCTTCCCAGCTGCCCCCCATAACACACACATAAACAAACACACCTGAGCAGAGCTGGGGCCCCGAGGCAGATGGGGTGCAGGGGGCGGCCGGGCACTGCTGCTCCTCACAGGAGACCTCGCCGGCCTAGGAGAGAGGCTGCGTGAGAGGCCTTGAGCATGCAGGCGCAGCCGGGGCGCAAGGCCGTCCACCTACCTGGCAGGAGCAGCGGACACAGCGGCCACTCTCTTGGGGTCGGAAGGTCTCCTGACTCTGGTATTGGTGTCCCTGGTACTCACAGCCTGGACGGGAGAGTGGGGAGGGGGGACAGGGGCACGGGGCTGGAGGCTGATGGGGAGCCCCAGGCCGCCCCGCGGTGTCCACCACCCACCCTGACTAGGAACACCCACTCCAGTGAGCCCTGCCAACCCCCACGCACCCCAGAAGCGTGGGGCCCACCACAGGCCCGGTTGCTATGAGAAGGTGAGTCAAGGACTAGTCCTTCTCCTGTCGTGACAGGAGCTTAGGTTGATAAAGGGTTTTTCCTGTAGTTTGGTTCCAGGGGGCTTCGTGTGGGTCCAAGGGAAACAAACCCCCACACCCAGAGGCCTCCCTCTGCCAGTGCCTGCCCCTCTCCCTGAGCCTCGGCGCACACTCACCGTCACAGACGGGGCAGCACTGCCCGGGAGTCCTGCCTGGGTGTCTACAGGGCACAGGCGGGCAGGGCAGAGGCTCACACTGGACACTTCCATTCTGCCAACAGGGCCTGGTCAGCCCCCCAGGGGCAGGCCCTGACGCCGGTCCCTCCCAGCCCTGCAGCCACACTCACGGCACAGCGGCAGTGCGAGCAGGGGTCCCCAGAGCCCACCGGCTCTCCGCTGCGGTACTCCCGCCCATTTAGGAAACAGCCTGTTGGGAAGAGGGTGCCTTAGGCCTGCCTGGGAGACCAGAGCTGGGCCATCCCACCAGCTTTCCCAGCCCCTTCAGTTTTCCTGCCGTGCTTGGGACCCTGCCTTCCCCACGGACTCACCGTCGCACACAGGGCAGCAGGTGCCCGGGAGGGGCAGGGCAGGGTACGGGCACAGGCTGGCGCACTCTCGCTGGTGGCACTGGATGTGGCCCTCCTGGTGGGGAGAGGGTGGGAAGGGGAAGGGGTCGTTGGGGCTCAGCCAAATGACAGAAAAAGTACGTGAGGCCCAGCTATCCACTTATTAGGTATGTAACCCAGCATGTCACTTAAGCTCCCTGTGACTCAGTTTACTCATCTGAAAAAAGGGGACAATAATAGTCCTGCCCTCGTAGGACTGTGATGGAGGTGAAATGAAATAAGGTGCTCAGTGTGGTATCCACTTCTGGAAGCCGGTGCTGAATACGTTGTGGCTACACCTACATGGTCTTTCCCCCCACTTGCGCCCCCCACATTCACCCCAACATCCCTGGGATGCCCATAAGTGTTTTCCTCTTCCTGTGCTGTCAGTGACTCTTCTCACAGGTGTGGGGGGGTGAGGCCTGGTCAGCACGAGCAGGGAAAGGAAGGATGCAGCTGCTGTGGGGGTGGGCACCCTGTGGCCTCCACAGTGAAGTCTCTAGTCCTCAGCAAGCTACCGGGCAGCTCTGTGGTTCTGGCTCCAGCCCCCGTGAAAGCCAGCCCCCCTCAGGGAGCACCCTGCCTGGACATGGGGCCTTCGTGCCCCCATCTTCAGCCCTGAGGCTCTGCCCTTCCTGGTCCCATACCTGGAGTGTCTTTCCCCATCTCTCCCTGCTCAAATCCTACCCACCCTTTAAGGCCTAGGTAAACAACACCTCCTCCATGAAGACTTCCTAGATCTGTGCTGCCCAATAGAAATATAATGCAAGCCACGTGGTAATTTTAAATTATCTAGTAGTTCAATTTTAAAAAAGAAACAGATGAAATTCATTTTAATAATGTATTCCATTTAACCCAATAAATCCAAGATATTATCATTTCAACATGTAAGCAGTACTTTAAAAGCTATTACTGAGACATTTTACATTCTTTTTCCTCATGCTAAGTCTTTGAAATCCAGGGTATCTTTTGCACATCTCATTTAGACCAACCACATTTCAAGTGCTCAGGGGCCACCAAATTCGACAGTGCAGTTCTAGCTGCCTCGAGTCAAACTGCATTTGTCCCTCCCTGGAGCTGTTGCCACTCATCACATCCTGCCCACGCTGAACACCTACTGTGCGCAGGGCTGGGGGTACAAAGGATCACGGCCCAGCCCCTGTCCTTACAGCACCCAGGATTAGGTCTTCTCCATCTCTGAACCCTCACGTGCCGAGGGGCGTGTGTTCATCGGAATTGGGGAATGAATATGGCGGGTGGGGAGTGTTGGGGGCAGCCCAGGAGCAGCATCAGAACTTACCAGGCACTGGCAGATCCTGCAGGGGTCCCCAGGGGGTGTCCACTCTTGGCCATGCTCCCAGTGAGAGCCGCCTTCTGAGCAGCCTGAAGGGGGCAGAAGGGAGGCCTGATGGGAGCCAGCCTGCCCCCACCCCTCTGCACATGCCCTCTAAGGGTTTTCTCTCCTGAGCCCATACCTGCCTCTGCCTAGACTCCTCAGAGGCTCCCCAATGCCCCAGGCCGGGTAAGCTCAAGCTCCTTAGCATGCCCTTCAAGGCCTTCCATGACCCGCGCCCACTTCCTCACCTATCTCTGGCACTCCTCACCTATCACTTTAAGCCATTTGTGCCTGCTTGCACCTCCTCACCTAACATATACACACCTCATGCTGAGTGTCACTTCCAAGCCTGTCCCCTCTGCCTTCTTCAACCTCTCACTTAGCTAGTACTTCCTCATCCTTAAGGCTCACCTCAGACACACCACTTCCCGGAAGCTTTCCCTCATGCGCCCAGGCTGGATTAGGCCTCCTTCCTCTGAGTTTCCCCTGTACCTGGTGCCTACTTCTCTGACCGCCTCTGTGGCATTATTTTTCTTTTCTGATATGGGTTTATGGGTCAGCGTCACCCTCTAATAGTCAGCCTTGAGAGCAGGCCCTTGTCTTATGTGTTTGGGGTGCATAGGGCAAGTAAGTTGAGTAGTACTGCGAGGTGGCTAATATCATTATCTCCACATTACAAATGGGGAAACCGAGGCACAGGGTAACTGACTTAGAGTCACCCAACTACCAAACGGCAAAGGCAGGATTTGAGCTCAGGCATTCTAGCAACAACCCCACTGGCAAGACCACAGCTTAGAGACAAGAGGGCTGACCCTAGAGTTTAATGAATGGCGTGACTGCCCCGCAGGAAAGGGTCAAGGGCTCTCACCTTGGCAGGTCGGGCAGCAGTGCCCAGGCCTCAAGACTGGTTCAGGGCAGGGGCTGGGTGGGCACTGCATGGGCATGCAGTGAAGCAGACTCCTCTGGAAGACACCCACAGCTATAAGGCTTCCAGGTTGGGGGTCCTAGAGAGGGCTGGGCGGACAGGTATCGGACACCCTTGGGGGATGGGGGTGGGCAGAGGGCAGGGATGGAGGGGGAGTCTCACTGGGCATCAGGTCCAGGCAGGCATTTAGGGGGCTAACAGAGTGGCAGGCATGACTCAGGGTGGGGAGCAGGGTTTGGGCAAAGGAGGGGGGCACTCACCAGGCAGGAGCAACGCAGACAAGGGTTGGAGCTGGACAGGAAGTTGGCCCCTTCCTCATAAAGATGCCCCTCGTACTCGCAGCCTGGGGAGGGTTGTCATGATGACAGCCAGGTTGGCAAGGAGCAGGGTGGGTGGGCATTACCCAAGGGAAGGCATGACCCCAAGTGGGTACTGGACCCTCTAGGGCTGGGGGAATGGTGGAGCAGGACAGGGTGGGAGGTCACCTGGCCGGCAGATGGGACAGCACTGTCCAGGTGGGGTGTAGCTCTCCAGGCAGTTGAGCTCTGGGCAGGAGGGCCCCTGGCACCGCACGGTCCCTGCCTGTGGGGCAGACACTTCCTCCCTATCCTTTACCTGAACCGGGTTCCTCTGCTGGCCTAGAGGTGTCAGGCCCCAAAGTCTGGGTGGCCGCAGCAGCCCCGTCTGGCCCCCAGATTGGGTTTGGCACTATAAGGCCTGGGATATGCCAGGCAGCAGGGGCATAGGTGGTGTCTGGGGCCAGGTCCCGCTTCCCTTACCTGGCAGGTACAGGTGACACAGGGCTCCGGGTGCCATGTTTCCCCAGCCCTGTGGTCCCCAGTGCAGCCTGCAAAGTCAGGGCCCCAAGTGAGAGACCCAGAGGACTGGAGCCAAAGTCCTGCCCGGAGAAGCCATATCAAAAAGTAGACAGTGTAGCTTTTTATATTTACTACAGTGATTTTCCAGCAGATGGCAGCAAAGTGGCTGACGCTAACATAATCAGTGAAGTTAGATCATTTCATAACAGATTACTGAGTAAAGTGTCTTGAGGAGGTACTGCCTTTTTCTCTTTTGCCAAAGGCATCATATGTGCTGGCAGTGGCTTTGAGGCACCACGTGTCCTGCAAGGTGTGTGTGTGTGCATGTGTGTGAGTATGTGAGTGTGTCCCTTTGAGATCCATCAACTCCCAAGACTTCACTCCTCATGTCTGGCCAAGACTTTCAGGCTTTATTTCCAGACCTCAGTGGTCTCCTAAGCCCCTTGCCACTTTTTTCAATACCAGCTGAGATTCTTCCCCAGGTAGGGTTGCCCAATAAAATATAGGATGCCCAGTTAAATTTGAATTTCAGATAACAGATAAATTTTTACTATAAGTATATCCCATATATTGCATGGAATATACTTATACTATAAAAGTATGTGCTATTTATCTGAAGTTCAAATTTAACAGGGTATCCTCTATTTTCATTTGCTAAGTTTGGCAACCCTATTTCCCTGACTATAAGCTCGTAAGAATCCTCAGCAGACCACTGCCCTGTCTTTTCCAGCTCTCTCCACGCCATTGACCCTACTGCCCTCCTAGTTTCCCAAGCTAGGCCTCCACAGTTCCATGATCCAGCCAGTCACTGGCTCCTGCCTGTGTTCTGCAGCCCCCCCCACTGCTGCCTCCATGGCTGAGCAACTGTCATAGTAGCCCCCTAAATGGTCTGCCTGCATAGCCCATACCAGATGAATACACCACACTCCAGCTTGTCAGCCTTCGGTGGTCCATAGAGGAAAGTCCAAGCTGCAAGTTTCCCGTGGCCCCTTCCCACTGACCTTTCCAAACTGGTCTCCTGCAGCACATATTTCCCTGTTCCTGTGCTCAGAGAGCCCTCAGGAGCTCCCTCTCCTGAAGAAATCCCACGTTCCCTTGAAGATCCAGCTCAAATGACTCCTCGTCTGTGAAGCCCACCCTGACTGCCTATCCTAGGGGGTCCTCCCCTATCCTCTCCCCTCGCCACTAACCACATACTGCCCTTCTCCCCTCCTTTCATGTTACTTGGATCCTAAATCTTATTTTAGATTAGCTATAAACTTATCTTCTCAACGAGATTAAAAGCTCCCAGAGGGCAGGAAAATACCAGATGTCTACCTCCTTTATAGCCGCTGCCTCAGTCCCAGACCACAGTCAATGTTTGCTGACTTGTACCTCTGGATCTGGACTCCCTTGGCCCTGGTCAGAGACAGAGCCGCCCACACCCACTCCCTCTCAGGGGGCAGAACCCTAGCCCTGGGGTCCGCCAGGAGTGTAGGTGAGGCCAGGGCCGGCAGGGGTCCGACCTGGCTCACAGTGTGGGCAGCACGCTCCTGGCTTGGGGCAGGATCCTCTTGGGCATGGCTTCTGGGTGCAGGTCACGGCCCCTTCCTGTGGGGAAGCAGACTGGTGGCTGCACAGCCTTGGAACCCTGGAGTGGGGGTCCTCCAGAACTGAAACCTCACCCCACGTGGGGCTAGGTCAGATGAGCCAGGGGCTGAGCTGGCTGCGGGTGCCTGTGCTAGCCTTGGTCTGAGAGCAGGAAAGACCACCTCACCCCCACCCCATCATCTCCCGCTGCTCTTGTCCCCTGGAAGTCAGCGCTTCTGGGTGGGGGCAAATTCCCCAATGTGGAGAGATCCTAGGAAGGGAACCAGGGGCTTTCTCAATGGAGGAGTGAGGACGGAAAGGCCTGAAGAAGTCGGTATGAAATTAGCTGACAGTGGGAGTCTGTGGTAGAGACACATCCACATGGGTGCAGGGCAGGTGGATGAGTGGGGGCAGTGAGGGTCATAGAGGTGTTTGGGGCATGACGTAGGAAGACAAGCAACTACAGCCTCCTTGCTCTCCAGGCCACATTGCCTGGTCCAAATCAAAGGGACCTGAGGGGGTCCCTGACGTGCATGCGGGGGTTGGGGTTAGAAAGTAGAACTGCTTGCAATCGGCTGAGGACTTCTGGTGACAAGGATTGAGGGGAGGGGCCGGCAGAGCCATTACATTCAACACCCTAGGCTGGAGGGACGGGTAGCTGAAGTGAGCCAGACAGGTGAGGGGGACAGATGTGGGGCATCCAGGCAGGTTACAGGAACTCACCAGACAGTGGCAGGTGGTGCAGGCATCTGGGGAGAAGGTCTCCCCGTTGCCATAGTCATGGTCATTGTGGCTGCAGCCTGAGGTGCAGAGAATGCCATCATGCAGGGCCCCCAGGCCCGTCCCCAGGCCCCAGGATGGCCCCAGATGGGATGGCACTCACCACCGCAGTGGGGCAGGCCGCGCTTTGGACCACAGCGCACAGTCCCATCCTGGCAGACGCAGGCAGTGCAGGCATCTAGCTCCCAGCGAGCCCCCTCGGGCCAGGCGCCCCCCAGCCTCCAGCACTGGGAAGGAGCTGGGCGACACTCACAGGACTCCAGCCGCAGCACCCTCTCCTCCAGGGCCTTGTTCTGGGGGAAGGAGGTGGGGAGGGAAGGGGCTGCCTCAGCTTCCCCCACCATCTCCTGTGGATTTGTGAGGTATGGAAACTAGGGCAGGACAAGAAGGAAATTTGACAATTCCAGAGCAAAGGAAGCCTCCTCCTTTCCCCTAGTCAGCATCCAGCTCAAATTGAGTCAAAGCTGTCAGAGCCTGAGAGCTGGACAGAATCTCAAGGAGTATGGGGCCCGGGCTTCTCCTTTGGACAGAATAGAGATTCAACAGCCCCCAAAGGCAAAGACTTCTTCCTTTATCTATCCAAAACTTTCCCCAAGGATGGCTTATACATAGTAGATACTCCAGAATGTTTGCCAAATAACTGAAAGAATATGAAAATCTGGATGGGCAAAGCAAATATCCTAGGGGCTTGTCATTTATAAGAAGCAGTGTTAAGGCCTGTTCAGAGAGGAACCTCTGAACATTAATAATTCAATGCGCATTTAAAATAAGACTCTATTTTAGGGCCCCCCGGGCCCCCCAAGCCCAGCCCCTTCCCTCCTTTCCTCCCACTACACACAGCCGTCCTATCCCACGCACAGCCCCCTGCTCCAGGGGTACCTGCTCTCTGAGCTCTGTCACCTCAGCCTCCAGCCGTCCCAGCCGCTCCTCCAGGGGGCGCCACTGCTCCTGGGGGGCCCCAGCAGGGGCTGAGGAGTGGACTGGTGCCTGCTGCTGGTAGCCCTGGGTGTCAGTCAGTCCAGAGGGCGCCCTGGGCATGGCCCCACCTGAGGGGCACAAGAATCCAGTGTGGGCCTGTGAGCAAGGGGCTAGTGAGGGTTTCTGGGTTCCGTTCTCAGAAGCACGTGGGAAGGAAGGTCACCCGTGCCTGCCCTCATCTACCTGGCCACCATCCGGGGAAGGAGGTGTGGTCTGGGGATGCTGGGGTGAAAGCTGGAGGGACATGAAAGCAGGAGAAGGGAGCCCTAAATGGACAAAAGTGACCCCGGCCAGCTTTCCCAAGTAACAAGAACCTCCTTCAGGTGCGAGCCCCTGGCTGCCCCAGGCCCCCCTGACTGGCTGGGGAAGCGGGGAGTATGGGGAGATGATCCAGACCAGGGCCTCCCACAGCCTGCCTTGACTCTGCTGGAGTTCCCAAGCTGGTGTGGGGGGGTGCAGATGAGGGTCATCCATTCCCACTCTTGGCCAGGGACTACCTGGGGAGCTGCAGGCTGAAGTGCAGGAGTGAGTGAAAGGCAGGGCTGCTTTAAGGTGCCTGGGGTCTGGGCTGAGGGTCTTTTCCGGGGGCATGTGAGCAGGCACGCCCTTCCACTGCCCCTCTAGGCCTGTCAGAAAAGGTACCACTTTGGAGACTGCATAAGAAGGAGCAACTGCTCCCCTTGTTCCCAGCCCCAAGCCTCGTCACTGATTTCCAGGTCTGTGGCAGAGTCCTGGGGTCCCCACATAGATGGGGGGAACATTCCAGAAAGCGGGACTTGGCTGCGTTTCCTGAAGGCTTGGTGGGAGGTGCTGGGTAGGGCCCCCATGTAGCTTTCAACACACCAGAACAGGTGAAGACAGCTTCTTGGAGGGAAGGGGGCCTCTGAGTTGAAATTCAGGCCTGGGAGGTGAAGGATGGCCACTTTCACCTCACTTTGATTCTTCTGTAGAGTCAGGAAAGCAAAGGCAAGGAGGGAATAGGCTGACTCGAGGTGATTGGTTTCCACAGACATCAATCACTTCTCGGGTGGGGGTGGGGCAGGGCAGTGGAGGATCTGGAGAAGGAGGTGAGAGAGGAAGAAGAAGAGGAGGAGGGAGAGGGGATGCTTTCCCACAGAGGCAGCTCATCCGTGAGGCAGGGCATGGGGGGCCAAAAGGGTTTCCCATAGACACCAGACCTATGAGGCTGGGAACCAGTGTCATGTACTCCCCACCCCCGCACCCCCCATAGGGTTTGGATTCCAAACCTGCTTCCCCCGCCTGATTAACACCATCCCCATCCGCCCACTTTCCCAAGCCAGAAATCTTGGGCTCAGCATTCCTCTTTTGTACCTCTTCCAAATTCCATCAGTTGTTCCCCAGTCCATCCTCCTTCTCCTTTCCCCTCCTCTCCCCTCCCCTCTCCTAGTCTGCATTTAGGAGGCTGAAGACAAAGCTCCCTGACCAGCCTCCCTGCCTCCATTTGCTCCTCTGCCCTCGGTGGAACCTTGGTTCCCAAGCACAAGTCCCAATGCAACCCTACATTTTCAGCCTGCCTTGCTAACTGCCTCACATCTGGTATCTAGCACCCCAACCATATGCCGACACCCAAAGCCAATGTGCATGTTCCCATTTCCCTCCCTTGCACGGGGTGTCTGGTCCCCTGGAATGCAGTTTGTCTCCAGATCTCTGGCTCCTGTCCCTAGTTTCCTGTCCAGATGAAGGACAACCAAGGATGGGATCTCAGTGTCTTAATCCATCCACCCAAGTTTAACTCCCCTCTGGCCTCATGCCATGCTCGAAATGATCCCTTCTCCAGGCCACTCCTCCAGCTCACTGAAGCAGGCACAGTAAGGGGATTAGGGAGGAGCTGGGGGTCTTCTGGGACCATCAGAAGAAGATGGGACCAGTCCCTTGCCTGGGGAGACATGCAGAAAGAGCTCCTGAGGGTTGGGCAAGGCCTGGTTGCTCCCCACAGAACTGTCCTCTGCTGCCCTCTTGCACTCTCCCACCTCCCCCACCCCTGTCCTGACCCCCTAGATCCTGCCTGTCCACCTCAACAGGCATGGAGACTCAGTCAGCTCCCACAGCCGGCCTCCCTTTTTTTTCCCCCTTTCCCAAGACAAATAATTAACTTCAGACTCCCAGATTCCAGGACGCCTCTTCCCCCACTGTCGCTTGCAGGAATTCCTCCCAGGGCCATAGCAGGAAGCCCCCTCACACTCCTGGAAACCCCTGCCTCAGCTTCCATGCTCCCCCCACCATCCTCCCTCCAACCATGAGGTAGACTGAGGCTTGCCCTAAAAGGCAAAGCACCCCAAAACAGCCTGGGAGAAGCAGCCCCAGGCCCCTGCCCAGTCCCTTAGCCTGAGCTGAGCCAGAGATGGGGTCCTGACTGGCCGGTCCCCAGGACCTTGGCGACCTGACTTACCTCCCTGCGGCCCCAGGGCCAGCGCCAGGCTCCCGAGCTGCAGGACTAGGCGCCGCAGAGCGGCCCCGGTCCCCGCCATGCTCCCTCTGCCTGGCTGGCTGTGGTCGCGGCTCAGCAGGCGCTGGGGGAGGCGGGGGTGGGGAGACACCAGGCCGCCTCCCACCAGTCTTTGTTCAGGGAGGGCGCCTGGCGTCCATCATCGAGCATGGAGGCGCGCCTCAGACAGCCCCTGCCCCTGTCCCGTCTGACCCCGGCCCTGCAACGGCCCCCAGAGAGCAGCTCAGCCCCGCCCAGCAGGAAGCAGCATATGATCCAGGAGGAGACCCTGAAAATAAACAAAAAGTCATCACGCTCCGGATTCAGGACGGCCCACGGGTCTCCCTACTCCCTTGGGTTACCCCATGTGCCCAGGGGTTCCCAATTCTAGCCTTTCCTGCCTCCCACCTCTTACAAGAGAAACAGTGTTGCTGAGAAGGTTGGCCTCAGACTCCGCTGAGTTCAAATAACCCATCAGCAGATTCTACGTGTCCTTAGACAGATGCAGATCTTCTTTGAGCCTCAGTTTCTCTGTTTGTAAATTGGGGATCACAATATTTACCTTAGAGATTTACATGAGGACTAGGTGAGATTACATATATAAAGAATTCCATATGGAAAGTGCTCAATAAAATAATGAATAATAACAACAGGTGCTACTCCAGGTCTCTGAAATCAAGGGCACCCAGTGGTCACCGCCTTTCTCCACTTTCACGTTTCCTTCCTGGGCACCACTCACCACCCCTACCCACCTCAGAAGCCCGAGACCCTAAATGCCAAGGCCTCCCTTGGATGACTGGTCCTGGTCTGATTTTCCAGCTCTTGAGCTCTGGCCCAGCCTGTGGGTGAGCCTGGGCAGAGGGCAGGGCTGTCCCTGGACTCAGTAGGTGGAGGGGGCCCAAGGGAGGAAGTGAGAAAAACTGTCCACGTGGGCCCATAAGGCTGGGAAACTCATCAGCACAGCTGGGAAGCAGAGGGAGGTTGGGAATCGGGCCCCAAGCTCACAGGCCAAGAGGGCCATGGGGGAGCAGAGCTGTAAACCCTGCTAAAGCAGGCTCCCTCCCTGCCACAAAGTCTGGCAGTTCAGAAGCCATCCCCTTCCCCCAGCCCATCTGCATGGTTCTTAGGGCCTCAGTAAAGAGAGGGCAGCTTCTTTCCACAGAGCTGAGACCTGACCCCAGCCGGCCCCCAGCTGGGGTCACAGGAACCAGGGAAACCTTGGGCCAGCAGACCAGAAAAAAGAACAAGGAAGTAGCAGCTTTATTCCCACCAGTTTTAAGAAAAATGGTTTCTGCTTATTGGGCGCCTGTTATAAAGCAAGACCCCTGGGAGGCTGGCGGATGGAGAGGTTAAAAGTACCAGCTCTGGTGTGGGCGCCAGGTCGAGGCCTCGATCTGATGCTTCTTGTTGTGGGTCCTTAGGCAGGTCATTTAACTTCTCCAGGGCTACTTTGCCTTCTCTGTAACAGGTAGAGTTAATAGCACCGCAAGTGTTTGTGAGGCTCAAGTAAATCCATGCCATCCCTGGCACATAGGAATGAGCTCTAATTACTTCTCTAGTGTTATCTCTGATAACACAGCATGGGGTGCCTTTAGCTCCATTTTACAGGTGAGGAATCTGAAGTCACACTGGAGCCTGGATTCAATGCCATGTCCTCGGGACCCCAGCCCACACTGACCCCTGGTCACACGCCTGACCCCACCCTTGGCACAGCCCTACCCAACCTCTGCGACAAGGTGCTCAGGTTTCCGGTAGCTTTGGGGGGTGTCATTTTTTCCTAGAGTCAAAGAAGGAGAACTTGTCAGGACTTGCCTCCTCATACCTCACTCCCTGTAAATTCCCTCATCCCCAGGAGCCCAAGCTTCCCAGCCATCCCTCCTCACCCAGACTCTCAGCTGTCTGCTGCTCTGTGGATCCCCTAATCTGCCCCTCCCCCTGCCCCTGCCCACCTACAGCATCCCCTACAGTCCCACCACCTGCCTCCTCTACGCCATCAGAGCAGCTGAATACTGCTGGAGAAAATCTAACCACCGGGTGAGATTTCACCTCAAATTCACCACTACAGACCTCCGGGGACACTCAGCACTTACAAATCCCTGGTAAATCCATTGTCCCATCCCTGAGAGGACTACTTCTCACCCTCTCCTGTCTCCTTAATTTTTCAGTGGCTCTGGCCTTGCCCGCTATGATCTTGGCAACTCATTGAAACTTTCAAAGTCCCAGGTTCCTCCCCGGTGCTGCGGGTATAGTCTAGTAGCAGAGTTGTTGTAGGGTCTTCTTAGCCTGGGTTCCCCAGAAAGCACAGCCTGAGACAAAGGCTTACATGAAAGATTATTTTGGAATCTAAACCCAGGGAGCAGGAATGCAGGGTAGGGAGAGTGAAACAGGGAAGGATAGAGAGCCCATAAAAGGATTCATTATGGAGTTGGCCATGGCCACGGGTTTCAATCCCCACAATAATCGGAGAGGACCATGTGAAAGCGGCTCAGGACAGTCCACCAGGGGCAGGAAGTAGAAACACTTAGCCATCGGCATCGGTCCCCGGGGGTCCAGGTGGCCCCATGGGTCCATAGCTGCCCCTATTATGCGTGAGTGAGAGCTCAAGTGGCTTCCCGAGGGTATCCACTGCTGTGGCCTCAGAAACTCCAAGGCGAGAAGGGAGAAATTTGCAGCCAGGGCCCGAGGCCTGACGCTGTCAGCATGCACCTGTGTGGAGCTGCCTGCGGCCTGCGTAGAACTTGAATAAGAGGTGTGGCTGAGAGGGTTTGCACAAGAGGTGTCCAACGCAAGGTGTTAAATGGGATCATGCACATAAAAAACGTTTTATAGTGCCTGGCACATTTTAAGCACCCAAAATATATTATTACTTTTATTGTCATAATCATCATCTCTCCCTGAGGCCCAACCTGAAAAGCCAATATTAACATTCCTTTATCTGCAACAGAAGGTAGAGAAGCTTCTAGAAAACTCACTCTATGACATAAAATCCCAGGGCTCTAAGGAAAGGGTGTTCCTTTGCAGAGGCATTTGAGTTCCACTGTGAGCCTCCTCCATGCCGGACACTGTTCTAGATCTGGGGATACAGCCATGAGCGAGACGGGGTCCTTAGCTGTGACGGCCAAGGGCAGGGGCAACGGGATTCCTGGCAGAGGGAAAGGCACGAGCACAGGCCTGCAGGTGCACGTGGGTGCAGGTGGTGTCTGGCTTGGAATAAAGGGCTCACGAATCTGTGGGGGCCAGTGCAGCCAGCTGCAGCCTCCTGAGCACGAAGCAGACTTTTCTTTAGAAAAGTCTTTAGCTAGAGAAAGAAGGAAGGAATGCCTTGGGGTCCACACTGGAGTCCTCACTCGGCACAGATGGCTGCATGTAGGAGACCGATGGTTCCCTTACAGGATCTGTGGGCTGCAGGGGCACGTGTGGCACGGGAGCATGTGGTGCTATGTGGGGTCCCAGAAAGGGCCCAGAGGTCAGAGGCAGTCCCACCGCTCACTGACTGCGCTGGCAGCTTTATCTGTTTTCTTCCCTCCCGTTCTCATCTGTCCCCCTCTGCCCCCTACAGCCTGCACCACTCTGGGTCTGCTTGCCCTCTGGCTTCCCGTTGGTTCAGCCACTGAGAGGCAGCAGCAGGGGGCTGGCTGGTGGCCAGGAGAACAGAGTGCTTGGCTGTTTCTTCCCAGGCCTCCTCTTGCTGTCACTGGGCTCCTGGGGTAACACTCTCCTTCCCCTGGTCCCTCGGTCCAAAGGGTGGCCCCGGCTTCCCACTTTTGTTAATTTCCAGGTGCCGGCATCCCTTATTGATTCTCTTAGCCATGTCTGCAGATCTGTAAATAGTCCCTTCTTTAATTTCTCTCTGGCTAAACCCTTTTGAGGGGAATTCCCTTTTCTGCTGGGTCCTTGGCTCATAGGCTAACCTCAACCATTTACTCTACAAGGTTTCCTGAGCCAACATCTTTCACGTGTAAAATGAAGTTATATCCCCTGCCTCGTGCTGGGAGGGTTCAAGGAGACAAGGCGCGCATAGCATGCGCCTGATGTATGCCTAGCACCTGGCCCCAGCCTAGGTCACTTTCCGTGCCTTACCTCCAGGGGTCGCAGCCACTAGAAGCAGGCTGGTTTTCCCTCAGATTTGGTGGCTGGGAACCAAAGGTCACTGTGGGGAGGGAGAGATGGGGTTGGGAAGTAAGGAAGCTTTTCCACTTCATTTGATATTTTTTCAAATTACAACCGCCGTGACAATTGAGGTAAAATACTCCTCCCACCCCGATGTAACCCATGGTGATCCCTTGGGTGTCCTTCCACACCCTTCACCTGCTCACACAACCTGTGTGTGCCACGTAATTGAGGTCAGAGGTGGCATTTTGGAATGGGCTGCACAGGGTCCCCACCCCCACCGCCACGTCCCCACAATCCTTGTCAGCTTGCAAGCTGGGGATGTGCTGTTTATCATAGACCTGGGATTCTCCTTCCTCCACACATATCCCAGAGACTGGCTACCCCTCCCCCAAATTCAGGCAAATTAGCCCACCAGTCCCCCTTCCAGGAGGGGCCCCTTTCCTGGGCCTTAAAAAGCTCAGCAGATGGATCCACTCCTTGGATATCCCAGCACCACGCCAAGCTACAGCATACCTGCTGACATGCAAGACGTCTGTCCACACACCTGACCCACTACTGCTCCCAGGTTAATACACACAGTGGGAACCTAATGTTTCCTTGTCAGATTGTGCCTGCTGGGATTTTAAGAGTGCATGTACATTTTTTGGTTTAGCTGTGTTTTGGGAACAGAGAAGAGGCTCTGGCCACTGAATCACCATATCAGAGCCCCAGCCTGGGGGGTGGACACAGAGGATTTGGGGTGAAATCACAGAGTGAGTCCAAGCCTCCAGTTCTGCAGCCTGGTCATATCTAACACGATAACCCCACCCTACAGTTTAGAGGCACACAGGACCTTAGACAGGGGCTGAGGTGGGTGTGCACATTGGCTACCGTGAAGGGGAGAGGCTAGTAGATCTAAACCACCTGGGCCATCTTGAGGCACCCAAAGTCCTGCCACCCAGTGGTGACCTCAGGCCCCCTTCCCTTTTTTAACGGCTTTATTGAGATACAATTCACATACCATATAACTGGGCCATTTAAACTGTACAAGCTGAGAGCTTTTAGTGTATTCACAGAGTTGCACAACCATCACCACAACTGATTTTCATCACTACAAACAGAAACCCTCTGTCCTTCAGCAGTCATCCCTCACTTCCCATTATTCCCCACCCCAGCCCTAAGAAACTGCTCGTCTACCTTCTGTCTCTAAGGATTGCCTATTCCAGACATTTCCTATAAATGGAATCACACCATATGTGGTCTTTTGTGACTGGCTTCTGTCACTTAGCATGGCATTCTCAAGCTTCACCCACGTTCTGACATGTGTTGGAACTTCATTCCTCTTCACTGCCAAGCCGTATTTCATTGTGTATCTACACCTCACACGTTATTTATCCATTTGTCACTTGATGAACATTTGGGTTGTTTCCACTTTGGGGTTATTATGAATAATGCTGCTATGAATATTCATGGACAAGTTTTTGTGTAGATATTTGTTTTCATTTCTCTTAGGCCTATCCCAAAGAGTAGAATATCTGTATCATATTGTAACTTTATGTTTAACCTTTTGAGAAATAGCCAAACTGTTTTCCACAGGGCTGTGTCATTTACATCACCACCAGTAGGGTGTCAGGGTTCTGATTTTTCCACATCCTTGCCAACACTTGTTATTTTCTATCTTTTTGATACAGCCATCCTAGTGAGTGTAATATGGTCTGTCATTATGGGTTTTTTGTTTTTGTTTTTTTTTTTAAGATTTATTATTTATTTATGTATTCCCCCCTTGCTGCTTGTGCTCACTGTGTCTATTTGCTTTTGCGTTTTTCTGTGTCTGCTTGTCTCCCTTTTGTTGGGTCATCTTGCTGCGCCAGCTTACCACACTGTGTGGGCCGGCTTGCCTTCACCAGGAGGCCCCAGGAATCGAACCCAGGGCCTCCCATATGGTAAATGGGAGCCCAACCAATTGAGCCACAGCCGCTTCCCTGTCATTATGGTTTTGATTTGCATTTCCCTAATGACTAATGATGTTGACATCTTTTCATGTGCTTATTAGCCATTTATATATCTTTGGAGAAATGCCTATTCAAATCCTTTGCCCATTTTTTAATTGGGTTGTCTTTTTATTATTCAGTTGGAAGAGTTCTCCATATATTCTAGAGGCAAGTCCCTTATCAGATATTGATTTGCAAACTTTTTCTCTCATTCTTAGGGCTGTCTTTCATATTTTGCAGCACAAAAGTTTTAAATTTTTATGCAATTCAAGTTATCTATTTTCCCTTTTGTCATTTGTACTTTCACACCAAGAAACAAGCCATTCACTAATTCAAAGTCATGAAGATACACTCCTGCTTTCTTCTAAGATTTTAATAATATTAGCTCTCACATATAAGTCTTTGATCCTTTTTGAATAAGGTATGAGGTAGGAGTCCATCTTCATTCTTTTGCAGTCAATAGCCAGTTATTCAGCACCATTTCTTGAAAAGACTGTTCTTCTCCATTGAATGGTCTTGGCATCCTTATTGAGAATCAGTTGGTCATAAATGTGCAGGTTTATTTTTTGACTCTCAATTCTATTCCATTAATCTTTACGTCTATTCTTTTTTTTTTTTTTTTTTTTACCGGGAGGTCCTGGGAATCGAACCCGGGTCCCTCCATATGGGAGACGGACGCCCAACCAGTTGAGCTACATCCGACCCCTCCACGTCTATTCTTATGCCAGTACCACACTGTTTTGATTACTGTAGCTTTGTTGTAAGTTTTGAAATTAGGAAGTGCAAGTCTTCCAACTTTTGTTCTTTTTAAAGATTCTTTTGGCTATTCTCGGTCCCTTGAATTTCCATATGAATTTTGGGATCAGTTTATCAATTCTGCAAAGAAGCCAGCTGGGATTTTGATAGAGATTGCACGAATCTGTAGATAAATGTGGGGAGTGTTTTAGTTTGCCAGGGATGCTATAATAAAATACTAAAAACTGCTTGGCTTAAATGACAGGAATTTATTGGCTCACAGTTTGGAGCCTAGAAGTTTAAAATCAGTGTCGGCGGGGGCGGATGTGGCTCAAATGGTTGGGCGTCCGTCTCCCATATGGAGGAACCCGGGTTCGATCCCCGGGACCTCCCGGTAAAAAAAAAAAAAATCAGTGTCGGCAGGATCAGGCTTTCTCCAAAGTCTACAGCATTCTGCTGGTGGCTTGCTGGAAACCCTTGGTGTTCTTTGGGTTATAGAGAAAGCTCTGCCTTTAGCCCATGGCCATCTGTCTTCTCTCTCCTCCTCTGGCTTCTAACAGGATGAGGAAGTTCCCTTCTATTCCCAGATTGTTGAATGTTTTTTTTATCATGAAGGCCTGTTGGATTTTGTCAAAGGCTTTTCTGCATCTATTGAAAGGATTGTGTGGTTTTTGTCCTGTATTATATTGATATGGTGAACTACATTAATTGATTTTCAGGTGTTAAATGAACCTTGCACTCCTGGGATAGATCCCACTTGTTCATGGTGTATAATTATATATGTTGTTGGATTTGGTTTGCTAGTATTGTATTGAGGATTTCTGTACCTATATTCATAGGAAATTAGCCTCTAGCTTTCTTTTCTTGTGATATCTTTATCTGATTTTGGCATCAGAGTAATACTGGTCTAATAAAATGAGTTAGAAAATGTTTCTCCCTCTCCTGTTTTCTGGAAGAGTTTCTGATGAATTGGTATTAATTCTTCTTTATTCCCTCCTCTCCCCCAAGATGGGTCCCTCGTCTGCTTGCTTGTTGTTTCTGCTCATTGTCTGTTCATTGTTTTTGGCTCACTGCCTGCTCATTGTCTGTTGTTTCTTCTTTAGGAGGCACTGGAAACTGAACCCGGTACCTCCCATGTGGGAGGCAGGCACCCAATTGCTTGAGTCACATCTGCTCCCTGCTTATTTGCTTTTGCTTGCTGTCTGCTCATTGTTTGCTCATTGTCTTTTGCTCATTGTCTCCTCATTGTTTTTGCTCAATATCTGTTCTTTGTTTGTCTGTCTTCTTTAGGAGGCACCAGGAACTGAACCTGGGACCTCCCATGTGAGAGGTGGCTGCCCAACTGCCTGAGCTATATCCGCTTTCCCCTTAATTCTTCTTTAAATGTTTGGTAGAATTCACCAGTGAAATCATTTGGACCTGACATTTTCTTTGCAGGTATTTTATTATTATTATTAATTCCATCTCTTTACTTGTTAAAGATCTATTCTGATTGTCTATTTCTTCTTGAGTCAGTTTCAGTAGTTTGTGTCTTTCTAAGACTTTATTCATTTTATCTTAGTTATCTAGTTTATTGGCATACAGTTGTTTATGGTAGTCCTATATCTCTCTTTTATTTCTGTAAGGTTGTTAGTATATGTCCCCTCTTTCATTCTGATTTTATTTTATTTGAGTGCTCTATCTCTCTCTCTCTGCCCCCCTCTCAATTTGTTTTATTTTTTCCCTTCTGGATATCTAGTTAAAGATTTATCAATTTTGTTTATCTTTCAAAGAACCAACTATCTTTCAGTTTCATTGATTTTCTCTACTGTTTTTCTGTTCTTTGTTTATCTCCACTCTTTATTATTTCCTCCTATCTGAATCCTTTGGGCTTACATTGCTCTTCTTTCTTCTAGTATCTTAAGGTGGATACTTAATTTTATTGATTTGAAATCTTTTAAATGCAGATAAATTTCCCTATGAGCACTGTTTTAGCTGCATCCCATAAGTTTTGGTATTTGTGTCTTCATTTTCATTCATCTCAAGGTATTTTCTAATTTCCCTTGTTATTTCTTCTTTGATCCATTAGTTAATTAGGAGTATGCTTTTAATTTCCACATATTTGAGAGTTTCTCAAAAATTTTCCTGTTATTGATTTCTAATTTAATTCCATTGTGGTCAGAGAACATACTTTGTATATTTCTATCCATTCAAATTTGTTGAGACTTTTTTATGGCCTAGCATATGGTCTGTTCTGAATAATGTCTCGGGCACTTGGGAAGAATGTTGTGGCAGTTTGGGATTATTTTATGAATCCCAAAAAGAGAAAGATTATGTTTATAAACTAATCTATCCATCTCAGTGTGATACCGTTTGATTGCATTAAATGCAGCTGAGGTGTCTTTGATTAGGTTATCTGTTAGGACTGCTTTGAGGGCTTTTTTCCACGTCTTCTTTTTTTATCTTATTTTTATAATTTGAGAGCTTTTTTGATGTGACCATGTCAGTAAACTGTGACTCAGGTTTAGTCTTTATCCCCTTGGTGGATTTGATATAAACTGACACTCACTTAAGGAGACACACAGGAAGAGAGAACTCTGTCATTTTTTGATCCTGCCATGTGACAGAAAGAAGAAGGCTCAAACAGTTAAAGCCCAGGGGAGAGATGAACCATTTTGCCTGGTAGCTTACAACTGACCTTGGAAAGGGAGCTGAGACTGGTATTGGAGGCTGGGAAAGAAACAAGCCCTATGCCAGGAGACATAGGACTTCACTTCAGCACAAAGCCTCAAGAGACTGGGCCCATGGAGCTTCAAGAGGAAGAGGAAGCCCAGAGGGGAAGGCAGGGACCAGTCAAAGATCAGCAACTGTCTTGCTTCAACATGTGGCAATTGACTTTGGTGAGAAAGCAACCCTGAGTTGGACTTTTTATGACCTTGTAACTGTAAGCTTTTACCCCAAATAAATCCCCTTTATAAAATCCTTTGGCAGACTGTGATGGTTAGGCTAATGTGTCAACTCAGCCAGGTAATTGTGTCCAGGTGTTAGGTCCAGCAAGCACTGGGCTAATTGTAATACAAGGACATTTAGGGACTTTTAGTCACCAGTGAGATTACTGCATAGATAGCTGATTACATCTACATCAATCAGGGAGATTGCCATCAGCAATGGGTGACACTTTTATCCAATCAGTTGAATGCCTTAAAAGGGGAAATGATGTCAACATTCAGAGAGAATTTCCCAGCTTGTCTTTGGACAGCCAACTTCTCCCAGAAACTCATCAAGGACCTTTCACTGGACTCTCATCGAGTCCCTGGTTTGCAGCCTGCCTGCAGAACCTGGACTTGTGCATCCCCACAGTCGCATGAAAGACTCTTATAAAATCTCATATTATTGACAGTTATCTCCTGTTGATTCTGTTTCCCGAGAGAACCCTGACTAATACACAGACTAACACAAACGTATATTCTGTTTTTGGGTTAAGTGTTCCATAGATGTCTGTTAGGTCTAGTTGATTTTTAGTGTTGTTTATGTCTTCTATTTTCTTGTTGTTATTCTGCTTTTTTCTAGCCACTATTGAAAGTGGAGTATTGAAGCCTGCAACTATTATTGTTGCACTGTCTATTTTTCCCTTCAATTCTGTTAGTTTTTGCTTAATGTATTTGAGGCATATATGTTTATAATTGTATCTTCCTGATGGCTTGACCCTTTTATCATTACAAAATGTCCCTCTTTATCTCTAGTAACATTTTTTGTGCTTTAAAATCTATTTTGTCTGATGTTAGTATGGCCCGTCCACATTTCTCATGGTTGCTGTTTGCATGATATATCTTTTTTCATCCTTTTACTTTCAACCTATTTTCATTTTTTTTTTTTTTTTTTACCTATTTTCATTTTTAATCTAAAAGTGTGTCTCCTGGGGGTGGATGTGGCTCAAATGGTTGGGCGTCCGTCTGCCATATGGAGGGACCTGGGTTCGATCCCCGGGACCTCCCAGTAAAATAAAAAATAAAAAAAAATTAAAAAAACAATTGTAAAAAAAAAAAAAAAAAAAGTGTGTGTCTCCTGTAGATAGCATATAGTTGGATCTTGTTTTTTTATCCAGTCTTTCAGTCTCTGCCTTTTGATTGGAATATTAAGTCAATTGACATATATTATTGACATATTTGGATTTATGTCAGCCATTTACTTTTTGTTTCTTAAATGTCTCATGTCTTTTTGTTCTTCTGTTTCTCCTTTATTACTGTCTTTTGCAGTAAGTGAATATTTTCAAGTGTAACATTTTAATTCTTTTAATTACTTTTTTACTATATATTTTTAGTTATATTCTTAGTGGCTTTTCTGGGGTTTACCATATTATTTATTATTGACTTCTTAATTGATCAGAATCTACTTCAGATTATACTACTTTAATTCCAGGGAGATATAGAAACATCTCAGGTTCCTTTTTGAAAGTTCAGTGGTAGATCTACAGTTTTTAATAAGGTAGAATTGAAGCCTGAGGGGGCCTAGGGAAACTGAGATAAAAAAGGAGGAACCCAGGTCCCAGTTTTCCACAATGACCCAAGGAGTGTCCTTGCATGCAGAAGAGTATGAAGCCAGTCTAAGGATAGTTAAAGAAGAGTATTAGAGTACACATGAGGTTATAGGCAATCTCCCTGGAAAGGTGGGTGGTAGACCCTGAATACACCAGGGCACCCCCACTCTGTACCAGGGGCACCAGAGAGGAGGGGATATTGAAGCTCATGCTAAGTATCTATCCCCCATGTTAGCTGAGAGAGAAAAGGACCCTAGGGCTTCTCCGCTAATATGCTCAGAGCAGAGAAACCTGAGACTTCAACACAGGTGTGTGTGGGGTAGGGTGGGGTGTAGGGAGGAGTACTCTGGCAGGTCCCTTCCTGCCCGCACCTCCACCGTGGGCCAGGTCAGGAAAGTGGGAAGGGCTGAGGGAAGGACTGGGGTCTGTCTTAGTTTGCCAAAGGTCTGCAAATGCAAAGTACCAGAAATCTGCTGGCTTTTATAAAGCAGATTTATTTGGGGTAGAAGCTTATAGTTCCAAGGCCACAAAAAGTCCAAACTGAGGCACCATCAGAGACGCCTTCTTACCAAAGTCAACTACTGTTGATCCTTGTGTGTTGCTGTGCGGTGAAGCAAGATGGCTGCGGATCTCTGCCCAGCTTTCTCCTTCCCCTCCGAGCGTCCTCTCTCAGGCTCAGCTGCTCTGCTTTCTTCTCAATTTCAGCTGCAAACTGGCATGGGGCTTGTCTCTTTCCTGGCCTCCTATATCAGTCTCTGCTGTTCTGCTCTCTTCCCAAACTCAGCTGGAAGCTTTCAGGTAAATGGCTCTTCCCTCCCCAGGGCCTCAGCTGTTTGAGCCTTCTCCTTTCTGTCACATGGTAGGATTGAAAATGGCAGAGCTCTCTCTCCTTGTGTCTGTCTGAGTGAGTGTCAGTTTATATCAGACACAGCTAGGGGATGAGGACTCAACCTGAGTCCTGTCTCACCGATGTAGTCCAATGAAAAGCCTTACAGCAATCTTAACAGGTAACCTGATCAAAGACCCCTCAGCTGAATTTAATGCAATCAAAGGCTATCACACCCAGAGGAATAACTTCATTTACAAACACAATCTTTCTCTTTTGGGGATTCATAAAATAATCTCAACCTGCCATGGGGTCTTTAGGGGAATCTGATTAGAGTCTTTATTTAGGAGGGACAATTTTCTATCTTCTGAGACCACCAGCACTTGACAAGAAGGAGCTACAACCTCAAAGGGGGAGAAGCTACCTAGTACATGGAAGGATACATGTCAGACTCATCATGTTCAGCCCGGGACTGGCTTTTGGCCCTGTCCAGCTGCCCAAGACCAGCCCTTCTACACAGGGCCAGTCTGCTCAACTCCTAGGGCATAAGACTCCCACCCCCACTGTCCCCTCACTCCCAGGGCTGCCAGGGGAATTCCGTCCCCCAGCAAGTGTGGAACTGTGTTGATTTACATCTTTTTTTTTTTTTTTTAAGAGGTACTGGGGGTTGAACCCAGGACCTCGTACATGGGAAGCAGGTGCTTAACCACTGAGCTACATCCACTCTCCGATTTATGCTCCTGCCCCAGCCTCACATATGGGCCCCGGAAAGCCCCTAGCAACAAGGAGAACTGCTTTCCTACTCAGGGAAACAGAGGAGCCCCTGGGAACACGATGAGAATTGCCTGTGGGTCTGGTATATACATGAGGTCCTGCCTCAGGCTTAGAAGTCTGGTCAGTTTTCCAGAAGGGCAGTGGAGGTGAGGCCCTTTCCAGACCTCGGAGCCCTAGTGCATTTGCACTGGCCTCTGCACATCTCGTTGGCCCAGCCTCCTTGCCCCAACACTCCCTGCTCCATCACAGTGTGCAGGGGGCTCCTAAGCCCACCCAGTCCCACTTTCTACATAGGTAGCTACTCTTTCTTCCCATGAAAGGAAGCCCCTCACCTCCCAGCCTCACTCAGACTCCACCTCAAACACCCCCAGGCTCAAGCACTTCCAGCCCTGTCCTTGCTCGATGCCAGATGGTGTCCTGTCTGTCCAGGGCCCACTGCTTACTCTTCCAGGACCAGAGACCCTCCTGGGTGTCTTCACCCACCCTCGGAGCTGTCAGCTCTGACTCCTGAGTAGTTCCAGAGTTCCCTCCCAGTAACTCGGAGGAGAGACTGAGTTGGGGGCAGGACCAATAGGTGGGGGCAGGGAGGAGTGGGAACTGCCAGCAGCTGAAGAAGCAGCCACTTCTCCAATGCCCTCAGGAAAACGCCTAGCCCCTGGGTTCCAAGCAGGAGCCTGAGTTTGCATTCCAGGCCCACATCATCCTGCTCCCTGGGCTCCCTCAGTGACCCCAATCCCAGGAGTGTGTGAGAGGGAGGAGAGGGGGTTGGTGAGGCAGCTCTCCAATAGGCAGCAGCCTCCTCCTGACCCTCCAAAGCAGCTCTGCTTAGAAGCAGTGATGCCCGGGGCTACCTGGATAGGACAGGAACACAGTATGGATGCCATCCTCTGGAAAGGTCCTGGGCAAGCAGAGGGTGTGGCAGGAAAATTGCCTGAGGAAGGATGTTGGACCAAGGAGCAGGGCTGGAGTGTTCGGATGGCCACATGGTGGCGCCAGTGAGCAGTATGGGAGCAGCAGCTTCGATGCAGCTCTGTCGGACTGCACAGCTCTTGGAATCATTTCAGATTTTCTGAGTCAGGACAGATGCCCCCGCCCAGAAAAATGTCTAGGCAGCCGTGCCTAATACAGATCCATGTCTGAGCTGAATTGTGACCCCTCAAAAAGATATGTTTAAGTCCTAACCTCCCCGTGCCTGTGAATTTGACTTGATTTGGAAATAAGGTGTTTACAGATGGGAGCAGGCTAAGATGAGGTCATAATGGAGGAGGGTGGGCCCTAAACCCCACAAGACTAGTGTCCTTATCAGAAGAGGAGAGGACACACAGACACACAGGGAGAGAGGAAGGCCATGAGAAGAGGGAGGAAGAGATTGGAGTGATGTGTCTGCAAGCCACGGAATGCCAAGGATGCCGGCACCCTCCAGAAGCTAGAAGAGGCCAGGAAGGAGCATTCGGAGGGAGAGTGGCCTGCTGACACCTGGATTCGAACTTCCAGCCTCCAGAACTGTTTTAAGGCACCCAGTTTGTGATCATTTGTTACAGCAGCCCTAAGAAACGACTACCGGCCTTCACTGTGGAATTTTCCTTCTTCTGGTGCTGAGACACTCAAGCCATGGGACAAGAGTTGGTGGGCAGTGGGGGGTGGCAGGGTGCGAGGGGCCAGGATGGTGCTGGGACTCTCTTCCCTGGGGAGGGCAGCAGGAGCCAGGCTCTGTGACTTGTAACGGTGATGCTGGTTGCTATGGTGAGCTGCCCCAGGTAGGAGCACCCACTCCATGGCCAGGGTGGGGTATCTGGGCGATCTTGACCTAAACTCAAGGCCTTGAAGGGCTGGGGTGGCAAGTAAGGCTCATCTCTTGTGCCACAGCTTGGTGCTGGCTGGCTGGAGCACCATCTGGAGAAGGATAGGGAGGCCAGCCCAGGCTCAAAGGGAAGTGCTCATGACCTATTAATAGTGTCTGCCATGAAGTGGGGCAGGGGTGGTGGCACGTGTGCTTGTGGGTTTGGTCTCTTGATGGGCATGAGGGAGGGACTCCTAGGACCCAGAAGCAGAAGCAGGGCCCCAAACTGAGGACTTTGGGGGTCAGAGTTCAGCCCCTGGCTGGGGTGGGGGACAGAGCTGAAGCACAGTGGTGGGAGGGCACCCTGTAACCCTCACCCAGTTATGCTCAGCCTCGGCACCCACCATCCACTAGTGGGAGGTGCTGCCTGCCAAGCCCTGGACCAAATGCCCCCAGGGCTTGTGCCCAGGCAGAAGTGGGGCTTAGGATGTTTGAGCACCCACCAAAGAGACTCCTCAAGCGGAGACCTACCCTAGGCCCCTGGCCTCTCACCCCGACCCTCACCCCAATCCCAGTGCTGGCTCCTGGCCCCAGAAAACTTGAGCGCTCATGAGACCTTGAGGTTTGAGCGTCACCACCTCTCTGCCTCTGTACCCTCGGACAGTCAAGGCCAGTGCACCCACACCAGCCTCCGTCAACCCCCCAACCCCACTGGGGATGGGCAGAGTGCAGGAGAGGTGAGAAGTGTTTTACAAGCAGCCTGGGACCTGCATTTGGGGTTGACCCAGAATGCACAGGTGCCCTGCATGGTACCGACTTCTCCCCGGCCTCCCTCTCCCTCCCCACCAGCCGCCACCCAGCCCTGCCCCCAGGGCACTCTGAGAACATGGGGGGCCCAGGCCAGGCTCTGCTTCCCACCCCAGGAGGCAGGCACCAGGGAACCTGGCGGCTGTGGAAGTGCTGCACCTCACCAACCAGGTGACAAGTCCCTTGGTCTCCACCTCTGCCTGGGTCCCCGGGGCAGTCAGGGAGCCTGGTGGAGGTCACCAACACTCTGGAGACAATGCTGAGCCTCCCAAGAGCAGGGAGGATGCCAGGAGAGGACCAGCAGGATGGCTTGAATATGGACAACTTGAAGCCAGAAGAGCCAGGCTGGGTTGGAGAGAGGGAGGGACAGAGAAGCTAGGAGCCAGCCACCAACTTCTCCTCCTGGTGAAAGACATTTCCTGGACCTGTTATCTTTTTCTTCCTTCCTTCCTTCCTTCCTTCCTTCCTTCCTTCCTTCCTTCCTTCCTCCCTTTCCTCCCTTTCCTCCCTTTCCTCCCTTTCCTCCCTTTCCTCCCTTTCCTCCCTTTCCTCCCTTTCCTCCCTTTCCTCCCTTTCCTCCCTTTCCTCCCTTTTCTCCCTTTCCTCCCTTTCCTCCCTTTCCTCCCTTTCTTCCCTTTCCTCCCTTTCCTCCCTTTCCTTCCCTTCTTCCTTTCTTTCTTAGATTTTATTTTAGACTTACTTGAAGAGTTCTTTAAGATCTCTTTGTCATATATCACTCTTTTGCTCACCTAAAAAGGAAAATACTAACTAAATAAAGATATTTGTCTTCTGAATCACTTTAAAACATTTTTATTTACTTTTAACTTAACCTACACTACAATCCACTCGTCCTAGCATACAGTTCTGTGAGTTTTGGCAAATGCATAGAGTCATGGAAGCACCACCACCATGAAGATCCAGAACAGTCCTACTGCTTTCTTTTTACAAATGAGGACACTGAGAGTCAGAAAGGTTAGATGAGCTGCCCAAGGTCACACAGATCCTGAACCCAGGTTGTTTGACTCCAAAGTGATAAAATGTCACTTCTGGTTAGTGGTTCAAATCCCAGCTCCTCATTTTATTAGGTGCTGTGTGTCTTTGGCTGAACTGCCTGACCTTTCTGAGCTTCATTTCCTTATCTACAAAATGAAGAGAATACATACCTCTGACTTGTACAGTTGTTGTGAGAATCAAATATGACCCCAGTGTTGGGCACAGAGTCAGTGTCCAATAAATGCTAATGTCCTCTGCCCCCATCACTGTTAAGAGCAGGGATAGGGTGTGGGGGATGGTCTCTCAGCCTTGGCACCTTCCTGCGCCACCAATCCTGGAGGAGGGCTCTGGGACCATGGGGATGGAGGAAGGGCTGTCCTGCGTGTCACCCCCTGAAGGGCCATCCAGGTCACTTGTCTGCAGGAAATTCTGGGTGTCCAAGGAGCTGGTGAGGGCGCTGGATGCTATCATCCCACCCGACATGGACCCCATACCACCCACTTCTTCCCTCTGGGCAGGTCCTATGCTGCCCACCCACCCCCTCACCTGGGAGTACAGCCCTCACTAAGGGAGGGGCCAAGCAAGGAGGGGGCCACCCGGGGGCTGGGGCGAGGGAGGTGGGCAGCTCCTTGGAGGGAGGGAAGCCAGCAAGGGGAGCCACTCTTTGCTAACCACGTGAACTTGAACAAGTTACTCAGTTTTACTTCTCTGTAAGTGGGGATGCTAATAATACCCAGCTCACAGCGGGTAATTGTGGCAATGAAATGCAGTAACGTATGAAATGTGTTTTTCAGTGTCTAGTCTGCATCTAGGACTCATCAGCATTATTTTGCTCTATTTGCTCCTCCTGCCAGCCAGCCTGTGACCCTCTGGAACACACACCCACTCCTAGCCGCTGAGCGCATGGCCCTTCAGCCACGAGCTACAGCCTGGGTGACCTCTCCTGGTCCTTTTCCATAGCTGGGGATGGGCAGCTTACCTGCGAGGGGCCCCGCCTGCCCCATGCTCTCCTCCCTGACCTCCATGCCCCAGAACTGTAGGGGCTCCCTGGGCTCACTGTCCCCTTGCCCAGTCCTTTGGGGCACCCTTGTGAGCCTGCTACTGCACAGCAAAGCCTCCTCAGGCCAGGGGCCGTTGAGGAAGCTCCCCGTAAGCTCTGTGCTGCCTTTCCTCTTCCTGTCCCCCCACCCTCAGCCCTGGCAAAGGCCCCAGAACAATCTGTCAGCGGAAGTCAGCATCCCTGTGGCTGAGAGAGGGCAAGCGAGTAGGCTGAGAAGTCAAGGAGGCCTAACCCTGGCATGGATCACAGACACGGTGATCCATGGTCCTGCCTCCCATGTGTCCACCAGCACCCTCGCGACCCAGTCCACCTGGCACAGGGGTCTGGGTGGACCTTAGGAGTCCAGTTGGTCCTGGCCTGGAGAGATGCGAGACACCAAGGTTCTGGGACACCAGCCTGGTGAAACCCCATCCCCAGAACCCCCTCCAGTGGGCCCTGACAATCCCCTCTCCCCTGGGAGGGCCCAAGAGAGGAGCTCTGTTCAGCTACTGCCCCCCAAGAGCTCCCTCCCCTATCCCCCCCATCTGAAATGCTCAACCCTCAACCCCCTGCCGCCCACCCCTGAGGACGCCAAGGAGGGGCAGCTGGGATGACCCCCCTCACGTTAAAGTGTGGTCAGAGGGGCTCCCCTCCCCTGACCTCACCCTCCCCTCACCACTCAGCTACTCCAGGCCAGAGAGCACAATACACTCCTGGGCTGCCCCTGCCCTCCTGGACAAAGTTGAGGCCCTCAGGGTTCACCTCAGAGGGACAAGTGTCCTGTCCCAGGGAGGCCCCCTGGCCTGGTTCTAAGCTGAAGGGCTCTAGTAGGATCTGGCTGGTAAGCACTCCAGAGCCCCCGTGCCTCACATCAATGTGAGGAGCCTCGGGTGCCTGGAAGGGACCCCTCCCTTGGTGGGGAGCCTACAGACTCTGGGCTTCAACCAGGTCTGTCTTGGGACAAGAGAGGACAGCAGGGGCCCTGAGCTGGTTCCTGTGGAGCAGAGTTGGCCTCTGTCCCTGAAAGTAGGGTCCCAGTGTTCCCATGGCAGCGGCCCCGGAAGTCCCAGCTTTCCGGTTGGGCTTCCTCCTCTTCCTTTTTCTTCTTGTCCAGGAGCCTGTGTCCCACTGCAAGTTCCCCAGACAGGCAGGGGGGATGGAGCCCTGGTCCCTCTCCGTAACAGGGCCTGGGAGTGGAAAGGGAAGTGGTCTGAGCGGAAAGCTGAGCTAGGCAGATTTTAGTAGCACTTTAATCAGACAGCCGGTGGGGGAGATGAGGCTGTCTGGGGGAGGAGACCTGGTGTCTAGATGGTGAGGATGTGAGTGAGGGGCGAGGAATCAGGAGAAGGACTGACTGTCTGAGGGTTGCAAGGAGGGGCAGGGCCTGGGGCAAGTGCCCCGCAGGGTGCTGGGGAGGAGGCTAACCAGGAAGGAGGCAGAGCCAAGAAGCCCATCCAGGAGAGGACTCCTGGGGGACGAGAAAGCTTCCGCACATTTATTTTTAAAAGATGGTGAGACATCCAGGCAATAGTGAAACTCAGAATCTGAGGATTTAAATGAGAAAGAGAGGCAGGGACAGGAGACAAGCGGAGACAAGCGGGCGTTTCAGGGGACTTCCTGCTGGAGCTGTGGTCTAAGGCTAAGACGAGGGGATGGAGCCAAGCAGGGTCTCTGGGGAAGAGACCAGGTTACCCTGAAGCAAGGAGAGGAGAAGTAGCATTGGTCCTTTATTTTTATTTTTTTAAACAATTTTATTGATTATTTATTTGTTATTTATTGATACATATTAATAAAGCATACAATTAGCATTTGTTCTTAACAAAAGGGGTGAGAGAGCAAAGAGCCAGGCCTGAAAGGATGAGGGTGTCTGGGGCAGCTTCCTCGACCTCAGAGTGTGTTAAAAGAGAACAGAAAGAGCTGTGGGTTGGGAGAGGTGAGGACTCAGGTCTAGAGGCATCCGGGTGACAGTGCTGGCCAAGTGGGGGACATCCAGGTCATACCACAGAAAGCTCTGAGTCACTAAAAAAGTGGGGAGAAAGCCCAGCTGTAGCATCCCAGGCACTGATCATAAAGCTGCCACTTCTGTGTGCCAGAAGCTGCGAAATGCTCTTTACAGACAAAAGCCAGGAGGAGCGTGTTCCAGGTCAGGTCCCCTGTCACGTCCCTGCTCAAAGCCCTCCAGGGACCCTTCCCCTCACACAAAGTCGAAGCCTTTACAACAGCCTGTGAGGTCCCCACGCTTTGTCTATCTCACCCCATAGAACAGGTAGGGAGAGATTTTGGCCATTTGTTGACCGCCTTATCCTGGCATGTAGTAGGAGCTCAGTAAATATTTATTGAATTTAAGATTCACAGCCAATTTGTGACACTGATGTTAGCATTTTCACTTTATAGACAGGAGGGAAATGGGAGCTCCAAGAGAGTAAATGGATTGCTCAAGATGATACAACTCCTGAACGGTGGAGCCAGAATCTGACTCAGCTCTGATGTGATGTGATGCCAGAGCCAGTATCCAGCCAACAAAAAATGGAGAACCCTGAGAGCTCAGGCTGTAGAGGGAAGTGAGTCTCCAGGAGGCAAAGGCAGCTGCTATCTGCCCAGGCCTGCATGGAAGGGGGCTCGTCCAGAGTTGGGCAGGGGTCTTGTCCAGCTGCCCCTTGGACCGTTGTCCTCCCTCCCTACCACTCACACGGGGCTTCTTTCAGTTCCCTTTGGTGATGTGGCTCCCCACCACCACCACACGAACGCTTCTACCCAAACCAGGGGAGCATGCCTCTGGCCACACCCTCAATCTGTGGTGCCCCGGCCACTGGGAGTGAGGGGTCGGGGTACACATCTCTGCCAAGGCCTCCTGGGGCTGTGGAGCCCAGACTCAGCCTCCTGGCTTGCCATGCACCCTTGCCCCACCATGGGGAATCGGGAGTGATCACGTGAAGGTGGGGGCAGAGCCTCACTTCCCCTTTGCTTGTGCTTCCATCCACAAGCCAGCCGTGGGGAGGCAGACCAGGGGCACCCTTCAACTTGCAAAGAGACTGGAGTGCTGCTCTCTCCTGGCCTCTTCCTCCCCATGCGATGTCTCTGGCCCAGGGTGGTTCTTGGTTCAGGTTCCCCTGGTCCAGGGGAGGCAGCATCTGAGTCCAGCTGTTCCACTGCATAGCCACATCCCTGGCACCTCACACCAATGCTGCAAGCTTGGGAACATCATCTCCTTTTTACAGATGAGGGAATGAGATTCACAGGACTGCCTAAGGTCACTTAGCTGGAACACAGCAGAGATGGATGCAAGCTCCGGTGCTTAGCTCCTTCTTCTACCTGCTGGTTCTTGGTGAAAGGTTCAGAGACTCTAAGAGTGGGGCCTTACCTGAGCAAAGTGGGCAGTGGTGGGTGATGTGGAGGTAGGCGGCAGAATCCTAGGGTCTCATGGTCCCTCCGATGCTGTGTGGAGGTCATGTGAAACAAAGAAGGCTCCTCTTTTTTTTTTTTTTTTTTTTTTTTTGTGGTAACATACATACAACAGAATATTTTTCAAGAAGGCTCTTCTGGGCAATTGCTCCAGATTTATTTTCTAAACCAGCTGGTCTGGTCCGCCAGTGAAAAAAGATTCTCATTTGTGTGTGTGTGTGTGTGTGGTGGGGGGGTGTCACTCTTAATTAAATAGCAGTTTATTTTTTAAAGAAAGAAATAGAAAACAATCTGCCCATCTGCTTCCTTCCCCCCCTTTACATTTTAAACTTATGAAATAGTGAAATACTCAGGAGATACAAGTAATAAAGTAATCTACATATAGTTATATTTCCATTTTATATTACCACTTGTATTAGTCAGCCAAGGGGGTACTGATGCAAAGTACCAGAACTCTGTTGGCTCTTATAAATGGTATTTATTTGGTGTAGAAGCTTACAATCACAGGCCCTAAAGAGTTATCCAACTCAAGGTTATTTCCTTACCCAAAGTCTATTGCCACGCGTTAAAGCAAGATGGCGGGCGATGTCTGTGAGGGTTCAGCCTTCCTCTTTCCTCTTAAGGCTCTGTGGTCCCAGCTTCTTCCAATCTCACCTGTAGGCTGGCATAAGGCTCATCTCTCTTCCCAGGGCCCGTTTCTTTCCAGGCTCAGCTGCTCTGTTCTCTTCACAAGGTCAGCTGTAAACTACCAGACTCATCTCTCTCCCAGGCTGCAGGATCTTCTGTGTATCTGCTTCTCTTGCCTTCTTGATTGATTATCCCTTTATATAGCCCACCAAGGGAGCAGGGAATCAACCCTGCATGCCCTAATAACGTGATCAAATCAAAGCCCTAATCTTTTTTTTTTTTTAAACTATTTACTTTATCCATTTTAACCGCCCCCCCCCATTTGCTGTTTTGTGTCCATTCGCTGGGCAATTCTCTGTGTCTGTTTCCTGCCATCTCTTCCCATCCTCCTCCTCCAGTCTTCACTAGGATTCGATCCTGGAGATCTCTGATGTAGGAGAGAGGTGTTCTGCCACCTGCGTCACCTCGGTTCCTGGTTTTCGGAGCTTTCGGAGCATCTCATCTTGACTCTCCCCTGCGTCTCTCTCCTGTTAGGTCATCATCTTGCTGCATGGCTCCCGGCAGCTCATCTGCACACAGAGCCTGGCAGCCCATGTGCCTTCTGTATATATATATTTTATTTTACCGGGAGTTCTTGGGGATCGAACCCAGGTCCCTCCATATGGCAGATGGACGCCCAACCATTTGAGCCACATCCGCCCCCCCAAAGCCCTAATCTTAACATAATTTAATCAAAGGCATCTCAGCTGAATCTACTACAATCAAAGGGTTATCACAGTGCAAATGTTCTCGCTGTCCTGATTTTGTGATAATCAGGGTAGGCTAAACATTTGCTTTATTAGAAACCATGCATGTGTCCCCAGACCTAGTTTTTCTCCCTAGGTCTGGTTTTTAGAATGCTGGTGATAAACTAAGCCTGATTTATTATATGACCATCCTGTGTGGGAAAAGACTGTAACTTTGGGTATCTTTGGTCAACCTTAAGAGATATAGCAGGGGGACAGATGTGACTCAGGTGGTTGCACGTCTGTCTCCCATATAGAAGGACCTGGGTTTGATTCCCGGGACCTCACCGTAAAAAATAAAAAAAAGAAAAATATAGAAGGCGCGTGGGCCACCAGGCCCCATGAGTGGGTGAGGCGTCAGGCCCCGTGAGCCATGCAGCAAGATGATGACAAAACAGGAGAGTGACACAAGGGAGAGCCAAGACGAGACACACCAAAAAACCAGGAACTAAGGTGGCACAGGTGGTAGACACCTCTCGCCCACATTGGAGATTCTGAGGATCGAATCCCAGTGAAGACAGGAGGAGAAGGATGAGAAGAGAGAGCAGGAAATGGACACAGAGAGTTGTCCAGTGAATGGACACAGAAACAGCAAAAATGGGGGTGTGTGTAAAAATGGATACATGTAAATAAATAAATAAATAAATCCTTTAAAAAATGTATAGGGGAGGAAGATACGGACTATAGTTAGTAGTAATACTTTGACGATGCTTTCATGATTTGTTAACAAATGTTTCACAACAATGCAGGGTGTTTGTGGGGGTGGTGGTGATGTGTGGGAGCCCTGTATGATGTTATCCATATCATCATGTTTGTTTTGTAAGTTCACGATGTTTACTGAACACTTATAGTTTATGTATGTTCATGTATGAATGATATACTTCAATAAATTGTTTAAAAATAAAAAATAAAAAAATAAAAGCAATTCTAAAAAGTTGTGTTTTTTTTTTTTTTTTTTTTTTTTAAAGGGTTATCACATCCACAGAAACAGGCCAGTTTAAAAACATAATCAATATTTCGTTTTGGAATTCATGAATAATCTCAAACTGCCACAGGGCTATTGAGAGAGTGATAAAGAAGAGAAGGGCAAAAAGACAGCACAGTCCAAGTGTTGATGAGACAGATCAGGGTAAAGACCAACCCAGGTATTCCTAGAGAGACGGGAGGGGAGGGGAAGGTCAAAGAGATTCATCACCTAATACAAATCTAATTTGTTAAAAATACAAAACTCTAAACTGAAAACGATACATAGTACCATTGAGAACTTATATATTTTAATTGCTATCTAAAATGTAATCAATTAACAGCACCTCTGAGGAAGCTGGGTGGAGTGGGAATCAGACATTAAAATCACAAGCAAAATCAGTGAGGATGAGCTCTGAAGCTAGGGAACCCGACGGAAGAGGGGAAGTCAAAGTAGACTTCCCGAAGGAGGTGGTGCTGAAGCAGAAAATGTGAAAGAGATTGATTGAGAGTTACGAAGTGAAAAATGTTTCAGGAGAAGGAACAGAACCTGTGAAGGTTAGAACCGGTGAGCAAGGCCCATTTACGGAACCGAAAAACACTCAGAAGAGCGGATGGATGGTCAAGATGAGAAGATAGCGGTGAGCTAAGCGGCCGCAGACCCCGAAAGGCCCAGGGAGGGGGAAATGGGGTGAGGCAGGTTCCGGGTTGAGCATTAGAAAGGGACAGAGTGACGTGAGGACCCCCACCCGCAGGCACATCGAGGAGTAGGTGTTCAGGTCCGAGTGCCGGCGGCAGGCGCTGGCGCAAGGCGATCCTCGGGAGGAGCGCGGGCTGTGCGGTTTGCCCTCGTACGTGTCTCGGTGAACGGCCCGAGTTTGCTGCTGATCCAGCTCCAGGAGGGTGAGGACTGGATCATCTCCCTGACCCCGCTAAACACTGCAGCGGGAAGGTTTGTCGAATGACTTTTGGGCGGTTCTAGGCTGCCAAAGGAGCCCAGTGTTCGGTTCAGGGCACTGCGCTACCTGGCGTCTCGCCAGAGGCCCGGGGCTGGGGCTGGGGAGGGGCGGTAGGACCCGACGCCCCATCAGGGTCGGCGGTGGTGGGCTCAGTGCGCCGGGGCGCGGGTGTTCGTGGGGCGGGGCGGGGCGCTGCCCGCGCACTGAGGCTCGGCGGCCGCGGTGCAAGGACCGGGGTGGTGCGATGCGGAAGTGCCAGGCGGGCAGACAGGCTGGAGGCACAACTCCGAACCAGCGCAGCTCGGCCGCGCGCCCGGCCGGTGCTCCCGGGCGCAGCCACGCGGGCGCACAGCAGGCAGGTAGGGATCGGCTGCCGCGCGCCCCCGCACATCGCACGCTCCTCTCCGCGCCCCAGCCCGGCACGCCCCGAGGGCGCCTGGAGCGGTGCCAGCGCTATTGCTAACCCCTCTCCCCCGGCCTCGACTGTGACCCGCGCGCCCGAGGCTCCTGCAAGCGGCTGGCAGGGGACTGGAATTTGCCAGCGGGCGAGAGCCGGCCGCGTGCGGCTCCGCCTAGCGCGGGACTTCGGGTGGGCGCCTGCACCTCAAGGCACGCCCCGCGGGTCTGGCGGCTTCCAGGGCGCCTTCCTGGTCCCGAGCTGCTTGGAGTGCCGGGCACTAGCCGCAAGCGTCCCGCAGGTGCCCGGGGAGCCAGGGGCCCCGAGCGGCTGAGTCGGCACCGCTGCTAGGGGCGCCCACGCGGCTTCTCTCCTCCCTCCGCCTCGCCATCGCCAAGGATGGGGAGTGCCCCGGTGCCCCGCAGGAGTCTGGCTTTAGGCCATCCAGGCCCTGCGAGCCGGGTTGGAGGGGGGCCCGCCCCTCCTTTCTGTGCTTTCCTCACTCTTCATCCGCGGGGAACCCTCGCCCCTTTGGGTAAGAGGTTGAAGCTTAAAGCTTTCATCCTCCGAGGATCTTAGGGCCACGGAGAGCGACTCCAATGGCAGGAATTCAGGCCGAGTTTGTGGGAAGATGGTGTCAGGTGGAGGTGCCGTCCTTTGACTCTTGGCCCAGAAAAGGAGGCGTTGACCTAAGAGGAGAGAATAAACAGGGGGCGCAATACTTCTTGGGCTAGTTCTTTACGTCCTTACCCCGAATTTAAGAACGAAACAGTCAAGAGTCTAAAAGTGGAGGAAAGTGAGACTGCTGTGGCCGTGATGTGGGGGGAGGAGGAGGTGACGAGTATCTGTGCCGCCCCCCACCCCCGCACAGTTGCCTCCCGGGCCCCACGAGGGGACGAGTGGGTACCTGCGGGTGGGGGTGGGGGCTTTCCTGGCCTCGCCGCCATCGTGGGTGCAACAGGGCAGGGACCCACCAGCCGAAGGAGCGGGCGGTCTGGCGGGCCGACCCTAACCCAGCGCTTAGGGAGTTGCCGCGCGGGCTGACCCGGGAGGGGCGGGCGGCCTCCTGCGGCAGAGTCTGCGGGGGTGGCCGCAGGGGCCGGGCCTAACTCCGTCCCTGTGGGCCCAGGGAAGGGATAAGTAATCCGGACCATAGAAGCTGCAGGTGGGGCGGGTGAGGAAAGCCAGAGGCCCTCGGGAGGGGGCGGCGGGGTGGCAGAATCCCGGCCCTCCCCCCACCCGCCTTAGCAATCAGGCCTCCGTCTGTAGGTGTTGAGGTGCTCCCGGGCAAAAGTCTAGGCAGGCACTGGGAAACCACCCTTTTTTGCCCCAAGACCCTTTAGGGGTTCCCCCTCCTGCACCCTGCCCATGGGAGGAAGCCGAGGGAGGCTTCTCTCTGCATCTGCTGCCCCAGAGCCTCAGCTCGTCCGGAGTGTGGTGAGGGCGTGGGGGGTGCGGTCTGCTCACCTAGGGTGGGGGCGGCATTTAAAGGCATGTCTGGTGCAGGGAACCCCTTGCCTACTCTCTGAACTTGGTAGCCCTTCCTGTGAACCAGGGGTGGGAGGGACAGGGGAGGGCTGGGGAACTTCCTCCACCTATGGGGGGGGGGTGTGTTCCAGGCCTCTCAGGTGGCTGGCTATCTTCTGGGTCTCAGCAGGGCCCAGGGGCTGGTCTGTGCCTTCTCCCCACCCCAGCAGAGGCTCCTTCACTGACAGACCCACTTGTGAGGCTCCCTGGGCGCCTCAGCAGCCCACACACCTTTTGACTTTCTGTGATAGCTGGTGGAGCAGCTACTGGTTTCCCCCATTTTCTAGGGTTCAAATCCACAAACCTGGGTCTGGGGGCTGGCTGCATAAATTTTACCCCAACCCTCCAAGCCCCTTATCTGAGAAAGTAGACATGTTCAGTTGTCAAGAGATAAGGTAGACACACCGGGCCAGCCATGCCCTCTGATTAAAAATAAGGTCCTCCTCTCAGCGGTGGGAAGGGGGCGGTGGCTTTAGGGCCTGTGGCTTCCTAGAAGTCTGAGTGGTTGTTTCTGTCTGGAGGGGGCAGTAGGGACAGGGGCACACAGGCATGGGGATTCAGAATTCATGGGAGTTCTAAACTTAGGGTGGTCTGAATCAGAGCCAAGCCTTCTCCTGCCCTCCCCCTCCCCCAGCAGAAGGAAGTCCCCCTGGGGGCCTGGTGCTGAGCTTGGCCCTGCTGAGGGTGAGCCTGCTGCGGACCTGGCTGCAGGCTGAACCCCTCGAGGCCAGAGATCCTTCCCTGGCCGGGTGAACAGATCCTCCTCAGCCCTGGCCCTGCTGGTGGTGGGGCCCCCTTCTCCATAGCCCCTCCCTAGGCCTCCTGAAGGGTCTGCAGCTTTCTGCCAGTGAGGACAGTGTTTTCATTGCAAAAGCTTGCTCTGTACTGAACAGCGGTGTTGGCTCAGGCAGCTGGACTTGGCCTCCGACTTCTTCCTTGCCTTGGGCAGGAAGGGACAGAGGAGTAGCCTTTCTGGTCTCTAGGCCACTCCACCCACTCACACAGCTGTGGGGTGGGGGGAGGCAGTGGAGTGGGGTAGTCATCAGGAGGCGTGCTATCCCCTCTGTCCACAGTGCTTCCTACTCTCCACCCCAATTAGCCAACATGCCTACTTCTGGTGACTGTCACCCTCTATTCTAGGATGAAAGCCTCTTGGGGTCCTTGGGTGGGGCGGGTGAAATGACAGTTGCAGCCAACCACATTAAATGTAAATAATTATCAGCTTTGGGGGTTGGGGAATAGCTATGGGGGTAGGATAGTCAACCTTTGGCCTTAGGGACCCACTTGTGAGATTTCTCCACATCTCCATGTCCCTTCCCCTCTCCCAGCTCACAGTGAGTCAGGTTTCCCAGTTGTCCGGTCTGGCCACTTTCATTTCCCCTGGGGCTGGGTGGAGGCTAATGCAGAAAGGGGAACTGAGCCAACAGTCTTCTGAGGCCTGGGGGGTAGGGCTGGAAGCCTTCCCACCCTCCCCCGCCTCCGTCCCTGGGACAGGGTTCCTGACCACCGAGCTGGGCACTGCTAGGAGGAGCACTGGGGAGTTGGCACTTGGCAGCCGCAATCCAAAAAGGTCCTGGCAGGGAATCTGAGGGGAAATTGAGGCTCAGTGCTCCTAAGCCAAGGCAGGCCTGGAACCACAGAGGGGGGTCCAGGCCTAAGATGTCATCTTGACCAACTTCCCACTCGAGACAGGTGTGGAAGCCCTTTGGGGTTTGAATTCCCCCAGAGGCAGGTTACTCATGGCCTCACAGGCAGCAGCCCAGTCTGTGGTCAGGTGGCTTTAGCTGTGAGAAGTTCTTTAACAGGGGCCAAGTCTGCCTCAGTATAATAGCTCCCCAGTTGTCCTGGCGGTGACTCTGAACCTAATCCCTTTGTCACACAGTGGTACCTCAACATTAAGAATAGCTCCCAGCCCGCAGCCCACCGAGTCTTCTCTTGGCCAATCTGGATGCCCATTTCCTTCAGCCATTCCTCCCCTGACAGCTCTGCCCGCTCAGCGTCCTTGCCAGCATCACAGCCCTGGCAGCCTTCCTCTTGAGTCTGGTCTCTCCTAACTCTTAACTTTCCCTTCCTGCTAGGAGTCAGAGCAGGATCCTTGAGAGAACAGGACTGGTGGGGGAGACAGACAGCTGGGGGACAGAATGCTTTGAGCATCTAGGGGTGTATCACCTGGCTGGTATTTCTTAAATCCTATTTTGGTCCAGTGCAAGTGTGCCCAGGGCTTAGCGGGAAGTATGAGAAAGGAAGTATAGAGATGTTGCCCGCCTGCCTGCCTGGAGGGGTAAACAAGATGGGTGGGCAGTGCAGAGGGGAGTAAGAGCTCAGAACCCCTAATCTCAATGGAGAAGAGTTTAGGGCTGCCCGTGCTATTGAGAGTGGAATGTGATGCTTGGGGGGGGCAGAGGGAGGGAATGACTGGGCTGGGGTGCCCACTCCACCAGGGGCAAGTGTTGGCACATGTCCTCACTTCCCTCTTGTTCCAGACAGGCTTCCTGAGGATATCCCCTGCCCACCCCATCTTTATGCCTCCCTCCCCCGCTTACTTATGGTGGGTACTTTGAGGGGAGGAGATACCAAGGAAGACAAAGCTGGGGGAAGTCACATGCCCACCTTTACACACACAGATGTGCTCAGAAACTCGGGTGTCCCCTGGCTAGGATGCAGCCTGGCTTCTCATCCAGGCGCAGCTCTGAGTCTCGGGAGGGGGTGGATATGATAGCTCAGTCCTTTCTGTCTCTGACCCTGGGCTTGCAGGGCTAAGGGCCAAGGATCCAGGGTGGGTGGGGGAGGGAGGGAGTTCAGGGCTGTGGAGGGTTTCTGGTTCAGGGTCTAGAGGGTGTGTTGGGCAGGTGGAGGGGAGAGGGCAGGGGCTCCAAGTGTCCCCTTGCTGTTTGATCTTGCCTGTGTATTTCCTGAAGCTCTATGTGGCACAGGGCCTGGCAAATGTTAGGTGCTTAATAATTGCTGAGTGAATGCACCTGTGGTGAGAGGAGAAGGGGGTGGAATCAGAGTCTAGCAAATTGATGGCTTTAGAGGGGTAGGATCTAAGTTTGGTGGCTGCTGTCCTTGCTGGCTGTGGAGGACTTAGATTGAGTTGACTGATGGGATTCCCTAAAGATGGCGGGGTGGAAGGAAGCTTCCTCCCTGAGGGAAGCTGAGGAAGAAAGGAGACTCTGAGAACTGGATGGGGAAACTCTCCCTCCTTTCACACACATACAAACTTCCTACTTTTGTCTTAGGCCACGTTTCTGGAAGCAGAGCCTGAGATGGGGATTCTAGTTTAGGTGATTTATTGAGGGAGCTCTCAAGAGAAGGGGAGTGAGGGAGGAAAGGCAGGGCAAAAAAGCTAAGCAAAGATGTGGGACCAGCTGAAGACTGGCTTCCGCCTTCAGCCTGATCCCGCCAGTACGCTAGTTAGCCCCACCTTGAAGAAGGGGCCTGTCCTTTTGAAGGCCTGTATCAGTCAGTCATTGGCTGTGCGTTGGCCCTCAAGAGTGGCAGGATGGGACCAACCTCTGGGGTGAGGTAGTGGAGGGCACTTCTCTGGAGAAGGGGGCAGCTCCGCGTGGTCAGCAGCGGGTAAAGGGTGTTTGGGTGGGGCACCCACAGTGTCTGCTATGGCTGTAAATCCTCTCCTTTCCTTTTCCCCAAAATATAACATGCAGATGCATTGACCCTGCGACAGGGAAGCCGAGGCTTGGGAAAGAGAGTTGGCCTTGAACACCAGCACTCACTGGAGAGATTCTAGGTCCCCAGGGCCAGGAGGAACGGGGAAAGCCCTTACTGGCCAGGGCTGGGGATTGGCCCCTGGGAGCGGCCCCACACCCACCTGGGGCTGGCAGTATCTGACCTCAGATCTGCTGACGCGCCCCTCTCTCGCTTTCTTCTGCAGACCCTCTTGCCATGAACCAGCCTGCCCCTGGGGCTCCCCCACCACCCCGCCGGGTGCGGCTGAAGCCCTGGCTGGTGGCCCAAGTGAACAGCTGCCAGTACCCAGGGCTTCAGTGGGTCAACGGGGAAAGGAAACACTTCTATATTCCCTGGCGTCATGCCACACGGCACGGCCCCAACCAGGATGGAGATAACACCATCTTCAAGGTAAGTCCAAGTCGAGCAAGAACTGGGCTGCTGCCTGGACCTCTCAGGTGCCCTGCCCAGAGGGGCACCCCTCCCCCAGGTCTCCTTGGGGCTGGGCCACTCTCCCAGGATCCCTTCTGCAGGCGACCTGAGGCATAGGTATCATAGCCACGGGATACACCTTATCTGACCTGCAACCCAGAGCAAGGCAGGGCCTTCCTGTAACGCCTTCTACCTACCCCTTGTTCTTGTCTCATTACTTTGGTCCTGTTACACCTGAGTAAGTGTTCAGCATACAAATACACATGAGCTAAAAGAAGACCAGTCATAATCTTAAGGCTGGGGGAGTGTCCACTATTAATATATTTTATATTGATATATTAATATATTTATGCTAATTATTTATATTAATATATGTTTAGTTTTCTGTGTATATAAAATGCAAAAATGGAATCAAACCATATAGTCTGCCTTATAACCTGCATTTGCCACCCACTATCAGGAGCAGCTTTCCTTTGTGACATGTCCACGGCACTTTTAGTGACTATTTAGTATCCAATTGGAGGGGTTTAGTACAGTTTAGGCACCCTGTCGCCGGCTTTTGGACACTTTGGCTTGCTCTTAGTGTTTCAGTGTTGACACCCACACTACCATGCACACACTCTAAGCCCTCGGCTTTTACCTATCCTAAATCGGTTCTTTGGGATTAGTTCTTAGAGTTAAAAATTGCTGGGTCAAAGGGAACATAGTTTTAAAGCATTTGATACATCTTTCTTCATCTTTGCACTTGATCTTTTTACCTTTTCAAAATTTGAAAAGGCATTTCTTATTTTTTAAATACGAATACAGTCTTAAAAGAATGCAGTCAAAATTGAAAATGTGTAAAATGATCTACAGAGAAATGTTTCCCTCCTAGCCCTGTCCTCCTGCTACCCACTGCTCTCCTTAGAAGCAATTAGTGTTACCGGTTTTTTGTTTATCCTTTCTGAGATGTTTTTATATATTTCAAGCACATTCATCCCTGTCTTTCCTTTACTTGTGACAAAAATGGGAGATTTTTATATACTTTTCTGCACCTAATATTTCTTTCTTTCTTTTTTTTTTTTTTTTAAAGATTTTATTTATTTATTCATTTATCCCCCCCTTGCTGCTTGTGCTCGCTGGGTCAGCTAACCACGCTGTGCGGGCGGGCTTGCCTTCACCAGGTAAACGGGAGCCCTACTGATTGAGCCACAGCCGCTTCCCACCTAATATTTCTTGAAGGAGCTCTACATATCATGTCAGTATATAAAAAGCGTCCTCCTCCTCTATTTTTTTTTTTTTTTTTTTTTTTTTTTTGCTGCCCACTATTTCATTTTATGGATTGACCATAATTTAACCAGCCCCCTATTGATGGGTGTTTTCGGTTGTTTGGGATCTTTTGCTTTTACAAAGAATGCTGCAAAAAGTAACCTAGTATGTGCATAATTTTGGGTGGATGCTTGTATATCTGTAGGATAAATACCTAGAAGTCTAATTTCTGGGTCAAAAGGTAGAGACATTTGTAGTCACTGCATCACTAAACTGCCCTCCAAAATAATAATGCCCACCACTGAGTGTGGAGCCCTTCAGTGTGCGGGCACAGTTCTGAGTGCTTTATGAGCACTAACCCTGTTAGTCTTCACTTCCACCCCATGGAGTGGGTACTCTGATGGGGAGACCAAGGCTAAGAGAGGCGACGTGAATTGCCCCTGGCACCCAGCTGGCAGGTGGCCGGTTCTGGATTCAAACCCTGTCTGCCTCCAGATCCCGTGCCCTTATCCACCACATTACACTGTCCGCCTTGAAGACTGCACCTGTTTGGCCTCCCAGGATCAGTGCGTGCCCATGCCCCACAGAGCGCTTCAGTTTCCTTTAGCCTATTGGAACTCTAAGAGCTAGGGAAGAGTTGTGCCTTGACTCCCATGTTGCAGGAGGCACTGGGGTGGGGCAAGGTTAGGTGTGTCATTGAAGGTTTCAGTGCACAGCAGTGACTCCCCTAGGCCAGGAGGTGGCTGTTGCTTTGCTGAGCAGGCAAGGTCCTCTGTGGTCGCTGTCTTCTCTTCCTGCCCAGGCCTGGGCCACAGAGACAGGAAAGTACACCGAGGGGGTGGATGAGGCTGATCCCGCCAAGTGGAAGGCCAACCTGCGCTGCGCCCTGAACAAGAGCCGCGACTTCCGCCTCTTCTATGACGGGCCCCGGGACATGCCGCCTCAGCCCTACAAGATCTACGAGGTCTGCTCCAATGGCCCTGCTCCTACAGGTATCCTGCCTGGCTCTGTGTGAACCACCTAGGGGGCTGCTGAAGCCCAGCCCCCCACCATGTCCTGTGGGGTACAGGGAAGGCCCAGGGCCTCTCTGGCATGCAGTGCTCTGAGACAGGCCTGTTGGGGCTCCTGCTTAGTTATAAAACTCAGGGCCCCAGGAATAGCCAGGAAGGAGTTCTGATCAGACTAGGACCCCAGAGCTAGTCTTTCCCCATGGAGGGTGTCCATCTTCCTCACCTTGTCCTTGTTCTTGGCTCTTGGACAGCTGTGACTAGGTCTGGTGGCCTGGGTTGCTGAGTGCCAGGGCTTGGGGGAGAGCCCTACACCTCATCCTGTATTTGGTTGGTTTGGGGTGGGAGCAGCCACAGCAGGAGCTTCTGGTGGCCTCCCTGGCTGCCCAGATGGACCCCTGGGCCCCAGGGTGGCCTGCCTTCTCCTCACCCATTGGCTCCCTTCCTGTCTCTCTTCTCTCCTTTGCTATGCAGAGTCACAGCCCAGTGAAGATTATGAGGAGGAGGAGGGTGAAGAGGAAGAGGTGAGTGTGGGGCCGGGAAGTGGGGTGGGTGCCAATCTTCCCAGCGTCTTCCCACCCTGCAGTGGCTCGAGCCCTTGTCAGGCCATTTTCTGCTGTCCTTCTCAGCTTTAGGATTTAGCAAGCCCACTTCTCTGAAGCCCTGCTGCTATTTCTGCAGCGATTCTCACAGTTTCTTCTCTTGGGATTCTGAACAATAGGAACAAAGGCACTGCCTCGTTCCTCCCTGGGCCTTTGATGTTATAAAGTATGCTCAAACACAGTCTGGCTGATCTGCACATTTGGATTTAGCAAATGAGGGAATGAGACAAACGAGGAAACTGAGGCACTGGGTCGAGAGGGCTGGGACTGCAGCCTGGTGGTTCTCAGGTGTGGTTGCTCCAGGAGGAGATGGAGTTAATAACCTGTGCTCCCTTCTCTCTTCCCTCTTCCCGACCTCTTCCCTCCTTTGCTGGTGTCTTCCCATCAGCTCCAGAGGATGTTACCTGGCCTGAGCATCACAGGTGGGGCCAGGAGGTGGGGGTGGGTGGGGGCTTAGTATAGGAGAAGCCACAGGGTGCCACAGTTAGGGGAGAGGGAGGGGGCTGAAGGGAAGCTGGGGGAAGGCCTGGGGCTGGAAGTAGGTGGGCCTGGGGGCACTTCCGAGAAGTGGTATTAACAGCTCTGTCTGCCCCCTCCCAACCTCAGCAGAAACAGTGCAGCCTGGCCCCTCCTTGGTACCCTATTCTTTACCCAAAAGAGAGGAGCTCCCGTGGCCGTCTGTGGGGCTGGGTCCCCCAGCTCCAGACCCCAGCCTCCTGGCCCCTCCTTCCGGCGACCCTGCTGCCTTTGGGGACCTCCTCCCAAAGGTCCTGCCAAGCCTGGAGCCTGGGCCGCTGGCTGCCAGCCTGCCCCCTGCAGGCGAACAGTTCCTGCCTGACCTGCTAATCAGCCCCCACATGCTACCCCGTAAGGACCCGTGGACAGGCTGGGCGGACTAAAGCTGGGTGACTGCGGTGGGGTTCGTGAAGAGGGCGGAAGATGGCAAAGAGCAACATTTCTGCCAGTCCCTCCTTGGGTGGGAGAGCCGAGGAGGCGGGGCCTGGCTGTTGGGTGGAGAGGGCAGAGAAAGTTCAGGTAGCTGCAGAAGTGGGAGACCTGGGGCTCACGCCCTGGGCGTGCCTGCCCCTCTTCCTGCAGTGACCGACCTGGAGATCAAGTTCCAGTACCGGGGTCGGCCACCCCGTGCCCTCACCATCAGCAACCTACACGGCTGCCGGCTCTTCTACAGCCAGCTGGAGGCCACACAGGAGCAGGTGGAGCTCTTTGGCCCCGTGAGCCTGGAGCAAGTGCGCTTCCCCAGCCCTGAGGACATTCCCAGCGACAAGCAGCGTTTCTACACCAACCAACTGCTGGATGTCCTGGACCGCGGGCTCATCCTCCAGCTGCAGGGCCAGGACCTGTACGCCATCCGTCTGTGCCAGTGCAAGGTGTTCTGGAGTGGACCCTGCGCCTCAGCCCATGGCTTGCGCCCCAACCCCATCCAGCGGGAGGTGAAGACCAAGCTCTTCAGCCTCGAGCATTTTCTCAATGGTGAGGGCCCCACGGCATTCCTCCCAGTCTGCTGCTGTCCAGGAGCTTGGCTCTAGCCTCTGACCAGGGGGTCTCGCTCTTGCTCCAGAGCTCATCCTGTTCCAGAAGGGCCAGACCAACACCCCACCACCATTTGAGATCTTCTTCTGTTTTGGGGAGGAGTGGCCTGACCACAAACCCCGAGAGAAGAAGCTCATTACTGTTCAGGTACGCTGATCCCCATCTCTTCCTTGGCTTGAATGTTGGAGGATCCTGGGGCTAGGCCCTTGTCCCAGAGTGGAGGCTCAGTGCTCTCTGGTTGGTGTGAATTTGGCCGCCAAAGATAATCAAGGGGTTAGGTCTGCCTGCCCACATAAGTAGCCTTTGTGCAAAGTAGAAATAGGTGCCTCCTCTTCCTGGTAGATTCAGTCCACCACCCGCCCCCTGCTGGATGCCCTCATGCACAACTAGACTTGGCAGCCCTGTCCTATTTCCTCTTCCCCACCCCCAGGTGGTGCCGGTAGCAGCTCGGTTGCTCCTAGAGATGTTCTCAGGGGAACTTTCTTGGTCAGCTGATAGTATCCGGCTACAGATCTCAAACCCAGACCTCAAAGACCGCATGGTGGAACAGTTCAAGGAGCTTCATCACATCTGGCAGTCACAGCAGCGGGTGCAGCCCGTGGCGCAGGTCCCTCCTGGGCCGGGCCTCAATGCTGGCCAGGGGCCCTGGCCCATGCACCCCATTGGCATGCAATAATGAGGCTGCAGATGGAGACTGGCCCAGGCTTCCTGGGTGGCTGTGTGGACTGATGTGGAGGTGCCGCAGCCGCAGCGGGCACCTGGCTCCACAGGGTCCTATCTCAGGGTCTCCTGGAAGTGGATTTGAGCAAGAAGGAGAGGGAAGAGAGGCCCAAGCTCCAGGTTCTCCCAGCAGCGGCTGAGAAGCTGGAAATCAGCTTTGCTTTGAGGGCTCTATCTTCCTCGGGATCTACCTCTCCTGTGACTCATTGTACAGGTGAATTGCCCCTGAGTGGCCTACTCTTGTGGCTGCTCCCATTTCCTCTGGCAAAAAGAGCCAAGGAGTGCTGAGGGTTAGGTCCCCTAGCAGGGCCTCTGCAGGGCATGGGCCTGACTTGGGAGTTCCCTACTTTAAGCCTTGCTTCTTCATCTTCCTCCCTCCTGAAACAGATATGTGCATTTAGGTGTCACATCACATACTTAGGACCCTCAGCTACCCCCTTTCTTGAGAGTCCTGGGGTAGAAAGTAGATGTTTATGTATTTTTGCTTTAATAAATATTAAAAACAGACTTGGCTATTTTTTTTTTTTAAAGATTTATTTATTTATTTATCCCTCCCACCCCCACCCCATTTTGCGCTCGCTGTCTGCTCTCTGTGTGTTCTTCTGTGTCTGCTTGTCTTCTCTTTAGGTGGCACCGGGAACCAATCCTGGGACCTTCTAGAGTGGGAGAGAGGTGCTCAATCTCTTGTGCCACCTCAGCTCCCTGGTCTGTAGCATCTCTTACTGTCTCTCCTCTGTGTCTCTTTTTGTTGCATCATCTTGCTGCGCCAGCTCTCCGTGTGGGCCAGCTTGCCTTTCACCAGGAGGCCCTGGGAATTGAACCCTGGACCTCCTATATGGTAGACAGGAACCTAATTGCTTGAGCCACATACATTTCCCTTGGCTATTTCTTTACTTTTTCCAATACCAATTGCTTCCATGCTGTCCCAGATATTTTCTGAAGCCAGCTGACCCTCTTTCTCCTAGACCTTGCCCTCCATCCCTGGGGCTGTTGACATGGGGTGGGCCTGCCTTCCAGGCTGATGAGTCAGGTCTGGCTGGCTGCCTTTGCTTTCCAGGAGGTTGGCTGAAGCCAGCAGGTAGATTTTTAAATGTGTGCCAAGTCTAAAAATCCTATCCATATCAATTTTCCCATAAGGAATGGGGAAAACGTTTTGGGATTCCAGCTACATTGGGAACCATTCAATCTTGTTATTCTCATGTATATTCATATGCTATTAAACATATTAGAACACTGCTTGCATTCTGGTAGCTCATGTTTTGAATTTGGCTCACAGTTGTGATTTCCTGACCTGAACAGTTTGTGTTGTTGCTTTGTTTTTTATCTTTTTATTTTGGAAGATTTTAAACATTTGCAAAAATAGGAAGAATGGTATGAACCCCCCATGTTGCCAGCTTCAACAAAGATCAATTAATGGTCTGTTTTCATCTTATATACTCATCCATGCCCCCACTCTTAAATTATTTTGAAGCATATCCCCAACAGTTCTCCACCTACTTCCACCCCTTTCCATACTGAGCTCCTTGGCAGCCCATACTTAAAGGTGGGAAGTTAGCTCCACCTCCTTGAGGGAGTAGTATCTACATAAAATTATTTAAAATTCTTCTGTATTGTCTGTTCTTTCCCCGGTACTTATTTATTCAATTGTTTATATAGGTATGGGCTCATGGACAGTTATTTTATGCTTTGGGTTATAATCCAAAACTATCTTATTTAGTTGCTCAAATTGTTTTAACTCTGGCCATTGGGAGCTCTTTCAGGTTAGCGCCCACATCCCTTTTACATGTCCCCATAATTTTTTTTTTAGCTCTCTTACTTTCTGGCACTAGAAGATGCTGCAGGTTCATCTTGTATATTCCCTGCCCCAGCTCTAAAATCAGACATTTTTCCAAGAAGCCCTCAGTCTTTTTTATGAGAATGGTTTCAGAAATCAAAATTTGGGTGCAGGGTCTGCTTGTTGCTACTGGGGTGTTATTGCTTCTAGGCCCTCTGTAGCAGTTTAGCAGTTTGGCAGTTTGATAGTTATGAATTCCAAAAATAGATATTGGATTATGCTTGTAAACTGGTCTGTTCATCTGGGCATGATTAAGTTATGATTAGGGCTTTGATTGGGCCACGTCAGTAGGGCGTTGAGCCCTGCCCCTTGGTGGGTGGGGAATCAAAGATAAAAGACATGGCAAAGGACAGAGTTGGAGTTTTTTGAGTTGGAGCTCTGGTGCTGAGATGTGATGCTGGAGCCTGGGGAAGTGAGCACATGGAGGAGCTTGGTCGTGAGGAGGGAGAGAAGGCCCCAGGAAGACATGAGCCATTTGCCTGATGGTTTGCACCTGGCCTTGTGGAGAGAACAAACAGCTGAACCTGGAGAGAATCAGCCCTGGAAGAGAGGAATCCAGGAAGCCAGACCCCTCACAGAGTTGTGTGAGGAAGTAACTTATGCTTTATGGCCTGGTAACTGTAAGCTTCTACCCCCAAATAAATACCCTTTATAAGAACCAGCCAATTTCTGGTATTTTGCATCAGCACCCCTTTGGCTAATATACCCTCTCAGTGGACCAAGTTAGGAAATATGTGTATGTATACTAACCCATGTTCACATATATCTATAATTGTTTCTATATCTATCCATCTGTAACTATATTAAGCTAAATATGACTCCATACCAATGCCTCTACCTCTAATCCATTACCTCCTCTAATCCTTCTAGCCCTTTCCCCTTATAGATTATAATCTTCCACCTCAACAGTAAGAAGCCTGGCTCCTACTATCTGCCATCCATTTTATTTGTTCAATCCCACTATATTTATATATAGCAGTTTCAGAATTAACATGTACTCCTGTGAGAAACTACCAGCTAGAGTATAGTGCTTATGTACAATTCCTTTTGCCTTTTTTTTTTTAGGATTTATTTCTCCCCACTTCTCCCCTTTTTTTTATTCCCCCCTTGCTGCTTGTGCTCGCTGTGTCCATTTGCTGTGCGTTTTTCTGTGTCTGCTTGTCTCCCTTTTGTTGCATCATCTTGCTGCACCAGCTCACTGCCACCGCACCGCGTGGGCTGTTAGCTTGCTCATTGCGCTGCGTGGGCCAGCTGGCCTTCACCAGGAGGCCCCGGGAATTGAACCCAGGGCCTCCCATATGGTAAATGGGAGCCCAACACTTGAGCCACATCCGCTTCCCCTCCCTTGTTGTTTTGCACTTGCTATGTCTGTTCATCTTCCTTGCTTCTTTAGGAGGCACCAGGAACTGAACCTGGAGCCTCCGATATGGGAAGGAGGTGCCTAAATGCTTGAGCCACCTCTGTTCCCTGCTTTGCTGTCTCTCATTATGCTTTTTCTCCTTGTGTCTCTTGTGTCATCTTGTTGCATTAGCTCGCCATGCCTGCCCTTCGCGCCAGCTCGCTGTTTTTTTTTTTAACATTTTTTAAACTTTATTTTGTACATTTAATAATTGAAAATATAAACAATTAAAAACTAAAAAGTAAGCACAGATGAATAAATATATACATTTATCAATTAAATGTAATGGATACATATAAATTTTTTTTTTAATCAAACAATATATTACACAATATATTTGGTTCATAGTAACGCATTCATACAGTATTTGTCCTTTTGTGTCTGGCTTGCTTCACTCAACATAATGTCCTCCAGGTTCATCCATGTTGTCTTATGCTTTATGACTTCATATCTTCTTACAGCTGCATAATATTCCATCGTGTGAATAGACCACAGTTTGTTTATCCATTCATCTGTTGATGGACACCTGGGTTGTTTCCAACTTTTGGCAATGGTGAATAATGTGGCTATGAACATCGGTGTGCAGATGTCTGTTCGTGTCACTGCTCTCAGTTCTTCTGGGTATATACCCAGTAGTGGTATTGCAGGGTCACATGGCAAGTCTATATTCAACTTCTTTAGGAACTGCCAAACAGTCCTCCATAGTGGTTGTACCATCCCGCATTCCAACCAGCAGTGCAGAAGTGTTCCTATCTCTCCACATCCTCTCCAACACTTGTAGTTCTCTGTCTTTTTAGTAGTGGCCATTCTGATAGGTGTGAAATGATATCTCACTGTAGTTTTTTGTTGTTGTTGTTAATCTAAGCGCCTTTAAAAAAAAATATATATGGGGGGCGGATGTGTCTCAACTGGTTGGGCGTCTGTCTCCCATATGGAGCGACCTGGGTTCGATCCCCGGGACGTCCCGGTAAAATAAAATAAAAAAAAACAACAATAAAAAAAGAAAAAAAAATATATATATATATATATAAAATGAATATAAGAATCCTCAGATGAAAAAAAAAAAAAAAAGTGAAAAGCAGATCCAGGAGACTGAGAGACAGAAGAGCAATTTTCAAACATGACTTCAGTTTTCACTTTTATGACCTAGTTCCCTTATTGCCATCTTCTTTCTTAATAAAATGTCTCCAATTATGATAAAAAAACAACAAAAAAACAATTCTTTACTTAGCAAATATAATTATTTAAATTCCAAAAAAAAAAAAAAAGTTTTGATTTGCATTTCCCTAATCATGAATGATGTTGAGCATTTCTTCATGTGTTTTTTTGCCATTTGTATTTCTTCAGAGAAATGTCTATTCAAGTCTTTCGCCCATTTTTCAACTGGGTCATTTGTCTTTTTATTGTTGAGTTGTAACATCTCTTTATATATCCTGGATATTAAACCCTTATCAGATATATGATTTCCAAATATTTTTTTCCCATTGAGTTGGCTGCCTTTTCACCCTTCTGACAAAGTCCTGTGAGAGGCAAAAGTGTTGAATTTTGAGGAGGTCCCGTTTATCTACTTTTTCTTTTGTTGCATGTGCTTTGGGTGTAAGGTCCAAGAAACCACCACCTACTACAAGGTCTTGAAGATGTTTCCCTACATTTTCTTCTAGTAGTTTTAAGGTCCTGGCTTTTATATTTAGATCTTTGATCCATTTTGAGTTGATTCTTGTATAGGGGGTGAGATAGGGGTCCTCTTTCATTCTTTTGGTTATAGATATCCAGTTCTCCCAGCACCATTTGTTGAAGAGGCTGTTTTTTCCCATTAGCGTGGGCTTGGTAGGTTTGTCAAAAACCAGTTGACTGTATAGGTGAGGGTGTATTTCTGGATTCTCAGTTCTATTCCACTGATCGATGTGTCTATCTTTATGCCAGTACCATGCTGTTTTTTTTTTTTTTGTTTGTTTGTTTGTTTTACCTGGAGGTCCCGGGGATCGAACCCGGGTCCCTCCATATGGGAGACGGACGCCCAACCAGTTGAGCCACATCCGACCCCAAGTACCATGCTATTTTGACCACTGTAGCTTTGTAATGTTTCAAGGTCAGGCAGTGAAATTCCTCCCACATTGCTCTTCTTTTTTAGAATGCTTTTGGCTATCTGGGTGCACTTACCCTTCCAGATGAATTTGGTAATTGCCTTCTCTAATTCTGTAAAGTAAGCTGTTGGGATTTTGATTGGTATTGCATTGAATCTATAAATCAGTTTGGGCAAGATTGACATTTTCACAATATTTATTCTTTCAATCCATGAACACGGAATGTCTTTCCATTTGTTTAGGTCTTTTTAAATTTCTTTTAGCATTGTTTTGTAGTTTTCTGCATATAGGTCCTGTACTTCTTTGGTTAAATTAACT
>JAKSZT010000049.1:57432121-57481311 GCA_026826555.1 Tolypeutes matacus | reverse complement strand
GGAACCCACTGGGATTCCCATGTTTCCCACCTCCCACACCTCCCATCACATCCCACACAAACATCTCCCACAGTGTGGCCCACCACCCTCAATGAACTTACACATCCTGGAGCCTTGCCACCAACCATAGACCACAGTTCACACTGTAGACCACACTCTCTCCCACTTCGCTCATTTCTTTTTATCACTGAATAACATTCCATTGTAAGGAAGTGCCACAATTTATCCATTCACTTACTGAAGGACATCTTGGTTGCTTGCAACTTTTGGCAATTAGATATAATGCTGCTATAAACATTCCTGTGCAGGTTTTGTGTGGACATAAGTTTTTAATTCCTTTGGGTAAATACCAGGAGGGCAATTGCTAGACCAGGAGTAAGCATATGTTTAGAATTGTAAGAAACTGCCAAACTGTCTTCCAAAGTGGCTATGTCATTTTGCATTCCCACAGCAATGAATGAGTGTCCCTGTTGCTCTATATCCTCACCAGCATTTGGTGTTGTGGATGTGTGGGATTCTAGCTTTTCTAATAGGTAGATTGTGGTATCTCATTTTAATTTGCAATTTTTTTTCATGAAGTTGAGCACCTTTTCATTTGCTTATTTGTTATCTATATATCTTCTTTGGTGAGGTGTCTGTTCAGCAATTTTGCCCATTTTTAAATTAGATTGTTTCTTAAGTTTTAAGACTTCTTTGTATATTTCAGATGTTTAAGTCCTTCGCTAGATATGTATTTTGCAGATTTTTTCTCCCATGTAAATTATATTTTAATACTTAAAATTTTAATATATTTCCCCATCATGTTCACTTATGATCATAATAGACCAGAGCAAAAATAATATTATACTATAAATAAATGTTTAAGAAGTATTGCATAATTCTCCAAATGTTGCCCCTAGGGAAGACAATAACCCACTCAGAAAAGACTAACAGGGGCAAAAGATTCAGGAAAGATCACTTAATTGACAAAGATTGACATCCAAAAATTGTCTATGAGTTAACTTCAGCACCCTCCAAAATAAAAGCTATTAGTTCACATATAACAGCCTTTATCATCTTCCAGTAAAGGAATCTGAAAATTTTGGTTGAAAACAATGAATAAATTTGCTGCAGCAGTTTAATAAAGAAGGGGACTGGGGCAGGGACGTGAGGAAATTTTTTTTTTTTTAAGGAGGCACTGGGGATTGAACCCAGGACCTCGTACATGGGAAGCAGGTGCTCAACCACGGAGCTTTACCTGCTCCCCAGGAATGGGTTTTAAATAGTTTATTCAAGAGACTTGAATATTGAAGAATTCATGTGCTGAACTTTGAAATGATATGATTAAATGCTCAAAATGTGAATTTTCTGTGAACTCATGCCCTTATAGTTACAATCTTAATCAGTGTATAAGATATAGACAACCCAAATTTATCTAAGAGATTCCCTTATGATATTTATGGAAGACAATCACTTTAAATTACTTGACATTTAAGTAGGTATCTCCATAAAATATACTTTTAGGAGCATGTGGCTACCTGGTTTCTGTTCCAGCCAATTTGCTGTTCCCATTTTCTTTTCTGCAAAGAACATAACTACGTGTTTACAAATTGAGAACAGTTGTAAAGTTTGATTTACACAGTAAGTCTTTGTTACCTGGGAACCAAGTATATTTGGAAAAAAAAAAAGTTAAAACAGTATATGGGGGTTTATTTTCTCAAGTCAAGGCCTTCTGGAATTAAACTTATTGGTCTCTAAGGCTCATAAAGGAGTGCTTTCTTATTTGGGGAAACAAAAAAACTACTGTATTAGACTGATATGAAACATATGGACTGAACAAATAGCAAGGGGAACTAAAGATACTATCCATTCCTGAAGTACCTTTGCTCATGTGGAAGAACTGTACAACTGCTTGATGAAACCAGTCACATAGGAGGCTCAAAGAGTTTGATAAGTAAGAATTAAAGTGCATGTGATGGGAAGCGGCTGTGGCTCAATCAGTGGGGCTCCCGTTTGCCATATGGGAGGCCCCGGGTTCGGTTCCCGGGGCCTCCTGGTGAGGGCAAGCCCGCCCGCACGGCGTGGTTGGCTGACCCAGCGAGCACAAGCAGCAAGGAGGGGATAAATGAATAAATAAATAAATAATCTTAAAAAAAAAAAAAATAAATAAAGTGCATGTGGCTATTTCTGAAGTATAAACCTGAAGAAAATGTTAGATATACCAAGCATTTGCCTTACTTGTGATTACAGTTTTTGAGGAATTGACTGAGCTAAAGATGAAATAAAGTACTAAGACAACATACACTATCCTTGAATTTTGGAGATAAATACACACATCCAAGAACTATCCAGAACATGTGGTTCAGTAATATTGGAGTTTAACAGTAAAAGTTTTGTGAAACTGATAAAGTTGAGGTTAATAACTGCCATCAATGATAAAAAGCAGGGGATAACATTAAGATGTGGAATTAAAATTTATACTTACAAGATACTTATGAATCTGGATTTAATATATTTTGTGGTTCTGGAAGAGCTCTCACTTTAACTAGATCCAACTGTGCACTTTTCTTAACTGATTTTATACTATTAAAATTATAAATCCCATTTTTAAAAATAGTTTACAGCCTATATTATACTTTACCACTATGCTCAAAACTTTCATGCAGTACACGAACCTGATTTATGATCATGTAATTTGATAAATGAAATTTCTTGGGTGTTATTGGTTGTCTTAAAAAAATTTTTCCATGCAGTAGTGATAAAAGACCTGGTTCAAAAACTGAACTAGATTGCAAAAAAATCCAAAGGGGAAACAAATCCAAGTGTGTATTATAGGGCAGTTTTATACTTATGAATCTCCAAATGCTCTGTCTAGATTCATTAATAATGAATGATACAGTGCTATATAAGGACCTTGAAGGAAATTAACACTTCTTGAATAACCTGTACCTCTATATAACGGATATACCGACAACTCTCACAAGGGAAGACATTTCTCATTGCCAGTCGTACAGCTAAATTTAATGCTTAGTACTCATTTCTGGAAATACATAAACACTATGACAGTGATACAAACATGCTTTCAGGAATCCAGTAATGAATTACTTGGTTCTCTGGGCCCTTTCATCTATCAAACTTAGCAATATGCCTAAATTAGGTTCCACGGACATACAACAGGGCTTGTTTCATAGTTAGGGTCAGCCTCAAGCAACTGAAGTCTAATAGGTTTAGGAACTGTAAGAATAAGATTCCTTATGAAAACAATCTTACCGGTCTGTCAACCTGCATGATCTCCCAGAGCACTTCAGCGACATCTGGTAGGGTATAGGGAGGGAGACAAAAGCAGCATGTGTGGAGGAGCTGGCTTACAAGCTGCTGTCCAAGCTGATTCATCACCTGTCCAATCAATTCTTTCCTTAACTCAAAATCTTCTTCATGCTTTAAGAAAGCAGGATCAAGAAAGCAGTTTTAGCTTCAACTTTCCAAAGACCAAGTACTCTTTTCTTCTTTAGTCTAGTAATTTCTTTTTCTTGGGGAAGCACGTATATATATAAAACAGTTGAGGTCACAAAATCCATGAAATAATTATGAAGAAATGTTTAGAGTTTAGTATAAAGGAAAGGGCATAAAACTATGCCTGATTCTTCTGCACACCTACAACTTCTCTGATAAAAATTTTTTAAAATTTAAATTTAAAGGGGGGGGGCATGGGTTTCAGCTATGATTAACCTTAACCTTTAGACTGTGAATAGAAGGCAGAAGAGAAACAATGGTTATGGATTAGGGGTGGAAATTTTTAAATTTCTTTTTCTGTGAAAAATAACTTGTGTCTCTGTCTCTATTTTCTTTTACTTAAACCAACTAAAATAAGAGTTGCTTGAAAACTATCAGATATCTTCTTCCTGCTTATAGTCTTTGAATATACATAGATTTCTAATATCTTAAGGACAAAAATCTCTCTCTCTTTTTTTAAGGAGGTACCAGGGATTGAACCCAGGACCTCGTACATGGGAAGCAGATGCTCAGCCACTGAGCTACATCTCCTCCCCAAAGACAGTTGTTTTTTTTCCATTTGTTTGTTTTTAGGAAATACCAGGGATCGAACCCGGACCTCATACATGGCAAGAAGGCACTCAGCCACTTGAGCTATATCTGCTCCCTAAAAAATATCTTTTAAAAATTGCCTTTCATTTCTAGTTACTTTCTTCTGTTTCTCTCTCCTTTTACTGTCAAACTTCTTAAATAATTAGCCTGTCTGCATACTTGTTTACTTCTTTACCACTCTCCCTTACCTTCTATTCTACTCTATTCACATATGACTTTGAAAATTTTGTAAATTACTTTACTATTCCAGACAATCAGATCTCTTAATCATCTAACACATTTAGTGCTGTCCTGACTTTCTCTGACCATGGTTTATCCTCCAGTTAGACTATCCTTTCCGCTCCCATCTATCCAAATTCTGCCCATATGATTCCATTTAAGTGTCTCCTCTTCCAAAAAAGTTATGTCAATCCACTTCTGCCCAAAGAGCTTTCCTGCCTCTGAACTCTCAGCAATCACAACTTTTACCATTTATCTGACAATCAAATACTGCCTTCTTGTTGTTATTTAACTCTTTATACACATCTATTTCTTCAACTAGACCTCAAATGGTTTGAGAGCGTGGATGATTTTAGATTGATTTGTATATTCTATAGCACTTAGCACAAATATCTTACATTTAATAGTTGACATTTTACTTTAATGAATGACCCATTATGGTATATGCCTACTAATACAGATCAAATAAGGAGATCTGGTCTTCCCCAAAGCAACAAGAGATATGAGAAGACAATGAGCTGCAAAGCAGGAAAGGTACTTACATCATTGGCTACCCCTGTATGGATGAGGTCTCGTAGGAACCTCATGACACTACAATTGGCATCACGGTGGTCCAGAGTGGTGGAGGCAATGGCCCACTGTAAGATAGGGATGACCACCTGACTCCTCAGCAAGGTGACAGGACTACGCTGAATAAACCTGGAGTAGAGAGGCTAGGTATAAATGATAGGATCAGGGTATTAAAGCAACCAGGGCAAGGAAGGGATTACAGTTTAGATTATTAGTATATGAACAGGCATGTCTCCAAACTCAATTTCTAACAAAATTCTCATAAATCAAGCCAGGTAGTTTCAAAGAAGATCAGTCCAAAGGATTTATAAATAGAAATTTTCCCTGGTTAAAAAGTCAGTTCTAAAAATCCTAGAGCAATATTTGCCAAATGATATTTCATAGAATATTAGTTCCCAGGATGTTAACGGGAATTTCTCAAAGAAAAGTTTCCACAGGCAAGTAAGTCTGGGTATTCATGGATTTTAAAAAGTGTTTTTGTTCATTTGTTTTCCAAGGAATATACACTGGGAAAAGTGTTGTTGAAAGCCCATTCAACAGCCCTCTCATTAAAACTAAAAAAATAAAAAATAAAGTTTTTTTCCAATCTGTACAAAAATTAAAGTTTTCAACAGTCAATCCTGAGATAAAAGTCATTTATATTTACAAATGATGTAGTTAAAATACAAGTTTATTTTTTTAAAAATGCTTTTGGGAGGTGGCTGTGGCTCAGTCAGTGGGGCTCCCGTTTGCCATGTGGGAGGCCCCGGGTTCGGTTCCCGGGGCCTCCTGGTGGGGGTGGGCCCGCCCGCACGGCGTGGTTGGCTGGCCCGGCGAGCACGGGCAGCAGGGGGGGGATAGATGAATAAATAAATAAAAAATCTTAAAAAAAAAAAAAAAAATAATAATAATAATAAAAAAATAAAATAAAATAAAAATGCTTTTATGTTCACATTAACTGATTTGGTTCCAATCCCTTAGCTAGGAAACTAAGAAGGAATTCAAGCAGAAATTTGGGCAACCATGTGTCAATGCTACTTACAAAAGGAATCTAAGCAATAAGTGCAGTGGCAAGCTGGGGATGGAAATGGGCAGTACAGGACCAGATATATTCGAAGGCATCTTAAGGTCCTAAGAATTTTTTTTTCCTGAGATATGATTATAACTAAAGGATGCTAAGCTTCTCAAGAAAGAAGTTGAGATGAGGCATGAAATCATAGCAACATTAAAAAGTTAAAACTACAGGGGACTGAAGAGATTAGTCAAGTATTTTTGCCAAGCATATTTTTATTGTCTTATGCTTGCTCCCTCCTTCATGATAGGAACCCTGCATACTTCTCCCCTTGCTCCAACCCAACTCCTCATCCTCACATCTAGGGATTTATCAGCAGTTCACAATTTAACTCTGGGTTGTGAATAATTCATCTACCTTATCCAATTACCTCATTTTACAGAGAAGGTAAAAGCCCTGTGTAGAAGGCAAGAATTAAGCAGTAATGGGGATGAGCAATTAAAAAAGGGTTGCTCTTCAGTGGGATTTACCTGGTGGCTAGCCTGAACAGGTCATCTACAGTGTCAGGGTGATTCTGGAGACCATTCTGCTGTTCAAGGAGCTGAAAGGTAGGGATGCACAGTGCCTAAAACAGGACAGTGATTTTAATAAGAGAAGTGATTATATATAAATGCCATAATATTCAGACTTGGTAAATATCACATGTTCAAAGGGAACACAAAGGAGAAGCACAAGTGGGAAAAGAAAGATTGTGATGAAAATAAGATCAGAAAAGGGAGAAATCTTTCTCATTTGACAGTTTTCACATTTGAAATCCACATTTCAGAAAGGGTTGAGAACACAGATTTTAGTTGATGAAACTGGATAGATGTCATGTCAAAGTTTTAGAAGTTTCTGAAAGCAGAAACTGTGCTTATGTAATAGATATGATTTGGTTCACTAAGGAAACAGAAGTTTTCATTTTAATAATGAAACATCATTTTTAAATTGAAAGACATCTTGGGAAAAAGGAGCATCATAATTTAACCCCCTAAATTATGTGACTTGGAGGGGAAAAGAATTGATATCTCAGGGGCCCTTTCCAATGCCTGTTAGTTACCCTAAGAGCCTGCTGCTAAGTAAACTAGTTAATTGGCTAGTTCCAGGCAAGAAATTGAGAAACATACCTGAAGCATGTCTAGCAGTCCCTGCCGACAGCCCTCTTCCATGCCGTACTCATCCACAAGGATACTGCCAAGGTACAGGAAACAGGAGTGCTGATGTACATGGTATACATTCACCATCTGCCAAGGGAAAATCCAAACAATTAATTCAATTCTTTACCCCTCAAAAAGTATCAACTTAGGAAACTATCTTAAGCAGGAAATCCAGAGATAGTGGTTTCTTTTCTTTAATGCAACATAATAACCCCTGTTGGCAAAAATTTTTGAAAAATAAGTCTCAGTTCCTCCATGATTTTCAAGTTCTTTATTTAAATTTCTTTCAGGCCTTTTGACCCTTTTTCTTCCCAAGACAGTGTTGTAAAAGTATTCTACTTCAACTTGGAAGCAGATAATATTTGCAAAGCATAATATATTTAAATTTTCTAACACCTAAAGGTTGCTCTTACTTGCACTATAGGTAAATAAGGTTTTTAAAAACAGCATATATAGTCACACTGGGGATGAAAACATCAAATACCCTAATCCTGAAGAAGACGATGATGAAAGCATGGTTTACATTTTCGGAGTTGCTCCTGAATCCTATCAATCTTTTAAAAAATGTTTTTTTTTCCCCAGTCAATATCTGGAAAAATTGTAATATGAATACACATTTAAATTAAATGATTAGGATTTTTACCTCACTATCCTCTAAAAAAAAAAAAAAGAGACATCTGTACATTCACCCATTAAAAATGCTTTCGCAACAATATGTATTGATCTTCAACTTTAGAAGCCTGCCTGGGGGTGGAGGATGGGGGGAGCTGAAGAAAGGAGAAGAAAGTGAGTACAATTCGGAAAGATTAAGTGACTCTTCTATTAGCACATGCCATAGAATAAGCATAGAAATGGGAGACATGAATCTGTTATTTGGAACGCATGCGTGTGGCTCTAGCCTGGAGCATTGTTGCTGTTTTCCATGTTATTGCACAGGTGCAAAATTTAAGGTGGCAAACTTTCAGAGTCCTCGAGTCACATAATAATTATATCTCAATCTTGGCTATTAAAAGAACCAAATTTATTTTTCAGACAAAAAGAGACATATGAACAACTAACTGTGGCCAGAATAGAGAAAAAATATCTTTCGGCCGAAAAATAGCCAAGTTTGACTTGCCATGTTTTTTCAAGTAAATTATTTATAAAAACGAACTTATTTTACTTCATCAAACAGAATTTTTGTTCCAAAGGCTCCTACTCCAAATTAGGAACATTAAACATTTTCCTTCTTGTGGATCACTTACCTGTGTGACTAGCGGCTGCAGCAAGGCTGCAGATCCTTTGCCTACACAGCGAACAGCAAAACGGAGGCACCTGCAACAACGCTCTACTATCCGATTATCAGCCCGGTGTTTATTTAAAGTCTCGGATAAAACCGGCCATATCTGAGTCAAAAACAAGAGAGTATAAAAAAAGTAATAATTAACAACTAAAAGATGAAAGAATACTCCCAACTTGGTAACATTTGATTTGGCTTTTAAATGCTTTGGACAAACTTTCTAAGAACTTCATAAGAACACACGCAGCCTGATCTTGGCTGATGTGAGTATGTATATGTGTGGTGCATATGTACATATACTCAAGTGTTCAATATACCACTAATCACTAAAACACAACCACTTCTTGAGAAACACTGAAAAAATTCTTTAGAAAAGGAATAAAAGGATGTCTAACTTGACTAAAAGAGACACATTTTCATAAACTCTGGACTTCAGGAATTCGGATGAAAATAATTAATATGCATTACAGAGGAAGAGGTATTTGAAGTCAGTTACAGGGAAGTTGGAAGACTTTAAACAAAAGGACCAAAGTTATGGAAAGGGCATCATTTGATAACATTGAACATTTAAAGATATTTAGTATTTCTGTACTTTTTCCCTTTGAAGCCTGAAAAGCATTCCGTAAAACATATTTATTGATCCTCACACTATCCTCAGTGAAAAAAATCAGAAGGGAAGTATATTATCAATGGGGGAAAAAAAAACCACAGAAGGCCAACTAGCTTTGTCAAAAATATTTTGCTAGCATCAATTAGGCCTCCATGTACTTTCTCACAGTCTGTTTTCTTATAAAATCTAAAAAATTTATTTATATGGATGGCTCTGCACCTCATTTCACTGACCACATCAACAAACCAAATCTCCCTATGAACCTGGAAGACAGTACCTTGCCAATTTAATTACCCAAGGACTTGTAAGGAAAAAGGAAGAAAGCCTTGATTCTACAGGCATCCATTAGGCACTTACCTCCTGTATGACTTTTTGGCACGGATGAGTCTGCCCATTTTCCACAATGGGATTGGTATGTCTGGAGAAAGACAACAGTACAAAATAATGAAAGAAGAGCAATTTCACCAAGGACTCAGAGCCCTGGTCCCTGCTTGCTCATCAAATAAAGAAAATCAGATAGTCAAGTCATTCTAAAACTCAACACCTTTTCCTCCCACCCCATTCAAGCACACACTTTAAATCATCCTGTCATTTTTTTTCCATCTTCAAGTAAATTCCACTAGAATGTGCAAACCCAATCCAACTCTGGGTACATGGCCTGTGGAGCACGACAACTATCTTTTTCATTTTCTTCCTTTTACATAACAGTCAGAATATGTAGTCTCTTCCAAATGAATGAAAAATATACATAGGTAGAATCCACTATGAGAAATGAACTACTGTTCCATTCCCACTACTAAAAGACTCAAAAAAAAACCCTCTAGTCTATGAAAGCTGTTTCTCATAGTTCTAAATCCAAACCCAATAATATATAGTACTGGCCCACCAGAATATGTCAAATCTGATTCTTTTATCTAGTTCTAGAGTCATTAATTTGAAGAAAAGCAGAAAAAAAAAATTGAATGATGAAGTAATGACCTCTTTAAAGGAAAGCAACTATTTTTAAAAGGTTCAACAAAGCCTAAATTTCTTTAATTCATGCATTTCCAACTATTATGGATTTTCTTTCATTTATTGTAAAATAAGGGTTAATGTTAATAGCTCTCAAAATGGCATGTAGCAGGGCATTCCTAATTATAAAAGGAATTGCATTGCACCAACTTAGAGAAAGACCTGCTGGCAACTAATATGCTAAAACAATGGCTCTTTTTTTTTTTTTAACTCATCCCACATAGGTTTCTATGCAATTATTACTTTATTTCAATTATACCTGTGGGTCTCACAAGTTATAAATTACATAACTCACTACAGATGACCCTTTACACACTTTCAGTTGAACATCTGGGGATTGAACCTGCAACCTAGTATACGAGAAGCCGGTGCTCAACCACTGAGCCACATTGGTTCCAGAGTTGTTGTTTTAGTTTGTTTGCCTGTTTTTTTGTTTTGTTTTTACGAGGCACCTGGGACTGAACTCAGGACCTCCCACCATGTGGGAAGTAGGCGCTCAACTGCTTGAGCCATATCCGCTCCCTCAAACATCTTTTTAATCATTAAGCTTCTCTTGATGGCAAAGAAGGATTTTTACTTGCTAATTGAAGAGTCTTCATTATTGTTGCTGTTTTTTTTTTTTTACACTCATTCACTATACCGGCAATGGTTCTCAAAGTGTGGTCCCTGGAACAGCAAGCAGGACCATGAGCATCACCTGGGAACTTGTTCAAGATAAAAATTCTCAGATCCTACCCAAGAGCCAATGTATCAGAAACTCTGGGAATGGGACACCAATTTGTGTTTTCATAAGCCCTGCAGATGATTTTGGTGATGCCAAGTTTGAGAACCACTGATACAGCCCAAAAGAATCAGTTATATTCTTAAATAATCTTTTGACACAGGTCTACCAACAAGAAATTGTTAGAATTTGCCTTCATTCAGGCTTAATTAGCCTCCTGAAAGGTGAGATTATAGGTTTCAGGAAAAAATACTACGATATATAATGGTTTCATTTGGGCTTTTAATCCACTGAGTGCTTTCAGAGTCTCCCTTCTTACCTAAATATTACTGCAAGACGATCTAAGAACACAGTGGGATCTGAAGATATCCCATTGCTGGGCTCTTGAGACAACAGCTGGAGAGACAGAGACACATTCATATCCAGTAATCACATGTACAAACCTACAAACACTGCAAAATACCCTTCTGCAACACACCACAATACAACCACCTTTGTTTCAATCTCTGCTTATTTTCTCGTAATAGTTCCTAAAAGTTACTCAAATGGCACAAACTTATCAGGCCTCCATTCACATTGTCAAATTATTTTCCTCCATTTTACTACATCCTGGCTAACACTGCATATTACTACATTTTACTATCTGATCCTTGGGGAGTAGAAAGCAGTATCATTTAATTTTTTTCCATTTCCTTTTATTAGGATTAAAATTGATTTATTTCCCCCCAGTTTAAATAGCCATTTGTAGTTCCTCTTCTGTAAATTGTCCATTCATGCCCAATAATATCCACTGTTCATTTTTCTACTGTGGTCTTGAATATATTTCACAGCAAACTGTACAAGCTCTTTAAATATTATGAGAGAATAGTATCTCTATTATATATGTTGCAAAATTCCCTAGCTTGAGGGTCACGCTTTTAATTTGTAATTTATAATACATAAAACTTAAGTGCACAAAATGTTTTATGTATCATCAAATTTATCATTCCTTCTCTTTAGATTTCTTCCACTACTTTTAGGCTTAGGAATTTATTACTTATCCAAGGGAAAGTGGATTTTACCCCCTATACATTTCTTAATTATTTATTGAAATGTTCATTCCCTCCCCACTGGTATTTGAAGATTTGTCGTTTAAATTCACATATACATCTACATGCCTTGATCTTCTGTTGAATTTTCTATCCATTACTGAAAGTAGGATATTAAAGTTTCCAACTATTACTGTTGAATTATCTACTTCTCCTTTCATATGTCAGCTTTTGCTTCATGTATTTTGGTTACTAGGTGCATATACATTTATAATTGCTGCATCTCCTTGATGGATTGCCTCTTTTATCATTATAAAATGTCCCTCTTTATCCCTAGTAACATGTTTTGTTTTTTTTTTAAGGAGGTACCAGGGATTGAACCCTAGACCTCATACATGCAAAGCAGACGTTCAACCACTGAGCTACACCTGTTCCCGTGTTTTGTTTTGTTTTTAAGTCTATTTTGTTTCATATTAGCATAGCCACTCCAGCTTTCCTATGGCTGCTGACTGCGTGACATATTTCTTTTTCCATTCTTTTATTTTCAGTCTGTGACTCTGAATCTTAAATATGTCTCTTTTAGGCAGCAAAGAGTTGCATCATGTTTTTGTATCCAGTTTGACAATCTCTGCCTTTCAATTTGATTGTTTAATCTATTCACATTTGATGTGATTACTGATATAGTTGGTGTGGCAGTTTGAACCTGGGTGTACCCCTAAAAGATCATGTCCTTAGGGCTAATCCATTCCTGTGCGTATAAACCCATTGTTGATGGAACTGATCGATTAAATTACTTCAGTTAAATTACTTCAGTTAAGAGATCTCGATTAGAATACTCCAGTAAGGCATAGCCCAAGGTGGGTCTTAATTTCCTTATTGGAGTTCTTTATAAACTGGAATTGGTGGAGCCACCAAAATAGAAACTTCTAGAAGCTGAAATCCACTGATGTTAGAAGCTGAAAGCAATGAGGCCTGGAGAGAGGGGAAAGACAAATGATGTCTCAGTGTGCCTGATCACCCACAATTGCAGCTCGAGGAGAAAACATCTCCTGATGATGCTTTGATTTGGACACTTTTCATGGCCTTGGTTATAAGTTAATAAAACTCCACTGAAAAAGTCTGTTGGGCTTACGTCTGCCATTTTGCATTTTGTTTTCCCCAATGTCTGTCTTTTGTCCCTCTATTCCTCCTTTATTGCTTTCTTTTACATTAAATGAATATTTTTTAATTTATCACTTTCATTTCATTCATGCTTTTCTCACTTTTGTTTGTTTCTTTTTGGTGTTTGCCCTAGGGTTTATCATATACCTCTTAATTTAAATTTTGCATGTATCATACTTGATGTTCACTAAGCATCCTATATATGTAGGTTATTGTTTTTCATTAACTTTGGGAAGTTTTCTCCCATTATTTCTTTGAATATTTCTTCTCCTTTCCTTTTGGTACTCCTATTATGCACATATTGATGGGCTTATGGTGTCCCACATTTATCTGAGATATGCTCATTTCTCGTCATTCTTTTTTCTCCGTTCTTCAGTTTGCGTAACATCTATCAGTCTTTCTTCAAGTCTGCTAATTCTTTCTTCTGTCAGCTCAAATACCCTATTTAACCCCTCTAGTGAATTTTTTCAATTATTATACTTTTCAACTACAGAATTCTACTTGGTTGTTTTTAAATAATTTGTCACTTTATTATTTTTAATTTGATACATCACTGTCATCATACCTTCCTTTACTTCTCTAAACATTCTTTTTTTTAGTTCTGTGAACATATTTATAATGGCTACTTTGAAATCTTTTTCTGTTAAATCCAACATCTGGTTGCTCTCACCGGAAATTTCTGTTGCCTGTATTTTTCCCAGTATATAGAACATACTTTGTTTCTTTGCATGCCTCATAATTTTTTGTTGGAAACTGGACATTTTGGATAATATATTGTAGCACTCTAGGTACTGGTCCCTGCCTCTGGGGCCTGTTACTTGTTATTTGCTTGTTTATTTGTTTAGGGATTGGCTGAATTATTTTATTAAATCCTATTTCCCTCCTAGTGTTAAGCTTCTGATTTGCTCCAAAGGGATGTACCACTTTGGGTGTTCCCAGTCATCCTGGGATGACAGTAGTACTAGTAGGGTAGGGCTCTCTTCTACTCTTTCCCTGACCACACCCAGCTGTTAAACTCCATTAATTGCTATTTAATTTTTCTACTGTTTTTAAACAATGCCCTGGGCCTTATCCTCTATAAGCCAAACAAATAAATCGTGTGGTTCCTGAAGTCCATGTTTGATATTTTTTCTTACCCCAGGAGGTTCCTCCTAGTTGTCTTATTCCTGTACTCTCTCGCCTACAAACTAGCCAGCCTAATCTAGGCTGTATTTTCATTAGACGCACGAGTCTCGTCCCTGTTGACTTTTTCATTTATTTTATTTTTCCTTTTTTTCTTTTTTAATTATTTAATTTCCCTATTGACTTTTACCACAACCTCCACAGTTCTTGAGAGCCCCCTTACACTTAAAATTCTCCATGTTCTGGTACAAATGAAGTTAGTTTCTCTGGGAAGAGATTAGGAGTGATCTGCTTTACAGCTTGCTTCTCCTTGTCGTCAAAATCTGTGAGCTAGGGATCTGAAGCTGGGAGTGGGGATAATGGCAAGTTTCCTTTTGACTGTCACCCCCACTCTAGAAGCTGAGTGCTTGGTTGGGGGAAGGGAAGTCCAGAAGCTTGGGATCCTCTCTGCTTGCCTTTCCTGGTGTAGGAGCATTGCCTCACAAGCTGGAGAAAGGGCTATAAGGGCCCCAGTACTCTCAGTATGTCACACTGAAGGTAGAACTTCTGATCCACAGGTGGAGGTAGGATGGCAACCACACTTGCCCACGACTTAGTTTCAGCCACAAGCAGCTGGGGTAGGATGGAAAGAAAGCCCAGGAGGAAAGCAAGTGGGAGCTGAGGGAGAGGAAGTCCTGTGTTCTTGGCTGGAGCAGTCTGGAGTAGTCACCACCTCATTGAGCTGAGAGCTGGGATGGAGGGAGCAGTCTTGGTTCAAATACCACACTCTGGCCTTTCTTACCAAAATTTTGTAGGCTTTCTTAAATAGATGTTTCATCATTTGCTGCTCGCCCTTAGAACAATTTCCAGAGGCTTTGAATGGATTTTTAAAATAATTTTTCCCAGTTTCAATGGGGAAATAGGTCAGCAGAGCTCCTTACTCTGTCATGTTGGAAGTCAATCTCCTAAATATTATATATTATTCCTATATATGAACCTATTTATAGACTACCTAGTGTGACAAACGTTGCTGTCCATTTTTAGTCCCAGTATCATACTTTAAAAATTATTATAGCTGTATAACACATTTTAAGAGATGATAGGGCAAGCTGTCTCTCATTATCACTCTTAGATAATGAACTTTAGAATCATTATGTCTAGTTCTAAAAACCCCATTGGTATATCTAGTGTTATTGCAATAGAAATGTAACTTGAGATATGCTGACATCTTTTTTTTTTTTAAGTAGAAGTTTATTTATTTATGTATTTATTTTTAAAGATTTTTATTTATTTATTTATTTATTGCCCCCTTGCTGCTTGTGCTCTCTGTGTCCATTTGCTTTGCGTTTTTCTGTCTGCTTGTCTCCTTTTGTTGCGTCATCTTGCTGAGCCAGCTCATGGCACCGCCCAGGTAGTCAGCTCACCGCCGCACTGCTTGCCTTCACCAGGAGGTCCTGGGAATTGAACCCTGGGCCTCCTATATGGTAAACAGGAGCTCAACCAATTGAGCCATAGCCGCTTCCCAACATCTTTATAATAGTTATCATGGAAACAGAGTAGGTTATGATTGTGGTTGCTCATTTGAATGGGATATTTTTCCATTATATATTCTAACTGGCTATTACTAATATTAATATTAGTAATATTAGTTTGAATATTTATATTCAAGATATAGTTTGAATATCTTTATAACAGTTATCATGGAAACATAGTAGGTAATGATTTTGGTTGCTCATTTGAATGGGATATTTTTCCCTTATATATTCTAACTGGCTATTACTAATATTGTGAAAATCTATTGATTTTGGAATATTTATTCTTTGTATGCAGCTATTTTGATAGACTCAATAACTTTTCAGTTCACTCTCTAGGTAGATAAAAGATCATTTGTAAATAACTAATTTTACATGTAAATCATCTTGTATTTGTTCCATACCTTACTTATTTGGACTCACCTTTTTCAATGCCATAACCTGAACAGAACATAATTCACTAAGACATTCAGTAATCTTATCCAAAGGTAATCTGGCTAGAACAAGTGCTGTCCCTGAAAATAAAGGAAGAGACAAACGGAGAAAAATAGAAGCTGAATTGAGGTAACTAACTGGTTTAAGTCATAAGGTTAACAGATGAAGCTGACTGGTTCCATTCTTTTAAAACCATCAGGACTGTTTTAACAATATGTTATTTATGGTTGGTTTTTATATGGTTCAGAAGACTACATCAGATTTACAACTGATGTTAATCTTAATTATTTCTCAACAGCATCTTAGTTTAAAGATATTTAAAACATGTCTGCCCTTCTAATTCTTCAAGGCCTTTTTAAAACTCCTTCACAAAGCCAACACCAAAGCTCTTTTTATATAGCACAGTGCAGTGTTTCCCAAACTTCCAGAGATTCTGATTCAGTGGGTCAAGGATAGCCTTTATTTTTGATAAGTATCTTAGGCAGTTCTTAACAGAAAAGTGTGAAAAATATTGACCTAATGTTTTCAGGAAAAATGGGCTGATTTAATTCTAGCCCTACCACAACATACTGAGTTTATTAAGGCAGTCTCTTGGGGGTCTCATTTAATCTGTAATGAGTAATGTGAACAAGAGTAATAGTCAAATTTGCCTTTCTTTTTAAAATAGTTGTAAAAGCCTTTCTTCTCCTTTTATCCCCAAATAAAATCTTACTTGGAATGCCAATAAAATAAGATTAAAACAAACAAACTAAAAAAGAGGTAGTAAGGTTGAAGCTGGGGATAGAGGGCTCAGATCCTTCCTACTCAGCCTCCTTTTTGTCACAATCCCTACTGTACTCCCACTAACTGCTGAAGTATCTCCCCAAAACCCAAATGATCACATACTAGCCTAAGGTCCCTTCTAAGTAAAAAACTCCTTAGGAAGCGGCTGTGGCTCGATCAGTGGGGCTCCCGTTTACCATATGGGAGGCCCCGGGTTCGGTTCCCAGGGCCTCCTGGTGAAGGCAAGCCTGCCCGCACGGCGTGGTTAGCTGACCCAGCGAGCACAAGCAGCAAGGGGGGGATAAATGAATAAATAAAAAAATTTTTAAAAAAAACAACAACAAAAAAAACTCCTTGATTATGATTTTTTTTTATCTCCTCAAATTTTATTGAACAAAACAATAATTAATCTCTAAACCTTCAATGTGAATGAAAAACAGAATGATTTTTTTTCTGGCAGTCTATAAGCCATGGATGAGTTAAGACTGTTATGAGGTAGAAGTAGGTAGAAGACCTAACTTCAATATGATTTTTCCTTTTAATTCAATCCTATAGAAAAGATTGTTACTAAAAAAAGTTTTCTACATCCAGAACATACTACTGATAACATGGATGCCACATCCTATGATAGTTTAAATATAGTTCAGTATCAAAGTTAAATTTCACTAGAAAGTGTCCATGACCATTAGTAGTACATAGTTAAGTAGCAAGAATATGTGACTCCAAATTTTTTTTTTTTTTTTATTTTAAGATTTTATTTATTCATTTATCACCCCCTTGCTGCTTGTGCTCGCTGAGTCAGCTAACCACGCTGTGCGGGCGGGCCCGAACCCGGGGCCTCCCATATGGTAAACGGGAGCCCTACTGATTGAGCCACAGCCGCTTCCCTGTGACTCCAATTTAGTACTTTATTCTTACTCCAATTTAGTGCCTCATTATTTACACCTATGAAGAAAAACAACAGAAGCCCATGCTAAAAAAGAAAACGTACTGTGGAAAAATAGTCATACTGGGTAGCAAGGAACCTGGTCACAGAAATGAGAAAGAATAGAATCAGTTCACACACAAGGTCATCCAATCTTGCCAAAGCTGTCTGCCCCTCACAGAGGCTTAGAAAAGATGGCACAGGTCCTATTACCCAATCCTGTATTTGATATGCCCAAATCCTCTCTAAAATACCAGCTATAAACAGATTTTATTAACTCACAGGACATCCCAATCTGCTTTCAGAAAGTTTGGTTAGAAAGTATTTTCTTTCAATTTTATATACTGACAGATGATCACTCCCAAAATAAATATGATCCCTCTTTTCTAAGTCTTTTTTTCCTAGCCTTAATATCTCTAGTTCTTCTATTACCCTGAGCCTCATCACTACTCTGGCTGTTTGCCTCTTAATAGGCAGTCCAATAAGTGTAAGCTGATCAGTAATGATAAAGATTACTGAAAGACCAGGACTCTTGCCTTCTGCTTATGGCACAGATCCATGGACCTTTAAATTTCCACTTGTCTCTTTGCAATGGCAATGTTTATTGGGTTTACCTTTTATTCTTCCTCCAATTAAATAAAAAAAGAAACTATGTTTCATTCTAACGTGTTAATCTCTCCTGAAAATTTAAGTGTGTGATATACATACTGCAAATAGTGTGAATTAACAATATAGCCTTAAATTACTCTAAGAATGCATGTATACATAGTTGACACTCTCTGAGTGGAAAAGCCACCACCATCACTAGGTACACTGCAACTGAAAAACTGGGATATGACTGATGTAAGATGACCCAAATAATCGGCTTAGAGAAGACTGTTATTGGTTAACATTTTAAGTAAATACCTTTTAACAAGCCCACAGCAGCTTCTGGAGACAACATGAAAGAATCAAGAGAACGGGCAATTTCTAAGAGTCCATTAAAGTGCTGAGCCATGTGATCTCGGCAGACAGAGCAAATGTTATGAATGGCTTTGGCTGCTGCAGAAGCCAGGGGCTTTTCACAAAGGCCTTTCATCAAATAGCCCAACACAGGATCTGAGGATAAAAGCCATACAGTAGAGATCATGTATCTGAAATTCAAGGAAAATTTCTAGTTTGTTAAAGTAGACATTTACATACCTTATTTGTGTGTGTGTAGGCAAAATAACCTTTTTTAAAAAAAATGAAATGTGATTCAGAATCCTATCTGTTCATTTTCCACTTCTTCCCTCAAGGCAGTCAACTGTTCCTTGCAAACCCTAGAGCTTCACAGAACAGTTTGAAAACCACTGACTTAAGGGCATATATGATCATCCACATATTAAGAATAGGGTAATGTAAGAAAGAATGCAAAGCTCAGAGTTACCATTGTACTCAAAGATGAATCATTTGATAAAAACACCTTACATTAATCAGAACAATGATAGTTACGTAAAGCTGACACTTTTGTACTTGCTTCAAATAACAAAGGACATATAGTTACAGAGGAATCTTTAGCACTTCTAGATGAATTAATGAGCTTTTACTTTTACTAAATATGTGTTCCAAGAAAGTTCATTATCAAGGTCAATTTCTATAGAGTAAATTCTACTTATCTTTATAAAAACCAGAATGTTTTCCTATTGAAAAATTGTAAGAAAAACCATATATGGTTAAAGAGCACTTTATGAGTACTTTTAAGTGACATCACAGCAAACCATGAAACAATTGAAGGAATCAGAAGACTAGATGTCTTAAAGCCCATTTAAAACAGTTATCTCAATTTCTAGTCCAATGACCAATACAATGCACCCCAAGGAGAGTAGGGGAAGAACAATGACAATTTAGCCTAAAATCCAGAACTTAAAGACTCTTGTGATCCTAAAATTGAATATCTGTGGTTTTGACTATTCCAAGTGGAAGTGAAAGTCAAGGAAATGTAGCAAAGGAAATGTAGCAATTTGTCTTTCTGCCGAGGAGCAAATCTGACTTAGATACTGCAAGGTGGTACTGAATGATAATTCTTAATTAGAGTATGCATTTCACACTAGCTTTGCTGGTTCCTGGCCATGATTTGAAAATATTAATTGGTTCAGAAAGAAAGTCAAATGTTGAAGCAGATAATAGAAGTGGAAAATGTGATGTAATGTGTCTGTCATATGCTCTGTATACAGAAATGAGAAAAAGGAACACATATCACTTTTTAGCAAGTGTTTCAGTGACTAAAAAAACATCATGTGTGAAATAAAATCAAGTTGAAAAGGTGGTATTGCAGATATGCACAGAAAACACATCATGTTTGATATAATACTGTTCACAAATTTGGGGATTTTTAAAATTCTCAGGATGAATCTTTCTTGAATGTCAGAGGCTTAATATATATTAACCTGGATAAATTATTTAGTCTCTTTGGGTCTTAGTTTCCTTATCTGCAAAATACTGAGATTAGAATAAATGATTTCTAACTTTACTTTCAATTCTATAATTGCTATTTTATGTGATCTTAATTTTTTTCAAGTCAATAAGGGAAGCCAGAGGTATAACACCACTCTTCATTTTAATTTGTACTTATTTAGTTTCAAATGATAATTCTTAGTTTTTAAATGGAGCATAAATTTAATATTGAAAAACCTTCTCCTTTGCTTTAACCTAATAGTAGCTTTTAGGTTAGAACTACATGAGAGTCTGCTTAGTTTGCGCATATACCTAAGACTCACAAAGACAGAAATGTTCGTGGTTAAGCAGAGAACTAGAAGCAAACTGTTTCCCTGTGTGGAGATCTTATCTTTCAAAGGTTCTTTCTCTAGATCTGATCAGATTGCAAATGTTGCATCAACTAAGCAATAACTTAAAATGTAATATTTACTATCAGTACCAATATTCTACTTGTCAATAAAAGAAGAACTAGAAAAAAAGCAAGAGAGCAGAGAGGAAGAAAGGAAGAAGAAAATCAGAAGCAGCAGCAGCAAAGTGGAGTTCACACATACCAAGGAACTGAGGATTTCGATCGACTACTTCACTCATCTCTCCAACCAATTCAATGCTGGTGTATCGCACAGCTGTATGTACAGTTTCTGGGAGACGGACAACTCCTTCCAGGACCTCCACAAGTGTTGGATTGTTCTCCCTAAGTACAGAAGACAAGTACTCAATGTTACTGATTTAAGAGATTATGCTCTGGCCAAATAACAAGCTGTAATGACATATATTAGTGCTAAAGGGCTTCTTTCTAAATAAATTACCGTTTAGATAAAAGTGCTTAAGAGTTTTTCAAATACTTAAAAAGAGGAAAGAAATGGAAGAGAATGCTTATCTAGGAGAAACATATTGCTCCTTATTATTCTGAATGCCAGTAAAATGTCTAAAGCCACATCATGCTATTAAATAGAGGCTCTTCAAATTGGAGAGGCAGGCATTTACTGTTGATGAATGTCTTTTCTGAAAGAATCTAATTTGTTTATTTCTTAATCTGCAGCACCTAGAACAGTGCCTGGCACATAGTGGGCACTCAATAAATAATGCTGAATGGCTAAATGAAAAATTCTCATAAACCATTTTCTATTAGCTGTTATTCCCCAAAAGACTTCTTTTATAGCTGGATCCTAGGAACTTAGAGACTAGGGAAGTAGGAATTAGCCAGCTAAATTTCCTCACTACCTCAAGAAGCAAGAAATGAGCTGCAAGAATAGGTAAAGGTAGCCCAATTTGGATGATGAGGGAAGAGTAGTTAACTAGACACTTTCTACAGCTATGTGAATTTAATTTTTCCCTTTCCTTTTCTCTCCCTACCTCTTTAGATCAGAGTAGAGGACATACCCAAAGTAGCTGAATTTAATAAAAAAAAAATTAAAGCTGTTTCAAATGTAAATAATATCCTGGATTAGAACAAGAGCAACCCCTGCTGATAAAACTAAGTCTATTGAGTCTTTATATGCTCTAAAATTTGTAATCATGTAGTTGGCTTGAAATGTGGATAAATAAAAAACAATATAAAATCTCTTGTTTATGCCTTATGTTTCTTAGGGATATCAAGCTAACTATTGAGATCATCTACCTATCTTTTTTCAAACTAACACATATTGATTAGAATATTAGTGATTTTAATAATCTTTGGACTGTCACAGTAGGTTCCAAAAGCTGATGAAACAGATTTGAAAGCAAACAGTATGGTACGTAATTAAGGACTAGGACTTCTTTTTTTTTAAAAGATTTTATTTATTTATTCATTTATCCCCCCCTTGCTGCTTGTGCTTGCTGGGTCAGCTAACCACGCCGTGCGGGCGGGCTTGCCTTCACCAAGAGGCCCCGGGAACCGAACCCGGGGCCTCCCATATGGTAAACGGGAGCCCTACTGATTGAGCCACAGCCGCTTCCCTAGGACTTCTTAATAAAGAAAAATAAACCTACTACATCTCCTTGAATATTTACTGAATTAGAAATAATGTTAAGAGTTTATTGTCCAGGCCCTGAAAAGGCACCTAAGAAACACTGAACTTTTTTTTTCCCCCTTCTTTCTTTTTGTTTGAACTTTTATAAATATCTGCCTTAACCACCTCTCCAATATGGACCCTGGATAAAGAGCTCAAACGCAGCTGTCTGATCATATCACAGGGTAACGTGACAGACAGTAATATCAACCTCTAAATTCATGGCACATATTATATTCTGTCTTTAGGGATTCATGCTAAGATAATAAATAGAATTTCTATGCTAAACAATTAAAAATCAAATTCTAATAAGTAAAAAATTTCCAGTGGCATTAACAAAAATAATCATTGCTCTTTTGATTTTGCTACTCTTTCAGGTGAAACAGAGCCTATGCCTTGAAACTCACAAATGATTCTCTAAGACAGGAAAAAGAACAATGACAAGTTAACAGTCAAACTAGTGGCTATTCAATTGCTTTTAAACAAGTACCAACAATTTAACAATCTAACAAATTTGTGACTATGCCAAACTTTCCCAAGGGAGCCCCATTTGGAAAATAAATTGCATTCTATTCCTAGTCTCAAGGGTAAAATAATTTTAACTCTTGGAAATGTGGTTCAAACATGGATATTAGCAATGTAGGCTACTCTGATTTCGACTCTAGAAGAAAACTTGATAGCACTAAGGAAGTTCAAAGAGTTTCCAAATATATATCATTTTTTTAAAAAGTGTGTAATTTTCCTTCCTCTCAATATTTAGAGTTCCCAGCAAAAGACTTATTAGACACTCACGGATCAACACTCTTTGCTATAGCAGCCATGATAAAGAGAACCGCTTCTGTCACCTCCCAGGGTGGGTTGCCTTCTTTCAGAGTAGAATATAACTAGAGAAGAAGAGGTGGATTATGGATCCATTAAAAGGAAAAGAGAAGTCCAAAAACAAACAAAACAAAAAATCCTGTTAGTTAAAATAAATCCAGCCCCTTGTTTCTACATCTCTCAGAGCCAGGGGAAATTTTCATCTTTCACTTTCTCACTAACTAGAAGTGACTAATATTTTATTAGTATTTGATATAAACCCACTTAGCTCCCAAGTATATATTATCATCTGCCCCCAGAAAATGATCATTATGGAAAAAACAAAACATATTATACAAGTGTCTTTTCCTGGTCCTGAGAATCAAAGATGAATACATAAACACATTTAAAATTTATAAGCAATGTAAATACTCTTTTTATGTGTTGGCTTCACATTTCTACTTAACTATTTGTCCACATCAGCACTGGCAGCATAGATTAAAATCCTAAAAAGCAGCTGTTTAAAGCACCTATTACAATACCATGTCAAAAGGTGGTGTGTAAGGAGGCAGGCCTTGCAAAATATTCTAGTCCAGAATTTCCCATAATATATTCAACTGTGGAATGTGACTAGGGAATAATCTAAATAAGATTTCTACAATCAAATAATGGACACTACTAGGTAGGACAAAATTAAACTCTCTTGCTTAGGACTTCACATAGCCTTTACTAAACTATTTCAATCATTTCCCAATTTTAATTGATAGAATTGTTTTTTGTTTGTTTGTTTTTGGCAAAGAACATTTCATGGGGCTAGTGGTCCACAGAACACATCATGGACACTGATAATTTATATAAATTCATAACAAGATCTGGAAAAGATCAAAAGTCTTGTTGAAAGCCATAGACCCAGTGAAAACAGAAGTCATCTACCTTGTCATCCACAGATCTCACTGCATCTGCTTTCTTTAAAAATCCCCAATCCTTTGTAAGTGGGTCAATAAATGTACTTTGCTTAATAGAGTGAAAAATAGTTATAATACACTTTCTAGACCGGATTATGCCCAAATATAGACAAAATGGCTGTTACAAAAAATAAAATAAAAATTAAGTAAGTTTGGTCCTGCTATGACAAAGTATTCAAACTAATATTTCAGAGTTCATTAGAGCATGATCCAGCAATATGAAAACCACCTAAAGTTATGCTAATATTAAATGATGTGGAATGGTGATGATTGCAACCCATGGTCTTACAAGGTAAAATGTTACTCACTGATTGTCAAGGATAATCACAGAACTATGAATCTTCTACTCTAGTATAGTCACCTCTGGGATGAAAGCGCATAGTAATCTAACCATAAGTGTGGACAAAGGATATGCCAAATAACTAAGAGTTGCCTGGAGTTAGCACATAATTATTTAAAGCAAGAAAAATTGTCTCTATTTCCTGGCTAGATCCAAATTCTCTATAAGTATCCTTGGGTCTTTAATGCTTCTCTATGATTGTCTATTCCAGTTACACAAGTACAACAGCTCTCATTAGCCAAAGAGAGTGAACCATAACTTAACCATCTACAGACTGCAACTTTGCTTGTAAAACACTAAATAAAAACATAGCTCCTATATGCCAGGCAGTGTGCTAGGCACTTGCATGTCTATTATCCCATTTAGCCACTGAGATTGAAGAAATAAGATGGGTCATTTACAGAAGACACAAAAGTAAACACAAGTAAGGTGATCAGTAAAACTGGCAAGAATCTCCAAATGGGCTTACCTGAGCAAAACACTCCATAGACCCTATAAGGAAAATCAAGTCCTTCACTAGGTCAGATACCCTCATCCGAAACTCCCCAAAGTCATCAGTCTCCTCAGGAACCCCCTCCTGAAATTTCAAAGCAGATGACATTTGTTTTAAACCCAGTGAGGCTTCATTGGACCTCTATAAAATCAAGAACAAAGAAGAAAAAGCCATTAAGCAGTCAGGTTCCGAGGTACAAAAGATAAGTTGCCTAAATCATAAGGATATTTTACATTAGAGAGTTTCCCAAACTGTTAGGTATGTCAAAAGTCAATACAATTTATCCTCTTCCTTTCCTATGAGAAATGCTTAATTTCTTTTTTCTTCATTTCCAAGCTATACTTTGCTATGTTGTTGGAAAAACGTAGAGTGGTGGGGGTGGGATGTGGCCTGGAAGAGGGGTAAACTAAGAGCTAGCTTGTCCAGATAAGGTAAGATAAATACTAAACTAGCCTCTGAAGCTTTATTGTTAAAGACCTATCAGAATCAACCCTTATCATGTTGACTTCACACAGAATTTTAGACTCTTTTAAAAGTGTATCATATAGGTGGGAAGACATCAAATAAAATACATACAGTAAAATAATAATGGTAGAATTTAGGTGGTGTGTATAAAGGTATTCACTATAAAATTATTTCGCCTTTGCTGTATATTTGAAATTTTTCATTAAAAAAACTAGAAATCATTTATATTTCATGGTTCTTAAATTTCCCCTTTTCTAACACACTCCTATGAATAAACAAAGGCTTACCAATTGTGAGCTGGTTGTGGACATGTTTAAGAATCTTGAACCATGAATAAATGGAAAAGCCCCTTTACTATTGAGAACTGCTGATCTAGTTCAACTTCCTTGTTTTAAGATGAAGAAATTAAGGTCCAGGAATGAGGAAGAAATGATGGCTGTCTTGGATGAGATAATGAATAAAATTATAAAGAACTACACAAAGTATTAAGTACTATACACTTATAAGTGTAAGGAATTACCTCCAAGGGAAATGGTCCCACAGAACTAGCAATGGGGAGAAGGAGACCAAACAAGTAGAGCCATTTAAACCAAAGCAGCTCTGCTTTTATTTATATAGCAGACTTTCAAATAAGATTCAGTTGAAAATAAAGTTCCTCAGTTAAAAAAAAAAAAAAAGAAAAGAAAAGAAATCCACTAGACTAAGCTCATCTCTGAGATTCCTTGGGATAAAATTACCTTGACTCAAAAGAATATTAACATTAAAATTAAGAGAACAGACAAATTTCATGTCAGCTTTAAATGTAAACAATGGGGAAAAACTTACTCCAGGCCCTAGATTAAAAAACTAAATATGCAAACAAACCAAAAGGATGAAATAAATGCAAAATTTGAAGAGACTAATAATAAGCAAAGCATGGAGGCTGAAGAATTTTCCAATGGACTATCTTGTAATATTTTTTAGTATGTTTCCTTCTAATTCAAATAGATTATTTCTACATTTTCTCTTTAATTATAAGATCAACATAAATAATACAAAGGAAAAAATGTGTGGATGAGTAGGAATTAATATTCTTTGAGTTTCAACATTCTTACACAAATATTTCACGTTAGTGTTAGCTTTTAGTACAATCACATATTTTACACTATTAAGACACATAGTATAATGCTTTACATTCTGTTACTTTTCACTCAGCTCACTAATTTTTTTTTTTATTTCAAAAGTCACTGTTTCTAACTGCTGCATAATTGGCCGTCAAATTGCTGTATTATAATTTATACAACTCTTCTTATAACATTGTACACGTTTAATATTTTTTCACTTTTATAGATAATGCTTTGTACATAAAATAGCTATATTCGCTTCTGCAGAGTAATTTAAATCCCAGGAGAATTACTGGCTTGGCAGGAGTGACTTTTTCTACATAGGTCTAATATTCTTCATTATATTGGTACTGGCCTCTTCAGTGTAAGTTACATAGTGACAGAAACTGGCACAGTCCATCAGCTTTAGTCCTTTTATTTTTCATATTGGCACTGAAAAGAGGAAGAAATTAAGACAACTGGAGATCTGAAGACACAGAGAAGGGAACTTACATGGTCTGGTTCCAGCTGGCAGTGTCGAGCCAAGGCATGAAGTAGCCTCTGAATGTAAGCTTTGAAGATGCCATGAATAACCTCATCATTAGTTTTGTACAAATGTTCCCCTAGTCGGTACCAGAAGTTAAAGGAAATTTCTACTACCTGTTAGATTAAAAGGAGGAGAAAAGATGATTTATCTGAATAGGAAAAGAAATAGAATAAGAGGAGTTTTATTATTGCTAGGGCCATATGAAAATACATTTTTTTAAACAATGTGAATGGAATTGCTACCTTTTCTGTAGCAGCATTTATTATTATTTCGCAAATTTATCTTCCAACTTTAGGCTCAAAACTCTATGTAGGATGACTGGCTTCTGTTTAGTCCTGGGATAATTTCTCCAAAACTCAGACGGATTTTGAATTTAAAAAAATATAGAAATGAAAGTCTCTTTTAAAGTATTTTTCGGGGAGGGGGGGGGGGGGGGGGAGAAAGAGATAATGGGTTCCTGAGGTGCCTACAACAGTCAGTTCAGCTATGCAGATAAGAAAATAGAAAAAAAATCAAAGAAGCCCAAATCCAATAAAAATAGAGGAAACAAAAATAAACACAGGAAAACATACTAGGTGTCATATTAATTAAAAACAAGGATATAAATTTCCCCCAAATAAAAAGCTGAACACAAGGCAATGGAACATAGAAGATTATGTCGTTAGCCTACTATAGATACTACCTCATACTGAGGATGTCCTGCACAGATTAGTAGTAGTTCCAGAGTCCGTAGGTCCCCAAGACCTTGGCCTGGAGTACAAACAATTTTTTCAAGAAAAGTTTCACATAGTTCAGTGAAAATACGGCAGTAATTGAGAACTCTGTAGAAGAAAGAGGAATGAGAGTACCAAGTCAGAAATATGGATATTATATGTACATACTTGCAGACACAGTTAATCAAATAAATAAAAAGTGGTGCCTCAGACTAAGGGACATCTAGAGACTATTTGCTATGCTGTATATCAAGACAGCCACCTTTATTTAGATTGCATGCATCTACACATATAAACAAATTACTCATAAGTCAGTACAAATTCTCAAGTACCCAAACATTTTAATAAAAATTCCCAACAACTCATACTTGAGATAGATAGATAGATATAGACATAGATATAGATGTATTTTATTTATTCCCCCCACCCAAGATGGCTCCCTCATCTGTTTGCTCATTGTTTTTGCTCATTGTCTATTTGTTTTTACTTTAGGAGGCACTGAGAACCAAACCTGGGACTTCCCACATGGGAGGCGGGCACCCAACTGCTTGAGACACATTTGCTCCCTGCTTGTTTTGGGTTTTTTTGGCTCTCTGTCTGCTCGTTGTCTTGCTCATTGTTTTTGCTTGATGTCTGCTCGTTGTTTATTTGTCTTCTTAGGAGGCTCCAGAAACCAAACCTGGGGTCCTCCCATGTGGAAGGTAGATACCCAACTGCTTTAGCCACACCCATACTTGATATTTTAAAGTTCATTCCTAATTTGAGCCTTACCCTCTGTAGAAGTGCAAAAAACTACCACTTTCCATGACTGATAATTCTACAACTTCTTCTGCATCAAGTTTGCCACTCTAGGTACTGATGAGAATAAAAGAGCATCTTTAAGATGCACAGTTGCTCTATTTACACAGAGTCACTAAGAATAGATGAGGGTTCCAGCTTTAAATAATTACTCACTTGTCTAAATCTTCACGTGCCACAGCCATATGATAGGCAGTCTCCAATGTCAAGACTCCTTGAAAAAGCTGCATGGCTAATGGCAAGTTAGTCTCCACATTCTCAATGGCATAGAGAGCTGAGCACACACAGTCTGAAGCAGCTTCATGAAGGTTGGATGAAGTCTTATCTTGTTGCTGGGAAATAGTAGGAATAGGGAAGTAAGGCATATGATCATTAAGTTATAATCTAAGTAGCAAGAAAACAATTACAACCTGTTTCTGAACATGTAAATGAAATGCACCAGAGCCTAGTAGCCATAGGATTCCACAAGACAACATCCATCAATCTACCTAGTCCTATTTCTCTTTCCCTATATACCAAGCAAATCAGCCCATTTGTACCTCAATCACTGATTAAGATTTCTAATCACATGTTTTTGTTCAAACCAGTCCCTCCAAATATTGGAATGCTATGTATTTGCTGCTCTATTTCAACTATGGAAATCTTTTATATCCTTTTACTGATATTCAAATACTACCTAAAATGAAAGGGCCTATCAAGTACCAAGGACCCATACCTAAACATATCATTATGAAATTTTAGAATACCAAGGTTAAACAGAGGTTCCTAAAACTTCCAGAGAAGGGAGAGGAAGGCCACTTAGAAATGAGTAAAAATGAGACAGTTATCTGACTTCGTATTAACAATGATATGTGCTAGTAGACAAGAAAAGTTCAGGAAGGGAAACCTCCAGTGTTTCTATGAAAGAGAGTACAGCTAAGAGAGGTTGGATAAATTTAATGATGGCATATTAGTCTTTGTAAATAATAAAAACAAGGGCATTTAGAATCTCTGAAGGGAAAAAAGTATGTATCAGGGTCAGGAGAGCATACAGATGCAAATTATTCATTAGGTTATTATTTTAGGTTGAGTGGTTGGTTCAGATATTCATATTACTATGATTTAAAAGTTAAATGTTCAAATTTCTTCTTCTTTTTTTTTTTTAAATGAGGTACCAGAGATTGAACCCAGGACCTTGTACATGGGAAGGAGGTGCTCAACCATTGAACTATATCCACTTGCCCAAATTTATTCTTTTGTATATATCAACTATTATATTTTAAAAGATTTGTAAAAAAGAGATTTAGGGGAAAGAGTTATATAAGAAAGTCACAGTCCAAATATAAAGCAAACTAAAATGTGGCATGATTTTGAACTACTAAATGAATATAAAGAAAGGGAATACATTTGCTCCCAACTCTAGAAACACTCTTCTTACAAATTAGTAGAGGTTCTGACATTGGATCAATGTTACACTATTTAATGGATCAATGTTACACTATTTAATCCCAGACCCCAAAAGTCACCACTGTTAAGTTTGATGTGTATTCTAGATTGTCCTCCATTCATATGTAATCAAATTTATAAAAATTTTAAAAGATAAATTAAATGGGATTTGAATTTACTTATAATATGACTTCACACATTTATAATTCACATCTTCCAAAGATCTGTCAATATCTGTGCTTGAGATATTGCTATGTTTCTGATTCTAAAAACCAGTCTTATTCTAAACACTCACTTAACTCCTATCTTCCAATGCATAGGAATGTATTACTTGGCATAACTACTTTCAAAGTTTAAAGAAGAAATGCATAAGTACATATAAAGACATTAGTGCTTGTTCTTCTAATTTCAAAATTCCTTAATAACTCCAAGACACACTTGATATTTAACTAAACCATTTCAATTATGAAAATAATATTCTGATCTATAACTGTCTCTGGATGAACTTAAAGATAATTATTTCTTAAATATTCCTTCTCTGTATTTTCTTTTTTTTTTTTTTTAAGATTTTATTTATTTATTCATCCCCCCTTTGCTGCTTGTGCTCGCTGGGTCAGCTAACCACGCCGTGCGGGCAGGCCTGCCTTCACCAGGAGGCCTCGGGAACCGAACCCGGGGCCTCCCATATGGTAAACGGGAGCCCTACTGATTGAGCCACAGCCGCTTCCCATCTCTGTATTTTCTAAAATTTTCATGTGCAGATAATTATGTCATGATAATGAACACTGGAAGAGAAGAACCAATGACCATTATTAGAAACACATAATTTTATACTTTTAAAAGCAAAGAAAAAGAGACCAGTGGTTTTTTGTTACTTGGATTTTAATATATAAATCACTTATTAGTATATAAAACTGCATTCCTTTTAAACATAACTAAGTTCTATTAAGAGACAAACAAAAAACTGATACTTTAATTTGGTACTTGGGAACAAGAAAAGGACACTTCTCCTTTATTACCATTACTTTGCAATCACTGTGCAGAAATCTGAAAGGACTGTTACATCCCTGAAGGTTAGTTATTAAAACTGTGAGTATGGGCAGAAATGCTTTGATAAAGACAATACTCACCAAAACCTCAAAAAGGAGTGCTAGTAACTTATTGTTAGCCATGAAGTTGCTGTCCAAAACTCCCAAGTTAAACCAACTACCCAAACAGCGAAAAACCTTCATAAGCATCTTCTCATCTGTTCCTGCTTTTTCTACACAGGTCATCTGAAAAGAAGAGAAAGTAAAAACAAATAATACCAATCTCTTTATACATACTTATTAGTTTGAATTGTAATTGAAGGAAGAAATAAAATGACTCAAGTAAGTTTATGGCAACCACACTCTAAAGAATTAGATTCCGATATTCATGGTTACAATGCTGATATAAACTGTACAGGAAAATCCTCTATTTGCCTGTATATATAGAACAAATATCTTGTTAATATCAAAGACTTCCTATATTTCAAAAACCTCTAAAGAGAGACTGCAGCAATGATAATAGTTTATTATTATAAATTAATATAGAAATATAAATTAGTATATTATCAGAGTGCATGGGGAAACAGAAGCATCCATCATATATTAATCAATTTTTTTCCCTTCTTCTGATAGGTATGTCCTGTCTAAAACATAGTAAATACTCAATTATTCATTGAAGAAAGGATGGCAGAAAAGAAGAAAAAATTTGAGAACTGCTGCTTTAGAAGGGCGGTACCCATAGAAGTCACCAGAAAACACAATGGATAAGAAGAGAAAATGCCACAAATACGGTTCAAAGACATTAGATTCTACTTCACAGATTAAGTTCCTTTTCTAGGTAGCTATTCTTTACCTTAAGACTTTCTGAGGCATTTTGTTCCCTCGCTACTCAGAGATGACATATTTAGATCTTTCAGTAACTGAGAACACTAAAATGCTCAGAGCTTCTGGAAAGGGCTATGACAGTAACACATTTTGACAAATTGAATAAACTAATGAATGCACCTGAGTATAATTCTTATAGGATGCACTCATTTTAATAAGATTCACATCTAAAAGTAGCAAATTGTATGGGCGAACTAAGTACCCTTAACATGAACTAGAACTGAGGAATTTCTCTTTAAGAACTGATGCATGCATGCGTGCACACACACATGTGGCTCTTTGAAGCTCCCGGTGTAAACTCATTACACAATTACTTGGCCTTTATACTTCCTGAATGACACTTCAATTTTAATAGAACATCATGTTTATAAATGGAAGGACTTGCTGTACATTCTAACTACTGACTCAAACAGAAAAACAATTCTGCAAACACCCTATATCTAAAACGAGTCCCTTTTTAAACAGAAGAAATTTTGCTAATTAAATCACACACACACACACCATAAAGCTTCAGAACTAAGAGCTACCTTCAGTTCCTCTTTGAGAACTATATTACAGGCACAGCTCAGAGATACTGAGGACTTGGTTCCAGACCACTGCAACAGAGTGACTATCACAATAGAGAGTCACACAAATGTTTCGGTTTCCCAGTGGATATAAAAGTTATGTTCACACTATACTTAGTCTGTTAAGTGTACAATAACATCATGTCTGAAGGAACAACGTACATACTTTTAATTTAAAAATGCTTTATTGCTGGGAAGCGGCTGTGGCTCAATCAGTAGGGCTCCTGTTTACCATATGGGAGGCCCCGGGTTCGGTTCCCAGGGCCTCCTGGTGAGGGCAGGCCCGCCCGCACGGCGTGGTTGGCTGACCCAGCGAGCACAAGCAGCAAAGGGGGGATAAATGAATAAATAAATAAAATCTTGAAAAAAAAAAAAAAAAAAGCTTTATTGCTAAACAATGCTAACTATCACCTGAGCCTTCAGGGAGTTGTAATCTTTTTGCTGACAGAGGGTGTTGCCTTGATGTTGATGGCTACTGAAAGATTAGGGTAGTAGTTGCTGAAGGTTGAGGTGGCTATGGCCATTTCTGAAAATAAGCCTGTAATGAAGGCTGTCACACAGACTAACTCTTTCAGGAAAGACTGCTCTGTAGCATACGATGCTGGGGTTTTTTTGTTTGTTTTTTTAGGTTTCAGGGCCAGGGATTGAACCCCAGACCTCATATGTAGGAAGGTGGTGCTCAATCACTGAACTACATCAACTCTCCTGAGGTTTTTTTTTTTTTTTTTTCTCCCCATTTGTTTGCTTGTTGTTGTTTTTTGTTTTTGTTTTTAGGAGGCACTGGGGACTGAACTTGGGGCCTCCCATGTGGGAAGCAGGAGCGCAACCACTTTAGTTACATCCACTCCCCACGATGCTGTTTGATAGCAGTTGACCCACAGGAGAACTTCAAAAGAGGAGTCAATCCTCTCAAACCCTGCTGCTGCTTTATCAACTAAGTTAATGGAATATTCTAAATCCTTTGTCGTCATTTCAACAATGTTCACAGCATCTTCACCAGAAACAGATTCCATCTTTCCTCATTCATCTATAAGAAGCAACTCCTCATGCGCTCAAGTTCTATTATGAGATTGCAACAACTTAGTCACATCTTCAGGCTCCACTTCTAATTCTAGTTCTCTTGCTATTTCTATCATATCTACAGTTACTTCTTCCACTGAAGTACTGACCTCTAAAAGTCATACATGAGAGTGGAAATCAACTGCTCCCAGACTCCTGCTAATGTTGATATACCAACCTCCTCCCACGAATCACAAATGTTCTTATAATATCCAGAAGGTTTTCAATTTACTTTGTCCAGATCCATCAGAGGAATTACTATCTATAAGAGCTATAGCCTTATGAAATGTATTTCTTAAATATTAAGACTTGAAAGTCAAAATGACTCCCTGATCCAGGCTGCAGAATAGATGTTGTGTTAATAGGCATGAAAACAACACAAGCCTTATACATCTCCATCAGAGCTCTTGGGTGACCAGGTGCATTGTCAATAAGCAGTAATATTTTGAAAGGTATCTTTTTTCTGAGCAGTAAGTCTCAACAGTAGGCTTAAAATATTCAGTAAACTATGTTGTAAATAGATGTGCTGTCATCCAGGCTTTGTTCTTCCATTAAGAGAGCAGAGGGAGAGTAGATTTAGCCTAATTCTTAAGGGCCCTAGGATTTTTGGAATGGTAAATGAGCAATGGCTTCAACTTCAACTCACCAACTGCATTAGCCCCTAACAAGAGAGCCTGTCCTTCGAAGCTTTGGAGAGTCAGCCTGTCCTTTGAAGCTTTGGAGCCAGGCATTGACTTTCCTCTCTAGATATGAAAGTCCTAGATGGCATTTCCTTCTAATAGACGGATGTTTAGTCTACATTGAAATCTGTTGAGTATAGTCTCCTTCATCAATGACCTTAGCTAGATCTTCTGGATAACTTGCCGCAGCTTCTACATTAGCACTTGCTGCTTCACCTTGCACTCTTATGTTATGAAGATGGCTTCTATCCTTAAACCCGATGAACCAACATCTGCTAGCTTCAAGCTTTTCTTCTGTAGCTTCCTCACCTCTTTCAGCTTCCACAAAATTGACGAGAGTTACAGCCTTGCTCTAGAATAGGCTGAGACTTAAGGAAATTTTGTGGCTGGTTTGCTCTTCTATCCAGACCATTAAAACTTTCTCCCTATCAACATAAAGCTGTTTTGCTTTCTTGTCATTCATGTGTTCATTGGAGTAATACTTTTCATTTCCTTCAAGAACTCTTCTTTTGCATTCAAAACCTGGCTAACTGGCACAAGAGGCCTAGCTTTCAACATGCCTTCCTCACTAAGCTTGAGCATTTCTAGCTTTTTTTTTTTTTTTTTTTTAAAGAGAAGTTGTGGGTTTACAGACCAATCATGCATAAATAACCAACGTCTTGCATTGGTGTAGAACATTTGTTACAACTAATAACAGCACTTTTTAGTAATTGTATTAATTTTTAACAGCAGTTACCTTTGTTACAATTGATGAAAAATTATTAAAATAGTACTATTATCCATAGTTTACATTAGATGTATTTTTTTCCATATACCACAGTATTAATACCTTGTATTAGTATACATGTTATAATCATAAAAGAACACTTTTATATAAGGTTCACTGTTATACAGTCCTGTTTTATCTTTTAATTTTTATTCTAGTAACATATATGACCTAAAGTTTCCCCTTTCAACCACATTCACCTATATAATTCAGTGCTGTTAATTACACTCACAATAATGTGCTACCACCACCACCATCCATTTCCAAACCTTTACTATCAATCTAAATAGAAATTCGGCACAATTAAAGATCAACTCCCCACTCTATAATCCCAATCTATCCCCTGGTAACCTATAATCTAGATTCTAACTCTATGAATCTCCTTATTATAATTAGGTCATACCAGTGAGGTCATAAAATATGGTATTTCTAGCTTTTGATATAAAGTGAGAGACGTGTAACTCTTCCTTCTACTTGGGTTATTAATTGGCCAAATTTCAATATTGTGACTCAGAGAAGGAGAGAGATGAGGGAATAGCTCATTGGTGGAGCAGTCAGAACACACACAACATTTATCAATTAAGTTCGCCCTCTTTTATGGGTGTAGTATATAGGGTCCCAAAACAATTACAATAGTAACATCAAAATCACCAATCATTCTAACAGATAATAACGAAAAATTTTGAAATATTATAAGAATGTGACAGAGAGACAAAAAGTGAGCACATGCTTTTGGGAAAAATGGCACCAACAGACTTGCTCGATGCAGGGATGCCACAAACTTTCAATTTATAAAAAATGCAATGAAGTGCAATAAAGCGAAGAACAATAAAATGAGGTATGCCTGTATTAAAAACTGTCTCTTAAAGTGAGCCCTCAAAAACTGCAAGATAAATGCCACAGAGACAAGAAGAACTCACAAATAAAAATACAGTAGGAGCCAAAAGATGGAAGCAACCCAAGTGTCCATCAACTGATGATTGGATAAATAAAATGTGGTGTATATATATATATATATATATAATGGAACATTATTCAGCCATAAAAAGGAATAAAGTCCTGATACATGTGACAACATGGATGAACCTTGAAAACATCATGTTGAGTGAAATAAGCCAGACACAAAAGGACAAACATTGTATGATCTCAGTGATTTGAAATAATTAAGAGTAAGCAAACCCACAGGGGACAAGACAGGGGTAGGGAATTCCAAGTTAAGTCTTAAAATGTACAGGTTTCCTATTTGGAATGATGAAAGTGTTTTGGTAATGGGCAGTGGTGATGGTAGCACAACATGTGAATGTAATTAACAGGACTGAAATATATATATTAGAATGAGATTAAAGGGGGAATGTTAGATTGTATACATGGTTAACAGAATAAAAATTTTTTTTAGAAGTCCATGGAACTGCACACAGTGAACCCTAAGCTAAAGCATGGACTATAGTTAACAGTACAATTCTAAAAATATGCACTATCGATTCTAACAACTGTACCACACCCAATGCAAGGTGTTAATAATATGGTGGTATAAAAAGATCTTGACCAAAAGGGGGAAATATTAAATACCAGTGAATTTTTACAGCTAAGAGATTTCGAAGTGAGTCAGGAGGTCATCCCAGATGTTACTTATGTAACATCTCAGGAGGATTAAACTCACTGCCACAGTAAACAGTACCTCAAGCAGGGGTGCACCTGAGGGTTCTAGAGACATCTGGACACTAAAGGCAGGGCAGACAACCCCAGGAAATCGGCACCCTGTTGGTTGGCCTTACCTTGAAATACATGATAACCTGTCTCCCCAATGTATGAGAGTTAGACTCATTTATAATTTTACTACACACGGTACCTCTGCTGCTTTTATTTGAACCTATAATTAGCACTAAACCTGTTAAATAGATGTCCCAGAGACTTAAATCTTAGGGCTGTTCATAAGTCTTTTTATTTTTTATTGAAGTATATCAGTCATAAACATACATAAACAAGTGTATAGTAATAGTTGTGAACTTACAAAACAAACATACATATCATACAAGGCTCTCATACCTCACCTCACCTACCACCAATACCTTGCATTTTTGTGAAGCGTTTTTAACTAATGATTAAAGAGCATCCTCAAAATATTACTACTAACCTAAGTATTTTCCCCCCAACCCACCCTATTATTGTTTTTTTATATCATTTATACATAACATACATAAACAATAAGTATACAGTAAAAGTTGTGAGCTTACAAAGCAAACATGCATAACATCATATAGGGGTCCCATACATCAACCTACCAATACCTTGCATTGTTCTGAGACATTTGTTACAAATTATGAAAGAATATTGTCAAAATCTTACTACTAACTATAGTCCTTATCTTACATTTGGTGTATTCCCCCCCCCCAACCCACCCTATTATTATTTTTAAAATATATTGTTATGACAGAAGTTGTAAACTTACAAAACAATCATGCACATGTGCAGAATTCCCATACAAATTTGTTATAGATTATGAGATAATATCATCAGATTTTACCAGGTCCACAGCATGCATTTGGCACACTTTTTCCATACTCCCCCATTATAAACACAGTACATCTTTGGCATAGATGCACGAATATTATATTATTACTGTTAACCACAGTCCACAGGTCACTCCAGTTGTATTTTTCCCATGCTTCTCCATAGTCCCACCACCCCGCAATAGTGATGTACATCTGCTCTAGCTTGCAAAGGACATTCTTGCATCTGTACTATCAACGACAATTCTCAACCATCTCTGGGTTTACTGTGCTAATTCAGTCCCTAGATTATTCTCTAGCTTTCTTTCAATTGGCATTTACATCCCTAGACTACCATTTTCAACCACATTCCCATTTATAAACCAGCTGTTACTCAATATAATGTGTTACCATCCATTCTATACATTTCCACACTTTTCTGTAAAGTTAATTAAAACTACATACACTAAACATCAGTAGTCCATCTCAGTCCTCCTCTTATCTCCTTTAAGAATCCACCACCTACCACCAGGTCTTGAAGATATTTTCCTACATTTTCTTCTAGAAGTTTTATGATTTCTGCTTTTATATTTAGGCTTTTGATCCATTCTGAGTTAATTTTTGTATAAGGTGTGAGATAGGGGTCCTCTTTCCTTCTTTTGGCTATGGATATCCAGTTCTCTCAGCACCATTTGTTGAATGGACTGTTCTGCCTGAGCCGGGTGGGTTTGACAGACTAGTCAAAAATCACTTGATCATAGATGCAAGGGTCTGTCTCTGAACCATCAATTCGGTTCCACTGGTCTATGTGTGTGTCTTTATGCCAGTACCATACTGTTATTACCACTGTAGCTAGGTAATATGATTTAAAGTCTGGATATGAGAGTCCTCTAACTTTGCTTTTCCTTTTTAAGACATTTTTAGCTATTCAGGACCTCTTACCCTTCCAAATAATTTTGATAATCATGTTTTCCATTTATTTTTAAAATGCTGGTGGAATTTTATCAGGATTGCACTGAATCTGTTTATCAATTTGAATACAATTGACATCTTAATGATATGTAGTCTTCCACTCCATAAGCATGGAATGTAGGTCTCTTTTGATTTAACAATGAGTTGCAGTTTTCTGAATACAAGTGCCTTACATCATTGGTTAAGTTTATTCCTGATTATTTGGTTTTATCTGTCCTATTTTATTTTCACCATTCTTTTGACACTTTTCATTACTTTTATTGATATAATCTTCATTTCTAGACTCTCTTCTGTCTTTTTCTTTTCAGGCTATAACACACCCTTTAGTATTTCCTGCAAAGCCAGTATTTATTCTGGGTGCAGTTTCTCTCTTTAGTTTAGGGCTTTGTTGCCCTTTCTCCCTTGCTGGTTGTAAAATAGGAGCAAGGATGTAGTTGGTGCTGTAAGCTGTGGAGGCTAAAGCTACCCTCATTGCCCCAGGGACCAATGAAGCTTCTCCTAACTTTCTCCTTTGCCAGAGGTTGGGACAGAGCCACAGCCATGTGTAATAATCCAAGTCATGCAGGCCTAGACTATTGTTGGTGCCCAACCATCTTTTCCTCCCCTGTTCTTGGGAAATGGAGCTTCCAATTCCAGCCGCAGAATAGCTCCCAAGGCAATTTGTGCCACCAGTAGAGGATGGGCACTGGCCTCTGGAGCATGGAGTGCTCTATTTATAAATCTTCTCTGCAGTTGGGCAGTGTCCTCCTTCCATTCTTTCAAGGATGTTGCAGGATGCTCTTCTGGTCTCCTGGAGGCCCCAAACAGGTGCTTTAGTTAGCTCTGGGGGATTACTAACTGCCCTCTAGCACAAGGTGACTCTAGGAGCTCCTTACTCTGCCGCCATCTTGCTGGTTGTTTGTTCATATGCTTTTTGAGCCTTGAATCTAAGCAAAATAGCAGCCAACACTTACTCTCCAGTTCATCAAGCTCACCCAGGACAACTAACAAATGGATGATGAGGGACCCATCCCCAAAAACAGAGTATGTACAACTGCAAGCAAGACAGTTCCATCCATTTGCCTCATGGGATCTAAGCCCCTCTCAAATGGAAGCACAGTGGGCATCACCATCCCCAAATCCTCAAGATTGAGGAATAAACAAACATAAGAGGGAAATGCAACTATGGACCAAAGCAGACTTAATCAGTATTCTGGTAATGGAAGAACTTGTAACATTGATATAAAGACAGTGGTCACCAGAGGTTCTGAGGGCAGTGTGAGGGTAGAACAGGTGTAACATGGGGCAGTCTGGGGACATTGGAATTGTTCTGCATGATATTGCAATGATAGATATAGGCCATTATACATTTTTTTCAAATCCTATAAAATTGTATGGTGCAAAGTGTAAACTACAGGCTGTGGTTAGTAGCAATGCTTCAATATGTATTCATCAATTGTACAAATATACCTCACTAATGAAAAATGTAGTTAATGGGGGAAAGTGTGGGAGAGGTGGGATGGGATATATGTTAATTCCCTATATTTTCAATGTAACATTTATGTAATCTAAGGCTTCATTTTTTTTTTTTAACATCTAAAATGTTTTTATTTATCTATGTTTGTTTACATCCTAGCCAAGAACATATATAATACTAAGACAATTAAGATAAGGATTCGTTTTAAAAAAAGAAAAATATATATAATAAAGGAAAAAAAAAAAGCAGGAGTAAGAAAGAATTGAAACCTTGGATTAACAAAATGGAGACTAAAAGGAGGGAGAAAAATATTAAGAAGCCAACTCACTTTAGTCATAAGAACAAGAAAAGCAATATCAAAAACTTCATGTCAGGTTGTATTATTTTACTGGAACTTAAAAAAAAAAAAATTTAAATCCAAGGGACTGCACAATACAGTGAACTCTCAGTGAAACCATGAACTGCGGTTAATAGTATAATTATAAAAATGTGCTTTCATCGATTGCAACAAATGTACCACACCAATGTGAGGTGTTAATAATAGGGTGTTATATGAGAACTCTGTATCTTATGATTTTTCTGTAAACCCACTTCTCTAAAAAAAAAAATTACAACAATTAAAAAAAAAAAGAATAAAGGACTGTAGTTATAAATAGATTAGAAATTTCTTGGTTGATATGCCTATTGAATAGCAGATGATTTTTATTCAATCTACTCCTTTTAAAATCCATTACCTCAATATTAGATATATTACTTGATAATACTCAATCATTGATCAAAATGGTTACATTCCCGGGGATTAGCCTCCCTGGCACCAAGGGATTGTTACCAAGTACCAACAAGCAATGCACCTGGAAAAAAACAAACAAAAAACACCTTGGCCAAAAGGGGGAAAAGCTAAAGACAAATGAGCTTATATAGCTAAGAGACTTCAAAGTGAGTCAGGAGGCCATCCCAGAGGTAGCGCTTATGCACATCTCAACAGGATCTCATTGACAGCCAAAGTAGATACGACCCCAAATATCGAAGCTCCTCAGGGATATGGAGACATCCAGACACTATAGTCAGGGCAGACAGCTCAGGAATTTGACCCCTTGCCACTGGGCCCTAATCTGGTATTTATGCTCCCCAGTGTGACCGAGTTTTCTCAGCAGTGGTTTCCTTATGCATGACTCTTCTGTCCCTCTATTTGAACCTATAATTAGTACTAGAATTGGTAGGTATACATTCAAGAGACTTAAATCTTTGGGCTGTCCATGTGCCAGCTGAGCCCTGAATCTCAACGGTTGCAACACCTTCTCTCTAGTTCAAGGGACTCACCCAGGACAACTAGTGGGGAGGAGATGATGGACAAACAACATACCAAGGAACCGAGAGTGCCTACAACTGCAAGCAAGAGAGTCCCATCCATCGGATGTATGGGATCGAAGCCCCCCCCCCCGCCCTCAATTAATGGTGGAGTGGGCATCACTGTCCCAGAGTCCTCAGGATTGGGAAATGAACTATGGACTAAAATAAACTTACTGGTATTCTACTATAGACTTATTGTGATTCTAGCAATGGAAGAAATAATATTGCTATGGAGGCAGTGACCCATGGATGCTCTGGGGTTAGGGAAAGGGAAACACGGGTGTAATTGGGGGGCATTTTCGGGACTTGGGAATCATCCTGAATGACATTACAATGACAGATACAGACATACAGGCTATTATATATCCAGCCATAACCTACAGAGTTGAATGGGAGAGTGTGTAAACTACAATGTAAACTATAATCCATGCTTAGTAGCAATGCTCCAAAATGTGTTTATCAATTGCAATGAATGTACCACACTGATGAAAGATGTTGCTAATGTGGGGAAATGTGGGAGGTATGGGGAGCGGGGTATATGGGAATCCCCTATATATTCTCTCTAACATTTATGTAATTGAAGTATCTTTTAAAAAAGTAAAGAAAAAAAAAAAAGGTAGCATTGAACCTGTTTATTTTGCAAAGTGATATTTAATTCCCTCTAAACACACTTCCTTATGGCAGAGGGAGGCAAAATGTTTACTGGTCGCACAGAATTGGCCTTGTTTTTCTTAGACAATCTTTACACTTTAAAGCAGAATTTCTTTAATGGGGAATTAGAATTCTAATTGTTAGAAAATTACAGAGGGTATCTGGGGATCTGGTACAAGCTATAGGAACAAATAGAGAGATTAGTAAGACAAATGATCAGTAGCCTAAAAAATTACCTGTGGGAGACAATTTTTAGCCCAGGGAAGATCTGGGTGTGGTCATGAAGGCTGCCTAAATTATGAGCTTATAAAACCTGCTTGAGAAGCTGCTGAGAGAATAGGAGGTTTATATTAGTCAGTAGGAAGCAGTGGAGGACTTATCTCGGAGATTTTAATAAAGGTACTATGGCCTGTTTTACATGCCAGAGCCTCTGACGATTGTGATCTGGGCTAGAGTCAGAGGTGAGGTGAGAGGAAGAAAAGAAAAAAGAAAAAAAAAAGAAGAGAAAAAAACAAACAAACCTTCAAAAAGTTAAATACAATGGTTAGGAATGGGTACATTTGGATAGACCACAAAGTATAATACTAACAAGAAAGGGGATAGAATGGAACCATTAAAGGTATGAAGAGAATTCAATGATTAAGTTGTTAAGAGATCTTTGGTACCTGGTTTTGCAACCAAATACCTGTATTTTTTTTTTGACAATTATGGACAAATTTCATCCTCTGGGTTCTATAACATGACAAGCTATGTGATAGAATTGTAGACTTTATTAAGTACCACAAGGGATATATTTTTCAGAATGCATCACAATCAAGTTATCACTTGTGGTTGATTGTGATGAAACGTCAACTGAAACATGAGCCTGGGGAGCACAAGTGGCTGCTGCATTTAACAGTAAAAATTATTGTAAGGACTGTGGTGTGGGTTGAATTCTTGAGTTCATTTGAGTGCTTACAAAGAGAAAATGACAAGTTCAGTTCCATTAACTCTCTACTAAAGTCACTGAGAACCACTGAGCTCTCATGACAGCTGTGAAAGAAGCTTTTTTTTTTTTTTTTTTTTTTTAATTTCTTGTAGCCACATAGCTGATATTACTGGAACTCAAGACACAAAACATAATTGGGTAGCTTGCTGAATTACAAGTGACAGTTTAATTCACAGACTTGCCAAGTTTCTTAGGTGAAGTTAGGAAACTGGTTGGTAAAGAGCAACATTCTGTATCTTGGAATGGAAACATCTGGTTGGACCTAGATGAAACTGATAATCTTGAACTCCCAAGTAACTTACTCCCTTACCAGTGAGTGCTATTTCCCTGCAGGTGTCTGGGGAGACTAGCCTTCCTCAACTTGAAAACACTGATAACTTCACCTGGGATAGATGCCATAAAAGGGGATGCCCATTCTTCTCAAAACCAGGAGGAAGTTCACCTGAACATACATACAAGGTATATAAAATTGTTCAAATGTTCACGGGGCATGGTCACAGTGGGTGGAGAATCACTTAATAAATGAGAGAATACTGAATTCCCATCCTGGAAAGCTCTGCCACATTCTCCAAGGGAGCACCAACAGTCCCCCAAGTACAGGGACAGTGTCTGGCAAAGAAGGATGATCCACTGATGGGTCCTTGATATTGATGACTAGGCCTTACGAGTCTTTGCTCTTGAAATTGAAACTCAGCCTATTGTTACGGGGTGCCTAAGGGTTGCCTCCTGAGAGCCTCCTTGTTGCTCAAATGTGGCCTCTCTCTAAGCTAAACTCAGCATATGAATGCATTACCTTCCTCCCAGCATGGGACATGACTCCTGGGGATGAGCCTCCCTGGCAGCGAGGGATTACTACCAAGTGCCAACTGGCAATATGACTGGAAAAAGACCTCGAATAAAAGGGGGAAAAGGTAAAGACAAATGAGTTCAGATGGCTAAGAGACTTCAAAGTGAGTCAGGAGGTCATCCCAAAGGTAACACTTATGCATATCTCAGTAGGACCTCAAAGGCTTCCAAAGTGGATATCACCCCAAATAGAGGGGCTCCTGAGGGCTCTGGAGAAACCCAGGTCCTATGTCAGGGTGGATAGCTCTGGAGTTTGGTGCTTTATCAGTGGGCCCTACTTCAGAGTCTGTGCTCCTGAGAGTGACAGAGTTGGTCTCAAATATGTCTTCCCTGCACATGGTTCATCTGTCCCTTCTATTCAAACCTATACGTGATGCTGGAGTTTGTAGGTATACATCCAGAGACAGGAGTCTTTGGGCTGTCCATGGGCCAGCTGGGCCCAGAATCTCGGTGGAGCTGCCACTCCTACTCTACAGCTCAATGGACTCACCCAGGACACCTGGCGGGGAGATGATGATGGACAACAGCCATCCCATGGAATGGAGAGAGTCTGCAGCTGCAGACAGGATAACTCCATCCATCATATCCCTCTCTCAATTGGAGGTGGAGTGGACATCACCATCCTAGACTCCTCAGGATTGGGGGAAGAGCTATGGACTAGAGTGGACTTACTGGTATCCTGTTATAGACATATTGTGATTCAAGCAATGGAAGAAATTACAACATTAATGTGGAGCCAGTGGCCAATGGACGCTCTAGGGGTAGGGAGAGGGAAAAGCAGTTGTAATACAGGGTCTTTTTCAGGACTTGGGAATTATCCTGAGTGACACTGCAACGACAGATATAGGCCATTTTATATTATCATATAACATGCAGAACTGTGGGGGAGATAGTGTGGTCTACAATGTGAACTATGGCCCATGCTTAATGGCAAAGCCCCAGGATATGTATATCCATTGCAGGTGATGTGCCACACTAATGAAAGATGTTTATGTGGGAGGTTGTGGGAGGTGTGGGCATATGGGAATTCCTATAATTTTTGTGTAACATTTATGTAATCTAAGTATCTTTATAAATAAATAAATAAATAAATAAATAAATAAATAAGAGACAATAAAAGCATTTAAATTTTTTTAAAAAGCCTAATAAACAAAACAAAAAACCACTATAATCACCTTCTGTTGCCAAAAGAACCATAAATATGGTCAAATCTCACTCAGCATGTTATAGGAGGACAGGTACACACAGAGGAAACAACTTACATACCAAGAGAATCTCAAAACTTTGCCAAGATGTAGCTGAAGAAACCTGTGAACATGTGTGTGAATGTATTCTAAGGGTGTTACATCAAGGAAGGGTAGAGTGTAATACTAGATTGAGCCAAATCAATTGATATGAGTATACTTTGTAAAGATTCTAGATGTAATGTGTTAGCTCAAATAGTTGGAAGCGGCTCTCAACAGCTTACTTGGTTGACTGAAACTTGGACTATAGTTATTAAGGTTGAGATGCCAGAGTTTCCTTGGCATGATGTACAGGAGGGAATATAAAGGTTTGGGGAAATAGGAATGTTAGAGTGGATTTATCATGTGTAGCCTGCATACCTGTATTAGTCAGCCAAAATGGGTGCTGATGCAAAGTACCAGAAATCTGTTGGCTTTTAAAATGGTACTTATTTGGGGTAGAAGCTTATAGTTATAAGGCCCTAAGAGTCAAACTCAAGGTACCATAAGAGGTACTTCTTTACCCAAAATCTGTTGCCACATGTTGAAGATGGCAGGTGACGTCTGCGAGGGTTCAGCCTTTCTCTTTCCTCTTAAGGCTCCATAGGCCCAGCTTCTTCCCATCTCAGCTGTAGACTGGCATAGGGCTCAGCTGCTCTATTTCTCTTCAGCTGCAAACAATGAGACGAATGGATCTCTTCCCAGGGCCACAGGATCAAAGTCCTCTTCCATGTCTTTGGAGCCCTCTTTTTTTTTCTCTTGTATCCACTTCTGTCTCCTTGATTGAATGTCTGTTTATATAGCCCACCAAGGGGGCAAGGACTCAATTCTGCATGCCCTAATGACATGGTCGAATCAAAGCCCTATTCTTAACATAATCAAGTAAACGTAATTTAATACAAGCAAAGGGTATTATGCCCAGAGAAACAGACCAGTTTACAACATAATCTATATCTCTTTTAGGAATTCATAAATAATATCAAACTGCCACAATACCCATCCCCCTAACTACATACCATAAGACAATAGGGTCTGGATCTCAGCCCTGCATGGGGTACAGACTATTCCTTGGTAGGTCTATCTTAGCATTAAGCTTAGTGACTGCTCCTTGTACCTGTTATTTTCTATATCCTTTAGAGTTCTCTTTACTTCTTACTAGCCAATCCCTCACTATATAATTCCGTTACAGTTAATTATTCTTTATATGCCCCACTAAAAGGCACCAAAGGAGTCCAGATCTGAGGTAGGGAGGTAACAAGATGAGTATCAGTCATCTGCTTGTGTTGGGAAGCCAAGTGCTCTCAGTGGCCAATACTATATGACATTTTGAACACCAAAATAATGATTTTAGTGGAAACTCTGAATCAATGAAAAATCCATGAGTCCATAGTACTCCAAAAAGAAAAGCCAGAAAAAAAGTAACATTTGAGCCAGCTTTAAAACAAATCCTTATTTTGTAAACAGGTAACTAAACCACAAAGAAATAAGACTTAACCTACATTTCCAGTAGGAACCAAGGTGGCGGCCAACTAATATATATGTAGTAGAATAACATAATTAGAAAAACATCAGGGAAGCGGCTGTGGCTCAATCAGTAGGGCTCCCGTTACCATATGGGAGGCTCCGGGTTCGGTTCCCGGGGCCTCCTGGTGAAGGCAAGCCCGCCCGCACGGCGTGGTTAGCTGACCCAGCGAGCACAAGCAGCAGGGGGGGGGATAAATGAATAAATAAATAAATAAATCTTTAAAAAAAAAAAAAAAAAAAACATCATTTTGCAAACCAAAATTAAACTACTGATTAAGGTAAGGATTATCGGCTGGAATTTAGAATCATTAGACAAAAGATAAGGAACTGGACATTTGTAAAATAAACTATTACTGCACAAATTATATTCTATTACAAGAAAGGAAACAAACTTTCTAAATGGAAGGATTAGATTATCACCACCCTAATTTAGCGGTCACTCCTAGTATCATTAATGGAGGGTTAACCAAAAAGTATGTATCTTCTAATGAGATGCACCAGGAAGTACATATGATGTATTCTAACCAAAAATGTTTAACGTGAATCCATCAGATCTTTCAACCTTTCTCAACCAGAGGTCTGGGAAAGAATTAAGCCCTGCAGAAAGTGATGTGAGTAACTGTTTTTTCAATTATCCTTAGGATGGTACATAGCTAGTACAAATATTAAGGCACAGAGAAGAATTCATTACATACATTACATGCCTTAGGGCATTAAGACTTCATTCTCACAAGGAGCTCCTACTGAGAAGGGCTGCTTTAGATATAACTTCTAATTATAGGAAATGCAGAGAACAGAAAAACAATCAAAATGAAACAGGAAGCAAACAGAAAACCTGAAAGGTGAGATATTTTATAAAGTAACTGGCCCAATCTCTTCAACAAGTCAGTGTCATTCTTAAAAAGGGAGAAGAGAAGGGATTATGCTAGATTAAGAAACATAATAACCTGATTCAAGGCATGGTCTGAGACTGGATATTGATTTGGAAAAACTCTAAAGGATGTTTTGGGACTAACTGGGGTAATCTGAATATGGTCTAGGTACTATATGACATGAAATATTACTAATGAAATGGAAAAGACAGAGCTGAATTTTAGAAAAAAAGAAAAGATGCAGAAGGGTTGAGAGAATATAATCTCATTTGGTTTAAAAAAAATCTTTTATATATATTCATGAAGGATATATACTAAAGGGTTAACAGTCTGATCTCCATATGTTTTAAATGCAATTTGCTTGTCTATATTCTCTAATTTTCTACAATATTATTTCTTTAAAATAAATGCTTACTTTTAAAAAATGTTTAATTTAAAAGAAGTTTCCAATAAATTTCTAAAATAAACTGAAAACAAATTTAAACAAAATTTTGGTTCTTTTTTTTTTCAAACAAAAAAATATGAGATACTGCAGAAGTACTGAAACAAATCTCTAAAAAAAAATAATAATCTACCACAGCCAAATTAATGAGAAAATTGAGCTGGACTATAAAGAATAAAAATGACAACAACAACAAAAAAAAAGAAAGACTAAATATGAGATGCGGGCTAGATAATCAATTTAATGCCATCTAGATCAAGGGTAGGTAAAGATTTTTTGTTAAGAGTCAGATAGTAAATATTTTAGGATTTGCAAGTCATATGATCTCTGTAACAACTACTCAATTCTGTCATTGCAGCCCACAATAATAGACATAGACAATATTTAAACAAATGGGCATGGTTATGTTCCATTAAAACTTTATTTACAGAAATAGGCAGTAAAGTCCATGGACTGAACTATGCCCACCCCCTGACCTAGAGCATTAAAAATTCCAGCTAATCGAAAAGGATCTAATACATTTAATTCTTTTAAAAATAATGTGGTATTAGGTAATCTACAATTGTGATATTGCTCAAAGGTCAAGTCAAGGCCAGTTTACCTCCCTACCAAAATCTCAATTCATCCTTAAGTCGGGATCCTTTCCTAAGTAATATAAGTTCATGCACACTTCCTTTAGCATGGCCCTTCATCAAAAGCCAATAGTCGGTAGCATGGTAAAGTGGAAAAAGCATAGAATATATAATCATCAGAAGGCCTGAGTTCAAATTCTGAATTAGCAGTTGTATAACTCTAAAGCATGTCTCTCATTCATTAAAATGAAGATAACATTACACTCACAGCATTATTTAAGAATTCAAGAAGCATAGTTTCTGAATATATTTTGTAAAGTATTATATAAATACCAAAGTATTATCATTACAAATTTTGCAAAGGAAACTATTTCACACTAATGCAATCAGATTACAAAATAACTACCATGGTTTTCTGTCCTATAGGAAGCAACTTAGTATTCAAACCTACTCACCAAGAGAGATACCACTGTACTAGAATAGAAGGCCAAATCTTCTATAATTTCTGTGCGCCGGTTAGCTCCAATTCTTAAAGAACGACTATGTACTTCTTCAGGTAACACTGTAAGGATCTCCAGCAGAAAAGGCAAAGAAGTTACGTCATTGCTATATCTGGAAAGGAAAAGGAGAGAGAGACATCAGAAATTATTTAGAGTTACAAAGTATACAATCACATAAGATAAAAGACATCAGAATAACCACCATTAACAAAACAGGCATTCTCACTAACTGCTGAAGGGGAGAAAAGATACATTCTTTTGGAAAGTTATCTGGAAAGATCTTCCAAACAAAAATTTCAATTTGCATACATAACCTTTTGACACGGCAATTCCACTTCTAGCAACTTATCTCTCAGAAAGAACTCACATACATTCACAAAGTGTACAAAGATGTTCACTGCATTACTTTTTTATAGTAGTGAAAACACGAATGTCCTCCAAAATTAGACAGGAAAAAAAGTTATAGGGAGGCGGCTGTGGCTCAATCAGTGGGGCTCCCGTTTGCCATATGGGAGGCCCCGGGTTCGGTTCCTGGGGCCTCCTGGTGGGGGCGGGCCCGCCCGCACGGTGTGGTTGGCTGACCCGGAGAGCGCGGGCAGCGGGGGGGGGGGGGGGGGGGGGGG
>JAKSZT010000049.1:57373677-57432021 GCA_026826555.1 Tolypeutes matacus | reverse complement strand
AAATAAAATCTTTGGAAAAAAAAAAAAGAATTCTTAAGTGTGTTTGTTACAAAATCAAAAAAAAAAAAAAAAAAAGTTATAGACAGCCATAAAATAGAACATATGCAGCCATTAAAATGAATACCTATGTCATAACATGAAAAGATGTCCATGACACATTGAGTAAAAAATGATATGGAACATATTACAACATATGGGTGAATAAATAGGACTATGTACATTAAACATACATGTGCTTACGTATTCATTCATTAAAATATTTACTTATTGGTGGTTCTTCAAAGATTAAACATAGAATTACCATCAGACCCAGCAACTCCACTTCTGGGTACACAAACCAAAGTATTAAAAGCAGGGACCCAGGGGGGCAGATGTGGCTCAAGGGGTCCCAGGTTTGGTTCCCAGTGCCTCCTATAAACAAACAAACAAACAAAAGCAAACAAACAAACAAAATCAACTCAGGAGCCATGTGGCTCAATGGTTGAGTGCCAGCTTCCCACTTACAAGGTCCCAGGTTCAATCCCCCTCCCCAGTACCTAAAAAAAAAAAAAAAAAGGCAGAGATCCAGACAAATACTTTTACACAAATATTGACAGCAGCATTATTCACAATAGCCAAAAGGTGAAAACAGCCCAAGTGTCCATTGGCAGATGATTAAACAAAATGTACTATACGCATATTCATCCACAAAAAGGAATAAAGTTCTGGTACATGCTATTATAAGGTTGAAAGTTGAAATCATCATGTGTGAAATCATCATACACAAAAGAAAAAATACAGTATAATTCCAATTATACGAAATATTCACAGTAAGCAAATTCAAGAGACAGAAAGTAGATTAGAGGTTACCAGGGGCTATGGGCAGGAGGAACTGTGGAGTTTTTGCCTTATATATAGAGTTTATATTTGGGGTCATTAAAAGGTTCTGGTAATGGATGGTGGTGATGGTAGCACAACATCATGAATTTAATTAATACCATGTAAGTATATACTTAAGAGTGGTTAAAATGGGAAATTTTGTATTATATATGTAACCACAATTTAAAAAAAAAAGATATCTACTTTTTCAGACAATTTCCCAGCTAAATGCCAAAATGCAAGCAGATAGCAAGATCATCTTGCCAGGACAATGAGGAAATGCTTTATTCAAGGTAGCAGGTTTCATATACCCAAAAATAATGTCCTCCTGATAGACATGAAACTAACCCTAATTACCAAGAATGCATATTCATAACAATCCTCAATTTAATATAATTTAAAATATTCTGACAATATTTTTACAAACTTACTGATTCACCAGTTAGTGGACTGATCCAGAAAGCAATGAAAGATATTGCTGCAGTTAATTCTAGGGGTAGATATTACAAAGGTTGTTTACATCCCACATGATATATTTCCTGTATTTAAATATTAAATGACTTTTTAAAATTTAACAAAGGTTAATAATATATAAGTCTACATTAAGAGTTCAGAGAGGGGACAGATGTGGCTCGGGTGGTTGGGTGTCCATCTCCCATATGGAGGGACCTGTGTTCGATCCCAGGACCTCCTGGTAAAAATTAAAAAAAGAAAAATACAGAAGGTGCCTGGGCCACCAGGCCCCATGCGCGGGTGTGCCACCAGGCTCCGCGAGTGGGTGAGCCACCAGGCCCCATGTGCAGTTGCACCTCCAGGCCCCACAAGCCACGCAGCAAGATGATAATCTAACAGGAGAGCTACAGAAAGGAGAGCCAAGACGAGACGCACCAAAAAACCAGGAACTAAGGTGGCACAGGCAGTAGGACGCCTCTCTCCCACATTGGAGATTATGAGGATCGAATCCCAGTGAAGACAGGAGGAGAAGGATGAGGGCAGGAAACGAACATAGAGAGTTGCCCAGCGAATAGACACAGAAACAGCAAAAACGGGGGGGGGGGGTGTGTAAAAATGGATAAAAGTAAATAAATAAATCCTTGGGGGGCGGGGGAAAGAGTTCAGAGAAATAGTCCAAACTTCCAGCTATTACTAACAAATTTCTCTGTGCACATTAATGGTAATTCCAAATGCGAGTGTATATACAATCAATATAAATTACTTACTTTTCCACCAACGTTTGTACACAACCCTTCCAGGAAGGCATCTGTAGGGCAAGGTCTGCTATTGCTAAGGCCAGCTGAATACAAGAAGAGAGATGAAATAAATGAGCACAACAGATGAAGATATAGTTATCATCAATATTAATGAAAGCAGATACTAAATTTCTTCCAAACAATATTACACTAAGACTGATCTTCCTCCTGCTATACACACAAAAACACACGCACACAACTATGTATCATGTAAACTCACCAACTGCTAGGATTTAAAAGTTAACTTTTAAAAATTAAAAACAAACAAAAATAACAAAAAGTAGCCAAAATAAACTATAGATTTCCCTCAGAACATATCTATACTTACTTTTATTTGACAATACCACAGAACTTCACAGACAGATTATAATTTGTCAAAAGGCCAAAGCTACTGATAGATCAGACCTATGACTTACTCTTCAAGTAATGAATTGTCATTTCCCCTCTCTTTCCATTTCTCATCTTGAAGTCTTAGGCAAAGCTTCCTTTTCAAGGGCATTTCTATGCCAGTGATTATGAATTCACTAAATCTTCCAGTTTTCCTAATACATCTCCCTGCCTAAGAGGGAAAGGCCAGTTGCTCTAGTTGCCCTGTGTCATTCATGAGACGCACTAGCCAGTCTGCCCAGAAAGGAGTCAAAGAAAAGGAAATTACATAGACCTCTTACCCAGTAAAACACAGTATTTTTATCATCTGCAATTTTAATAAAAGGGGACAGATGTGTGCTCAGCTTCCCCCTTTCGGTATTTCGGTTAGTTTGAAACCAAATGAACTCTAAGATTAGTACAAAAGATTTAAACTTTCACTTTCTATCCACTTTCAGATTATAGCACTGAGTCTGTAAGAAAGTTAACATTACCTCATATGGCCTAGCAATATCAAAATAAAGATAAATCCAAAGGGTTTTACAATTTTTCCTAATAAGAGCAAAGGATTTACCTGTGTTACAATGACAGGTGACAAGTCTTTCAAGTTCTGGATATGAGTTAGCAAAGAGTCCCGTAAAGAAGCATGAGAGTCTGTGGGGAGCTCATAAAATGAGGTTTGAATCTTCATTTTCATGGTCTGTGCAGCAAAATAGCATGATTCCACATCCTGCCGAATCTGTAACAACTGGTCTGAAATTTCCCATGCATGAACCTGAAAGCAGATCAGACAAACAAAATTTTTTTAATGTAATGCATTTTTTTTTTTTTAGTTTTTTGTTTGTTTGTTTTGCTTTGTTCTTTAGGTACCAGGGCTAGGGATTGAACCTGGGACCTCTCGTATGTGGAAAGCTGATGCTCAACCACTGAGCTGAGCTATTCCAGCTCCTCATACAAATATATATATATGTGTGTGTATTTTTATTTATATTTTTCAAAAGACATCAGGTAAAATTTTTAATGAAAATATCAAGTGATATAGTAAGAAAAAACAAGAAATATGTTTAATAATAAACATTTAAAATATGTTTGACTTATAGAAAATAAAGTCTACTAATTAAATAAAACCTATTTTCTAGATCATGGTGTTCTTCAACAGAGGAATCTGCTACAGGATTACACAGGACAATACATAGAATTTCAAAGATAACACCTATAATATGGATGTACATAATGTGATATGCTAAAAAAAAGTAACCATTGTTATTTGAGTATCTGCATAATATCTGCAAAAATAATAAATGCAACTACTGTTATATTTAAATTATTAATGTTCTTGTTTCCCAATACCATTTCTATAGAACCTTAAAACATTGTATATTCATGCCAAGTGCTTAGATAATTTAACCTATGAACACTATTTTAAGACCACTCAAATTTTAGAATTTTAGTCATGTAGCTATATTAAATTTTGCTGATATTTATGGTTTTAAGCCAACCATGTTTGACTTACTAAATTATATTCCAAGTATACCTAATCTTGGTTAAAAAAATTCATATAAATCTGTGATTGATATTAAAAACACATTTAAAAAATAGTCTGGGGAGCCTGAATGTCCAAGAGTGCAAGGAAGTTAACACTCCCATCGGTCAACCCTTGACCAAAGAGATTGGAGGTGATAGAAAGCTTCCTCTTCTTCATGTGCCCAGGAGGTGCAAATATATTTTAAAGACTACTTCTCTAAATAATTTTAATGCCATATAAACAACCTCAACATATCTATAAACATATTTAGATCAAAATAATGAAAGAAAACTCCAACAAGCTAAATATTACCTACCAATTCAGCCGACACTTCAAACTACATTGTTACAGGCCTTGTTCAACAAAACTATTACCTAAAATCTCTCTGATTCATTTTAGGAAGGTGTGAGGGATTGATAGTTCTAATTTTCCTAGTTAGAATCAGTAATTGCATAGGAGGAAGGGCAGAAGAAAATGTCCCCCAAGTCACTACTACTAGTAAAATTTCATAGTAAAAATACCCACCCTAATCTATAGGATGGATGTTTCTTCTCTTTTCCCATTTGAAATAAGTTTTATTCACTCTTTGAATTAAGTCTGGGTGCTATCTTAATATATTTATAAGTAGAAGACTATATTTCATGTTAGTCTCAGAAAAACTATCTTGCCCCAAATAAGTACTTCACATGCTTTATTTTCAGATATATTTATATTTGCCAAAGTGCTATACATGTTACTACACTCATTTACATAGAAGAAAATAAACTTATTTATGGAAATAATAAAAAGAACAAAAGCATAGAATTTTGTCTCTAACAGCTAGTCAGGTTTTAAAAAGGAGTCCTAATTTGAAAGACAGCTTTGGAAACAAAATTCTGCAGTACATAGTAACTAATTAATGACTGAAAGTCTAATCCAATTCTACATCAAACTGCCTCTTCATGGTAGAAGGCTAAAATGGACTGGCAACTTCAATCTGAATTTATTAAAAGCCAGCTGTGAAGAGAGAACATATATATAGTTATATCTAGCCAAATTCCTATGAAGATAGAGCACCTCACAAGTAATTTTTTCCAAATAAGAGATAAGCAGCAAGTTAAGATACAGAAATTGGTGGAAAGGTATAAGTTCCAAAAACAAACAATAGTAGACCCTGAATTTAACAATTACAGGTTTAGTGACATGAAACTTAGCTTTCAGTCCAATAATAAGTTGGGGGAAAGTGCATTAATTGCATTCCAGATATGGTATATTTTTATTTTATTTTTTGCTCTTTTTACTTCGAGCACAGTGTCTCAGAAATAAATGTTTAATGAATTAATGTACCACAAATAACACCAAATTCCCTCTCTTAAGTAAAAAAAAAAAAAAAATTCTAGTCACATAGTTTTTAGTCACTTACTGGGTACTATCTAACCAACCAGTAAATCAAGCATATCTATGACTTAATATGCTATCAAAATATCCTTACTTACCTCAAACTAATATTTTAAAAAATAGCTAAAGGATCCTAGGTAGTTTTGGAATCACAATAAATGCCCTCAGTAAAAACAGAGCAACTAGATAGCGAAACCAAAAATCTAATTTTGACAATATTAACAACAAAACTAGGCAACAAAGTTATCTCTCCAAGAATCCCAAAATACAAGCAAGACATGGGGACAAACCAGGAAAATCTACAAGAACCTATGTGGTTTCAACTTCAGTGAAAGCAGAAACAGAGGGAAACAGGGTATCTAATAGATTTACGAACAAGAAAAAAAAAAAACACCAGAAGGGCCAACAGGTAGATATTCACTGGGAAGCACAGGGAGCCAATCTGAGGAAAACGCTGAAAATGGAAGATGTTTTACCCAATCCAATAGCAGGTAAGTAGAAGAGGCCCACATAAAGTCTAAAATGGATGAGGAACAGCCTAGCTTCCATAAACTCTTAAAACTGAAGAGCCAGTACAGGGCCCCAAACTGAGATGAAACTGCTGTAAACAGAATAAAATTATACAGGACCAGTACAATTGAATCAAAGGAAGAAAAGGAAAGGGCAATAAAGCCAGGAAATCTCAACAAATATCCATATTTGTAAACAACAGACAAGGAAATAAAGTTGGGAATACAACCCAAAACAACCAATACCAAGGCATAATCTAGGAAAATTAATATACTTCAAGAAAAAGAATAAAATCATTTGGACATCTGGATTTTGAAAAACAAGTGATTTATAAGTGAAAGAAAATTAGATTAACATCTATGTTGAAATGAATACTTCAGGGCAGAGGAAAATGGAATAACACATTGAAGGTACTCTAAGAAATGTGACAAAGATTTTATATACAGTCAAAAAGAATTTTCAAGTATAAAAGTCACCAACTATGACATGTAAGAATTCAGAGATTCTCGTTCCCAGGAGCCTTTCCTAAAGAATCTGCTAAAAAGTGAGCTTCAGACAACCAAAATAATGAGAATGATAAAGACTGGTGATAAATATTAAACACATAGTTACAAAAACAACAGTAAGCAGAGGATTAAGAGGGAAAGAGAGAGAGATGGTATATAATGGTTACATGGTATAACAGTGTAGATATAGTATAAACTATTAAAGAATGGAGGGACAAGGGCAGAGCATATACAATAAACTTAACTGTTTTGAGAATGTACATTGGTGGTAGTAGTGTTAGCACTGTTAGTCTGATGCTGTTTGTTAATGTAGGATAATCAAATGAATAATTATAGGATAGTCTAACTCCATCACCGTCTATGTCCTTGACAATTTGTATTCTCAGTATGTAAAAAATAAAATGAAAAGCTTTTAAGTTTAAAACCTTGTAATAGTGAATCTGAATTAGAAGTATTTATATGAATTCATGAGGTATTTTATCTTTAAATATTACTTATATACCAAATATTTCTATTCTTACACACACACACACACACATATATATATATACACACACATACATATACACATATATCAATAAATAAATAAAATTTCCTAGCTCTACCCACTGAAAGCCCTAGATATGATGTTGAACCTGGTAACAATGGGCATTCCTACTTTGTGATCTTTAAGTTTGATTTCCCACTAGAAGAAACCAAGGCTCCTTGGAAAACTGGCCGATTCCAGGTCTGAAGCAGGAAACATAGAAGATAAATCCCTAATACATCTTGTCATATAGATCAGTATCATTTTTGGTTAACTATAGTTCTGACTTCAACATTTCTACCTATTTACAAGTAGAGATCTCAAAAATGAAGGGGAGAGGGAGTGGATATAGCTCAAGCAATTGAGTACCCACTTCTCACATGGGTGGTCCCAGGTTTGGTTTCCGGTACTTCCTAAAAGCAAAAAAAAAAAAAAAAAAAGAAAAGAAAAAACCAATGTGGCACAGTGGTTGAGCGCCGTGGTTTCGGGTTCAATCCCCAGCCCAGCACCTCATAAATAAATAAATAGATAGATAGATAGATAGATAAATAAATAAATAAATAAATAAATAAATGGAGAACCAAAAACAAACAAACAAAAACTACTTGCCTGTGGAGAATTAATAAAATTGGAGATAGGGATGCAAAGGAAGGGTATTTTTCAAGCATTTAAAATATTTAAATACCTTTTTCAGTTTTCACCATGTCCTTTGGAATTACCTTAAATAAAGAGATGGATTTATACTCCCAGTATGGAAGTTTCCAAGATATACAATCAAAGTAAAAACAAACAAACAAACAAACAAAAAAAAACATGATATAGATCTGTGTAAAGCCAAGATTCTTTTTGTAAAAATTTAAATTATACATTTTTATACATAAGTTTTTATTTTAAGCAACACATAGGGGTTAGGTTATATATTCTATATGTTCTCTGAGCAATCTGAAGCTATTTGGGTCATAGCATTTATCAGGTGTTTCAACTTTGGTTATAACAGACTAGCTGGAATTGGATCAATTCTCCCACCAAAAACAACTAGAAAAAGTGAATTAAATACTAATAAAGGACCTGTTTGAAGAGATTAAAACTACCAAGGCAGCAAGGTTAAAGGCCATAGATCCCTAAGGGAAGAGAATGGAAGAGCAGAGTTCAGCCCAATTAATTTGGCTCCACTTTTCCTCTCAAGGCATTTGCCTTTTTTGGTAGCCTCTAAAGACTAAGGAGATGAAAAATTGGAATTCAAAGTCCCCCAAGGAAGAGGAATCCTGATAAATACTCCACACTTTCAAGTAGGACCTAGTAAAGAAAACAAGAACTAGATCAGTCCTCAAAAAGACTAAATCACAGTTTAGAATCTACTCAATCCCATCTCGGAATAAAGAAATTAATGTCCTATAATAAAGACCTGCCAGAAGTAGAAGAAGATAATCTCAGAAGACATTATTTATTATCTCTTCAGTTTTTTATAAACAATATCCAGCATCTATCAAACAAAAAACTAGAAAACCAAAAAAAACAAAGAAATAAACAAAGCAGACAATAGAAAATAACCTAGCTAGATAATGGAAGTATCAAAGACTTTAAAATAACTGTGATGGATTAACCAAAGTGATAAAACTCACCACTAATAGTGTAACAAACAGATATTATGTGACTTCAATGCAATGCATTATTGAAAAGGATAATCTATCATTTACATGCAAAAAATGTTGAACCTGAATGCAATAATGAGAAAACAACCTGACAAATCAAAATAGTGGGGCATGTTAAAAGCAAAAATGGGCCTGCATTTGTTTTCTAATGTCAATATCATGAAAGAAAGAAAGAAAGAAAAAAAAAAAAAAAAACCCTAGGGACCTAAAGAGACACAGCAACTAAAAGAAACATTATCCTTGAATAAATTCTGAATTAGGAAAATAAAAGTGCTAAAAATGTATAATTGAAACAATTGGTAAGGAATTTGAATATGGACTGTATATTAGATAATAATATACATTTAACATCAATGCTAAATTTCTTTTGATAGACAATAACTTTTAACTTAGAAGAACATCCTTGTTCTTATAAGAACACATTGAAATGCTAAGGTGCAAAACGTTATAAGGTCTGCAATTTACTTCCAAAAGGTCAAAAACACTCAAAAAAGAGATACACAGAGAGCCAGAGAAAGAAAAAGGGACATTGTCAAATGGGAAAGAAAGGTATATAGATGTTCTCAGTACAATTCTTTCAAGTTATGGAATTTTTCAAAATAAAAAGTTAGGCAAAAAGTTAAATAGATGATTAACATATTCAAGGAATTAGAAGACAAATTAAGAATTTCCATTAAAATCTAAAAAACAGAATCTATAAAGAATCTAATGGAGGGAAGCGGCTGTGGCTCAATCAGTAGGGCTCCCGTTTACCATATGGGAGGCCCCGGGTTCGGTTCCCGGGGCCTCCTGGTGAAGGCAAGCCCGCCCACACGGTGTGGTTAGCTGACCCAGCGAGCACAAGCAGCAAGGGGGGGATAAATGAATAAATAAATAAAATCTTTAAAAAAAAAAAAAAGAATCTAATGGAATCCTAGAACTAAAATGTACAATAAATGAAATTAAGAATTCAATTTAGAAGGGTTAAACAGAAATCAGACAACCAAAGAAAAGCTTACTACACTAGAAAATAGGTCAATAGAACACAGCAAGACTGAAGAACAAGGGCTAAAAAGGATGCAAAATAAAGAAAAGAATGAAAAGAATAAAAATGACATGTAGGACATAATGAAAAAGTCTAACATACACATAACTAAAATACCACAAAAGAAAAGATGACAGCTAGAGGTGCTAGCCCAAAAAGTGGGCAAAACGCCTTGACCCAGCCAGTGGCCTGTTTTTCTAAGCCAATAGATAGTACAGCACAGGGTGGCCACCTTGCTTAAGAGCTGTAGGAGCTAGGGCTCTCTTAATAGAACAAGCAACTAAGCTAATGTGGGGCCAACCCCTCACCGTCTTTACTCCACATCAGGTAAAAGAAGTACTAGAGGCTAAAGGCCATTAGTGGCTCACAGGCCACTGACTAAATATCAAGCCCAATTACTAGAAACCCCTGAAGTCCAGTTAATAGTCTGCTAAGCTCCTCTTTGCCTGGAGGGTCCAGCATCCACATCCTGGGTGTGTACTACTTTCCTTTTCTCTCATTTTTTCAATAAACTCCTTTACTGGCCTAAAAAAAAAAAAAAAAGAGAGAGAGAGAAGATGGCACAAGTTATATCTAAAGCTAATAACTGAGAAACTTCACAACAAAATCCTAAAGACGGAAAATCAGAACCAGGCACATCATTATGATGCTGCTAAAAAACCAAAGACAATGAAAACAAAAACACAACATACCAAAACTTTCAAGATGAAGCAAAGGCCACTAGTGCTCAGAGGGAAATTTATAGCTGCTAGCACTTACATTAAAAAAGAAGAGGGAGTGGATGTGGCTCAAGCAGTTGCGCTCCCACCTCCCACATGGGAGGTTCCGGGTTCAGTTCCCGGTACCTCCTGAAGAGACAAGAACAAACAATGGGTAGAAGAGGCAAAAAAAAAAAAAAAAAAAAAAAAAAAAACTGAGGGGGAAGCAGATGTGGCTCAAGCCACATCAACCCCTTACTAACTACTCCACACTATACTGTGTATTATTTAATAAATATATTGCACACACACCAACATGTCCCCGTAAGAATAATGTTTGTTTGTTTGTTTTAATGTAAATTCAAGCTCACGGACCCTTTGTTAAGAGCCCCTGGTTTAATCTCATACCTTGAGGAAATAGAAAAAGATGAGCAAACTAAACCCAAAGTGAGAGGAAAGAGGGATGTAATAAAGATGAAAGCAGAAATAAATGAGATAGAAAATAGAAAAACAGGGAATCAAAACAAAAAATTGGTTCTTTGAAAAGTTTGATAAAATTGACAAAATTTTAGCTAGACTGGCAAAGATAAAAACAGGGAAGGCACAAAAAACTAAAATCTGAAATGAAAGGGGGGAAATGGCAATCAATCACACAGATATAGAAAGGACTATATTAAGGTAATATGAGCAATTGTACACCAACAAATTAGATAAGCTAGATAAAATCTTGTGGTAGGTGGTAGTTTCTTGGACCTTATACCCAAAGCACAAGCAACAAAAGAAAAAGTAGATGAATGAGACCTCCTCAAAATTAAACACTTTTGCACCTCACAGGACTTTGTCGAAAGGGTGAAAAGGCAACCAACTAAATGGGAGAAAATACTTGGAAATCACATACCTGATAAGGGTTTAATATCCGTGATATATAAAAAGATGCTACAACTCAACAACAAAAAGACAAATGACACAATTAAAAAATGGACAAAAGACTCGAATAGACATTTGTCCAAAGAAGAAATACAAATGGCAAAAAAAATAGATGAAAAAAAAAACATGAAAAAATGTTCAATATCACCAGCGATTAGGGAAATGCAAATCAAAGCTACAAATGAGATATCATTTCACACCTATTAGAATGGTCAATATTAAAAAGACAGAGAACTACAAGTGTTGGAGAGGATGTGGAGAGACAGAAACACTTATTCACTGTTGGTGGGAATGAAGAATGGTACAGGACTGTTTGGCAGTTCCTAAAGAAGTTGAATATAGCTCTGCCACGTGATCTGGCATTACCACTACTGGGTTTTTACCCAGAAGAACTGAGAGCAGTGACATGAACACACATCTGCACACCGATGTTTACAGTGCCGTTATTCACGATTGCCAAAAGTTGGAAACCCAGATGTCCATCTACTGATGAATGGATAAACAAATTGTCGTGTATAAACGTGATGAAATATTATACAGCTATAAGAAGAAATGAAGTCATAAAGTATATACAAAATGGATGAACCTGGAGGACATTATGTTGAGTGAAGCAAGCCAGACACAAAAAGACAAATACTGTATGACTGTGCTACATAGAACTAAATATACTGTGTAATCTCATGGAGAATAACTTGAATATGGGTCACCAGAAAACAGAACGAGGTTAGAGAATGGAAAGCTGAGGGTTAAGTTGTGCAGAATTGGTAAAAAAAAGATGTGTGTTAATCTTTGAAAATGAATAGAAAAGAAAGCCCAACATAATGTTTGTAATTTAGCAGTACTATTATATGGGTATGACAGTAGTTTAAAGGAAAAGTCTAAGGTCACGTATATTACTACAAGGAAAGCTAAAAAATGTAACATGGAACTGTGTAACATAGCAAAACCACATGTGAAATATTATGAGTATGGGTAAAATTGCATATAAAAATGATTTGAATATTTTAAAAAATAAATAAAAAAGGAATGAAGTTGGACTTCTAGCTCATACCATACACAAAAATTAACTAAAAATGGATCAAGGACATTATCAAGAAATCTAAAAGACAACTTACAGAATGAGAAAAAATAGTTTGCAAATCATATATCCAATAAAAACTTAATATTCAGATATATAAAGAACTGCTACAACTCAACAACAAAAAGACAACCCAATTTAATAATGGGCAAAGGGCTTAAATAGACATTTCTCCAAATAAGATACAGACATGGCTAATAACCTCAAGAAAAGATGCTCAACATCATTAGCCATCAAGGAAATGCTTATCAAAACCACTTTACAACTACTAAGATGGTATAATTAAAAAGACACACAAGTATTGGCAAGAACGTTGAGAACTTGGAATCTTCATATACACTGCTGATGGAATTGTAAACTTGTACAGCCACTTTGGAAAACAGTCTGGCAGTTCCTCAAAAAGGTAAATGTAGAATTACAATACAACCCAGCAACTCTACTCCTAGGTATATGCCCAAGAGAAATGAAAACATACATTGATTCAGACAATTCTCCTCAAACGTTCATAGCAGCATTATAATAGCCCGAAAGTAGAGATGGCCTAAATGTCATGATGAATGGATAAATAAAATGTAGTATATCCATAACAATGGACTATTATTCATAAAAGGACATGAACTACTGATACATGATACACAATATGGAGAAATCTTGAAATATTACGCTAAGTGAAAGAAGTCAGTGAAATGATCACATATTGCACAATTCCATTTATATGAAATGCCCACAAGAGACAAATCCCCAGACACAGAGGTAGAGCTGGGGTGAAGGGGATGGAAATTGGTGTTTCTTTTTTATGTGAAAATGTTCTACAGTTGATTATGGTGATAGATGCACAACTCTAAGAATATACTAAAAGCCACTGAATTGTACATTTTAAAGAGTGAATTGCAGGATATGTGAATTATAGCTTAGCAAAATTGCTTTTAAGGAAAAAAAAACAGAAAAAAACTAACATATGGTGATAGAAATCAGAATAGTGCTTGTTGGAAAGGAGGGGATGATTTATTGGAAATAGGCATACAGGAACCCTTTAGAGTAAAAGAAATGCTCTATTCCTTGATATGATTAATAAGTACCCAAATGTACATATAACTAAAAAGCCACTAAGCAGGGAGTGGATGTGGCTCAAGTGGTTGAGCACCTGCTCCCCACATGGAAGGTCCCAGGTGCCTCCTAGAAACAAGGACAAACACAAACAAAGAAACCAACTCAGGGGAGCTGATGTGGCTTAGTGGTTGAGAGCTGGCTTCACACATACGAGGTCCCGGTACCTCAAAAAACAACAACAACAACAACAATAAAGCCATTAAGCTATATACTTAAGATTGCATGTAAGTATTTTGTAAGACTGTATATAAGTAGATTATCTTTCAGTTTAAAAGTTTTAAAAATTTTCTTTCGGTAAGGAGAAAAATTTATTCGAAGACACACTTGAAATAATCTAAACTTTAGAAAATGGCATAGTTCTAGACTAATAAGGGAACAAAATGAGTTTTCTTACAATATTTATTGAGCATCTAATATGTGCCAGGTGTTGTAGTAGGCACTTGGAATACAGCAGAAAACAGAATAGACATGATCCCTTGCCTCATGAAAGACAATTCTCACAGGGAGAAAGTCTTTAAACAAGTAAATATATAATTATAGAGTGTGATAAAAGCTAAGAAGTAAAAGAACAGCTTGTGACAAGAAGAAAAAACGGGAACCAAAATACAGAAGAAGAAAAAAAAAAAATGAATTAGACATCACTGATTATGCCAAGACATCAAGTCAGAAAAATGGTATTATTATTAGCAGATAGGGGATAGCAGGGAAGAAGTAGTAAGTTCAGGGGCAGTGGGAGTGAATTTATTTTAATATGACAAATTTGTAGTAATGGTAAAATTCTAAATGGAGATATATTGGTTAGAAATTGAACACAAAGAGGGTAGTAAGAACTACAGATGTAAATATGGAAATTATCAATAGTGAAAGTTGAAAAGCTGAAAAGTGAATGAACACTCAGATGAAATGTGTGTATAATTTGTGTGCGTGTGCATGTGTGTGTGTGTATATGCACACACACATATAGAAAGGTAAGAACATTAAATACCATGCAAGTCCTTTTAGCCAAGGAGATGAAAGTACAGAAGAAAAGAAAGAAGAAAACCAAGATATTACAGAATCACAAAAGCACAAGTAGACAGGGCCTGGGCATTTGTTGCTCATGGCAGCGGCACTGCCAGGCCCCATGTGCACTGCTTCCCACCATGGACAGGTCACCGGCATGTTTCCAGCAGAAAACAAATGACAAAACTTGGAAAATGTAGACATAAAATTGCTATCACCCCCACCCCCCCAAAAGCACAAGTAGGAAATTTTGACAGAATTCTGATTGCAAATGCCAAATACCCTAGATGTCAAGTAATAGGAGAACTAAGAAAACAATTTAGCTTAAATTATTAGAAATAATAACAAAGGTCATTATCAGCATCACATGTACCAATCTGTCATGTATTTTATAATTTTCAAAGAATTCTCTCTAATATTATTTCATTAGGTAAAAACTGAATAATAGAAAAAACTGTCTTCCTTGACTCAGCTTTTTACTGTAACAAATGACTCAATATAAGAGTATTGCATAAATACCAACAAAATACTATATTTACTCTTATAGTATATATTTACGCCTTTTAGAAATCTCTTCTATATTTTAATCCTAGGGAAAATAAAGTATTATAAAGCAAAATAACTTGCTCCCTGGGAAAAGCAAGTTAATAATAAAGCTGGGAAGTGGTAGTAATAACAAAGTGGTTATAGGTCACTCCTGATACTCTTAAATTGATGTAGAGAGCTTGGAAACACTGCTCAGGAAAAAAAAATGATATTAAAATATAGAGATAAATTTTTTGGAGTCTCAGGAAAAAGAAAGGAATGATGTCTATATAAGAATTAGAAGAATGGGAGATGGGTAAAATAGGAAAGGGAAGGAACCATATGTTGAGATGTGATATCAGACTAAAAAGGCTTCACTATGGGATGTTTTAACTAAAAAAACCAAAGGTAAAAATTTGAATTAAACTGAAAGATACCCTAACGTTAAGCAAATAAGATCTATATACCCTCCTACATCTAAGAATACTTCATTCTTGTTTTTGTTCTGAAAATTTTATCCTAATAATAAGTAAATGTTTTTCCCTCTAATTTTGTCTTGCTAGTTATACTGGGCATCTCTAAATTATTTACAATGTAGGCAAAGATTAGGCATTTTCAAAAACAATGACAAATGGACAAATGCAAATGTTTCCATTAACATATAACCTAATAGTTCTCATTTTGGTATCTGCATACTACAGAAATCCCAAAAATCTTCCAGATAGGTTAATTTTAAATGCTAATATCGGATTTACTGATAGCTGTGTAACTCATGCAAGGAAAAAAAAAAGCTGGCAAACACAGAATCACATTACTCTGATTTTACAGTACAAAACAAATCAGGTTTTAGTTTGAATTATTATGTAACTAAATGAATCTCACATAACCAACTTGGAGAAGCTGTCTTTCATAAGAATACCTTACTACTATAGTACCCTTGACTCTATAACAGCTCAACTGTTAAACTTATTTTTTTTGCATTGGAATTACTTAGGCCTGGGTTCATCTTTCCAATAGAGTGTAAGCTCTTCAAAAGTGAAGAACAACCTAAATTATTTCTGTATCTTCCAAAGCACACAGACCATAACAGGCACAATTGTTAAATAAGAAGCTAAATGGTAAGACACTATCATCTCAAAACTCTACAACACCTTTGTTTAAGCATGAAGCCCGTCATTTTACTAGATAACTGAGATACTGACAGGTTTGGGGGGACAGCTCACAACAGAATCCAAAATGTTCAAAGGAAGGGCAGCAGAGAACAAGCAAATCAGTTCTTTACAAGTAAGGAAAACAGACTCTGAGAGGATAAGACATTTTTCAAACAGAATCCTTATTTTTAGAACTGTACTTGGTTTGCCAGGATGGGGCCTTCGTTTTGTCTTGTTTTAAATATATTTTTTCTGTTTCAGTGATGAGAAGAAGCTCAATATTTTCCTAGCTAAAATCTGAAGATTAAAAAGGAACCTCAAAATCCCCAAAAATGGGAATCTCTTCTGCAATGAGCTTACTTTAAAATATTATCAGTATTTCTGAAATAGGAAAAAGGAGAAGAGTGCTCCGGCCCAGGCAACTAAACCTAATATAAAGTATAACCTGCATCTTCAAATGCTTATTATATTATTATCTGGTTGGTTTTGTTTTTTAAAATTAAAATACAGATAGCAGCTACATGAATTCCTAGGATGATTTGATAAGACATTATCTTAGAAAAATTCCCAAATTACTGCTTGTGCAGAGGTATCAAATAGAATCAAAAAGAGCCATCTTCTGATTTTAAGCAACCTCAATTACTCAATGCTGTTTCATCTGCTGTTTGAAATGTGCCTCTTTTCAAATATTTGTCTTTTGCAATAAAAACTAAATACAAGAGTGACCTCTAAAGAAACCTGGCAAACTCAATTACTACAAACCATTAAGTAAACTCTCAATAAAAAAATTACCCATGATGATACTGCCATACTAAATATTGAGGGAGCATAATTTATCACTATATTGAATTATAGAACGGTTTAAAAATTGTTGACATCTAAAAATTAACTTGTAAGTTGATTTTGTTTTGGTCACTAAGTCATAAAATAAAATAAAAAAAGGCAACCAAATTCTGATACCCTAGATACTACAGCTACAGAACATTGCTCACTGTTTTTCCCCTCTGCTAAGCTGTGGAAGGGAGGGAGGAAGGAAGAAAGGGAGAGAGGAAAGAAAAGGGATTCTTTACAAGGAGAGAATAAAGCACTTACACTTCATAGGACTTTCTAGCCACAGATGCCAGGTGCTACCCACTGAAATCCAGGCTTGGACTAAGCTCCACATTTCAGAAAGGACCATCTCAACCGAAGCCTGGGGCTCAGAGTCAGCAGGAGGAAGCTGCAGCTCCCACTAGCAGCACATTTCAAAGAGGCTGCAACAAGAGAACATTTTCCATTTAAGCATCTAATTCCAATCTCCATTTCACAAAGCAGTAGCAGAACAGGCCTTTATATCAATCTTGACAAAAGATTATTTCCATGACTATATGAGGTAGGCTATGGCCTAACAATCCATTCACTAACATGCTCTAAGTCCTTCATTATAGTTCACAGCAGATCCTAAAAGTACCTTCCCCCCTCCGCCCCCTTTTTTCTTTTAATGGTGCACTATTGTTCCAAGACTCACTTCTACACCAACAGTTCTAAAACTGCCAAATCAACCAAAATCATTGAACAGGACCTCAACAAAGCAAGCACACACCCAATAGGAGTCTAAGGATTCATTAGCTGCGAAGAATTAAAAGATTAGAGCTGCTACTTAACCCTATTCAAAAACTCCCCAAATTAAGTAGAATTTATTTAAAAGGTAAGAGGTTGAAAGAGCTCTGGCAAATAGAAAAATGAGGTTCTGAAAATACAGATATTTCAAAGAGACTTGAAAAGTAAAATAAAAGTGTCAGGTTGCTGTACTGTTTTAAAAAGACATTTTAGTAAATAAATATTTATTAGATGAAGACTTTCAAAGACACATCAGAGAAGAGAGGGAAAAGAACTCTTCAAATGAAAACTATAAATCATACAAAAAAAAAAAAAAAAAAAACAATAACTTTTTAGACACATGCACTGCAACAATGTGGTATACAGCTAGAAAATCTGAATTTCCAATATCAAGAAAAATCATTTTCCTAAGACAAGGAAGGAAAAAACAAGTCTAATTTACCTGAAACAAAAAAAAAAAGTAATTTTAAGTCAGTCAACTATCTTAAGTTTTTGTATCTAGTCCTTTATGAGAATTTTACAAATTCCTCATATGTGGGAAGCACATGCTCAATTATGGAGAGTTGACTTTTTCGTTTGTTTCTGTTTGTTTGTAGGAGGTACCGGGGATCAAACCCCGGACCTTGTACATGGGAAGCAGGCGCTCAACCACTTGAGCTACGTATGCTCCCCCAAATTACTTTCTGATGGTATTCTTGGACAGCGGGGAGAGAAAATGTTTTCAAGGAATATTAAGAAAAATATAGTGATAGCAGCACAGCACTGTGAATATAACTGACACCAATCAATTGTACATTTGAAAGTGGTTAAAATAGGAAATGTTAGTTTATGTATGCAACCACAATAAAAATTTTTTTTTTAAAGTAAGTAAAATACAAGTTAAGGGGCTCATAGAATGACTATTATTACTACCTAAAAATAATTTTTTTCAGTATACCTTATTTTGCAAGAGGGCCTGAAATATAGGAACCATGATGAAATTAAAGTGAGCTAATATCTTTACCACAGCAATGATGAGCAAATAACTCCCACCTCCAAAAGCAGAATTTTAAAGAAAAAATAATCATAAAGACCTCTAGCAAGCTTCCAGGCCACAAAATGCCCCTGAATGCATAAATAACTTTCCTAAGAGTAAAAAAGCTCATTTATAGAGATAGGTTCAGTCAATTTACACTTTCACAGCAATCTCTGTAATAATTGAATAGATATTTCAAAGTAAATATTCCCCTTATAGGAATGACTATTCTCTAAAATAAAGAATCTAATCAGATTCCAGGAAAAATACTAGAACACTCAAATCAAATTCAGTAAACTGTAATGCCCACATTCATCTTGGTCACAAAAGAAGGAATCAATAAGGTCACATGACAGCACTGCACACTGTAGTCTCCTGCAGATTCTGAGGAAATCCCAGGGCCTCTAGGACAAACATTTTCAAGCAATTCTATGTCATAATGGCCTCTGGCAAATGAATTTTGGCTCAACCTTGTAGGTGATGATCACATAAGATGATACTGAGATACCTTGCCAAAATATTATCATGGCAAGTGTAAAGAATCCCTACGCAAATTTAAAATCCTTGGTCATTTATGTAGATGAATAATAATCCCCAAGAATGACCCTGAAAAAAAAAGAGAAGATGCAGATAAATAAAATAAAAAATGAGAGGGGGGACATTACTACTGACCCCACAGAAATAAAAAAGGATCATAAAAAGATACTATGAACAACTATATGCCAACAAATTAGAAAACCTAGATGGAACAAACAATTCCTAGAAACACAGGAACAACATACACTGACTCTAGAAGAAACAGAAGACCTCAACAGACCAATTATAAGTAGAGAGATTAAATCAGTCATCAAAAACCTCCCAAAAAAGAAAAGCCCAGGACCAGATGGCTTCATAGGTGAATTCTACCAACCTTTCCAAGAATACCAATCCTGCTCAAACTCTTCCAAAATACTGAAAAAGAGGGAAAACTACCTAACTCATTCTTTTTTTTTCTTTCTGAATTTAATCATTTATTTATCCAGCACATACTATGCTATTTTTTTGTTTGTTTTGTTTTGTTTTTTGGAATCAAACAATATCTAACTCATTCTATGAGGCCAACATTACCCTAATACCAAAGCCAGATAAAGATACTACAAGAAAAAAATTCCTCAGCAAAATACTTGCAAATCAAATCCAAGAGCACATCAAAAGAATTATACACCATGATCAAGTGGGTTTTAAAACAGGTTGAACAAGAGTGGTTCAACGTAAGAAAATCAATTAATGTAATATACCACATCAACAAAACAAAGGTGAAAAAGCACACAATCATCTCAGTTGACACAAAAAAGTCATTAGACAAAATTCAGCAGACTTTCTTGATTTAAAAAAAAAATTAGACAAATAGAAATAGAAGGGAACTTCCTCAACATGATATAGGGCTTTTATGAAAAAACCCACAGCTAACATCACACTCAATGGCAAAAGACAAAGTTTTCCCTCTAAGATCAGGAACAAGACAAAGATGCCCACTGTCACCATTGTTATTCAACACTGTACTAGAAGTTCTAGCCAGAGCAATTAGGCAAGAAAAAGAAATAAAAGATCCAAATTGGGAAAGAAGAAGTAAAACTTTCACCATTTGCAGATTTCATGATCCTATATACAGAAAGTCCTGAAAAAATCTACAACAAAGCTACTAGAGCTAATAAACAAATTCAGCAAAGGGGCAGGGTAAAAGATCAACACACAAAAATCAGTACTGCTTCTATACACTAGTAACAAACAATCGGAAGAGGGAATAAGGGGAAAAAATTCCATTTATAAAAGCAACTAAAAGAATCAAATATCTAGGAATAAATTTAACCAAGGATGTAAAGGACTTATACACAGAAAAGTACAAAACATGGCTAAAAGAAATCAAAGAAGACCTAAATAAATGGAAGGACATTCTGTGTTCATGGATTGGAAGACTAAATATCATTAAGATGTCAATTCTACCCAAATGATTTACAGATTCAATGCAATCCCAATCAAAATTCCAACATCAACTTTGCAGAAATGGAAAAGCCAATTATCAAATTTACTTGGAAGGGTAAGAGGCCCCCAAATAGCCCAAAACACCTTGAAAAAGAAGAATGAAGTTGGAGGACTCACACTTGGTGACTTCAAAGCATATTACAGAGCTACAGTGGTCAAACAGCATGGTATTGTCATAAAAACAGACACAATGATTAGTGGAATAGAACTGAGAGTTCAGAAATAGTCCCTCACACCTCTACAGCCAACTGGCTCTTGACAAACATTTCAAGTCCATGCTACCAGGACAAAACAGTCTCTTAAAAAAATAGTGATGGGAGAAATGAATATCCATAACCAAAAGAATGAAAGAGGACCCCTATCACACTCCTTATACAAGAATCAACTCAAAAATGGATCAAAGACCTAAATATAAAAGCCAGGGATCTTTCTTCAGGATAGACCACATGTTAGGGCACAATGCAGCTCTCAATAAATATGAAAAGACTGAAATTATACAAAGCACCTTCTCACATCAAAATGGAGTGAAACTGGAAATCAAAAATAAAGAGGAAAAAAGTAAATTTGCAAATAAGTGGAGGCTAAACAACACACTCCTAAATAATCAGTGGGTCAAAGAAGAAATTTCAAGTGAAATCAGTAAATATATCAAGACAAATGAAAACAAGAACACAGCTTATCAAAAATTATGGGATACAGCAAAGGCAGTCTTGAGAGAGAAATTTATAGCCCTAAATGCCTTATATTAAAAAAGAACAAAGAGCTAAACTCAAAGACTTAACTGAATAACTAAGGAAACTAGAAAAAGAACAGCAAATCAATCCCAAAGCAAGTAGAAGGAAAGAAATAAGATTATAACAGAAATAAATGAAATTGAGAACAAAAAAAACAACAAAGAAAATCAACAAAACCAAAAGCTGGTTCTTTGAGAAGATCAATAAAATCAACAAACCCCTAGCTAGACTAACAAAGTAAAACAGAGAGAAGATGCAAATACAATCAGAAATGAAAAGGGGGAAGTTACGACTGACCCCACAGAAATAACAGGAATCGTAAGAGGATATTATGAAAAACTGTTTGCCAATAAACTAGATAACCTAGATGAAATGGACAAATTCCTAGAAATGCAGCAACCTACACTGATGCTACAAGACATACAAGAACATAACCAACCAATCACATTTAAAGAAATTGAGTCTGTCACCAAAAATCTCCCAGCAAAGAAAAGCCCAGGACCAGATGGCTTCACAGGTAAATTCTAGCAAGCATTTTGAAAAGAATTAACACCAATCCTATTAAAACTCTTCCAAAAAATTGAAGACAAGGGAAAATCACCCAACACATTTTATGAAGCCAACATCACCCTAATACCAAAGCCAGATAAAGATATTACAAGAAAAGTATAGCCCTATCTCTCTACTGAACATAGATGCAAAAATTCTCAACAAAATACTTACAAATCAAATCCAACAGCATATCAAAAGACTTATACATCATGACCAAATGGAATTTATTCCTAGTATGCAAGGCTGGTTCAACATAAGAAAATCAATCAACAAAACACACCACATTAACAAAGTGAAAGGAAAAAACCACATGATAATCTCGGTCGACGCAGAAAAGGCATTTGACAAAATGCAGCATCCTTTTTTGATTAAAAACACTTCAAAAAAGAAAATTACAGACCAATCTCTCTCATGAACATAGATGCAAAAATTCTCACAAAATACTTGCAAATCGAATCCAGCAGCATATCAAAAGACTTATACATCACGACCAAGTGGGATTTATTCCTGGCATGCAAGGCTGGTTCAACATAAGAATATCAATCAATGTAATACACCACATTAACAAGTTGAAGGAAAAAAAACACATGATCACCTCAATAGATGCAGAAAAGGCATTTGACAAAATCCAACATCCTTTTTTGATAAAAATACTTCAAAAGATAGGAATAAAAGGAAAATTCCTCAATATGATAAAAGGCATATATGAAAAACCCACAGCCAACATCATACTCAATGGGGAGAGGTTGAAAGCTTGCCCCCTAAGATCAGGAACAAGACAAGGATGCCCACTGTCACCACTGTTATTCAACATTGTACTAGAAGTTCTAGCTAGGGCAATTAGAGAAGAAAAAAGAATAAAGGCATCCCAATAGGAAAAGAGGAAGTAAAACTCTCACTATTTACGAATGACAGGATCCTGTATTTAGAAAATTCTGAAGTATCCACAACAAAGCTACTTGAGCTAATGAATGAATTCAGCAAAGTGGCAGAATACAAGGTCAACATGCAAAAATCAGTAACATTTTTGTACACTAGCACTGAACAATTTGAGGAGAAATCAGGACAAAAATTGCACTTACAATAGCAACAAAAAGATTCAAATAACTAGGAATTAACATAACCAAAGAAGTACAGGACCTATATGCAGGAAACTACAAAACAATGCTAAAAGAAATCAATGAAGACCTAAACCAATGGAAAGACATTCCATGTTCATGAATTGGAAGGCTAAATATCATGAAGATGTCAATCCTACCCAAACTGATTTATAGATTCAATGCAATACCAATCAAAATCCCAACAGCCTACTTTGCAGAATTAGAAAAGGCAACTACCAAATTCATTTTAAAGGGAAAGTGCACCCAAATAGCCAAAAGCACTCTAAAAAATAAGAGCAACGTGAGAGGAATTTCACTGCCTGACCTTGAAACATATTACAAAGCTACAGTGGTCAAAACAGCCTGGTGGCCACTGGAGGTTCTGTGGGGAGGGAGAGGAGAAACAGGTGTAATATGGGGGTATTTTCCGGACTTGGGTATTGTTCTGAATGACACTGCAATGGCAGATACAGGCCATTATATATCTTGTCATAACTTATAAAATTGTGCGGGAGAATGTAAACTACAATGTAAACTATAATTCACGCTTAGTGACAATGCTCCAAAATGTGTTTATCAATTGTAACAAATGTACCACACTAATGAAGGATGCTGTTAATGTGGGAAAATGTGGGAGGGGTAGGAGTGGTGCATATGGATATCCCCTATATTTTTTATGTAACATTTATGTAATCTTTTTTTTTAAAAATTAAAAAGTATATTTAAAAACAAACAGCACAGTACTGGCATAAAGATAGACACATTGATCAGTGGAATAGAATTGAGAATCCAGAAATAAACCCTCACCTATAATAGTCAACTGGTTTATGAACAACCTACCAAGTCCATGTTAACGGGACAAAACAGTCTCTTCAACAAATGGTGCTGGGAGAACTGGTTATCTATAACCAAAAGAATGAAAGAGGCCCCCTATCTCACTCCCTATAAAAGAATCAACTCAAAATGGATCAAAGACCTAAATATAAAAGTCAGGACCATAAAACTACTAGAAGAAAATGTAGGGGAAAAAAAAAAAAAAGGGAAAAAAAAAAAAAAAACAAAAAAAAAGTAAAAAATAAATAAATAAATAAAAAAGAAAATGTAGGGAAACATCTTCAAGACCTTGTAGTAAGTGGTGGTTTCTTGGACCTTACACCCAAAGCATGAGCAACAAAAGAAATAATAAATGGGACCTTCTCAAAATTAAATACTTTTGTACCTCACAGGACTTTGTCAAAAGGGTGAAAAGGCAGCAAACTCAGCAGGAGAAAATACTTGAAATCACATGTCCAATAAGGGTTTAATATCCAGGATATATAAAGAGATGTTACAACTCAGGAATAATAAGACAAACAACCCAATTTAAAAATGGGCAAAAGACCTGGGTAGACATTTGTGCAAAGAAGAAATACAAATGGCAAAAAAACACATGAAAAAATGCTCAACATCACAAATAATTAGGGAAATGCAAATCAAAACTACAATGAGATATCATTTCACACCTATCAGAATGGCCTCTATTAAAAAGACAGAAGACTACAAGTGTTCCAGAGGATGTGGAAAGATAGGGACACTTATTCATTGTTGGTGGGAATGCAGACTGGTACAGCCACTGTGGAGGATTGTTTGGCAGTTCCTAAAGAAGTTGAATATAGACTTGCCACATGACCCTGCAATATCACTACTGGGTATATATCCAGAAGAAGTGAGAGCAGTGACACGAAGGGACATCTGCACACCGATGTTCATAGTGGCATTATTCACAATTGCCAAAAGATGGAAACAACCCAGGTGTCCATCAACTGATGAATGGAAACAAACTGTGGTGAAGTCACACGATGGAATATTATGCAGCTGTAAGAAGAAAGAAAGTCATAAAGCATATGACAACATGGATGAACCTGGAGGACATTATGTTGGACAAAGCAAGCCAGACACAAAAGGACAAATACTGTACGAGTGCGTTACTATTAACCTAATATATTGTATAACATAGTGTATGATTCAAAAAATAATAATAAAAAACAAAAAACAGAGAAACAAAAAAACCTCTATCCCTTAAAAATCACCTCTCAATCTGTTTCCCTTGCCATACAAAGCTGCTATTCTGTTTCCGTCTCTCTGATTTATTTGTATTTGTATTTTATATAGGCGGAGTCAACAATATGTAGTATTTTTGTCTAGTTTCTTTCACTTAGTATATTTCCTTTTTTTTTTCCACCCTTAATGGAAAATTATTAATACATTACTACACACTACTGTATATTTTGCTTTAGTTTTATTTTTGCCTGAGAGTAACATCTTATAACATTAACGCATATTTGTTTAGCTTCAAAGAAAAAGTCTTAAATATGCAATATTACCCATACTCATATTTCACATGAAATGAATACCAGAGAAAAACTGAAAAGAATTGTGTAATGGGCTTGAGAAGAATTAAGTAAAAACCGAAATGTAAACTCTGTTAACGAAAGGCTCTTCACAAAGGGGAAAAAAAAAACTTGCTTCATAGTATTTTCATTTTGGAAATTTATCAGAAAGAAGAAAATTAAGTTGTTACTTTTAAAGGCTTCTGCATGGCAAACACTACAAAATTATCCCTTTAAGAATTAATACTGTGAACTTCCAATAAAAACAGCAAGTCGTCTTCTCTGGAGCTTCACGTATACAACAGAAAAATTGGTATAAGCACTCTCTGGTAATATGTGAGTACCATGATGCAACCTAGGGAAATATAGGACAGGTAATCTGAGCAATCTCAATTTCCTATGAATTAAATTTGTTTTTAAGTTCAGCAGAGCTTAAAATTCTATTAAAATCTATTTTCCATTTCCCCCATTAACGAGTGAAATCACCATGAAAGAATGTTGAAGAAATATCTAGAAAGGTTTGGAAAAAAATTGTGTTATAATTAGAAAATGCAGCAGTGCCCTGAAAATTTTATATCCAGAATCAAACCATGAACTTTGGCCCAAGATGTAGGAAGACAAGAAATAAACTAATCTAAATACAGAGGAATGCTACCAGATAGACTACCATGCCAAAAGAAATACCTACTCAAATGCACATACATAGGCTCCACTACTCTAAAAACATGAAAAGATCTATAACTCCACTGTCCAATTCAATAGAACTAATCAAAGACTGCTACTAAACACCTGAAATGTAGGTAATGTACCAAGGAACTGATTTTTAACTTTTATTTAATTTTAATTAAGTTTAAGTAGCTGCACATGGCTAGTGGCTACCAGACTGGGTGATGCAGCTAGACTGGTAAACTCTTTGGGAGAAAGTCCTTTGGTTTTTATTATTTATTTATATATTCAAAGTTTCCAGCACAGTGCAATGTATAAAGTATTCATATGTTCAATGAACTGATCCATAAAAATTTTAAAGGAACATGTTCCAAGTCTTTAAAAGTATGTTTTAAGAGTCCACTTGGGGAAGCGGGTGTAGCTCAGTGGTTTGAATGCCAGCTTCCCATGTATGAGGTCCTGGGTTCAATCCCTGGTACCTCCTTAAAAAAAAAAAAAAAAGAGTCCACTTGACTAGAGGATGAAGACATACACATAAACTGTGTCTAATTTTTCAGATAAATCAATTGTTAAGTGAAACACCACTCTAGGTTTTAGAAGTAGGCTAAAGAATCCTGAAATCATAAGAAGAAAAGTACTGGTAAAGAAGTTTGAAGGCAATATTCCAGGACCCATGATCTTCCTGATCTAACATTTAGAAGAAAATTCCAAAGGACATGTGCTAATCCAAACATGTCAATGCCAACTTAGTCCATCAAAGCATGATTTGATTTCATTTAATTTAATAGTTTTCATCATTCCTTACAGTTTCCAGATTGGACAATAAAACTTCTGAGGTATGGGGAGCAGATGTAGCCCAAGTGGTTGAGCGCCTGCTTCCCATAAAAAAGGTTCCAGGTTCAATCCCCGGTACTCACCTCCATCAAAAAGAAATTCTGAGGTAACTTCTAACCTACAGATTATCTCTATAAAAGCAGTCTCCTTATAATATAGAACACAACCTTAGAAAAACTGAGTAGCATAATCCATTATTCCTATAAAGAGATGGTCTTTCCCTCCATTGCTTCCTATATTGTCTAATTTTGGTTACTGAGGGCAAAGTAAACTACAGGCCCCTGCTAAATAGGTTACCTTTAAAATCTGCCTCAGAATAATTTTCTTGTTTTTAGAATGCTTTGGAGGTATCAGTGATATCTTCTCAGTACATAAACATAGCCATAGATTGTTTCCAAGAATTTTGGTGGAAAAAAAATTTGGAGTAATGAACAGATTCTTCAGAAAATGGGTTTTTTTTTCACGCAAACATTAGAGAAAGAGTAAAGATGACAACGCACAGCATGGGCTAAACCATATTCAAATTACACCTTCATACCATGTCTATTATCACCAGGTCATAAGAACTATACTAAATGACTAAGATTATTAAGGAGGATAGGGAGGGAATAAGGATAATAGTTTTGCAAAATGTGTATTCTTTTTTTTTTTTTTTTTAAAGATTTTATTTATTTATTCATTTATCCCCCCCTTGCTGCTTGTGCTCGCTGGGTCAGCTAACCACGCCGCGCGGGCGGGCTTGCCTTCACCAGGAGGCCCCGGGAACCGAACCCGGGGCCTCCCATATGGTAAACGGGAGCCCTACTGATTGAGCCACAGCCGCTTCCCAAAATGTGTATTCTTGAAAGTGGTTCTGCAACAAATTCTGTCCATTATCAATTTCAAAGAGCAAATTAAAACACTATCTTTGTTACTATACTAAAATAGACTCTTGGTTAAAATGCCACTTGGTGGGAAGCGGATGTGGTTCAACCAGTTGGGTGCCCGCCTACCACTTCGGAGGTCCCAGGTTCAGTTCCTGGTGCCTCCTGGAGAAGGCAAGCAAACAATGAGCAGACAGTTGAAAGAACCATCTGGGGCAGGGGGTGTATAATAAAGAAAAATAAAGTAAATAAATAAATCTTTAAAAAAAAAAAAAAAAAAAAAAAAAAGCCACTTGGTGACTTTTTCAAAAAAGCAGCCTTATTGAAACAAAAAAGTCTTTTCCCTTTCTGTACCTAAGTCTTTTCAAGTATAAAATGAGGGCAATATGAACTTATCTCATGAAAGTTAAAAAAAAAAAAAATGAAGACTGTAAACAAAGCATCACAGATGGTTAAATAATATTTATTTTCCATTGTCCACAGATATCGTAGAGATAGTAAAAATAAATGAAATTCACAGATAAAGACAAATTTGAGTTAGCCAACTGTCCTTTGGAGGAGCATTCAACAAACATTTTTAAAAACCTGTGTGCCAGACATCTAGATCATTTCTCTTTCTAAATAACTATGATTTATTCCTTCAACTATGGGTATAGGACTATACGAACAAGTAAATGTGACAAGATCCTACAGTCTAGTGGGGGAGATAAATCAAAGAAATAACAAAACTGGACAAAGATAGCACCCCCTTCTCCCAAAAGCCATTTGATTACTAGGGGAGATACTACAGTTGTTATAATGCTGATGGAAAGGACACAATCAAAAAGGGAGTCTGGGATGCAGGTAAGACAAACGACTAAGGTGCCTGAGAATTGTGAAGATAAGATGTAAAGTACACCTGGATCTGAAAGAAGTGATTAGATATACCCAAGCTGAAATTTTACCAAAGCTGAGGGAGAAGTTGATGGATACAACCATGCTGAAGTTTTACCAAAGCAGAGAGAAAAGTTTGATGGTATACTTAAGAAAGCTAATAGAATGATAGACTTCAGGGGACAGTTACAAGGTTTTGTAACTCAAGAATTAATGCAGGGACTTGTTAAACATGGCCTAACCATTCCATCACATCTGATTGCCTCAGGTCCCTTCCAAAAACCAATAATATGAGAGTAAGGAGATTCAATTTTTAAAAGGAGGGGGAAGAGGAAGACCCACAAGGACAAAGAGAATGGAAACAGATGACAAACAGCAACAGATCTGTGGAAACTGGGAAGGCTAATGGATGAGTGCTAACTGTCTGGGCAAATCTGAAAAGCTGAAAACTTGCTTGGGTGGGGATGGGGTGAGAGTGGGGGAAGGGTTGAAAATGGGGAACTCAAGGGACAAACTGACTCATGCTGCAAAACCCCAAAAAGCTCAAGAATTGGAAGTACCAGGTATACCTGAAGGCAGATGTATAGATGAAGCTGAAAACAAAGGGGTGGGTTGGAAAGCTGTATGAAAAAGCAGTTAGATGCCTAGCCTGCCTCCCTGACTCTGACTGGCCAGGTTACTAACCTTCTCCTACTATCACAAACAACTCAAGATTTACTTTGGAAAATTTGAAGCAACAGACTCAGCTAAGGACAGGAGCACCAAACTGAAAATGAAAACAGGAGATTAAATTAAAGCTTAGTGGTGAGATCCATCGCCCAGTCTCATTCTCTCACTTGATTCTGAGAACACTGGTAACCTAGCTTAACCCCCCCCCAGACAGAATAGAGGACTCCTCTCCAGGGTAAAACTGGCCCAAGAAAAAAGACCAAGAGAAAGACGATGGGGAGAAGAAGCAAAGGTTCCTTTCTCAATTATCCATGAAATGAGGGAATAATACAAGAAAAGAAAGTGGGATCCAGGAATCAGTGGCTCCAACACAGAAAGAGGTAAAGGGAATTCCCTGGGATAGCATTAAAGAGATAACAGGGCAACAGTTATGCAATAGGCCTAGAGACCATGCCAGACTGGAGCAGGTGGGTGGAGGGCTTGCAGATAGATGTTTCCTTCCACTAAAAAAAAGATACAGATTACCAGTGAGAACATACTAAAAGATTATCTACACTACTGACATAGCATTTGGGATGAACTGCTGTGTAGATATATAGAAAACTAAGCAAATGTAAAAAAAAAAAAAAAAAAAAAAAAGGTAACGATTATCACCAAAAAAAAATGAACTATAAGAAAAGAAATATTGCCATGGTATATATGCTACATGGTTTGCAATGTGTTGATTTAGCCAAAAATGTGATATAACTATGTAGGGGAGATGATGGAACGAGAGGAAATGGAAAGGGCCTAAATATTCATCTTTCATAGGATCCTTCTTCAATAGAAGTCTATAGATATTTAAAACTGGAAATCAATAAAGAGAAAAATAAGCTTGTTATTTAGAAACATAGAGGTCAAACATCACAAGAAACAACGAAGAGTTTAAAATACTTGCTTTTAGGAAGTGAGAGTTCTAGATAAGAGAATTTTGGAGCACAGAGGACTACTCTTTTTTATCCTAAGGCTTGTAAAGCTATTTCCATTAAATGTTTTTAGAAAGTTTAAAGCTTTAAAACTTCTAAGGTTTAAAAATAAATTTTAAAAATTCTGATAAAAAGTTAAAATTTAGATTTTTAAAATTAAAACTATAATATTTTTGAGATGGGGGAGTTGGCACATTTTTTGGTAATGACAAGATCCAGGGAGTGACTGTGTGACTAGACGGTTGAGGAAAATGAGGAGATAAAGGAATTGAAAAGCCACAGTTATAGCTGAATTATAAATCCAGAAGCTACAGTTGCTTAAAAGTAATGATGCATGACTGTGCTGGATATTTTCCAGGTCTACTTTTACACCTTTTTCTACAATGTTTTCTGCCCCAGTAGGCTGACCTGTATGAACTATATCAACAAGTTCCCATGTACCCTGGCTTTTGGCTGGGTTTGGTCAATGGGGAGTCCCAGCAATTAGAAGGCAAAGATGAGGTTGGGTATATTTATTCCTTCAGTTCCCTCCCTGCAAGATCACCTCAAGTGGGCTGTGTCCCTTCAACCAAAAGTCACCGTTCCTCTCAAGGTAGCCAATTTCATACTCTTCGTCCAAGTTCAAGTCACTACTCCCTCTCCTATCCCTTGGGCCTAGGGCTGTTAATAGTGTAGCTACATGTTACTACACTATTTCTTGTGGCACCATTACACACATCCTTATAAATAGTACCCTTATGGGAGGCGGCTGTGGCTCAATCAGTAGGGCTCCCGTTTACCATGTGGGAGGCCCCGGGTTCGATTCCCGGGGCCTCCTGGTGAAGGCGGCCCGCCTGCACGGCGTGGTTGGCTGACCCAGCGAGCACAAGCAGCAAGGGGGGGATAAATGAATAAATAAATAAAATCTTAAAAAAAAAAATAGTACCCTTATAAAATAAACCCTATTTAAATTATCCTAACATGTCATTTGTTTCTCTTGGGACTCTGACTATTAACAGTGGTGATCATGTCAGGTTACAACAAAGTAGTGAAAAATATGGAGAGAAAAGTAACTAACATTTAAATAACAATTACTAACATTTTGAGCTCTATGTGTCAAGAATTTTTGTAAGCTCTTTGTAGATATCAGCTCATTTAATCATCACAACTACCCTGTGGTCAGCTGTGATTTCTGTCTGGTTCATTTCCATATACCAAGGTCTAGCACAGTTCCTGGTACATGGTATGTGTATTGTTTTAAAATAGACAAAAAGAAGGGAAGAGCTGACTTTTGTAGTATGATGTAGCATTTCTCCTATTTACACTTTGGAAAACTGTAAGATCAGGGACTTGTGACTCCCCAAATCACAGAAACTGGCTAAATAAGACCGTAAGGTAAATAATTTTGTGAAGCTTACCAGTACTAGTCCTTTATCTTCCCACAAAGTAAGCCAGGATTTGGGCCCCGATTTTAAAAACAAAGTGAAATATTCAAAGTCAGAGTATTAAAATTTTAAATATTTATTATGCACTTGGGGCACAGGGGCTTATTTAAAAGAGCAGAGCATTTTAAGTACCAGTTATGAGTTTAAAAAAGGGGGGTGGGGCAAAAAAAAAAAAAAAAAACCGCTTGGGAGTATAAAATGAAAAAATAATAAAAAAGGTAGTCAGTTTGTATAAGCCTCTTCAGTTTTCAAGGTACTTCGTAAACACATATTCACAAGGAAAAAAAGGATAGCCAATTAGAATGGAAATTAGGGAGAGGAAAACATAAGATATGTGAAACAACGAATAAATAGATATAATAAGTGGTAATTAGAGGTAACAAAGGACTTTTCTCAAATGCCTCATTGGATGCTCGCAATATTTCTATGGAATAATCAAGGAAACTATGATACCCATTCTATCAATGAAAGAACTTTAAATTCAGAAAAGTGACAAGGTCAGAGAACCAATTTGTAACAAAATAAGAACTCCCAATACAGTCTGAAACCAGAATTGATATTTTTTTACACTATGTCGCACCCCAAAACACAGGGAAATTCACATTTATAAGAATCTAGAATCGTGAGAAGTTTCGAGAATGATGGACTCAAACTAGGAGAATCAGCAAGGGACAGTGAGGTGAGTTACGATCGGGAAGGAACTGCCAGATGCAACACTTGGACACGGAGAAAAGGCTGTTAAAACACCTTTAAAGTGGAAGGTGGAGAAAGACGAGGAATGGATTATGTTGTAGGAAGACAAAACAGAAAAGCAGGGCCTAAGCAGCAACAGCAAGGTAGGAACTTAAGGAGGACCAGATCCATGCCACAAGCAAGAAGTATAGGACCCACAAATCAGATTCTACGGGGTAAGAAAAGGGCCAGTTCGCGACCGCCAGAGCAGCTGCGACCAGTTTTCGAGAAGCGGCAGAGATATAGCTTCGCAGCCCCAACCCGCGGCAGCAGCTCCTCCCCAAGGAGGACCTCACGAGGCTAGCCGCCAGGCTGAGGTTACCCCTCGAGCCCACGTCCCACCCTGCCACTGCCCCGCGGCACAGAACGGCCTCTCTGGGCCCCTCACCGAACGCTGCAGCTCCCCAAGCCAAAACGAGGCGCGCTCCTTTCCGCTGGGATCTGGGTCGTGGTAAAGCGCCTGCACTGCCTGATACACGAGCTGCAATGTCGGCTTTGCCCCTTCCATGGTGGTGGAAACAGTGGCGGCGGCGGAGGCTGTGACTCTTTTCCCTAGGCTTCTCCGGTTGCTCCGCCTTCGCGCTCCCTTACTGCCTCGGCCACGGCCGCTCCCTGACTGGCGCCATCTCCTCCTCTTCGGCCGTTACCAGGGCAGAGGGGTTCCCTATGGAAAGCGACCCCTCGGAAACAGCGGTTAGGCCGTATTTAGGTTCCTGGCCTTTTTTCCGATCTTCCCACTAGGCTCCAGATTTCTGAGTCCCGGCGCCGGTGGTCAACTCATTACCCTCTTTCTTTCCCTCAGAAATCTGACCCAGCCTGACAAAAACCACGCACTGAACCTAAGCCGCGTTTACCCGGACCGGAAGTGGCAACACCAATACCTTTGGCACACTTCCGCCTGGTGCACTGCAAACGGCCTCCTTCCAGACACGCCTCCCCCGCGTCTCCCCGTCACCTTCCGGAAGTGACTTTACCGGTGCAAGAACCGAGACCAGGGTTAGAAGTGGTGCTCTCCGGTTTCTTTCCTTCGACTAGAGTTTTAGGATCGACGTTCATCCCATCCCTGAGTCGCTCTCCTCTCTTTGGCATTGGATCCGATATCTTTCCCCAGCTCTCTTCAGGAAATCCTTCCTGGCCCCGTGCACAAGGCTAGTCAATTCATCAGCCGTGCCCACTGTAACTGGAGACAAAAAGATGACTTAGTACACTGTTCCTATGCAGACTCTAGCGAGAGACAGATATGTAATCAAATAACTTTTTACAAACCTGAAATAGGTGCCACATTGAAATAAATCAAAATGCCTAGAATCCTTGTTCAGTGCCCCTTTCCCACTAAGTCCTTACACCCAAAAGGTGCTCATTCTGTTTAGGACTCTATGAAGCCCGGAACACTTGCATAAATCTTTAGGATTATCACATTAAATTGTAGTTTTGTGCATGCCTTTCTTTCTGAATCAAAAAAACCCGTGGTTGGGGAGCAGATGTAGCCCAATGGTTGAGCACCTGCTTCCCATGTTCGAGGTCCTGGGTTCAACCCCGGTACCTCCTAAAAAAAAAAAAAAAAAAAAAAAAAAAATCCGTGGTCTAGCCTTCTCCACATAAATGGAAAAACCAGTCATCAAATTCATATGAAAGGTTAGGCAGCCCGGAACGGCCAAAAGCATCTTGAAAAAGGACAAGTTTGGAGTACTCACACTTCCTGATTTTAAAACTTATTACAGGGAAGCGGCTGTGGCTCAATCAGTAGGGCTCCCGTTTACCATATGGGAGGCCCCCGGTTCGGTTCCCGGGGCCTCCTGGTGAGGGCAGGCCCGCCCGCTCGGCGTGGTTAGCTGACCCAGCGAGCACAAGCAGCAAGGGGGGGATAAATGAATAAATAAATAAAATCTTTAAAAACTTATTACAAAGCTACTGTAATCAAAACGTCTTGGTACTGGCACTAGAACAGACATACAAACCAATAGAATCAACTTGAGAGTTCAGAAATAAACCCTCTCAACTTTAGCACACTGAACTTTGACAAAGATGACAGGTCCACCCAGTGGGAAAAGAATAGTCTTTTCAACAAATTGTGCTGGGAGAACTAGACAGTCATATGCAAAAGAATAAAGGTGGACACCTAGCTAATACCATATACAAAAATTAACTCAAAATGAATCAAAGACCTAAACATAAGAACTAAGACTATAGAACACCTAGAAGAAAACGGGCAAACATCTTCATGACCTTGGGTTAGGCAGTGGTTTCCTAGACTTTGCACCAAAGACACAACAAAAGGAAAAAAAGATGAATGGGACTATATAAAAATAAAAATCTTTGTGCTTCATAGGACACCATCAAGAAAATAAAAAGACAACCCAGAGGGGGCGGATGTGGCTCAAAGGGTTAGGCGTCCATCTGCCATGTGGAGGGACTTGGGTTCGATTCCCCGGGACCTCCCAGTAAAATTTTAAAAATATATCGAAGGCGCATGTGCCGCCAGGCCCTGTGTGCGTACGGGTGTGCCAGGCCCTGCCAAACCTCTCAGTAAGACGATGCCATAACGGGAAAGCCAAGACAAGACGTGCCGAAAAACCAGGAACTGAGGTGGCGCAGGTGGCAGGATGCCTTTCTCCCACATCGGAGGTCCCCAGGATTGAATCCTGTTGAAACGACAGGAGGAGAAGGATGAGAAGAGAGGGCAGGGAACAGACACAGAGAATTGCCCAGCAAATGGACACAAAACAGCACAATGGGTGTGTGTGTGTGTGTGTGTGTGTGTAAATGGATAAAGTAAATAAAATAAATAAATCTTTAAAAAAGACAATCCAGAAAATATTAGCAAATCACATATCTGGTAAGAAATTTGTATCTGGGATAAATATATATATATATATATTTTTTTTTTTTTAACTCTTAAAACAATAATTTTTAAAAACAACCCAATTTTTAAAATGGTAAATGTTTGAATAGATATTTCTCTAAAGAAGATAAACAAATGGCTAGTAAGTGCATGAAAAGATGCTCAATATCATTAGTCATTATGGAAATGCAAATTAAAAATCACCAGATAACACTTCACACTCACTAGGATGGGTAAAATTAAAAGAGAAAAAATAGCAAGTGTTGTCAAAGATGTGGGGAAATTGGAGCCCTCACATATTGCTGATGGGATTGTAAAATGGTGCAGCCTCTTTGGAAAACAGTCTGGTAGTTCCTCCAACAATTACACATGAAGTTACCATTTCCATTCCTTGTATATATCCCAAAACTTGAAAAAATATTCAAACAAAACTTGTACAGGAATTGGAAGCAATTCAAATGTCCATCAACTGATGAATGGATTACAATACACATCCATACAAGTTAGTATCATTCAGACATAAAAAGGAATGAAGTACTATTCATGCTACAAAATGGATGAACTTCAGAAATACTATGGTAAGTGAAAGAAACTAATCATAAAGACCATGTAATCCATGATTCTATTTAGGTGAAATGCCCAGAATAGGCAAATCTAGAAAGGCAGGAAGTAGATTAGTGGTAGCCAGGGGCTGGAGTGGGAATTGGGAGAGAATGTAAGGGGATATGGGGATTGATGGGTAATGTGTTTTGGGGGATGATAAAAATGTTCTAAAATTAGATTACAGTAACAGTTGCACAGCTTTGTAAATATACTAAATACTATTGAATGTGCACTTTAAACAGGTGAACTAGGGAGCAGGTGTAGTTCAGTGGTTGCAGTGGTTGACCCATATATGAGATCCTGGGTTCGATCCCCAGTACCTCCTTAAAAAAAAAAAAAAAACAGGTTAACTATATGATATGTAAGCTCTATCTCAATATCTCAATAAAGCTATTTTTAAAAATCACTGGTCTGGGGAGCCAATGTGGTTCAGTGGTTGAGCATCAGCTTCCCACATAAAAGATGCAGAGTTCAATCCCCAGGCCCTGTATCTCAAAAAAAAAAAGAAAAGAAAAAAAAGAGTCAGTGCTCTAACAATTCTCAATTCACAAAATGAAACAGAAATCTTGAAATTTGTACTGTGGAGAAATTTGGGACAAAAGGTAGCAGTGGTAAAAGGGTTTCTCAACATTTCCACTACTTTGCACTAATAAATAACTGCTACTTTTTTTGTGTGTGTTTGTTCTATTCAAATGATTTTTTTTTAATCAAACAATATATTACACAATATATTTGGTTCATAGTAATGCATTCATACAGTATTTGTCCTTTTGTGTCTGGCTTGCTTCACTCAACATAATGTCCTCCAGGTTCATCCACGTTGCCATATGCTTTATGACTTCATTTCTTCTTATAGCTGCATAATATTCCATCGGTGAATAGACCACAGTTTGTTTATTCATTCATCTGTTGATGGACACCTGGGTTGTTTCCAACTTTTGGCAATGGTGAATAATGTGGCTATGAACATCGGTGTGCAGATGTCTGTTCGTGTCACTACTCTCAGTTCTTCTGGGTATATACCCAGTAGTGGTATTGCAGGGTCTCGTGGCAAATATATATTCAAATTCTTTAGGAACTGCCAAACACTCCTCCATAGTGGTTGTACCATCCTGCATTCCCACCAACAGTGAAGAAGTGTTCCTATCTCTCCACATCCTCTCCAACACTTGTAGCTCTCTGTCTTTTTAATAGTGGCCATTCTGATGGGTGTGAAATGATATCTCATTATAGTTTTGATTTGCATTTCCCTAATCATGAGTGATGTGGAGCATTTCTTCTTGTGTCTTTTTGCCATTTGTATTTCTTCTTTGGAGAAATGTCTATTCAAATATTTCAACCATTTTTTAATTGGGTCGTTTGTCTTTTTATTGTTGAGTTGTAACATCTCTTTATATATCCTAGATATTAAACCCTTATCAGATATATGATTTCCAAATATTTTTTCCCCATTGAGTTGGCTGTCTTTTCACCCTCCTGACAAAGTCCTGTAAGGTGCAAAAGTGTTTAATTTTGAGGAGGTCCCATTTATCTACTTTTTCTTTTGTTGCACGTGCTTTGGGTGTAAGGTCCAAGAAACCACCACCTACTACAAGGTCTTGAAGATGTTTCCCTACATTTTCTTCTAGTAGTTTTATGGTCCTGGCTTTTATATTTAGATCTTTGATCCATTTTGAGTTGATTCTTGTATAGGGGGTGAGATAGGGGTCCTCTTTCATTCTTTTGATTATAGATATCCAGTTCTCCCAACACCATTTGTTGAAGAGACTGTTTTTCCCCATTAGCGTGGGCTTGGTAGGTTTGTCAAAAACCAGTTGACTGTATAGGTGAGGGTTTATTTCTGGGTTCTCAATTCTATTCCACTGATCGATGTGTCTGTCTTTATGCCAGTACCATGCTGTTTTGACCACTGTAACTTTGTAATATGTTTCAAGGTCAGGCAGTGAAATTCCTCCCACATTGCTCTTCTTTTTTAGAATACTTTTGGCTATTTGGGTGCACTTATCCTTCCAGATGAATTTGGTAATTGCCTTCTCTAATTCTGTAAAGTAAGCTGTTGGGGTTTTGATTGGTATTGCATTGAATCTATAAATCAGTTTGGGCAAGATTGACATCTTCACGATATTTATTCTTCCAATCCATGAACACGGAATGTCTTTCCATTTGTTTAGGTCTTTTTAAATTTCTTTTAGCATTGTTTTGTAGTTTTCTGCACATAGGTCCTGTACTTCTTTGGTTAAATTAACTCCTAGGTATTTGAGTCTTTTTGTTGCTATTGAAAATGGAATTTTCCTCCTGATTTCCTCCTCAGGTTGTTCAGTACTAGTGTACAAAAACATTACTGATTTTTGCGTGTTGATCTTGTATCCTGCCACTTTGCTGAACTCATTTATTAGTTCAAGTAGCTTTGTTGTGGATACTTCAGGATTTTCTAAGTACAGGATCATGTCATCCGCAAACAGTGAGAGTTTTACTTCCTCTTTTCCTATTTGGACGCCTTTAATTTTTTTGTCTTGTCTAATTGCCCTAGCTAGAACTTCTAGTACAATGTTGAATAACAATGGTGACAGTGGGCATCCTTGTCTTGTTCCCGATATTAGGGGGAAAGCTTTCAACCTTTCCCCATTGAGTATGATGTTGGCTGTGGGTTTTTCATATATGCCTCTTATCATACTGAGGAATTTTCCTTTTATTCTTATCTTTTGAAATATTTTTATCAAAAAAGGATGTTGGATTTTGTCGAATGCCTTTTCTGCATCTATTGAGATGATCATGAACTGCTACTTTTTGATGAATGCTTACAATGTGTTAAGCACTGTAGGTACAAGATCTCATTTAATAGTCTTAAAAACCCTATCAAATAAATCTCCATCTTACCAAATGAGAAATAGTTTATATAATTTTCCCAAGGTTACACAACTCTTTTTTTTTTTTTTTTTTAATAAACTACCTAAAAAGTCCCATCTTTTTTTTTTTAAATAATACATAACTCTTAAATGAAAGTCATAATTTGAGTCTAGATCAGTTTCACTCTTCTGGTAAATGTGCAATCTCTATCTTTTATGTATTAGTTTGTTTCTGAATTGATATTGTCAAGGAATTTTAGCAGCCAATCAGCACAGTGAAAACAGTGTTCCTGCACAGAGTTGATACAATTTCATTTAAAAAAGAAAAGAACCTTGATGTTTTCATTAACTGATTCATTAATTTTTTTAAAAATTAGCAAGACTAACTTGGCCTCTGTCCTCATGGAGTTTACAGGCTGATTGGAAAGAAAGACAAGCAATTCAATAGAGCATAAAAAGTTCTATGAATATCCACAAGCAAAAATATGAAGTTGGACCCCCACATCACACCACATACAAAAATTAACTCAAATTGAAATATAGGGGGGTGGATGTGGCTCAAATGGTTGGGCGTCCGTCTGCCATATGGAGGGACCTGGGTTTGATCCCCGGGACCTCCCGGTAAAATAAAAAATATATATAGAAGGCGGATGGGCTGCCAGGCTCTGTGTGCCGCTGAGCTGTCGGCTCCGGGAGCCATGCAGCAGGATGATGACGTAACAGGGGAGAGACAAGACGAGATGCTCCGAAAGCTCCAGAAGCCAGGAGCTGAGGTGGCGCAGGCAGCAGAATACCTCTCTCCTACATCGGAGGTCTCCAGGATCGAATCCTGGTGAAGACTGGAGGAGGAGGATGAGAGGAGATGGCAGGAAATAGACACAGAGAATTGCCCAGCAGATGGACACAAAACAGCAAATGGGGAAGGGGGTGTTTAAAATGGATAAAGTAAATAAATAAAATCTTTAAAAAAAAAATTGAAATATAGAACCTAAATGTAACAGCTAAAACTATAAAACTCTTAGAAGAAAATAGGAGTATAGCTTCATGACCTTGGACTAGGCAATGTTTTCTTAAATCAGCAAGCAACAAAAGGAAAAATAGATTGGACTTCATTGAAACTAAAAGCTTTGGTGTGCCGAACACTACCAAGAAAGTGAAATGACGACCCACAGAATGGGAGAATATATTTGCAAATCATATATCTGATAAGGGATGAAAGGGATTAGGATCCTAAATACATAAAGATCTCTTACAATTCAACAATAGAGAGACAAATAGCTCAATTGAAAATGGACAAAGATTTAAGGAAACAGTTCTCCAAGGAAGATAGACAAGTAGCCAATAAGTACATGAAAAGATGCTCAACACCATTAGTCATCAGGGAAATGCCAATCAAAACCACAATGGGATAACACTTCACGCCCATTAGGATGGCTAGAATAAACAAGATAGAAAATAACAAGTGTTGATGAGGATGTTGAGAAATTGGAATCTGTATACACTGCTAGCAGGGTTGTAAAATGGTGCACCTGTCTTAAAAACAGTCTGAAGGTTCCTCAAAAGGTTAAATATAGAGTTACCATTTGACCCAGCAATTCCACTCCTAGGAAGATATCTAAGAGAGATGAAAACATATGTTGACACAAACACATGTACACGAATGTTCAAAGCAGCATTATTACATAAAGTAAAAAAGGTGGAACTAGCCCAAATGTTTATTGATGGGCAATTGTGGTCTATACATGCAATGAAATATTTCTCAGCAATAAAAAGAAATGAAGTATTGATACAATATGGGTGAACCTTGAAAACTTTATACTAAGTGAAAGCCATACACAAAAGGCCATACATTGTATGTTTCCATTTATATGAAATGTCCAGGATGGGCAGATCCATAGACACAGAAAGGAGATTAGTGGTTGCCAGGGGTTGGGGGAAGGAGAATGGGGAGTGATTGCTAATAGGTACAGGGTTTCTTTTTGGGGTGTGAAATGTTCTAGAATTATATAGTCGTGATGATTACACAACTTTGTGAATAAATTGAAAACCACTGAAGTGTATACTATAAAATGGTGAATTTTATGGCACATGAATTATATCCCAATAAAGATATTATTTTTTAAAACAAAGTTCCATGATTGGAAATTATTAAAATAATAATTTCACCAGGTGGTGTTCCCCAGAGTGGAGGGACTGAGGAACACCACCTGAAAAATTACATCTAATCTGAGACTGATGGATGAATAGGAAGGAATTAGGCAAACAAAAAGTATTCTAGGCAGAAGCAACAATGTATGTGAAAGCCTGGTGGCAAGAAAAAAAGGTATGTTCCAAGGACAGGAAAAAGTTCACACTGGCTGGTAGATAGAGTTGAGATTGGATGGTAGCAAGAAATGCAACTGAACGGTGTTTTACTCATCTTGGTGTATTCAAGCCATTGCCTAATATATAGTGGGTGCATTGTAAATGTTTTAAGTGACTTAGTCCCAGGAAGTAAGATTTTTGTCTTTGAAAAATCATTCTAGCTGCAACATGAAATGGCTTGTGGCGGGGAGGGAAGGTGGCACAGGGATAGCAAGAACAAAAGAGCAGAAATAAGAAACTATTATAATAATTCTGGTGAGAAGTGATGGTGGACTAGAATAAGGTCTTGGCAGTGAAGATGGAGATAGATTTAAGATGAGTTAAGGAGGCAGAATTTTGATTTGGTGATTGAGCTGTAGGGTGTGAGGATAAGAAAGAGTACTCAACCTTAGGCAGCTTTTATGGTGATGAGGTACAGAGGTGAAGATAAGTTTACTCTTGGACAGCCAAGTCCAGCAGACTGCAATATATGTGGTATTGAAGCCCAGGGATGCAATTTCAGTTGAAGATACAGATTTGGGAATCATCAGTTTAGAGGTAGTGGATGATATCAAGGGCATGGTTAGGATGGACCAGGGAAAAGAGAGTCCAAGGCTGGGCCCTAAAGATGGACAACATTTAAAGGACTGGCCAGGGAAGCAGAGGCTGGGAAGAAATGGCCAGAGAGGAAGGAGGAGATCCAGGAGACTGTACTGTCACAGGACTCAGAAGAGAGGGAGCATCTTGAAGCAGCGTCAAATGATGCAGAGAGGCCAAATATTGTTAGAAGAATATGTTTGAAATAAAATATTAGAAATACATGAAATATCTGAAGTACCAAAACCCCTATAACTTTTATTCTTAGGCACAATGGCCACACTAGGAAAGCTGGACTCTGGTGCAAAGTTTGATGTGCCCAACCCCAACACAAAGCACCCCAGTTCTTTCCTCCTACAAGCAAATGTGGTTTCATTAACCAAGAAGTTGGATTTTTTTGAGGGAAAGAAGGAAAGAGAGGGTGAGTGTTCCTTTTACTCACCAGTGGTGAGCTTACCCAAGGGTTGAAGGCCTGCACATCAGCACATAAGGTCCTGATCATTTTCTTGTAATTTCTATACTCTGAGGTGCTGCTGTGGGGGTTTCCATGAAAGCTTAAAATCAGCTGTAGGATGGCACTCATGTCTTGTAGTGAACTTCGGGTTACACAAAGCATAGGTTGTGGCCCCACTGAGCCCCCTTAATCTCTTCCTTCGACCCCTAACTGCTTCACCTTCCAATCCCAGGGTGAGGCAAGCCACTGCACTGAAGAAGGAAGTTGCCAAGGCAGTGTGGCAGAGACCATTGGTTTTCCCCCATGTCCATCCTTCCCATGTTTGGATTGTTCAATGCTTCCTGGAAATCTTTTTTTCCTACGCTAATTCAAACTGAGTTTCTGTCATATGCCATCAATAGTTTTGATGAATACTTTGCCATTATGACTAATGCCTTGGAGAGTTGGGAAAAGGCCCTCATCCTTGCCCCAAAGAATCGGATATCAGACTTTTCCCTTGGCACACAGATGAGAGTAAACGCAGGCAAACAGCACTGATTGCATCAGAGATGTGTTATGCTTCACTGGAAGACAACAATACCCTTGGATTGGATTTCACAGCTCCCGTGGCAGGAAGGAGCAACCATAAATTCCTCAGGTAGTAAAAGGTATATGCATTAGAATGTTCATCCAGTGTGATTTACCCCTGGTGAAAAAACAAATATCCTCAATGTCCATCAACAGAAAACTGCTGAAGAACACTGGGGTGTACCCATGCATTGGATATGAGTCAGCCATTGGAAATCAAATCAGAAAGAATTATTGTTAATTTCACTGTGGTATTGTGATTGTGTAGCAAAATGTCCTTATTTATTTAGAGATACATGCTAAAGTATTTAGGGTGAGATGTCATGATGTCTGTAATTTACTTTAACATACTTAAGCCAAAAAATAAAATAAAGCAATTATGGCAAAATGTTAACAATTGTTAAATATAGGAGTTGAGTAAATGTATTCATTACACTATTTTCTCTACTTTTATGTATGTTTGAAAATTTCCAAAAAAAAAAAAAAATGTCAAAAAGTTTAAAAAAAACGTCTTTTTTTCAGGTTTTAAAACTTTTTATTTGCATACTTTAAAAATGATGCATTCCAATAATTAAAATCATTTGAACAGAGGAGCATATGTGGCTCAAGTGGTTGAGTGCCTGCTTCCCACACAGGAGGTCCGGGTTCAGCCCCATGTGCCTCCCAAAAAACAATACAAAAGTGAAAAAACAAAACAAAACAAAAAACAAGCAAACAAAGGGAAAAACCAACTCAAGGGAGCCAATAAGGCTCAGTTGGTTGAGTGCTGGCTTCTCACATAGGAGGTCTGGGGTTCTATCCCTGCCCCTGCATCTAAAAAAAAAAAAAAAAAAAAAATCACTTGAACAACAACAAAAAATGGCACTCTGATTAAACTGCATTTTATAGCCTGTAGGATACAGGACCAGCTTTTGCTTTTACTCTAGATTTCACTGTCACCCTACCCAGCTTCTTCCTTCACCCACATGCAAGTTCTTTTCCTTCCCCGCCAGCCAGCCAGGCAGATGGGAGAGGCAGGCGCGGCCTTCTTTGTCACTAGTTGCTGATTCTTTGATGTGAAAAGGGGCAGCAGTCATTTAAACTTGATCCAACCTCTTTGCATCTTACAAAGTTAAGAGCTAGAAGAAATAAAATAAGAAGTCAGTGTCTGTGGAATGCGCAGTGCATATTGGCGGCGCACGCCGCGTTTCGATTCACCTGCTTGCTTCTCCAGTTCGACAGTTTCTTTGGAAGGCAGTAGATTTTTCTCTTGAGTTTCTGCCTTCTTTGGTTTCGATTTATCGAATTTCTCAATCTCAGCCATATCGGGTTTGTCAGACACGGTTGCAGAGGAAGCCAAGCAAGGCGCGCCAGCGAGAGAAGTCGGGTCTGCGCAGTGGCTGCCGCCGAGTGCCCATGTCATTTATATATATATATATTGGCATGAAAAGATGTCAAGAAATATTACTGGGGAAAAAGCAGGTTATGAATCAGCATGTAAAGAATACTCATTGAAAGGATGTTCAACAAAATGTTAACAATGGTCGTCTCTGGTGATGGGATTTTGAGTTTATACTTTCGTTTTTGAAATTTTTTTCATAGCACTTACCACCACTTGGCATGTTAAAACTTACTTGTTTTTCTTTTTCCGTCTACTCTCTCCACTGAAAGGTAAGCTCCATATGGATAGAGACTATGTTTCGGTCACTGTCATTGTCCTCAATGGTTTAAATAATGCTGGCATATGGTAGGAACACAATAAATATTTGTTGAATGTAATGTGTATACTATGTGAATTTTTTGTTTATAATGATTATTTACAATTTTAACAAACATATTTTAACAAAAACAACCTATTTTGTTTTTAATCAATGAAACTGTAAACAGAGAAGTCAATGGTCAGAGGCCAGTGTTCACTGAAGCTTGGTGGCTGTTTGCAGAGAAAAGACTGCACAGCACTGACCTCTCCTGGCCTGGCTTCAACCCTCAGGGCACATACTCTACTCCAAATTCCTTCAGCTATACAACCCTAGAAAGCTGTACACCCCGCACGAAGCAAATCTCTTTTCCTTCAGTTAAAACCCTCTTTGGGGGCTCACTTGCTGGGACAGAACCTGCCTTTGTCTGACTTTCAAGCTCTGACCGCCCTGAGTTCATGCCAGCTTCTCACCAATTTCATATACAAAGCAGATTGAAATTGGTGGGAGCGAGACCAGAGGTGGACAGTGGCGAGCTCCCCTTGAGAACTAGCCTGTGGACTGTTTGGTTCACCAATCGAATAGTCTGGAACAGGGAGTGACTGGTCTGCTGAATGAAGAAGTCTCCAAATGCAGACCAAGAATTTAAAAACTTGGCAGGAAAGCAGTCATGTAACCCAAAATCGCAATTTCTGGTCCCCCTCTCCTTAAAAAAGTTGTGACTCAGGAAGCAGAAGAGACCTAGAAATTATAAATTTCTATGGAATAATGAGGGTGGCAATTAACTGTCTACAGTCAAAAGAAGCTTAGTATAAAAGTTTTCTGAGGGGACAGCTCTGATATGCTGGTATATGGGAAAAACACTGAGTTAGGTTTGGATTTTCTGAACATTGTCAAAGTTCTTAAGAACTTTTTCTTCAGGAAAAGAAATATGCTACAGAGAACCCAGGTGCAACAGAGAAGGAAAAACATACACAGTTCAGTGAAGGCTCTACCAGCCTATCCCTGAACACATCTCCTTTATCACTCACAAAGTCTTCCGTCCTCTCCTGAGCTCTTCTCTTCAGAAGCCAGGGGTAGAGGTGGAGGGGTGGAGGGGGATAGCTTCCTCCAAACAATATTACTTTTTACAATTTACACCATATCCACAGTCTATTGACACCCAACCCAGTTTTACTTCAGGGTATTAAGCAAAGCCCTGATGCTGTTGTGATACGGCCAGACTGTTGCACAACTGGGCTGAGGGGTGGATGCTCTCCCTTCACAAGTTCAGAAGCACCAGCCGCTTGGCTGTGGGGTGTGGGGTGGGAACTCAACTCTCTTTTGGATGGCATGGTGGAAAGAGTGCTGTTCTAAAAATTAGACCCCCTGGTGCCAATCCCAACACCACAACTTTCTAGCCCCTTGACTCTAGCCAAGTAACTACCTTCCTAATCTGGATTCCCTGCAAAAAGGAATTGGAATACCTACCGACCCAGCACACACAGAGGATCAAATAAGATTATGTGAAAGTGCCTTGGAATTGGTTCAGCGTAAGCAAATATAAAGTAGTTAAATACAGTTTTACAAATATGTGAAGTCAAACACTCCCTTCTGATCTCATTGAGATACTTGGAAATAATTGACAAGGTGCTTGTTTGTTTGTTTTACCAAAAACCAACAGCCTTTTCAAATACAGTACAGGAAGAACAGCGTATTTTTAACAAGGTACCAAGGCAGTATAGAAGCCAACAGCTCCGTGCCACCAGCCAAGCCCCTGTGACTACCATTAGACCTACTTCACCCCGTTTCCCAAGATGAAAGGGCTTACCAGTCAGTTCTTACTTCCTGAGGAATTTAGATTGTTAGGGCCACTTCTGAGTCTTACTCTTCCCTGCCACTCTGCTTGGCAGGCATTGAACACATACCTTCTCTGGCTCCACTGCTGGATTTAGACCCCAGAGCCTCTTTCCCTGAACAAACCCAAATCCCACATCACTGTCCTCCAGCCTTCGTGACCTCTATACGGCCTCAGACATTCCAGCTTCCGTTTCCCCCATGCTCAAATACTTCACCTTCTAGGACTCCAACTCCTCCTGGTTTATCCCTCCCTGATTGTCATTTTGATTCGAAAGTTTGGCTTCACATTAAAATCACCTGGGGGGCACTCTAAAAAATACTGATGCCTGGGAGCCTCACCAGACCAATTAAATGGGAAAAGTCTGGCGTTAGGGCTGGGGCTTGTTTAGGGCTCCCAGGTGATTCTAATGTGCAGCTGGGCTGATAGCCACACCTTCCTTCATTTTGTTCCAGAAGAGGTTCTCAACAGCAATGCTACTGGCATTTAGGGCAGGGCAATTCTTCCTTGGGCAAGTCTGAACTAAGCTTTACAGGAATGTCAGTAGCACACCCAAGGCATGGTGACAACCGAAAATGCACCAGACATCTCCAAATGTCCCCTGTTGAGAATCCCACCAACTCCTTCTCTTCCTTTAGTCCCACCCCTCACCCCCCAAGAGTGAAGGTCCCTGCTGATTCAGTTCTGGGGTGACCAACTGCCCTGGTTTGCTCAGAACTGAGGGGGTTTCTTGGAACATGGCATTTTCAGTGCTAAATCCAGGAAACTCCTAGGAAAACCAGGGCAGTTGGCCACCCTACATTTTTCTTCTATTGTTTCCTGTTGTTATTTTTTTTCCTACTTCCTCCACCCTTTTTCTGGTAGCTAATGCTTCCCAATCCCAACCTTCCTCCATTTGAAGGTTATAGTGAGTGCAACCTTGAGGGCACAAGCTGGGCCATTTGAATTCTTTCCCCAGAGTTTGCAGTTGGGACTGGATAATAGTCTCAATTTGGATAGTGTTCGACAGAGATTTAAATTTGGGAATCGTTGGAAGCCATTTTCTACCATGAAGACTGCTGTAGGAGTATAGGGGAGGGTGGGCAGTACAGAAAACTTGCATGTAGCAAGAGAGGAATGAAATGCACATCTGAAAAGAACAGGAGTGAGATAGCAACCTTCCAGTGGTCTCCACTGTGCTCCAAGCTAGTGGTTCTCAAACTTGATCACACATCAACATCATCTAGAGGTTTTGGACACCACCTCTAGAGCTTCTGATTCAGGCAGTATGGGGTGGAGCTCGAGGATTTGCTTTTCTGAGGCATTCCCACGGGGCACTGAGGCCACAGGCCTGGGACCTCACTGTGAGTACCCCTGCTCTGAACCACAGGTCCAATGCCCAAGTGCCTGCCCTTGGGTTACATGAGTCTGTATCTTTATAATAAAGTCCCTTTTGGCTTAAGTCCCTCAGAGTGCACCTATCTATACTTCCTCTCCAAGGAGAATCCTGGTACAGCTTGGGCAGATTTTTCCACTCTTCAACCAAATCTTCAGGCTTGACCTCTTAACCCTCTTCTCAACCCAGTTATATAGGCTGAGCCTTCCCTACAGGACAATTCTGCTCAGAATTTCTGTGTATCTAATAATAATCAGCAGGGAGCAGATGTGGCTCAGTGGTTGAGCACTGGTTTCCCACATACAAGATCCAGGGTTCAATCCCTGCGCTGGTACCTCAAAATAACAAAAATAACGATAACAATAATAATAATAATCAGCAGCAGCAGCAGCAAGTACCAAGTTCACTGTGTTTCCCACATGATCTGTTACCACATCCCCATTACCACTGATATTACCATTACCCTATTCCATGTCCTCATTTCCTAATGTTGTTCTTTCCATGTGCCTGGACTCAAATAACCCAGAGTGATTTCCAGCTCTTTCATCTCCTTTACCTCACCCCCAAGCCCTGCCAAAGGCTTCCCCATGGGGCACCCCTTCCCAGTACACTCCTCTCTTCAACATCTAAGGCAATGCTCCTTCTAACTTTATGGAACATTGAAAGGCTGCAGTTGGCATCTATGCCAATGTAAATGAAATGAGTGAGAAGATCTAGGAGAGCCCATTTTCCCCCCCAGATGAGAGAAGGAAAGAGCCCGGCACTGTGTGTATATATTATTTAGGGGGAAACCAAGAGTTTAGGGATGGGTGTATAAACAATATAGTGTCCTTTCAAATTTTGTTATTTAATTCCAAGTTCTTATAGGGAAATTTAGTATTAATACAAGTAGTGAATTAACCTTTCTGATACTGATGAAAGCCTCTTTTTACTATACTTGTCTCAAAACAGTACTTTTCAAAATTTCCACCAAGGACAGTCAGAGGGCAGAGGAGAAGAAAATTTCAAGTAGTTCTATACAGCCTATCATAACATGAAACAATTATGATATGTTATGTTTTATCTTAAAAATTCGCACAATTTTTTACCTTCTACTCCAAGATAAAATCATGTTCATTCTAATATAAAAATAAGGATTTTTTTTTCACAATAAAAAAATGAGGCCTTGGGATTTGTTCAAAGGATGCAGTTGGTATCTAAATTCAGCTAGAGTTGAATACAACTCCTTGGTTTCATTTATGGAAATGTTTGTGTAGTCATCTTTTAATTATCCTCCAGGGACTTCTCTGCTCAGAGGATCACCAAGTCCCCAGGCCAGTGATAAGCAGGAACTGAGAGGGAGAGATGGACTGTATGACTCTTGGTGTGTGTTGGGGATTGAATCATAACCTCACAAAAGGCATGTTCAGGTCCCAACCCCTGGTCCTACAGATGTGGACACACTGTAAATAGGAGCTCTTAAAGATGTTACTTGAGGGAAGCGGCTGTGGCTCAATCAGTAGGACTCCCGTTTACCATATGGGAGGCCCCGGGTTTGGTTCCCGGGGCCTCCTGGTGAAGGCAAGCCTGCCCGCACGGCGTGGTTAGCTGACCCAGCGAGCGCAAGCAGCAAGGGGGGGATAAATGAATAAATAAATAAAATCTTTAAAAAAAAAAAAAAAAAAGATGTTACTTGAAGCGTGGCCTAACTGAATCAGGTTGGGTTTTAATCTGGATTACTGGGGTTCTTTATATGCAGAATGAAATTTAGACAGAGAGAGAATGAGAAGTCGCTGGGAACAGCCAGAAGCTGGAACCCAGAAGAGAAAGAAACACTGCCATGTGCGTTGCTGTGTGACCAAAAAGCCAAGGACCAAGGATTGCCAGCAGTCAGCCCCAGAATACCATAGTCTTTGGGGAGAAAGAATTGCCTTGCTGACATCTTGATTTTTGGACTCCTCCTACCCTCAAAACCATGAGCCAATTAATTACCATCGTGTAAGCCAACTCATTGTATGATATTTGTTTTAGCAGCCAGGAAACTTAAACAGTGTGCTTTTGTCATACCACATGGGTCTTTCGGGGTCATCACCTATTGTGTTCCAGGATTTAGAATGAATTCTAGTAGGTTATTTGGCATGGGTTAAAAATTAAGCTTTTTTTTAAAGAATTATTCATTTATTCCCTCCTGCCCCCCCCCCCCCCGCATTGTTTTGCACTCGTTGTCTGCTCTCCGTGTGTTCTTCTGTGTCTGCTTGTCTTCTCTTTAGGCAGCGTGCTGGGAACCGATCCTGGGAACTTCCGGAATGGGAGAGAGGTGATCAATCTCTTGTGCCACCTGAGCTCCCTGGTCTGCTGCATCTCTTATTGTCTCTCTTCTGTGTCTCTTTTGTTGAATCATCTTGCTGCACCAGCTCTCTACGTGGACCAGCTCTCCACTGGAGCAAGCTCGCCACATGGGCCAGCTTGCCTTCACCAGGAGGCCCCCGGAAATGAACCCTGGACCTCCTATATGGTAGATGGGAGCCCAATTGCTTGAGCCACATCTGCTGCCCAAGAATTAGGCTTTATTAGAGAAAGAGAAATCATGCAAAGCTGGGTCAAAAAAGTGAAGAGTAGAGCGGGTATAGCTCAGTGGTTGAGTGCCTGCTTTGCATGCATAGGTCCTGGGTTCAATCCCTGGTACCTCCTAAAAAAAATGCAAAGAGAAGGCAGGGGTTCCCCATCCTTCTATTTAGCCCCAGAGAGATATGCCAGTTGGGGTGCTTTGCTGAATTCACAGGATAAGTCTATGTTCTGCTCTTCTGTACCCTGCATTTTGACAGAGGAAATGTAAGAAAGCATCTTTGTGAGGGGGAGAATGCATAAGTTGCCTGGATGCTGGGCAGTCTAGATGTGGGGTGCCAGCTGCTCAGAGGAATTGTTGGAAATGCCAGCCTCCCAGTACATGGAGAGCTTGGGGTCCGTGGGAAGGGGCAGACACCCTGCTGGAGGAGGAAGCTTTCCCATCCCATGGGAGCTGAACTTGGTTCAGTTCCTCCAGCCAGGGGAAGGTCCATCCCAGGTGGATCATTATCCATAAATCATGAATGAGCTTCCAAGGCCACTTCTGGACAATTCTACTCATTGCACCACAGTTTCTGAATTAAAAAATAAATATAAATCATGTTTCTACTTTCTGATGTTATCTGTTTTCTGACTCTGCTTCTTTCCACTTGAAGAAACAATAATTTGCCTACTATAATTACCTGTCTTATCTCATTTTTTACAAGCATGGGCAGATTATTAAAGAACCATAAACAACTAACAAACATACAAAAAGATGTTAACCAAGCCTCACAAGTAATCAATGAAATGCAAATAAGAAGGGCAAAGAAATTGCATTTTCAACTGTAAACTATAAATCAGTCTAGCAATATATGCCCAAATTTTGAATATCTATAACCCTAACTTACAAACTACATTTGTAAACATTTATTCCAAGTAAATAATCTTATAAGTGGGGAAAGATGTGTGTACAAGTATATTTAACAATACATTGCTCATGTAAGTAAAAAACTGAAGCAATATATATGTCCATCAATAGATAGCTAAATTATGATATATCCATGCAGTGAAATACTATGCAGTCATGGCAAATGATGTATACTAACATACTTCATCAATTTTTTAAAGTTTTTTTTTTACATTTTAATATCTCTTAAATTAGAATGGTATTATAATCAATGGCATGTCATAGTTTAATTGGTAGCATGTTTTCTTTCCTAAAGGCACATAAAATTATAGTGCATCTTATAAGTGATAGCATATTATCTTTGATGAAATATTGTATCTATGTTGACATAGAGCTGAGTGAAAAAAGTGAGTTATCTAAGAGCATATAAAAGCACGGTTCCAATTACACATACATTTTAAGGGATGTCTGTAGTTATGTGTGCATGCACAAGCCAGAAGTTGCAGGGACCCCCATCCCTTAGAATTTCCTCAGATTGCCTGCCACGGCCATGGACTGTTGAAGTCCAAAATTCTCTCTGTGGCTTTCTGCATGTTCCCAAGCTCCCTTTTATATTGTCTCCTCTGGTGTCGTCTGCATACATGTCTTGGTACTGCCTACAAAGAATCACATGTGGAAGTCACCACACATAGAAGGCTCTCTGTGGAGCCATTCATGTAGAGCATTTGTAAGATCTTTTGGAAATGTTTGGTGAACATTTGGGGGTTCCAGAGAATGCACATGTGTAGGCCACAGCTTTTCTCTTCCCATTAGCTCCTTCTTTCCTTTTTTCCCCCTTTGCTCATAGGAGTAGAAAAACTTCCTCTCTTCATCTTGTGTTCTGAATGGAAGCCTATCTAGAGGGCGGCATTTGCTCCTTTTTGGCACATTCCTCCTAAATGGCACCTATTCAAAATGTTTTAAGGTAATATGTTGACATGACAGTTGTTAAGACTACGATAAGGAATTTTTGAGAAAGCAGAGTAAAAGCATCATGGGAAGACAGCTAAAGAGGGTGCTCAAAAAATGGCCTTTCTTAGGCCTGACCTCTACTTCACCAATAGTGCAAACCCAGCGGCTGTTCTCCTCCCTTGAGTGTTAGACTGGCCACTGGTTTTACTTCTAATCAAAAGTCGGATTAAAATATTTCTTCCAGACTTCATCACAATTAAAAACTTTTGCTCTGCAAAAAACAAACAAACAAAGAAAAACAGTTAAGAAAATGAAAAGACAAGCTACGGACTGGGGAAAATATTTACAAATCACATATATGACAAAAATTTGCACCCAGAATATACAAGGAATTCTCCAAAATCCAGCAGTAAGAAAAACGCAAGCAACCCAATTAAAAGCTGGGGGAGGGGGGACTTGAATGGACAATTCACCAAAAAGGATATATAGAAGGCAAATAAGCACATGAAAAGATGTTTAACATCATTAGCCATGAGGGAAATGCAAATTAAAACCATGGTGAGGGGAGCAGATGTGGCTGAAGTGGTTGAGTGCCCGCTTCCCAAATGAGAGGTCCAGGTTGGGGCCCCTGTGCCTACTAAAAACAAAAACAAAACAACAAGCAAACAAATGAAAAAAAAATCAACTCAGGGGAGCCGAAGTGGCTCAGTGTTTGAGTGCCGGCTTCCTACATTAGAGGTCCCGGGTTCAATCCCTGGCCCCGGTACCTCAAAAACAAAACAAAACAAAACAAAACAAATCACAAGATACTACTACACACCTCATAGAATGGTTAAAATAAAAAATATTGACAATAACATGTGTTAGCAAGGATGTGGAGCAACTGGAACTTGCTAGTAGTAATGCAAAATGGTATAGCCACTCTGGAAAACAGTTTGGTAGCTTATAAAGTTAAATATACACCAACCTAATGACTCAGCAATCTCACTCTTAGGCATTTATCCTAGAGAAATAAAAACTTATGTTCGCACAAAAACCTGTACACGGATGTTTATAGCAGCTCCATTCATAATCACCAAAACTTGGAAGCAATTTGGATGTTCTTGTGTGGGTGAATGGATAAACAAACTATGATACATACAATGAAATGCTACTCAGCAATAGAAAGGGATGAACTATTGATACTTGAACTACTGATACTGGTAACAACTTGGACAAGTCTCAAAGGCATTATGCTGAGTGAAAAAAGCCAGTCTCAAAAGACTACATATCAGGAAGCAGCTGTGGCTCAATCAGTAGGGCTCCCGTTTACCATATGGGAGGACCGGGTTCGGTTCCCGGGGCCTCCTGGTGAAGGCAAGCCCGCCCGCACGGCGTGGTTAGCTGACCCAGCGAGCACAAGCAGCAAGGGGGGGGATAAATGAATAAATAAATAAAATCTTAAAAAAAAAAAAAAAAACTAAAAAAGAAAAAAATCAAGTTTGCTGTATGTTCATTTATAAAACAAAATTAAAAAAAAAAAATTCTTCCAAAGTAGCAGCTTCCAGAAACCTTCTCTAGAGGCAGATGTTATGCGCACACTTTTTACTTCTTATCCCTTCCTCTATCTTGCTGTCTGGAAAGCAGATATCATGCCTTCCATCATATCATGGACTCCATCTGGACCATGGAGTGACCTTAGGAATGGAGGCCACATGCACAGCAGAGCAATGATTTATTAGGTTGGTGCAAAAGGAATTGCCGTTTCGGACTGTGAATTTCAAATTATTACAAATAGGCTCAAACACATCTTTATTAATCAAAATAGGAACTATTACAATCAACATATTTTTACCAATGAAAAATAAGTTTGTTTATTCCTGTAGTGTAAAAATCTGTGCTTTGGGATTCGATGAACTCTTGGAAAGCATTTTCTGCATCCTGCTGGTGGTAAAAAGTGGTAGTCAGTTGGTGGGGGGTCAGGTGAATATGGTGGATGAGGCAAAACTTCACAGCCCAATTCGTTCAACTTTTGAAGCGTTGGTTGTGTGACGTGCGGTCGGGTTTTGTGAAGAATTGGGCTCTTTCTGTTGACCAATGCCGGTTGCAGGTGTTGCAGTTTTCAGTGCATCTCATAGATTTACTGAGTGTACTTCTCAGATGTAATGGTTTCACTGGGATTCAGAAAGCTGTAGAGGATCAGACCGGCAGCAGACCACCAAACAGTGACCTTGACTTTTTGGTGCAGGTTTGGCTTTGGGAAGTGCTTTGGAGCTTCTTCTCAGTCCAACCACCGAGCTGGTCATCGCCGGTTGTCGTATAAAATCCACTTTTTATGGCATGTCACAATCCGATCAAGAAATGGTTCGTTGTTGTTGCATAGAATAAGAGAAGATGACACTTCAAAATGACGATTTTTAAGATTTTCGGTCAGCTCATGAAGCACCCATTTATCGAACTTTTTCACCTTTCCAATTTGCTTCACATGCCGAACAACCATAGAATGGTAGACGTTGAGGTCTTCCGCAACGTTCTCGTGTAGTTGTAAGAGGATCAGCTTCGATGATTGCTCTCAATTGGTCGTTGTCAACTTCTGATGGCCGGCCACTCCGCTCCTTATCTTCAAGGCTCTCATCTCCTTTGCAAAACTTCTTGAACCACCGCTGCACTGTACGTTTGTTAGCAGTTCCTGACCAAACGCGTTGTCGATGTTGCATTTGTCTCCACTGCTTTACTACCCATTTTGAACTCAAATAAGAAAATTGCTCGAATTTGCTTTTTGTCTAACATCATTTCCATAGTCCAAAATAAATATAAAGTAAACAGCAAGTAATTAGTCATTAGCAAAAACATATAAAGTGAGAAATGCACATTAAAATGATGTATAACATAACCACATTTATTTAAGAATGTATTCCAATATCAAATGGCAAATTTCAACAATGCAAAACCACAATTACTTTTGCACTAACTTAAAACAACAGCTGCTTTTAACCTGTATTCCAAGGATAGAATCAGGAGATCTGTGAACTTTGGCTAACTTACAACTGAAATTTAGCATTCCTTCAATTATGAATATAGTCAACAAACCATAGTGTACCAGTACAACTGACTAGCTCATTTGATATTTTCATATCACAGTACAGTTATTACAGATATCTCAATATATCATCTCGGACTTCCGGGAAGATGGCGGACTAGTAAGACACGGGAATTTCTTCTCCAGAAAAATAGCTAGAGGACAAGCTGAAACAGCCCCAAAAAGATCTTCTAGGGTTTAGGACAGCAGGTGAAGGCTGCACACCACCCAGAGGAGAGAGGGACAGAAGAGGGAAATCGCGACCACAGAACTGTGAGTTGAAAAAAGTAGCAGCTTCTGCTGCTGCCGAAACCCTCCCCCATACTCTTCAGAATTCTCGGGCCTCTAGGCCTGCGACCACAGACAAAGGGGGCTCCAGGGATCTACCACTCCTGGTAAGAGGAGAGAGAGGGACACAGCCTAAGGCTGACTCAGGTTCTGACCCCACAAATTTGGGCTGCGGAACCCCAGGGACCCTTCCACATGGCGGTTTGCCCTGGGAACCTAGGAAGGACTGGAGAAATCCGACCCTAGCAACGCCCCTCTCTTCTAGCCTGGACTAATTGTTGAGGGGAGAGAGAGCCTGGGGCTGACCCTGCTTTTGACTCACAGGTTTGGTCTGCCCTGTCCCAAAAGCCCTTCCAGGCTGGGTGGGGCTGCGCCATTGTTTGCATTGGAGCCTGCAAGGGGCTAAAGATATACAAACCTCCCAATCTCCTCCTCTACTAATAAGGACTGATTGTTGAGGATTCAGAAGGGAGTGGAAATATATCCTAGCTGGGAAAAGGGGGGCGCTGTGAGAGAAGTCTGGAGAACTGTCTCAGAAAGTTTGAATCACAGGGCTCTTAGCCCCCAGACAGGAAGCTCTATCACATTGATCTGCTCTGTGTCACAACAAATACGCTCAGACCAGGCACTGAATTGAGAGCTGCCAACAAACGCCATCTCCTGGCAGACCAAGGAAGTGCACATAAGAAAATTAATAAGTAAGAGAGGCTTTTCCTGGCCTCTATAGCCTCCCTGCCCAAAGCCCTAGGAAACGACTCTACAACCAATTACTGGGTCCACTGCCCAGTTTTGAGCAACCAGCAGAACAATCCTAACAACCAAGGTTGAGCCAAAAATCAAAGAGCTGTGGTAACTCACAGCCTCCTGCCACTAAAACCCCATAAAAGAGAAAGAGATAGAGCATCTAAGTAAAATACAAACTAACCAGATGCCTAAGCACCAGAAAAAAATTACGAGCCATACTAAGAAAATAGAAGACATGGCCCAAGAAAAGGAATACAGCAAAGTCCCAGAAGAGATGCAGAATTTGAGAGAAATAATCAGTGAGATGAGCACAAATTTCCAAAATCAAATTAACGAGATGAAAGAGAATATAGTTAAAGAAATCAATGACATCAAGAAGACATTGAGAGAACGCAAAGAAGAATTTGAAATCCTGAACAGAAAAGTAACGGAGTTCATGGGAATGAAAGACACAATAGGTGAAGTCAAAAATACATTTGAGGCATACAACAGCAGACTCGAAATGATAGAAGAAAGAATAAGTGATACGGAAGACAGAGCAGCTAAAATTGAAGACAGAAAAGAACAGAGAGAGAAAAGAATGGAAAAAATTGAGCAGGGCCTCAGAGAATTGAATGACAACACAAAACGCAACAACATATGTGTCATGGGAGTTCCAGAAGGGGAAGAGAAAGGAAAAGGGCCAGAAAGAGTATTTGAGGAAATAATAGCTGAAAATTTCCCAACCCTCACAAAAGAAATGAACTTACATGTCCAAGAAGCACACCGTACCCCAATGAGAATAAATCCAAATAGACCGACGCCAAGACACATATTATTCAGAATGTCAAATGTAAAAGATAAAGAGAAAATTCTCAGAGCAGCAAGAGAGAAGCAAACGATCACGTACAAAGGACCTCCAGTAAGACTTAGTGCAGATTTCTCTTCGGAAACCATGGAGGTGAGAAGACAGTGGTATGATACAGATAGGAAACTGAAAGAGAAAAACTGCCAGCCAAGAATTCTTTATCCAGCAAAACTGTCCTTCAAATATGAAGGTGAATATAAAGTATTCACAAACAAACAGAAACTAAAAGACTTTGCAAAAAAGAATCCACCTTTGCAGGAAATATTAAAGGAAGCCTTAGAACCTGAAAGAAAAAGACAGGAGAGAGAGGCTTGGAGGAGAATATAGAAGAAAGAAAAGCAGAAAGGATAACCAAAAGAGTAAAAAGAGAGACAAAAATAAGATGACATATGAAAACCAAAGAATAAAATGGAGGAAATAAATAGTGCATTTTCAATAATATCATTGAATGTGAATGGATTAAACTCCCCAATCAAAAGATACAGGCTGACAGAATAGATAAAAAAACATGAGCCATCCATATGCTGCTTACAAGAAACTCACCTCAGACCCAAGGATACGAATCGGCTAAAAGTAAAAGGTTGGAAAAAGATACTCCACGCGAATAGTAAACAGAAAAGAGCAGGGGTAGCTATACTAATATCAGACAAAACAGACTTCAAATGCAAAAAAGTGATGAGATGCAGAAGACCATTATATATTAATAAAAGGGACAATCCTTCAGGAAGCTATAACAGTCATAAATATCTACGCACCTAACCAGGGTGCCCCAAAATATATAAGACAAACTCTGGCAAAACTGAAGGGAGAAATAGACATTTCTACAATAATCGTCGGAGACTTCAACACCTCTCTCACATCATTAGATAGAACAACTAGACAGATGATCAACAAGGAAACAGAGAACTTGAACAATATGATAAACAAGTTAGACCTAACAGACATATACAGAACACTGCATCCAAACTCAGCGAGTTATACATTCTTCTCAAGTGCCCATGGATCTTTCTCCAGGATAGACCACATGTTAGGTCACAATTCAGCTCTCAATAAATATAAAAAGATTGAAATTATACAAAGCACCTTCTCAGATCATAATGGAATGAAACTAGAAATCAATAACAGACAGGAAAAAAGTAAATTTGCAAATGTGTGGAGACTGAACAACACACTACTAAATATTCGGCGGGTCAAAGAAGAAATTGCAAGTGAAATCAGTAAATATATTGAGACAAATGAAAATGAGAACACAACGTATCAAAACTTATGGGATCAGGAAACGGATGTGGCTCAAGAGGTTCGGTGTCCGTCTACCATATGGAGAGACCGGGGTTCGATCCCCGGGACCTCCTTGTTAAAAAAAAAAAAAAAAAAAAAAAAA
>JAKSZT010000049.1:57172570-57365657 GCA_026826555.1 Tolypeutes matacus | reverse complement strand
GGGGGGATAAATGAATAAATAAATAAAATCTTTAAAAAAAAAAAAAAAAAAGACAAGGAGAGCTCATGTACTGATGCATTATTGGTAACAATGATTAAACCCTTTAATCAATTATAGTAAATCAATTATCATTGTATATTATGTAGAAATTCTGATTCATGCACCAGATTACATATATTATACAATTATCACATTATACAATACTTAGATTATTTTAAATTTGTACCTCCAAAATGTATACAAGTTACTTGATAAGCATAATAAGATAATAATACTCTTCAGTTATAAATAATGCTTACATCTTTCAAATACCTGCTAAATATATACATTCCTAGAATTACAGCATTTTTTGGTACATCACAATACAAACCACCTGGAAGTTTTGGTGATGAATAGGCCCAAATGGATCATTTGTTATTGACTTCAATTTCATTGTAAGAATGGATATTTGACATAGAAAATAAATTAAATAAAATGTCAAAAAAATAAAGCCACTATTTACATTCATGTATAAAACTTTGTATGGACATATGATTTCTCTTGGGTAAATACCTAGGAGTGGAATGGCTGGATCATATGGTAGGAGGGTTAACTTTTTAAGAAAAAGTAGGGATGCTGTCAACCAGTAGGTAACTCTGGGTTCGTTACTTGACCTCTGAATTTCATTTCTTTCTCTGCAAATCCAGGAGCCTAAACTAAACAAGAAGTTTTCAAAATTTAGTGTATATATATATATGTATATGTGTGTGTGTATATATATATATATATTGTTGTTGTTGTTGTTGTTTAAAGAAAGGCAGACTGCCACATGCAGCGCCTCATTTGGATGTGTCTGGAGTCTTGGAAGCTTGACTACCTTACGTTCTCCTTCAAATGGACCTTGAGAGCTTGTTTGGAGGTTCTAGCAGGGGAGTGCAGCTACTCGTATACCCTTGACGGAAGAATGGTCCTCCCCTAGCGGGGAAAGTCGTCCTCTTCGACCCAGCGCGCAGCTTCGGGAGGGACGCACATGGAGCGGTGAGGGAGGAAGGGGACACCCGCCTAGCCAGCCAGATCAGCCGAATCAACCCTGGCGATCAGTGGGGTGACAGATGTCGCAGTCAGATCGCCCTCACATCCCAAAATTTAGTATATTATGTGTGTAGGGGAGTGGGTGGGTGTGTGAGTGCCTGTTTAAAAATGCAGATTTTTGGCCCATCCAGAGGTTTCAATTCCTTAAGTGTGGGTTAGGGCCCTGGGATCTGCCTTTTTAACAAGCACCCGGCTGATTTTGATGCTAATGGTGCTCGGGACATAATGTGAAAAACACAAGCATAGACGGTCTTTGTATGACTCAGGTGCAGTTGGTGAAGAGAAATTACACGGCTGGATCATGGGGAGAGGAAAAGCGCGGAGACCTCAACACACAGGGGCAAATGTTGATGGAGAATTTTTTAAAAGCCTATTGTATCAATGTACGCCCTTCTTGAAAGCCCCCACTACCATGGTTCAGAAAGACTAGGATTCTGGCGTTGGTTTCCAAGCCCTATGCAAGGCACAATTTGTTCTTCACGAACCATAATGCCCCACAGGAAAAAAGCACTCCCAAACTTCCCAGCACCATGCTCCAGACTTGATTGCACTAGAGTTTAAATGCAAAGTGTGAAATATCTCCCTGTCCTTCTGCTCTCCAGTTTCTCCTTGGCTCAGCCCGGGGACTAGCAAGGACAGAGGGTGTGGCGCCTTCGGAGCCTGGCACTCAAAGCCAGAGTCAGCCCTGGCTTCTTATCCAGCACTCAATTCCGGGTTGCGGCTTCAGCTCACAGTGGCCATACCGCCCTCTTGTGGCACAGAGCGGTACTCCTCCAGGCCGGGAGAGGAAACCAGGGTACCAAAAGCTACTCCTTGGGGATCCGAGGCCAGGGAGAGAAGGGGTAGGAAAGATAACACCAGAAGGACTGTATTCATCCAGTCTCTTTCTACTTTCACTTTTCCTTTCTGCCCCTACCAGTCCTCCCTCTTGCCCTTACCCTCTATTAATAATGCTTTTTAAATGCCTTACAGTCTACAAGGTGCTTTCACAAACATAATCTCATGTGATCCATTCCCACTCACTTTTCACACCACCTCTCTTCCCATTCTGAAACGAGGAGGAAAAAACTGGAAAAATAGCAACCGATGTAAATGCCTTTCTAGTATTTTGGATATGGGTAGGCCTGACCACATCCCTGTTCTTGGGTTTCTCCTTGGAGCTGAGGTCATGACTAACTCTCTGTAGGGACCCCCTAGTTTTGCTCTACTCTGTGGTCACAAATAGATCCTTAAACTTGCCAGGGTGTAGGATACAAGAAGAGAAAACAAAACATATGACCAGAGCAGCACAAGCCTGGATAAACATCTACCTTTGATCCATCAACTTTTCTTAAAAAGTTAATTGAATCATAATGAAAAATAGAAAAATGTACAAATCATAAATGTGCACTTCAAAAAAATTTCACAAAGTGATCCCACCAGTGTAACCAGCATCTAGATCAAGTAACATTACCAGCACCCCAGAAAGCCTCCCTCATTCTCCCTCCCAATCACAATCCCCGCCCCGAAGGTAACCACTATTTTGACTTTTAACACATTGATTACTTAGCCTGCTTTTGAAGTCCATGTCAAAGGAATCAAACAATATGTATTCATGTGTCTGACTTTTGCTTAGCATTGTTTGTGAAATTTGTCCATGTTATTGCATATTGTTAGTCTCATTGCTCTAGTTGGTATTCTGCTGCATAAATATACTGCAGTTTATCCACTTTACTGATAGTGGCATCTGAAGTATTTCTAGTTAGGGCTACTATAAGAGTGATGCTAAGAACATTCTTGGACATTGCTTTTGGGGAATATATGCACACATTTAGCCAGGAGTGGAATTGCTAAGATTCCATAGGATGATTTTGATTGATACTGGCAAATATTTCCACATATCCAAAATGTGGTACTAATTAACACTCCCACCAGCAATGTATGAGAGTTTCTGATATTTCACATTCTCGACAACAGTTGGCATATTATTTTTCATTTTAGTCACTCTGGTGGGTGGGTAATGCTTATTCCTTTGTAGTTTTTAATCTATATTTCCCTGATGACTAATGAAGTTGAGCACCTTTTCACATCAGCCATTTGGTTTGGATATCTTCTTTAGTGAAGTGCCCAGTGAAGGCTCTTAGGCAAACAATTTAAAGGTTAAATTTACCCACCATGAATAATAAGAACATTGTTAAGTGTTCAACTTAATCCAAAACAAGTATGTTCTAGGTACTTCATGGTCTACATTGAGAAAGACTCCTTATAGTTGTAAAGTATTTACATGATCTCGTTTGGTTAATATAACAACCACTCAGAACATTAACAGACAGATGTTACCCTTGTTTTACAGAGAAAGAAATAGTCTTGGGGAGGTTCTGACATGCTTAAAATAAGTGGCAGGACCAGGATTCCAATCAAGGTTTTGCAATTTCCTGGCCAGTGCTCATTGTACTACAGTGGTTCTCCACACTATTTGATTACCCCACTTTTTATAACAAATATTTTGTACTTCCCCCTTTGCTAAACTGAAATTAAATTTATATGTAATTTCAAAAAATAATCAATATATGGCCCCTATGATATAAAAGAGTAATAAAATTAAAGAAATTTATAGTAAATAATTGATATAATTGCAAATATAATAATAAATGTTTGGGCACAACTATATTGAAAAATATAATGAAATAGCAGGTGCTTGCCCCTAAATGCAGACTCACTGTGAATTCAAATAGCCACAAACAAAGACAAATACAGATGATTGTACTGGCAATTCTAATCCCACATATTGCTGTCCCTAATGTGATTTTTTTTCAAATTGGTGAAAAATTTTAGGTAAAGTTCTGAACAAAACACGGTATAATCTTCCCTTAACTTACATGGTAGTTGTATTCCTGGAAAATTCATTGTATTTTTAAACCATAATTCATTTAAAAATACTTTATGTATATATAAAAAGGGAGTTAGGTTTTAGGCTCAGACAATTATAGGCTGTTTTTTCACCTACATGAATATCTGAGGGCCCGTTCAAAAGTTAGACAGCATGAGGGCAGGGCCTGGCCACTCCCCAGCTCTGGCCGCCCTCAGCGCAGCCCAAGAGGATGGAGGTGCACCATCTGCACCGTAAGGACAGCCTAACCCAGGCCCAAGAGCAGGGCAACCTGCTCAACTAGGGTCTCTGCTTGCCTTCCTGACATTGCTACACTGGGACTGCCAGGAGGCCCTACCCCTGTAGCTCAGGGTTCCCAGCCCAGCCCAGCCCAGGCCCTCATGCTTTCTCTGTCCAGGCCTGTACAGCTCTGTCTCCTGTGCAGGTGGGGTCCAGAGGTGGGCCACACAAGCCTTTCATTTGCATTAATTGTGACTGGTGCCAGCCTGCCTCATGGTTTTACCCTTTTCTTGGAATTATCTTCCAGAGGTAACTTGCAGCTGGGTCTTAAGAACTTTCCTTGGACCAGCCCAGTCCAGGTTGGGTTGTTCTGGGGAGCTGAGGGCTTGTTCCATCAGTGTTCATCCTCCGGCCACCTTTCATATCCATGGTTTTGTTTGCTTTTTTGCAGGGAGGTATGGTTGGGGTTCTTAACCTCCAGTTTCTGTATTTCTCCTGCTTCCCTCTCCCCCTAAATCGTCTGTAGGAGCTGTTGCCTTTGAGGGGCTCGGCACAGATGGCTCTAGGGGGATGAGGGAGAGGACTGACTCAGGGCTGTCCTGGCTGTTTCCTTCCTACCTCCCTCTGGCAGGGAGTGGAGGGTGGGGTTCAAGGGCCTCAAGCTGGGCTCTGGGTGAGGCCTGGCCCCTCTCAACCTTGGCTCTAGACTGTTACTCCCAGCTTTGGGAAATTTTCACATTGATGACTATTTTAAAATAAAACTATTTTACTGGTAAAAAAAAAAACAAAAAAACAAACAAACAAAAAAGTTAGACAGCACACAGGGCAATTCTTCATTTTGTTGGATTGTCACATCCATTGTAGGACATCTTAGCACTCCTGGCCCACACTCTCTGCATGGCAATAGTGACCCCCCAATCTTGTGACAACCCCAAACTCCTTGGGGCAGTACTGCTCCTACTGATAACACTACACTACATGCACTGTAGGGCACAGTTCCTGCCTGGGATGTGGAACCGAGACTGAAAGGTGGAGCCAGGGAGTGGGAGAGCCCTAGGTTCAGCCCTCAGCCACTCCTTATTTATAAGCAAGTCACTTAACATCTCCCAGCCTCAGCGTCCTCAGCTTTAAGACAAAGCTGGCCTCCACATCCCATGTTAGCAACAGCTTTGCAATGTTTACTGCTCCTGCAGGCAGGCTGTATGAAGAGAGTCTCTGTCCCTTACACTCCATTTTTCAGCCCCTAGTCTGTCCACCAGCCCTCCCTACCCCAGGTTGGTGACAATTTGCAAGGTCGACCAGTTACTCCGGGTCCTAGTGCTTTTAATCTTCCTTGTCTTTGTAGATAAATATTTTCAGCAGTAGATAACACAGAGGAGATGAAGCTGTACTATGGATAAAATAAGTATCTATTGCCCCAGTAGAAAATACTTCTTAAGACCTCAGCTATTGAAATAAAGCACTATATGACACTTCCTCAAATTTGAATGAAGTATCTTATAATGACCCAAAATCTTAGTAAATATAATGCCTTCCCACCGGGCTCCCAACTGCAGGTCTTGCCAACATGTTGTTGTTGTTTTTTAAAATTTGTGATAATTGACTGCTTGAAAAATAAAAATAGAAATCAAATTTGTGAGTGATGCCATAACAGAATCAAAAGTATTACTACCTTAAATTCAAGGGTAAGGGTATGCAGAACATGACATGACATCATTAAAGTTTTTTTTTTTTTTTTTAAAGAAGTAAATAACATGACTCAGGAAAATAAACAAGTGTCAGAGATTTTATTCAACTCCTTAATTAATGAGGAACCCAATAAGATGTTAACACCAGTTCAAATGAGAATTTGACTTGCAGAGATTTATATTTGCCACTGGACAAAGTAATTTTACAGCTCTAGCAACAGAAATCATTTGCATTGCTATGGATAAGAAACATTTGTTTCACTATTGCTCTTCTTTTTTTAAAGATTTATTTATTTATTTACTTATTTACTTTTATCCATTTTTTATCCCACCCGTTTTTGCTGTTTTTGTGTCCATTTCTCTGTGTCTGTTTCCTGTCCTCTTTCTCATCCTTCTCCTTCTCTCTTCACCAAGATTCGACCCTAGAAACTTCCAATGTGGGAGAAAGGCGTCCTACCGCCTGCACCACCTTAGTTCCTGGCTTTTCAGCACTTCTCATCTTGACTCTCCCTTGTGTCACTCTCCTGTTGCGTCATCATCTTGCTGCGTGACTCGGCGGGGCCTGACGGTGCACCCACCCACGGGGTCTGGCGCCCGGGAGGTCCCGGGGATCAAGCCCAGGTCCCTCCATGTGGGAGAGGGACACCCAGCCATTTGAGCCACATCCGCCCCCTCACTATTGCTTTTCTACGATCTAACTTCTACCTTTCCAGAGCTGTAAAACAACCTGGCATCAGTTTCCTATTGCTGCCGTAACAAATTACCACAAACTAAGAGGCTTGAAATGACACAAATTTATCTTACATCTCCGGAGCTCGGAAGTCCAAAATGAGCTTCACTTGGCTAAAATCAAGGTGTCAGCAAGGCTGCATTCCTTCTGCAAGCTCCAGCAGAGAACCTATTTCCTTGTTTGTTTTTTTCAGCTTTGGATAATCTCCCTATCTCAAGATCATCAAAGGTACAAACCCCTATAGAATCAGATAATCCCCAGGGAGCCCATGAGACTACACTCTGCCCTCACTGAAGGGATACCCATAAATTTCACCCTTTCTCAAGTCCTGGACAATTTTTCCTGACAATGCCAAGGCTCACAACAAGGGCGACTTTGTAAAACACAGGATCGGGCAGCCCCGGGCCTACAGTCCCTGTGGCCAACCATCCACCTAAGATGAGAAGCAGCTGCCCCTCTAACTGGACTATGGTCATCTTGTCCCTACCCAGCCGGCTTGGCTCTGTTCCCTTGGCCTTCTGGGAACATTTGAGATTTCCATCCCTGGTTACTGATTGATCAAATTCCCTTTTCTCCATCCTGGAGGGATGGGAGCAGAGCAGAAACATTTAGTTCAGGAGCTAGGAAAGAGTTAGTTAGAAGGAGACAAAAAAGGAAAAGAGGCATAAAGTTAGGGCATAGCCAAAGCCAAACCTTAACCACCTTATAATTTTGTGTAGACCTGGCATTGTCCCAGGGCTGGGGCAGGGAGCAGGGGCAGTATACAATTGGGGTGAAGATGTCTCTCCATGCAGTCCTCTTCTTCCCACCTATTTGCCTCAAGTGGAATAAAGGGGATGCTGAGAGTTCCATTATAATTAAAAGTCTAAGATAACTTCATGCTATTAACTAAATGGTCACCATGAAATGGGAAGTAGCTGGCCACCCTTGATTAATCCTACAATTTTCTAACTACTCCTGCTCAAACCCCATTTAGCACTGAATTTTCCCACTGGTTTGTTAGTTACTCATCTCATCTCCCGAGTAAATCTTCTTTAACAAATGGCAATTAAGCAAAACATAACAAGGAGCAGATACACAGAGCACATTCTTGGCTGGGAACTTCAGATAGAAGGAAATGGTTCAAGCTAAGGATGAGTGGTGGGATGCCATGGGAGGGAAGACTGCAGAAATGAAGGAGGACAAGGCTGACATATGTGCATGACTTCATTTGGGTAAATTGAGTCCTTCACTCACTAAGGATTTATTGAGTAAATGCTATGCACCCAGTACTGAGTCAAGCACTGGGTTTTAGTTTCCTCATTGCTAAAGCAAATACCACGCAATGAGTCGACTTAATGGGAATTTATTGGCTCACAGTTTTGAGGCTGGGAGAAGCACAAATCAAGGTGTCATCAGGCAGTGCTTTCTTCCTGAAGACTGGCGTTCTGGGGCTGGCTGCCTGCAACCCTTAGTCCTGGGTTCCAGTGTCACATGGCAATGTATGTGGCAGCCTCTCCTGGCCTCTCCCTTCTCTCCCGGGTTCTGCTGACTTTCAGCTTCTGCTTGCTCTCTCTATGTGGCTTTTTTTTTTTTTTAATCGGGGGGTCCCAGGGATCTGCCCGGGTCCCTCCATATGGGAGACAGATGCCCAACCATTTGAGCCACATTCGTCCTCCTCTATGTGGCTTTTTCTCTCTCTCTCTGACCTTTCCTATAAGACCTTCAACAACAGGATTAAGACCCATCCTGGGCCACACCTTATCTGAAGTGACCTCATCAAAAGGTTTTATTTACAAGTGTTCACACCCACAGGAATGGGTTAAGTTTCAGAATATGTTTTTCTGGGGTATATAGGTCCAAACCAACCACCACACACTGCTAACAAGTAAAAATGAATAAGAAATGGCTTTACCCTCAATAAACCACAGTCTAGTGAGAGGAAAGAGTTATGCACATAAATACTTTCAGTAGAGTGAGATAAGTGCAAAAAGAGGTGTATTTATGTGCTAAGCAAGAGACTTATGAACTCTGCTCTCAGGAACAGGGAGAGTAAGGAAGGCCGCTTGGAAGGCTTTACAAAGAAGCCATATAATTAGTAATAAACCTCCTGGGTAACACATAGAAAATAAGAATTGCAGAATGACAGCTCATTTTACTCCAAGAGTCTACTCCTGTAGACTCTGTAGAAAGGCACAAAACTCATCACGAGCCGCCCAGTTGGGGCTTTGATGGCTCAGCTCTCATCCCATCAGGATAATCTGAGGCCAGACTGAAATCCTGCACAAATTCACTTCCCCTTCCCTTCTGCACCATTCACTCGCCTCCTTATTACATGCCTTGGACTGGTCTCTATTTTTCACACAGCTCTGCAGGGTAGTACAGGATTTGGTTTCTCCCGGCTTTGACCTTGGCCTCACTGTCCGGCTGCAGCTCTTTAAACTGCTGATTCTATGAAAGGCCTTAGGGTCACATCACCCCTGCCTCCATCCGTTACTCAGTAACTAATTCGCAAATCCTGAAATGCCCAGTCAGGCGACAAGGAAGAGTTTACAGGCAGTTTGCATTCACTTCGCTTGGCTAACTTGGCATTGTGAAGAGAGTTTCTCCTTAGAGGGGTGAATTCCAGTTTTTACAGTCAGCTGGGCCAACAGTTCTGAGCCTGTAAGCACTGTTCCCATCCTCTCCCAGTGCTGGCCAAGTCCACAGTGTCTTCCCAACACTACACCAAAGACCCTGCAGTTTCCTGGCATCCTGCTGTGGCTGCATAATTTTTTTACCCTCCAGGGCCCATGTTTCTTGGGGAATGAAAATCATAGCACAATTTCTGTTTCCCTGCCCTAATGGAAAATTCTGAAGTGGGCTGCGCCCCTCATGTAGCCAAAAAGCCAGCACACAGAAACTCTGCTTGATCCCACATGAGGTCATTTGAAATACAAAAGATGCTGGCAGGCATTGATCAAATGCCACTTCAGCTAAGGAGGAAGTTAGTGAGGCTCTGTGCTGTGAAATTCTGCTTCCTCACTCTGCATTTGACCTGTGTGCAAATTTCCAGGAAGTAATAAACATACTGATGCAATAAACAAGCTTGGATGCCTCAGGAGGTGGACTTACAGAAAGGCTGGCCCTGAGGGTGTAGCAGAAAGGTAAGTTAGCTACTTGCCCACACCTGCTCACCAGTCTGACCAAGCCCTGAACCTGGCTGGGGCTTGTCCACAGCATGGAGGCCCAAGAAGACAACTGCAGTTATATGTTTGACCATAGAGTCAAGTGTCATTTATGCCATGGGGTGGGGTTTGCTGCATGCATGTCCCAATCTTATTGATGTCCTCCCTTACTTCTTCCTGCATTATCATTTATGTGTCAGAATTTATCCCTGATTCAAGCCACAGTAGGATCCAGGGTATGTAAACCATCTTATCAACTAGGGCCAGTCCAGAAGGCACAGATACTAACACATGGCAGACTTCTGGTGTTGGTAGATGTCATAACACCAGACACTATCTATTGGGGATGAGAGGTGCAAAAGGGGCTTGTCCCACAGGAGACCCCATGACATCTAATCAGGGGATTTCTGGAGCCACTGATATTTTATCATCCACTTGTCACGGATGAAACTGGGGCTTAACTGTTCGAAGATTCCAGGGTAGGGCCCTGGGGCCTCGGGTGACAGCCCCCTCTTCAGCCATCTGCTGTTGCTGCTGGCCAAACAAAGGTGTTTTTTTTTTTTATGTGGCTCAAATGGTTGGGTGTCTGTCTCCCATATGGAGGGACCCAGTTCAATCCCTGGGACCTCCCGGCAGGAAAAAAAAAAAAAGCAAAGGTGTTTTTGGAGCAAGTAACTCCTCGTAGGGACAGCGACCATCTGTGCTATCACCCTCATGCCCACTGCCGTTCACATTTATATAAAATGCCCAGCACAGAACAAGCACTGCGTAGGCTCTTTATAAATGGTATCTATTTTCATTATCGTGCTATGTGATGCTCCCTAAATAAACTATTTGGAGTTCCAGGACCATCTTTCTTCCAATTGTCAGTTGGACATTATTACTTTATTTTTTTTTTTTATTTTTTTTATTTTTTCATCTAGACAGAAACTTTTATCACATGACAACAAAATTCAAGTCGTTAGGAAGCTTGCACAGTGACCCGTAGAAATATCTCAGCTGAGCCACCAGTTTTAACTTATTGTCTTGCCATGACCTCAAATTCTCTTGACTAAAATAAGTCATTCCCTCCAAATCAGGTTTATCCTTCCAACTTCTGTTATCCTTCTCTCAGTCTTTAAGATTAAAAACCTGAGAGTACTGCCTTAAGTCCTCTCTAATCATCATCTCTTATATTTAATCAGTTACTTGGTATTTCAGATTATTTTTGGACACTTCTCTCAACCCTGGTTGAGCATTAGAATTATTAGAGGAAAATGTTAAAATACAGAAATGGTTCATGCCTGGGCTATCTCTCTTGTACTTTTGTGTAGATTATTCACTGCACAAGAGTAGGAGTTTACAATCCAGCTCATGTTCTGCTTGCCAAGCCATTGGGCCTGGCATGGGGCTACATCTGATGGGAGGAAGGGCGCCTCATTGAATTCACACAAAAGCACTAGCCAGTCCCCTGAAATTATGATTCAGCAGACCTAAGCATCTAAATTCTAAATCGTTCCTGTGAAATATAGAAGCTGTACTCCTAAATAGCCCCATTGCCTTCCCCCATTTTGTTTTGTTATTGTTATACATGATACTTCTATGTACATTACAAACCCAACAACACATTGTTAATAATTATTACTTTGTATAACCTTAAGTCTTTCAAAGAAGCTGAAAGGAAGAAGCAAGTATATACTTATAGAGGTTGTTATATTAACCTTCTTATTTACCCTTTCCAGTTCTCTACATTTTTTCCTGTGGATTTGAATTACCATCTGGTGTCATTTCCTTACTCCAATACAGCTTTGTTCCCGCCTGCCTCCTTTGTGCTGTTATTGCCAAATATATTACATTTTATGTTTATAGGCCCAACAATACTATTCTATATATATTATTTTATGTGCTTCCTTTTGTAAATTGAGATTTAAGTCAATCCCTTAAAATTCACCCTTTGATGACTGTTGATGGCTAATAATGTGGAGCATCTTTTAAAGTGTTTATTAGTCATTTGTATATCTTCTATGGAGATATATAAATGTGTTCAGATCCTTTGCCCACTTTAAAATTTGAGTTATTTGTCTTTTTTGTTGTTGAGTTTTTTATATATTCAAGTCCCTTATCAGATACATGATTTACAAAAAACATTCTCCCAGATAGAATGCCACGGGGATAAGCCAGAAGCTGAAAGTCAATAGAATCCAGAAGAGAAAGGAGAAGACATTGCCATGCGATGGGAAAGCCAAAGAACTCAAGGACTGCCCACCAGCCAACCATAATGCTACTGAGCTGTGAGACAATAAATTTCTGTTGAATGTTAAGGGGGAAAAATCCCAACTGATTTTCTTTTTTTAAAAAAGATCTATTTTATTTACTTATTTCTCCCCACCCCCTTGTTGTTTGCACATGGTGTGACTGTTTGTTGTGTGCTGGTATTCTTTTTTTTAGGACGCACTGGGAACTGAACCTGGGACCTCTGAAGTGGGCGCAAGGTGCCTAATCGCTTGAGCCACCTCTGCTCCCTGCTTTGTTGTATCTTTCATTATGTTTTCTTCCATGTTTCTCTTGCTGCATCAGCTCACTGTGCCATCAGCTTATTGTCTTGCTCGTCTTATTTAGGAGGCACCAGGAACTGAACCCAGACCTCCCATGTGGTAGGCAGGAGCTCAATCACTTGAGCCACACCCGCTTCCCACAAGTGATTTTCAACAAAAGTGCCAAGACTATTCAATGGGGGAAATAGTTCCCACTTAGTCTTTCAAATAGACTATATGAAAGAATAGTCTTTTTAACAAATGGTGCTGGGAAAACTGCATATCCATATGCAAAAGAATGAAGTTGGACCCCTACCTCATACTACACTTAAAATCCAACTCAAGATGGATGAAAGACCTAACTTCAAGAGCTAAAACTATAGAACCCCTGGAAGAAAACATAGGGGTAAATCTTCATGTCATTAGATTAGGCAATGGTTTCCTAGAGATGACACCAAAAGCACAAGCAACAAAAGAAGAAAATAGATAAATTGGAATAATCAAAATGGAAAACTTTGTATCTTAAAGGACACGTCAAGGAAGTGAAAGATAATATTTTGTAGCTGTTGTGGATGCTGATACCCACCCATGATTGTGGCTTTGTCAGTGGTTTATTTGTTTCATGACTTAGTTGAACTAATTCTGCAAAGTCTATTACTCCCATAATGTACAGCCTCTGATGTCCCTGCTCAGATATTTTTCCTTGCTTTAATCTTTTAGCCTGACTACCTAGGGGTTGCCTTGAGTTGGCATAAGGCACTTATTTGTCAAATATTGTACTTAAGGCCCCTCAGCTGTTAGAGTTTCACTCTCTACCCTTGGGTGTGTGTTTGGCTGCTACCGAGTGCTGTGAGTTTGTGGTTTTTGCTCCATGTTTAGCCAAGGCCTAGTAGCTTGGAGGCTCTATCTCTGTTTGTTCCTGAGAGGGTGCAGCCTTGGGCATGCACACAGTCTTCTGGATTGCCAGGGATGTGCATGATTTTACCTTCAAGCCTGGCTTCCTGGGAGTTGTCCCTGGTCAAATAATTTTTTGTTCAGTCAGTGTTTGGTCACAGGTTGTGTTTAAGCCCCTTATATCAAAGAGGTTTCCACCCCGTGTTAACAGTCCCATGCACGGCTTGGGAAATGTTTTAAGTCTGCACCATGTTCTGTCTGATTGCACAGGCTTGCAGCCTGGCACATGTGTAAAGCCTTCTCAGTCCCTAGTGTCGAATGTGCTTCCAGGAGGGCTCTTCTTGGCTCTCTCTTTCCCTACTTCTCTCTATTAGACTTCTGGCTGCTCTGCCATTTTGCTTGTATCACAGAGCTACCAGCCTCCACTGAATTGCTCTCTTAAAGATCTCCTTTGTTTTTCAATAATACACTTAGGCAGAGTTCTCCTGACTCTGTTCTAATAAAGTCAGTCCTCTCAGGCAGAGCTCTGAAGCTCTTATGGCCTTTCCTCCTTTTTTTTTTTTTTTTAAAGATTTTATTTATTTATTCATTTATCCCCCCCCCCTGCTGCTTGTGCTCGCCAGGCCAGCCAACTACGCTGCGTGGGCGGGCCCGCCCTCACCAGGAGGCCCCGGGAACCGAACCCGGGGCCTCCCATATGGCAAACGGGAGCCCCACCGATTGAGCCACAGCCGCTTCCCATGGCCTTTCCTCCTGAGCAGAACACATGTGTCACTGCACCAGCTAGATGAGGGGCCCTGCCTTTCCTGGATTGACACCTTGCTCTATGAGTGGGCACTGGGGGTGGTGAAAGCCAGTTCTCTGCTTGTCTGTCCTGGTGTAGAAACTACACTCTACTAACTGGCTGGGATGGGGAGTGATGGGGCTTCTGTATTCTCAGCCTGTCATGCCTGGCATGGTTTTTGCCCTATAAGTGGGGCTGGGTGGGGCAAGGGAGACGCTATCTTCTTGTATGTGCCTGCCTAGAATAGAGCTTCTACAGGGAGCTGGAAGAGGGGGAGGTGCTGACGGCCTGCCCCTCTCAGGATGAGATTGTAGCCAAGAATAAAACTTCCAGGTAGGCTTCCATAATAAGGGGTGGGGGGGGTGATGAGGAGTGAATTTTCATGGCTCAAATGCCATAGATTCTTGTTTTTCTTACCAAGATTTCATAGACTTTCTTAAATAATGTTTCTGTTTCTCCATTTGCTCAGAACAGTTTCCATAGATTTTAAATGATTGTTGTGTTTTTATATGTTTCACCAGTTAAGTTGTTGTTTTGCTAGGGAAAAGGGCCACTGTACTCCTTACTCTGCCACCTGGAAGTCCTGTTCTCTATGCACTGCATTTAGAACAGTGCGGGTCCTGATAAGTGCTCAACAAATGATAACTGTGTCATATTTTTGTTTCTCTCTGTTCCTCCTTTGAGACACCCTCAGTGAAGACTTTGCTAGCCCATGCACAGCTTACGACAGCAAGCCTGCCTCTGAACCAGTAGCTTTTATCACGTGTCACTTTGCTCAGTTAGCTACCTTCCATGTATGGGTGCCCCTTCCTTGGCTGGACCATGAGATGTTTTTCCGCTTTTTCGTATCCCCAACACACCTGATACTCAGCACATATTTGTTAAATGATATGAAACATAGAACAGTATTAATAATACAAGGACAATTTGGATCTGACAACTATTTATGTAAATGACCCCCTGATATATCCATGCAATAGGCTATTCTTTTTTTAATGACAGTTTTATTGGGATATAATTCACATGCCATACAATTCACCCATTTAAAGGCTACAATTCAGTGGTTTTTAGTATATTCCTAGAGTTTCACAACCATCACTACAAGCAATGTTGGAACATTTTCATCATCCCCAAATGAAAGCCATCACCCATTAGCAATCACTCCTCATTTCCCCTGAAACCCCAACCCTAGACAGCCATAAATCTACTTTCTGTCTCTGTGGATTTGCTTATTCCAGACATTTCATATAAATGGAATCATATAATATGTGGCCTTTTGTGTTTGGATTCTTTCACTTAGCCTAATGTATTCAAGATTCATTCAAGTCGTAGCTTGTTTTAGTACTTCATTTCTTCTTATTGCCAAATATTATTCCATTGTATGGATATGTCACATTTTAGTAATCCATTCAACAGCTGATGGACTGTACAATTGTGTTTTTCCCACTTTTTGGCTATTGTGAATAATGCTGCTGTGAACATTCATGTACAGGTGTTTATGTGGACACGTTTTCGTTTCTCTTGGGTATTGCTGGGTCATATGATAACTCTATGGTTAACCTTTTAAGAAACTACCAGACCATTTTCCACAGCAGTTTCACCATTTTACATTCCCAGCAGCAGCGTGATAGTTTCAATTTCTCCATAGCTTTGACAACACCTATTGTTATTAATTATTTTTGAATTTGCATTTCCATAATGGGTAATGATGTCAAGCATTGAGGCAGATTATTTTTGAATCCCCAAAAGAGAAAGATTATGTTTTCGAACTAATCTATTCCCATGGGGTGATACCCTTTGATTGCATTAAATTCAGGTGATGGGCCTTTGATTGGATTACTTGATAAGATCGATTTGGGGCTTTTGATTGGTCAGTGGGACATGATTCATGTTGAGTCTCCACCATCTTTCTGGGTCTGATAAAAATGGAGACACAGAGAGACAGACACACAGACATAGACACAGACACAGGAAAAGGAGGCCACCATTTTTGACCTGCTATGTGAGAGAGGACTAGAAGATTGCTTAAACACAAAGTCCCAACAGGCAGGACCCACAGAGCATCTCAAGAGGAGAGAAGCCCCTGAGAGGCTCAAAGAGCTGCGACCCAGGGAAGCGGCTGTGGCTCAATCAGTAGGGCTCCCGTTTACCATATGGGAGGCCCCGGGTTCGGTTCCCGGGGCCTCCTGGTGAAGGCAGGCCCGCCCACATGGCGCAGTTGGCTGACCCAGCGAGCACAAGCAGCAAGGGGGGGATAAATGAATAAATAAATAAAATCTTGAAAAAAAAAAAAAAAAAAAAGAGCTGCGACCCAGAAAGAGACAAGCCCTATGCCTGGTTGCCCTCAGCTGAGCAGAGATCAGCAGCCATCTTGATTCAACATGTGGCAGCTGACTTTGGTGAGAAAGCATCTCTAATGGTATCTCGATCTGGACTTTTCATGGCCTTGGAACTGTAAGCTTTTACTGCAAATAAATCCCTTGTATAAAAGTCAACCCATTTCTCATACTTCACATTAGCAGCTGTTTGACAAACTAACAAGAATCTTTTCAGGTACTTATTGGTCATTTGTATCCCTTCTTTGAAGAAATATCTATTCAAATCATTTGTTCATTTTTAGTTGGGTTATTTGTCTTTTTATTATTTAGTTGTAAGAGTTCTTTATATGCTCTAGATACAAGTCCCTTATCAGATATATGATTTGCAAAAAATTTCTCCCATTCTTTAGGTGTCTTTTGAAGAACAAAAGTTTTAAATTTTGATGATATCGATCTTATTTTTTCTTTTTGTTGCTTGTGAATAGGCTATTCTTTAGCCTTAAAAATTATGGATATGAAGATTGTACAGAAAAAAATGCTTATGATAAATGTGCCAATTTGTTGGCAAATGACATCTGTCTTAGTTTGGCAGGCTACTATGACAAATACCACACAATGGGGTTGCTTAAACAACAGGAATTTACTGGCTCATGGTTTCAGAGGCTAGAAGGCTTGCTAGCTCCCAGGGATAGTAGCGTTCTGGCTGGCTGGCAATCCTTGGGGCTCCTTGGCTTCCCTGTCACATGACAATCAATGTCCTGTCCTTTCTCTTTTGGGTTCTCACTGACGTCTGGTTTCCCACTCCTCCCTCTGGCTTTTTCTTCCATAAGGTCTCCAGAAATAGGATTAAGATCCATTCTGATTCCCTTGGCCACACCTTAACTAAAAGTAATATCTTCAAAAGGTCCTAAATACAATGCGTTCACACCCACAGAAATGGGATTAAGATTAACAAATTTTTTTCTGGGGTATATAATTCAACCTACCACAACACCTACTCAATTCAAATACATTTTAGCAAAGAGGGAATTTATTGTCATGAACTCTGAGGACAGGTCAAGCCGCTACCTTCTACCCTTAATAGCCTCATGATGACTTATAGCTAGCCTAACCAACCTTGCCCTATCCCCCACAGTTAATCTAATTGGAGGACTGTTTATAGGAAGGACAAGGACATGCACAACCTCAGGAAGAGCTCAACCCGGAATCTCTAACAGAACCAATATTCTCCAACTCTCCTCTCACTTACTTTAATCATATGGCCAGAAACTTCATCCCTGGCAGCTGCCAAGTTTTACATCTTACAGTTCTAACATCAGAGAGGGGCTGCTTATGTGGTTCATTTGTCCACATTGGTAACATGAGTTGATCTGCTCCCTACCTCTTGCCACTCACAGCACAGACCAACCCCCATCCCCAGCCATACACCTTTTTTGGAAAGAAATATAAAACTTAGCAGTGGCCATGGGGGGATAAGGGTTGAGAAGAGAGACTGTTACTTTTTATTTTGCACTTTTTTATCATTTGCATGAAATACTGTTAAAAAATTAAAATGAAATGAACCTTCAATGTTTGAAAGGGAAAAAAAAGATGTATATAAGAGAAAAGATGAGAAAGAAATACTCCAAATGCCAGCAAGTGACAGATGTATACATGGAATCATGTCTAATTGTTTTCCTTTTTCAAATTTTTCCAAATCTTTTTGTAATTTGTTACATAATTTTACAACAATGATAATCTTTTGAAAACAAAACCATACAAAAGCTGTAGAAACCTTTCAGAGAGGCTTTTGTCAAGTGAAAATTAAATTTTGGGGAAAAATCTAGATTTCTGTATCTCTATTTTGCCTAAAGCACGGCTGACCCCAACTCACTCTGCCCTTTTGGTACTGCCCATCGTGACCGTGCGGGCCTGCGTGTGGATCAGAGAACTGAGCACAAACGTCTTTCCTTTACTCCATGTTAGCCCAAGTTTGGTTCTAGAATAATAAGCTGGGAAACCATGGTGAGGTTTAAGAAGTCTAGAGATGATGATAAAGCTCCTTTTCATAAGAGAATACTGGTGAGAAACAAAGTCTGCTCAGCTGCTCTAGTTTTGTGGCTGAACAAGCTCTGCTTAGATCTACTCAGCTGCAGGAACCTATTCAGCTGCAGACACTGTTGCGGGAATGAACACCAATTGCCGTTCCCTGGTTAGCATATTTCCTTCAGCCCCAGTGCCGGCATCCCTCTAGCTTTCTTTTCAGTAAATCTCTTCATGTATATGGTTCCTACAACCCTCCCAATCTCTGCGAGGCTCACTGACCTCTAAATTGTGAGTTACAAAGTTTCTGGTGTGTTTCCTCTCTTGAGGGTTTGCCATGGCTTTTACTGTGTGGTCCACCAAATCAATATCAGGATGCAGAAAAGCGAAGATGGCTGGACAGAAGATGGCTAAAGGGACCACCTTTTTAACAGTAAGTTTAGATGTGGACCAGACAGAGCAAAGCAGGATGAAGCAGGCACCAGAAGAGAACATGGTTCTTTCCCTCCTCTGTAGACTGACATCCAAGACTCAGCACTCAGGCAGTGGTGGGAGGCAGGTGGTATTGGTTTGGCAGTGGAACTATCTGCTGTTTTATTTTAGAATTCCAAGCTTTCTTTCCTCGTATTATTTATCCTTCCTCAAATTATTTGTTTATTCACCTTATTACTTTAGCTGGGCTACCATAACTCACACAGCAGTGCAAAGCACCTTCACAGTTTGCCTATGATTACACTTTAACACCAGCACAGGCCATCAAAAACCAGAGCCTCTGACCACTTAAGGATGTCCCCGAGTTAGGTATGCCCTTTCTAACACTTGCCTTAAAAGAATGAAGCTGACGTCCAAGTTGAGGGAGCTGGGTTCTGTTCCTGTTCACAGGGATATTTTTAACCTTGTTGGGGAAGTGGGGTAGAAGGTAGGTGGCAGAGTACTGGCCTGGGACCAAACTTCAGAGTTGGCAAACTTCTGGAACAGAGTTTCACTTTTATAATATAGATCTGGAAGCTCTTGGAATTCAGCTGGCTTCCTGCTATTAATTAGAGTTTGGTTTTACTTAATGGAATTCTGGAAGCTCAGCCCAGAGAACCTTACCTGAGGAAGCCAAATGAGAAGAGAGAGCTGTGGGTATAGGAGAAAAGGGTTAGTTCACATTCCCTGCACGTCTCTCTTAATCTGGGGATGCACCCCATGTTGTTTACTCTCTTAAATGCAGCATCATGTTCTCTTCCTTTTCTCTGGTCCTGTTGTGAGTGTGTGTGTGTGTGTGTGTGTGTGTGTGCGCGCCTGGTCCTATTTTAATCTCAGGCCATGATGCCCTAGGGTTAAGGGGTGGGGAGCAGGAGAGTCTATAAGGGGCATAAGGAATGGTGCCTTAGCAGTTACTAGCACTTTAGTATGAATTATTGTAGGAACAAAGAAAACTTCCTGAGAGGACAAGATATGCAATGGAATGTTTAGAAGTTTTGTTGGTAATGGTGGTAGTAGTTGGTTGTTCTTATTTTTTTTAATTTTTTGGCGGAAGGAGATGACAGATTGAAGAAGGGTCCAAAGCAGTGCTGAGTTGAGGTGGGGGCAGTCTGATGTATACATAGTCTGCTCTCAAAGGATACCTAATTCAGGCACTAGTGAGACAAGATCAACCACTAACATCCTAGCTTCTCAAAGTAGTCATTGGAAATAAAAGGAAGAGTCAGGACCTTTTGGAGAGTATAGTCACACGGAAGGGACTTGTGAGGATTGGGGCCCCTTTTACTATTCCACCAGGCAGAAGAGGTTTACTGGAGGAAAGGACTGTAAGGAGAAGGCTGAACTCAGGCAGAAATACGTCTTGGGCCAGTTTCTGTATCGCTAAGTAGGGCCTAATACCCTGGGATGCCAAGCCCTCCCTCCAGAGGCCGTGTCCCCAGGAGAATGCCAGGGTTCCACTTCCCTCCAACTCTAAGACCCAATCTGGCAACTGACTGTGCCTCATCTCACAGATGGAAGGGTTTCCTAATCTATCAAGAAGCCAGCACTTTGTGAGTGGTTAGATACTCATCCTTCATTTAACCAACTAACCACCACTAAAGAGCTGCCACCATCAGAGACGTCCTGAGGAGGGGCTTAGAGACCCACTGTGCTATGGCTCCTGACACCTGAGCAGTGCCTCTGCCCTTCAAACACCAAAACTGCAACACAGAACCATGCCAACTTGCTTATAAATCAGTCCCATCAGGTCTATAATTTCCCAAGCTATAAAATTGCAGAGATTTAAAGGCCTTCAAAAAACATCAAGGTCAATCTCCCCAGGAAGCCTCAATGCTGCCATTTTACAAAGGAAGAAACTGAGACGCAGAGAGATGAAGGGACTTGTCCAAGTCACACAGCTGCTTAGTGGCAGATTTGGAACTAAAACCGAGATTTCAACTCCCACTCTAGAGGAAATGTCCTTTCCTCTAGAGTCTAGTATAAGCCCCCTGAATGCTTTTGAGCCTTATTATTTTTGGCATTAGAGAGAAGGCTTATATTTGTGGTTCTAGGAAAGCCTCACACTTGGATTGAGCTCTGATTTTCTCTTCTCAAGGCTCATTGAAAGCCTCAAAAATTTTCTCCACGGATTTAAGTTTTTTTTTAAAAAAAATGAATCTGAGGAAAAAAGCCCAGCAAATGTGGTAACCTAATGAGATAATGAATGCACAAGTACTGTGTAAAAGGTACTGCACTTTGGTGCTTTTCAAATATAAGATATTATGTTATGCTCTTGAAAGAAACACATCGGCCTTTCTGGGGTGGGAGTTGGAGGTGGGGACATGGTAGAGAGGTTGAAACACTGACTGTGGGAGGGAGAATTTGTCTCCAAAAGGCTGACCCATTCCTTGGTTGTCCCCAGCTAAAAGAGTCAAACTTCTTGGGGTTATTTCCCACCTCAGGAGGAACTGGAGGTGAGTTCTTTCTGGGTTCTAGCACTGGAGGAAGTGCTGCCCACAGTATGGGGGTGGCTCATTTGTCTCAAGGCTGACCAGACCAACAGTGGAAACGGCCTCTGCCATACACTATGCCTCTCCCTGGGAGAGCTGTTGAAAGGAGGTCATGAGGCAGTTGCCAGAGGTAAAGAAGAAGCCAACAGCTAAGCTTTGAAAACAGGTGCCCTAGATCTAGTTCCATCATGGTGATTTTGCACAGGGGTTGAATTCCTAAGGAAAGGTGAACCTTGTTAATGTTAATGTTCACAGCCACACAGCCAGGTGAAATAGTGTGCCACTCAGTACTTTTGCAATTGCAGGTGATAAAATCCATTTTAACCTGGTATAAGCAAAGAAATGAATTTATTGACTCACATAGCTGAAAAGTCTAAGGATAGGGTTGATTTCAGGCACTACTGGATTTTGGGGCTCAAATAATGTCATCAGGACTTGGTTTAACCCCTCAGTGTTATCTCTCAGGATGCATGCCATCCCCTCCATGCCGCCACCCCCGCCAGCAGCAGCAGCAGCAGCAGCAAGAGGTCATCTGTACCACTAAAGGCCCCACCAAAAGAGGGGTAACATTCCCCTCCCTCACCAAATTCTAGGATTCATTCTGATTGGACCAACTTGAAGCACATGGCTATCCCTGCTCTGATTGGCCAGAACTGAATCACATGTTCTGCCTCATTCACTTGGCTTGAAAGGGAAGGTAAGCTGGTTTCTGGAAGGAAAGCTAAAATTCTGGTACTAGAAGGGAGATGGATGCTGGGTTTGGAATAAGAACAAACATGCTATAGACGGGTATTTAGTTCTACCCATTTAAGCATTTGAAACAGTTTCATCCCCAAATCAGAGTGGTAGAATTTCAAACACATGAGATTCTGCCTTGGCTCAGCCATCTTTTGATTTCTGGGTAGCCTGAATGTAGGATGCATGTATTAGTCAGCCAAAGTGGTGCTGATGCAAAGTACTAGAAATCTGTTGGCTTTTATAAAAGGTATTTATTTGGGGTAAAAGCTTACAGTTGCAAGGCCCTAAACAGTCCAACTCAAGGTTCCTTTGTCACCAAAGTCAGTTGCCACATTTTGAAGCAAGATGGTTGCTGATCTCTGCAAGGGTTCAGCCTTCCTCTCTCTTGGCTACAGGCTGGCATAGGGCTCATCTCTCTTCCCCAGGACTTTAGCTGTTGGAGCCTTCTCTTTTCTGTCACACAACAGGACCAAAATGACCAAATTCTCCCCTCTTCCATGTCTTCCTGAGTGAGTGTCCATTTATGGGGCAGGGACTTAACCTGAGTTACACTCTACTGATGTTGTCAAATCAAAGTCCTAATCTTAACATAATTTAATCAAAGACATCTTAGCTGAATCTAATATAATCAAGGGGATCACACCCATAAGAACAGACCAGTTTACAAACATAATCCCTCTTTCTGGAATTCAGAAATAATCTCAAACTGCCACAGTACTCAAAGTAAATGGTTCAATAAATGTATAACTTCTAAGATATGAAGTTCAGATATTGGGCTGGATATCCCTTTCAGGAATATCCCTTTGCAATTTAATAAGAGATTCAACCCTGTAATCTAAAAATAAAATGTGTTAGGGAATGGTGAGGATTTCAGACAAGCTGGTAAGGGTGAGAAGTAGGGGTAGGGAAGCTTTATTTAGCCCCTCAAATGAAACACAAATGTGAGTGGCCTACCCCTGTCTGGGTGTGAGGCTGTACCTGCTAGGGAATGTTCCCACCCCCTTGTTTGCATTCCATGGTCTCAATCCCAACTCCATGGAATCATTATGCTCTCCATGAGGTCACCATTGGATTGACCAGCTACCTCCTTCACTGTATCCTATTGTACAGACAAAGGCCAACTTCCTTCCATCTTGTGCTGGTTAGAATTCCTGGATTACCTCCTCTTCCTTTGAATCTACACCTACTATTCTGATCCCTCCTACAGGCTCTAGTTCCAGATGGCCTACAGATAGAACATCTCCTCCAAGGTACTCCAGATTCCAAATTCCTATTCTACACACCATCCATACTCTTCTGCCTGCCTTCTGGAAACCTCCATACTCAGCCCCAACTTGATTTCTTGCTCCAACTCAACACAATCTGTTCTGGTCTTCAAGGTTGTGGTTCTTTCTCTGGCTCTCTTCCCTTCAAAAGGCACACACATTCTTACCTCTTCTTCTATGTCCATTATGCAGTTGCCTGCCACATCACTGAATTCTACATGTATCTCCTCCACCCTCTGTGATCTGGAATGATGACATTGACAGTGGAGGTTGAGTGCAACTGGGTTTTTTCTCTGAATTATAACAATCCTCAGTGTTTTTGACTTCTTGAGTGAGCACAAAAGAGCCTGAAACTTCTACTGGTTTGTAGTTCTTCTGCTTAAAAAAGAGAACTTCAAAAAATCTCCCAGAGCCTTTTACCAATTCACATGTCCAACAGGATTATCTTTTTGGTCATCATCTTAGATTCCTCTAAACATGTTCCTGTTCTGTAATCTTTACATCTCTCTAGTCCCATCCTCATTAACACCCCACTCCTAATTACTCTGAACCATTCTTCACTGGCTTCTCATTTGCTCTATTACTCTAGCATCCCAAATGATCTTTATTTTTCTCAGTACATGTTGCTCTTAATAGATGAGATATAGTTCCAGCACTGAGTCTGTAATGCCGACTAGGGCTGGAAAGGCAAAGCAAAATTTGAAGTTGGCTGAATATATAATTAGGAGTGGTGGAGAACGTGGTCAACTGGAAAGTGTAAGCCCAAGCAAAAGGCATTCACGTTCAAACTTTTTAAAATACCATGGGAAAAAGATAACTCACCTGGGGATCCAAAGAGGCTTGTGTACAACAAGTCTGCAACCATTGTTTAGGCTTGTCTTGAAGATAGGGCAGTTATTAGAAATGGAGATTGAAGAGGGGCATTCCTAATAATATTAGAGCCCCATTTCTTCACCATATTAATTAGTAAGGTAGTTTGTAATCACATATGAGCTATTATGAAGACTTAGGTACAGCCTGGAAATATCACATATTTAATATGAGATTCCTTTCCTTTCCTCAGAATCAACATAGTCTCTGGATTCTTCATAAACTAGATCAGTTCCAAGTCATTACTTCTTTAGCCTCACTCTTCTTGTGAGAGGCAGTGAGGTTTGGTGGTTATGAGCATAGATCTTGAGCTAACCTATCTGGGTTTAAATCCAGACTCTACAGCTACCTGGCTGTGTCTGTATAACCCTGGCCAAGTTAGCACACCACTCTTTGCTTCAGTTTCCTCATTTGTGAAATGAGGATAATAATAGTACCTACCTGATGTTGTCATTCAAAGGATTAAGTGAATTAATACATATAAAATACAAGGAGTCTGAAAAGCTGGGAAACATAGGATAAACTTGTTTTTAAACAATATGTTAGCTAGCTTTTCAAATAGTATGTTCAATATCTTTTTCTTCAACTCCCAAACAGGCCCCAATTTAAAGTAGTGGATCTAATTTTAATCTGTAAAAAATATAATAAATACACCAGAAACTATCTAAAAAGTCTGGAATTTCAGGAAAAATTATATCTATAAAAATATTTTAAAATCTGAAATAAACTTTTTTTTCACGTTAACAAATGGATCCATTGCTTCAAATTTGGAGGTACTTCACCTGAAAAAAATAACTGGGGATTGAAAAATATATATTTAACATATTATTTGAAAAGCTAAATAACATACTAATATTTCCCGACTACTTAGAACGGTGACTGACACTTAGTCGCCACTATTACAAATATCCCTTTTCAATGACTGATGAAGTCCCATCACCTTTTCAGAGAGGTCCCCCTCCTCAGACTGAATCATTGCCGGTTCAACATTCCCCACTTTGGAAACTCTTAAAGTAGTATGTCTCCAAAGAGCTTGGTCTGCTTACACTATTCCTTGCTGTCCCTGGAGGGTGAAGTGATATGTATAGAAGGACTATTATATATATGGCCAAAAAGAGTAAGTGAGAAAATTCTAGTGATACTGGGAACCAAGGAGTTTTTTATAACCAGGAAACTTAATTATACCAGATGTATAGCATCCTAAATTAATCCTGACCACTTTTTTTTTTTTTTTTGTAACTTTAAAATTTTAAATTGTGGTAACATATTTATAACAGAAATTTTCCTATTTTAACCATTTTTAAGCGTGCAATTCAGTGGTATTAGTTATGTTCACAATGTTGTGCTGCCAGCACCACCATCCATTATCAAAACGTTTGCATCACCCCAAACAAAAACTCTGTACCAATTAAGTAATAGCTCCCTATTCCCTCTGCCCCCTACCCTGGTAACCTCTAATCTACTTTCTGTCTCTGCAAATTTGCTTATCCTAGATATTTCATGTAAGTGGAATCAAACAATTTGGCCCTCTTGTGTCTGGCTTATTTCACTTAGCATAATGTTTCAGGGTTCATCCATGTTGTACATGTATCAAAACTTCATTTCTTTTTATGGCTGAATAACATTCCATTGTATGTGTATATCACATTTTGTTTATCCTTTCATCTACTGATGGGCACTTGGGTTGTTTCTACCTTTTGGCTATTGTGAATAATGCTGCGATGAACATTGGTGTCCAGGTATCCATTTGGGTACCTGTTTTCATTCAGTTCTTTTGGTTACATACCTGGAAGTGGAATTGCTGGGTCATATAGTAATTCTCCATTTAATTTTTTATCTTTTTCTTTTTTTTTTTAATTTGTTTTTTGTTGTTGTTGTTGCTGTTGTTGTTCTATTCTTTTTATTCCATTAAATTTTTTTGAGGAACTGCCAAGCTAAGCTGCTTTCCACAGTGGCTGTACCATTTACATTCCCACCAACAATCTATAAGTGTTCCAATTTCTCCACATCCTTGCCAACACTTGCTATTTTTCATTTTTTCAAGAATAATAGTAGGTGTGAAGTGGTATCCATTGTCATTTTAATTTTCATTTCCCTGATAACTAATGATGCTGAGCATCTTTTATGTGCTTATTGGCCATTTGTATATTTTCTTTGGAGAAAGATCTATTCAGATCCTTTGCCCATTTTTTAAATTGGATTGTCTTTTTGTTGTTGCATTGTAGGATTTCTTTATATATTCTGGATATTAAACCTTTATTAGATATATAATTTGCAACTATTTGCTCCCATTCTGTAGGTTTTCACTTTCTTGATAATGTCTTTTTTTTCTTTTCATGCACAAAAGTTTATAATTTTGATGAGGGTCCATTTATTTTTTCCTTTTGTTGCTCATGCTTTTGGTGTCATATCTAAGAAATTGCTGTGAAATCTAAGGTCATGAAGATTTTCCTCTCTGTTTTTTCCTAAGAGTTTTATGGTTTTAGCTCTTATGTTTAGGTCCTTGGTCTATTTCAGTTAATTTTTGTAAATGATGTGAGGTAGGTCTTTGCAGCTTCTTGACATCAATTCAAGATTGTTTTAAAATCACTTTATGTTCCATTTTTCTTTCCCTAGGTTTTCAGACTTAACCTCTCTTTCAAACCATTAAGCAAAACATACTGACAAACATCAAATTCCACATCAGAGTAGACACTTAAAACAATCTGAACATTCATTAAGAATTAACCTCAAAAGGCTAATCAGAGGACAGTTCAAAAGGCAATTTCAGAATTCTTTTTCTTTTTATTTAAAAAATTCAGATATTCTCTATGCTGTTGCATAGACCTCTGGAAAATATGAAATATTAAACCTATTTTTGTGAAAACATATTTGTTTGTGTATATGTATGTGTGTGCCCATAGAAAATTCTTGAAGTCAGTGGGCTAATATTGAATGTGCATTAATTGTAGAATAATGTGGAGGTTTTTTTTTCTTTTTTTTTTTTTTTTCTTTTTAAAGGGATGCTGATATTTTGTCTCCAGATTTATCTTGATTCTTGTCAAATTTATTTTCAGTCATCAGTGGTAAAGCAGAGCCCAATTCTTTTCAATTCCAAGCAATTTAGCTAAATTTGCAGTTGGAGTGTGTGCTCTTTAAGACTATGGGTAAGGCTATATCTTATTCAGATTTGTACCCCAATACTTAGCACTACGCCTGGCATATAATGGGGTACCCATGACATGTTTGCTACACTGTGTTTGAATACTCCCATAGCATAACTCCATTCTTGATGCAAGGATCCAAATTTTCTTCATGGATTAAAGAGTTTAAGCCCTTTATCACAGGTTTACATTCATCACAGATTTTCATTCATGGCGAGTGCACACAAAAAGTGCCATAGAGGGGAAGCGGCTGTGGCTCAATCAGTGGGGCTCCCGTTTACCATGTGGGAGGCCCGGGGTTCGGTTCCTGGGGCCTCCTGGTGGGGGCGGGCCCGCCTGCACGGCGTGGTTGGCTGACCCGGCGAGCGCGGGCAGCAAGGGGGGGATAAATGAATAAATAAATAAAATTTAAAAAAAAAAATTAAAAAAAAAAAAAAAAAAAGTGCCATAGAGAACACTATCCTATTACAAATACATTCCCTTGAAAAGGTAAATCACAGCTCTCCTTTAATCCAGGTGATGTAAAAATCCAAGACTGATAATGATCAAAATTGCCAGTGGGAATTTCCAACCCAGCAAGTGCTATCACAAATACATAAATATGATATTAGAATTAATGTAGTTTGAAACCCAATTTATGTCCAATCTCTCTTTCAAAAAGAGACAAATTCCATCTATTTTTATATAATGAGGTGCCTGTAAAGAACTGACCATACTTGAAATGTAAAATTCAATTATATTTCAATATTTTTATTTTTCCTGTTTCATTCCATGAAGAATTTGAGACAGTTTCCTCTTGTCTGAAGAAACCATTATGGCCTTCCCCTGAGGTAGTGGTTTTGCTGAGGACAGCAGGCCCTTCTAAGGACCCATTGCCGCCACCTAGATCTATAACAGATTCAAATTCTAAATGTTGCAAAGGATGAGGTACAGAGTAAATCTGTGAGGAGATACACACTGAAAGAATTGCATCATTGCACCAGTTTGTATCACAGAAACCTTATCCTATGTATGGGAATAGATCCTAAGAGTATGGGCTCAGGGTGAAAGAAATAAAAAGTGGAGCCAGGCCAAATTTATAGATCTGGGTTCACTAAGCAGAGATTGTGGATTTAATATGTTAGCTCAATATGCTGGAAATAGCTCTAGTCATTTGTGTGATTACTTTACTGAAATCTGGTCCTAAAGGTAGCCTGGCCCAAAAGAAGTCTCCTTGATATACTGTACAGCAGGGTTTCTCCACCTCGGCATTATTAATATTTCAGGCCAAATAATTCTCTGCTGTGGGGGTGCTGTCCTGAGCTTTGTTAGGATGTCTGGCAGCAGGGCGAGGGGAATGAGGTGTCACCTCACCCTAGTCCTGGCCCTGTTTAGTGGTAGCCCTGCCCTCTAGCCACTAGATGCCAGTAGCTCCTTCCAAGTTATGACAACCAGAAATGTCTCTGGAGGACAAAATCTCCCCTGGTTGAAAACCACTGCTGGAGAGGAAAGTTTCCAAAGATTCGGAGATATTGAAATGCTAGGATTTATCATGTAAGATGTGCTCCCCACCCCTCATTATGATCCCAAGGAGGGTCCTCATGGCCGTGAGAAATATATGTTTAAGGAGAGCTCCAGCTTCCTTAAAGAATTCTATAGTGGCTCTTGTCTGCAGGCCAAGAATGTCAGTGGGAACTGCTCCCTGAATTCAGGGGGTGACAGGATCCTGGGGTGGCAAGGGCCAAGTAGTGGTACTTAATTACCAAAGGTGTGGGTGTGGTTACTGCAATGGATAGTGGGACCAAAGCAATAATCAGAGGTCTGAGGAGCAGAGAGCTTTGGTTGATCATAGTGTTCCTAGACCTGAAATAGATGGGCAGCCTACTAAAGTCTTACTTAAAGTGTGTAGGTGGAAAAGCTATGAGTCTGGTGAACAAAATTCTGACATGAGTCACGCAATAGGGAATCATGGCCTTGTAACCAGTTCTGATATTGGAACAAGTTCATAGACCCTGAGCCTGTTGCATGAAGGGGAATCCAAGTGCCCTGGAGGAAGGATCCTACTACCTAGCCAAAAATTTATCCCGTAAATCTTCTTCCTAGCCTTCTCTAATAGAAACTGTGGTCATTTTCCTGATGTCTGTGCACTGGGAAAGGGGAATAATCAGACTTTTCTGGGAAAACTGGACACTGGCTCTGAACTGACACTAATTCCTCAACACCTGGAACACCACTGTGATCCACCAGACAGAAAAGGGATGTATGGAAGTTTGGCTCAGGTTCATCTCCCAGTGGGCCCAGTGGGTTCCCACAACCACCCTCTGTTACTTCCCCAGTTCTATAATGCATAATCCCCCACGTTGGTTCCTTTTTTTTTTTTTTTAAGATTTATTTTATTTATTTATTTCTCCCCCCACCCTCATTGTTTGCGCTCACTATTTGCTCTGTCTGTTCGTTGTGTGCTCAATTTCTTTTTTTTTTTTTTTTTTTTAACTTGCATGAATTGCTGTCTGTGTCCATTTGCTGGGTGATCTTCTGTGTCTGTTTCTTGCCTTCTCTTCTCATTTTTTTCCTCCAGGCTTCACCGGGATTTGATTCTAGGGACCTCCAATGTGAGAGAGAGGCACTCAATTGATTGAGCCACCTCAGCTCCATGGCTTGTTGTGTCTCTCATTGTCTTTTCCTCTGTGTCTCTTTTTTTTGTTGTGTCATCTTGTTGTGCCAGTTCTCCACGCGGGTCAGCTCTCTGCGCAGGCCAGCTCGCCTTCACCAGGAAGCCCTGGGAACCAAACCCGGGATCCCCCTCCCCATATGGTAGACGGTATCACTTGAGTCACATCCATTTCCCTCGTCTTTTTTTTTTGTAGGAGACACCAGGAACTGAACCCGGGACCTCCCATGTGGTAGGCGGGCACCCAACTGCTTGAGCCATATCTGCTTCCCTCCACATTGGTTTCTTGACTCATGGAGTAAGGGCTACTATGGTAAAGAAAGGCCAAACGGAAGCCATTAGAACTGCCTCTACCTACCAAAATAGTAAACTATAATATACCACATTCCTGAGATTTTTGCCACTTTCAAAGACTTGAACAATGCAGGGGCGGTTATTCATAACATACTCCCATTCAACTTATTTTGTCTGTGAAGATTAAATGGATCTTTAAGAATGAAAGTAGTTTAATGTAAGCTTAATCATGTGGTGACTGTAATTGTAGCTGCTATTTCAGATATCTGTTTTTTTTTTTTCTAGAGCAAGTCAATCTATTTCCTTGCACCTAGTAGACAGCTATTGATCTGGTGAATGCTTTTTCCTCTATACCTGTTAGTAAAGACCATCAAAAGCAGTGTGCTTTGTGCATCCTGCTTCAGGGCTATATCAATTCTCCAGCACTATGTCATAAGCTAGTCTTCAGGGACCTTGATTGCCTTTTCATTCCATAGAACATGGTGCTGGTCCATTAGATTGATGATATCATGCTGATTGGACCCAGTGAGCAGAAACTAGCAAATACTTTAGATGAACTGGTAATATACATGTGTGTCAGGGAACTGGAAATAAATCACAAAAATTAGAAAGCCTATCACCTCAGTAAAATTTCTAGAGTTCCCGTGGTCTAGGGCATTTTAGATAACCCTTCCAAAATGAAGAACAAGTTGTTCCATTTGACCCTTCATACCTCTAAAAAAGAGGCAAAATGCCTAGTAGGCCTTGCTGGATTTTGGAGGCAACATATATCTAATTTGGGAGTGCTACTCTGACCCTTTTGTTGAGTGACCTGAAAAGCTGCCAGTTTTTAACGTGGCCCAGGACAAGAGAACACTCTATAGGTCCAGGTTGCCTTGCTCTGTTACTTGCTATGACCCAGCAGATATGATGGTGCTTGAAGTATCTGTGGCAGGTAGTGAAGAAGCTATATGGAGACATTGGCAGATACCTATAGGTGAATCACAATACAGATTCTTAGGATTTTGGAGCACAGCTCTACTATCCTTTGCAGATAACTGCTCTTCATTTGAGAAACAGCTCTGACTTACTACCTGGCCTTGGTAGGGTTGAATGCTTGGTCATGATCCACTGAGTTGTTATGTAACCTGAGCTGGCCATCCACCAAGCCCTAAAGTTGGACATGCACAGCAGTAGCCTGTCATCAAATGGAAGTAGTATATAGAAGATTGGAGGATTGAACTGAAGCAGGTCCTGAGAACACAAGTAAATTAATGAGTAAGTGGCGCAGATACCCATGCCCATACTCCTGCCACATTGTCTCCTCCACCTTCTCTATCTGCATCTATGGCTTCATTGAGTTCCCTGTGGCCAGTTGACTGAGGAATAAAAGAAATTGGGGTTAGTTTGCAGATGGTTCTGTGTGATAGGCTGACTCCACTCAAAAGTGGATGACTGCAGGACCACAACCCCACTCCAAGGTGGACCTGAAATATAGTAGTGAAGGAGATTCCCCCAGGGACAGAATTTCAAGCAGTATTCCTGAAAGGAGAGATGACTAGAGGTACAGATCTACACTACCTCATGGATAGAGGCTAAAAGTTTGACTGGATATTCAAGGACTTGGAAGAAACATGATTGGAAAATTGGTGATAAAGAGATCTGAGGGAAGCGGCTGTGGCTCAATCAGTAGGGCTCCCGTTTACCATATGGGAGGCCCCGGGTTCGGTTCCCGGGGCCTCCTGGTAAGGGCAGGCCCGCCCGCACGGCGTGGTTAGCTGACCCAGCGAGAACAAGCAGCAAGGGGGGGATAGATGAATAAATAAATAAAAAATCTTAAAAAAAATAAAATAAAATAACATCTTCAAAAGGTCCTATTTACAATGAGTTCACAGCCACAGGAGTGGTTTAAGATTAAGATTAAGAAGGGAAGTGGAGGGAAGCAGATGTGGCTCAATCAGTAGGGCTCCTGTTTACCATATGGCCTCCTCGTGAAGGCAAGCTGGCCCACACGGTGCGGTAAGCTGACGCAGCAGGATGACCCAGCAAGGGGAGACAAGCAGACACAGAAAAACGCACAGCAAATGGACACAGCAAGCACAAGCAGCAAGGGGGTGATAAATGAATAAATAAATAAAATCTTAAAAAAATAAAAATAAAAATATATTAAAAAAAAAAAAAAAAAGAAGGGAAGTGGATGTGGCCCAAGCAGTTGGGTACCCACCTACCACAGGGAGGTCCTGGGTTTGGTTCCCGGTGTCTCCTAAAGAAAACAAGCAAGACAGCAAGCTGAAACGACAGGCTGGCACAGCAAGTTGACACAACAAGATGATGCAATGAGGAGACACAATGAAGAAATACAATGAGGGACACAACAAGCAGGGAGTGGAGGTGATTCGAGTGATTGGGCGCCTCCATCCCACATGGGAAGTCCTGGGTTCAGTTCCTGGTGTCTCCTAAAAAGAAGACAATCAGACACGGAACACAAAACTAATTGACACAGAGAGCAGACAGTGAGTGCAAACAACAAAAACAGGGGGCAATAAATAAATTAATCTTTTTTTGAAAAAAGAACATTTGGGGGGGGTTACATAATTCAACCTTATATATTAATCAATTTATTTTCTCTTTCTCTCTTCCATTCTCCAATTATCCAACAATCTCTACCCAAGAATCAGAATCTTTGCAGTTGGGGGCCTTGTAATCTGCCTTTTTAACAAACTCACCAAGTGATCCCTGTATACAGGATATTATGAGAACCAAGGCCAGACAATCCAAACAAGTCTGAGTTGTTTGCTGGGTATCAATGTAAATGTAGTTAATTATTTCAATTCTTCACCAATTCCCACACCTACCAACCTTAACTTGAATATGATCAAGAAGGATCCAACCTCCTTCTTTATGGGGAAAACTTCATTCTTCAATAAGAGCAAGTTCCTATGTCGTTTCAGCAAATATTCTGCTTTCTTTATTAATTTAATTATTTTTTTTCCATTTTTTATTAGAGAAGTTGTGAGCTTACAAAACAATCATACATTATGTGCTGAATTCCCATACATCACCCTTCCACCAACATTCTTACATTGTTGTGGAACATTTGTTACAGATTATGAAAGAACATCATCAGACTATTACCATTAACTATGGTCCATAGCGTATGCTTGGTATATTTTTCCATACACCCCTTATTATACACACTATGTATTAGTATTGTACATTTGTTATATTTCATGAGAGAACTCTCATATTTGTACTGTTAACCACAGTCCATCTTCCACTACATGGTTTACTGTTATACAGTCCCATGCTTTGTACATTCTATCCAAAGTATATATTCAGTGGCTCTCACTTTCATCACCGAATTGTGCAGTAATCGCCCCAGTAAACCTTTGAATGTTTTCCTTAGTCCAAAAGATATTAATTTTATTTTAACCAAATTCATGAAGTTTCCTCTAGTGTGTCATAATATTCCTACTCCCTTTCTTTTCTGAGCACTTTCAGTTGTATTCCTATTTCATATATGCACTTATACTCAGTATCATATTCCAATTGTCTAACAGATTTAAAATGCAACAATCCAATATAATTCTGATTTAACATTTCCTTAGCTTAAGCTTTCTTAAATTACCAATTCTTTTTAGGCTCAGAATAACCTTACCCAAATTGTCTTTCTTATTCTAATAAAAGTTATTCTTATATGAAAAAGCATAGTTAGACCCAATTTAAAAAACCCAAATCTTGAATTCGAGTATGATCAGAGGCAATTTCTTAAGTAACAACAGAGATCACTGACCAATATTAGAGACCCCCTAAACCATCCTGACCCTATCTTTTGCAATCTCATTTCTCAGAACATCCTAATGAACATTCTCCTCACTAGTCAATATGCTTCCTAAACTCATTCCTGACTTCTCATCTTTGCTTATGCTCTTTTCTCACCTAGTTGAGCCAAGCCCCACCTCTTCTAGAAAGCTTCTTCAGTTACTCCAACCCACTCAACTAGCTCCCTTCTCTAAAGTCTTACTCTACTCACCCTCAGTACCACCCAGTTTGCTAAATCTTCCCGATGGAGATTTTAGCATGTCAATCTCCAACTAAAATTCCTTCTATAGCACTAAATGTTCAACAGGGAATGATTCTGGGTTTCTACAAGGCACTCTCTGCTAGGTGCCAGGGATACAAGGATGAATGAAACAAGGATGAATCCTGAAGGCTCATGGATTGATCAGTTATTCACTTTTGGGCTCACTAGAATTCTTGTCTACAGAGTGAACTGGAAGCAACCTCAAGGTCCTCCATAATCTGTCTCCAATTTACTTTGCTAACTTTATCCCCCATTATTCTTTTCCCTTTGATACAAATAAACTAGGTTACTTGCTGCTCCCCAAACACACTTGCTACCTTTCTGTATCTTTTAGAGTTGCTCACTTTGATCTCTGTTCCTGAAACTACCTCCTCCCTTCTCTACCCATGTCAATTATGACATATCCTTGGGGACCCAGAGTTCAAATGCCACCTTCTGCTTTAAACGCTATGATTGCTCATGAAGTCCCAATTAAATCAGGTTTCTTTTTTTTTAACTTTATTTTTAAAGAAATTTTGGATTACAGAAAAGTTACATTGAAAATATAGGGGATTCCCATCCCCCCCAATAAATCAAGTTTCTTAAAAAGAACCCCATAGGGGTCGGATGTAGCTCAACTGGTTGGGCATCCGTCTCCCACATAGAGGGACCCGGGTTCGATCCCCGGGACCTCCCGGTGAAAAAAAAAAAAAAAAAAAAAAGAACCCCATATAACACCAAATGCAATGTGTGGTTCTTGATTAAATCCTAGTTTGACCAAACCAGCTATAAGAGATTTGGGGGTAAATTAAGGAATTTTGAATATGAACTAGGTACAAAATAATATTAGAGAATTATTATTAAATTTATTAGGAATTATAATGTTATTGTGGTTATATAACAAGTCATTCTTTTTATATGAAAGTAGAATTATTTAGGGGTGAAATATTATGATGTCTGAATTAAAATGGATGTAACAAGTGGCAAAATGTGAAAATATGGTAATGAAAATACAGATTTTTTGGACTATTCTTTCTATCTATATTTCTAGTCCAAAATGAAAACAAGAATATACCAAAAGAATTGAGAGCAAGGACCTGAACAGATGCTTGTACACCAATGTTCCTAGCAGCATTATTCACAATAGCTAAAAGGTGTCCATCAACAGATGAATGGATAAACAAAATGCAGTGTCTACATACAGTGGAATATTATTCAACCATTAAAAAGGAACGATATCCTGATACATGCTACAACATGGATGAACCTTGAAGACATCATGTTGAATGAAGTAAACCAGACACAAAAGGACAGATATTTTATGATTTCATCTGCGTGAAATAACTAGAACATGGAAATTCATAGATATGGAAAGTAGATTACAGGTTACTAAAGGTAGGGAGAAGGGGGAATGGGGAGTGAATGCTTAATAAGTGCAGAGTTTCTGGATGGGGTGATGGAAAAGTTTTGGTGAGGCTAGTGGTGATGGAAGCACAACATTGTGAATATAATTAATGCCGCTGAATTAAATGCTTGAAAATGGATAAATTGGGAAGTTTTATGTTATGCATGTTACCACAATAAAAAAAAAAAAAGAAAAGAAAACAAGAACCCCATACCTTTTTTGCCTATAAAAGTAAAACATGGGGAAGCGGCTGTGGCTCAATTGGTCGGGCTCCCGTTTACCATATGGGAGGCCCCGGGTTCAATTCCCAGGGCCTCCTGGTGAAGGCAAGTTGGCCTGCATGGCGTGGTGAGCTGACGGTCCACGTGGCGCAGTGAGCTTATGCAGCAAGATGACGCAACAAAAGGGAGACAGACAGACACAGAAAAATGCAAAGCAAATGGACACAGTGAGTACAAGCAGCAAGGGGGGGATAAATAAATAAATAAATAAATCTTAAAAAAAAAACACATAGAAAACTTGTTCGCTAAGAAAATTGGAAGGAGGGGAGAAAAACAAAATGAATAAAAAGCAACAATTATCCTACCATGAAGAGATAATCATTATTTATATTATGATGGGTTTCTTTCTAGACAATTATAAACATAATTATTTTTATTTTACAAAATTGTAATTACTCTAGACATATAGTTTGTATTGATCTCAGATTTTAAAAGAACATATGCAAAATTTAAACAAAACAAATCAAAGAGAATAATGCATTCTGTATGTATATGTCAACAAAAAGTTAAACATTAAACAGAGAGAATGATGCAGACAAACCTTCTAATTCTCCTACTGTCTTTTTTTTTTTTATTTTTTATTTTTTTATTATGGGTAAAAATCAAAATTCTCACAATACATACAAACATTTGCAAAATGATATATAAATATATATGCATATATGTGTATTTGCTTACAAAAATGTTATTTATATATATATATATATATACATATATTTTAAGAGGTGCTTAGATTACCTAAAATATTACACGGAACCCACTGGGATTCCCATGTTGCCCACCTCCCACCACATCCCACACAAACATCTCCCACAGTGTGGCCCACCAACCTCAATGAACTTACACATCCTGGAGCCTTGCCACCAACCATAGACCACAGTTCACACTGTAGACCACACTCTCTCCCACTCAGTTCTGAGTGGTGTGTGCTGATTTAAAATGGCCTACATCCATTGCCACAACAGTACTCAGGACAACCTCCAACTCCCAAAGAAGCCCCTGTATTTCAACTGCTCATCCCCTCCCTACCCAAAAAACTGTCAAGTGGCCACTGGCTCCACCTCATTGTTATAATTTCTTGCATTGCAAGAATCACCATATGTGAGCAAGAGAATACCATCAAGTCCACTCTAGTCCATAGTTCTTCCCCCAATCCAGAGGCGACTGGGATGGTGATGTCCACTCCAACTCCAAGTGAGAGAGGGCTTATATCCCATGGATATGGTGGGTGGGATGATCCTGCCTGCAGATGCAGGCCCTCTCCATTCCCTGGGATGGCCATTTCCCATCGTTGTCTCCTCACCAGGTGACTTGGATGAGTCCATTGAGCTGTAGGGTAGGAGTTGCAGCTCCACCTAGATTTCATGCACACCTGGCACATAGGCCTACTGTCTTTTATAAGCAATTAATTCTCTTGCAATCCTGGATGGGCATTTCAATGATGCATTTAAAGCCCTTGCTTCTTGACAGTTCTCAGCACTTGTTCCCATTGTGGGCTCCCTAGGCTACCAAGTATTTTTTTAAGGAAATGACCGTAGTCAACCAGGGTCACCTCAACATCATCAGCCACCCCAACTTGGCAATCACCACTGCTGAATGATCCTCCCTCTGGTCTCCTGTCCTGTTCTACCTCAAATCCCTCTACTCCTAAGGCTCTCAATCCATACTTTCTCTTCTCCCTCACAACCTTCTTGCCAATTGTTAGCTTCAGCCACATGACTCTTTTTGAATTTTACTTAACAGAAATTTCATTTGAATATTTTAATTATTTTCCTAATCATATATAATATTAAATAAAATGTTAAAGTTAGAAATTGCTACCCATCCCATCACATCAGTGCAACTGATTTCAGCTTTATATTTTCTTCATCTTTGTTGATATATACACATATTTCCCTCTGTGAAAAGGCTTTTAGAATTTTTCACTTATATTGCTAATTTTTTCATATTATTACATCTTTGTGATTTCTATTTTAAATGACCATAGCATATATCCAAGAAAGTAAAATACTTTCCAAGGACCTGAAATAAATGGAACCACTCCCTGGTTATCAGATATTTTATATAACTTGATTCTACAACCTGCTTTTTGTACTTCCCTAGATCATAACCTTTTCCCAAGTCAGTACATATATTTTCTTTTTTTTTTTTTTAAAGATTTTATTTTTATTTATTCATTCATCCCCCCCTTGCTGCTTGTGCTCGCTGGGTCAGCTAACCACGCCGCGCGGGCAGGCTTGCCTTCACCAGAAGGCCCCGGGAACCGAACCCGGGGCCTCCCATGTGGTAAACGGGAGCCCTACTGATTGAGCCACAGCCGCTTCCCAGTACATATATTTTCTACATTATATTTAATGGCTGCACCACATTCCGTAATAAGGATTTTTTTTTTTTTTAATTTAATGTTTTGAGTAGTTAATACACTACATAGGCTGGAGTAAAAAATAAAATGGCACACAGTGAAAAGTCTCTTTCCTGTCTTCTTAGTTCCCACCCCCTTCCCTGTATGTACCCTTTTTTCTTAATGTTTTATCTATTGCTACAGAATTTCATTAGACAGATGCAAATGCCATTTCTTACTGCTGTCTCTCCTTTTCTTAAAACCAGACTGTAGCATATTAAGTGCACATCCACAGTACTTTTTTTCACTTAAGAACATAGCTTGGAGATTGTTCCAACCCAGTACATAGAGAGTGTTCTCATTCTTTTTTCTACATCTGTATGGCTTCCTACTGCATAGGTGGCCATCCTTGACTTTCTCCCCTTTAACTCCTGATCCTGTCTCTACCCATTAACTCCAAAACCTTGTCCCATCCATTCTCTACTTCAATCTCTTTTTTTCTGGTTTTTTTTTTTTTTTGCCTACAAACATATCAGGTCTCTTGCATGCTAAAGAGAGCCTTCCCTTCACTCCCCTTAATTAACTTCCAACCTCTAGAAAGAGATGTCCACAGTCTTCATCCACAGGTTCCATTTACCACCCGTTCACTCCTTGACCTGTGATCTATCTCCCTCCTCCTGTTTCTACTAAAACATCTCTGTCAGGTCATCTAATATAAATATCAAGTAGCTTGGTCTTTTTCTCAGTCTTCACCTCCCTACATCTGAAAATGGGTACCATTTGCCTACCCATTCACTTCTTAACCTCTTGTAATATGACTTCTTTCTACCTCACCCCTTCTAGTCATCACCTGAACTGTTAATGGCCAATCTCCCAGGAATCTGGCCTTGGCTCAATTCTCTGACCAGCACCCTCAGTACTCCCTGACCCCACGCCCCCTCCAAGCCCAGCCATAGCCTAGCTTGAGAGATTCTATCTTCCCAATGGTTTCACACTGATCCTCTGTCAATTCTGATCATCACCCCTACATCAGATCCTAGTTTTTCATTAGCTGGACTATTAATGGTGGTTTCCTAACATATCTGCCTGCCTCCAGCTTTTCCCCACCCTAACTGAAAAAAAAAGCAGGTCTTATATCATTCCCTCTTCAAAACTCCTATTTCTAAACCGAGCACTAACTCCTCAATCTGACATTCAAGCCTTTCCACAGTTTTAAGCCAATTCTGCTTTTATTAGCATCAGTCAGTGTTATCTACCACTGCTCTACTAAACATACCCTGTGCTTCAGCCAGACCCGCCAGCTTATATTTCACTAAACACCAGCTGTGCTTTCATGCCTCCAGGCTTTGGTTCACCGCTTTTTGCCACCAGGATTACCCTTCACCTCCACCTCTGCTATTCTAAATCTCATCCTCCCCAAATTTCACTTGTCATGATATCTTTACTAACTCTCCCTCAAACATGTTATAGTTATTGGTGCAGTTATCATCTTTCCCTACTGAACTCTAAATCCTGTTATAATAAAATACTGTCTTTAGTGAGCCCTTCTAAGTACCATCTCTGTGCTAAGTGTTGTTTTACATGCATTATCTCATCTAATTCTCACAACAACACTGGAAAGCCAGGTATCCTCCATTTAGCATTAGAGAAACTGAGGCTCAAAGAGATTAAGTAGTTTGCCCAAGGTCATGCAGTTGATGGTGGAATCAGATTCTTCCCTGGGGTTCATCTTTGTTTTACTAAGGTAGCCAACACGGTGTCCACCACCTCCACTGCACTCAAGCTGTGCGAGTTGGATCAGTGTGTTAAAAACGGCATCTGCTGAGACTTTTGAGAAATTTTCCAATAAAATCCAAAATTTTGCCAAAAAAAAAAAAGTGTCTGTGAGTAGAACATGACTAAGGAAATGGGGAGGATTGAAACAGTAATGAATTAGGATGGCAGGATTGTTGGTGACGTTTCCAAATTTCCAACTATTGGGCTACAGAGCTTTTGAAATAAACATTTAAAATATATAGTTACTAAATAGGATTGCATCTGCTCTTACATATTCTCTAATTGTTACGTGTGTGTTAGTTTTGTCTCTCAGATTTCAATTCATTGCATCTCCCCGGGGATTAACTCTACTCTTCTGTATTCCCACAGCTTTCGGCGCATTGCTAAACATACGGTGAACGTACTTGTTGATTTTAATGTCGTGTGTTTGCATGTGTGCACAGCGACTGGGTAGAGGTTATGGGTGGGAGATGCAGTGCGCATTCCTTCTTCTCACCCTTTTCGCCTTCGAGCAGCTGCAGCCTGGATGCTTTTCCTCCTGGGGGAGGAGGCAGAATCGCTGACCCTTTAACAAGTTGTCCCTCACAGAACAGGTGTCTTCGCCGCCTCTGGGAGGAGAGGGATGGCTGGACACTCAGTGACACCAGCGACCGGCCAATGAGAAGTCAGGCTTCGGCAGCCGCGCCAATGGGCGGCCGCAGGCGGGCCGGGTTTCCTGGGAGCCGGGCGGGCCGGGCCGGTCCTCGGGCGGCCGCGGAGTGTCGGCCGCTCGCGCTGCCCGCGGCGCTCCAGTGGCGGCGCCGTCCTCCTGCCCGCCGCTGCTCTCCGGGACACACGGCTCGGGCACCCCCGCCGCGGCGCAGCTCGGCGGCCAGCTCCGGCTCGCGGGGTGGCGCGGCTCATGTCCCCGGGCGCGGAGCGTGCAGGTGGGCCGGCCGCCGCTGGGAGATAGGCCCCCGGGGGTGGCGGCGACGGGGCCATGGCCGGGAGACCCCGGGCGACGGCCGCCCACGGGGAGGAGTTCTCGTTCGTCAGCCCGCTTGTGAAATACCTGCTCTTCTTCTTCAACATGCTCTTCTGGGTGAGTCTCGGGGGTCCTGGGGGCACCTGGGCTGCAGGGCATCCCTCCCCCGGAAGCATGGAGTGGGCTGCCCGCGGCTCAGGAAGGGGCGTCCAGAGGTGCCGGAATCAAGGCGAGGGTGGGGAGCGGCACTCTCTAGTTTTCTGGGCTGATGACACTTTGGGATAATTGATCCTGGGGAGGGCACTACGGTGGGTAGTGTTGGGTGGGATATAAAGGGGTTTCAGTAAAGACTTATGGGTATTCTCTGGGTTTCGGATGAGAGTCCGTGTTCAGTCCAAAAAAGGTGGGTTTAGGGGAGAAGCAGGTTTTCCTGTTGGCCCAAGGCAGGCCCATCAGCACATTTATGATTGGGGGACTTTCAGGCTTGGGGCTGCAAGGCCCTGCTGGGAAAGAAAGAAGAGGAGGCGGGGGTGGGGGATATGGTTGAAAAAAGAAACCACTCTCCCCACGCTCCTTGGAGAGGATGGGTTAAGGACTTCATCTCTCCCTTTTGCAGGCCTATCTTGCCCCCAGCCCCAAGCCTGGACACAGGAACGACCTCCAGGTGTGGATGTCTTTCTCAGCACTGCCCCAAACTTTGCCCCACCTTTCTCAGGACCAGACTCCATCTTTGCTGCCCACAGTCTTTAGCTGTTTAAATAGGACCCTGTGCTGGGCTGGAAGGCCAGGGGTCATTTCAGAATCTTCTGCTTGGTGGTGGAAAAGTGGAAAGAGTCTTGACTGGGGCTCAGGAGACCTGGATTCTCATCCCCACTCTGCCACAAATTGTTGACTGACCTGGGCAAATATGTTCACCTCTGTAGGTCTCAGTTTCCTCCCCCAGAAAATCAAGTGCAGCATGAGCAGGGATAGCAGGACTACGCAACTGGAGCTGAGAATTGGGAGGCTAGACCAGAGGATAAATACTAGCTCAGTCATTTTTCATTTTTAGATTCCCGGGTCTCCTTGGGGTTTGAGAACATAGGGAGGTCCTTCCCCCAACTCCCATTTCTCTTCTATCTCCTACCACACCAGAGCTGTTGCCCGTCATCCTTTCCCACCTCTGCTTGAGTCCTAACATTCAGGCCTGCTAGAGGGAGAAATTGTGAGTCTAAAATATGTTTCCTAGGAGAGGGAGCCGACCAGACATCTAAGCCAGTTGCTGGAAAGGTTTCACAGGGGTTGCCGTGGAAAGTACAGACACAAAGTACATAAGTGCTAGCCAGTTGGGACAAATGAGAGACATCTCGGAGGGTGGTGATGACAGCTCACTCTCAGCTATCATACTTCTGGGAAAAATGAAATTTTGGCTCCTCTGAAATTCTCCGTTTTGGAACTGGAAAGAATTTTAGAAGGCACCTTGTCCAGTACCCACATTTTATAGGTGAGAAAGCTAAAGCACAGAGATGTTCAATGTTTTGTCCAATGTCCAAAAGCTGGTTAACAGGCTTAGTCTGGTGAGTTTTTTTACTGAACCACACTGCCCCTTGGGGAAGTCCTTGGCCCAGATGGCTGCTACTGTAGCCGAGATGTTGGCAGTATTAATAACCAGTCAACCCAAGTTTCCAGGGTCTGGGTTCTGCTACAGCTGGAGGTTAGGGAAGAACAGAAGAAAATCCCTTACCACCACTCTGCTAGGGGTGAAGAATGTGCCAAGGGGAACCCCCCATCTAGGGGCAAGTACTGAGGAACCCTCACTGAGTGTGCCAGGCCAGTGACATGCCATCCTGGAGGACTCAGAGCCAGCACTAGCATCCCAGGGACCTCAGGTCCTCATTTTGACTTCCTCCATCAGCCAACACACTGCGTTCTCCTTTGGCACCTCACCCTTATCTGTGCTCCCCAGTGACAACAACTGGGTGCATCTGTTTCACTTGTGTTCATGGTCGTTTCCTTGAACTCCTTCCCCTCACTCCGCAGCAGACTTATGGCTTGGGGACATTGCAGCCAAGGAGAGAATTTGGCTCCATAGACCCATTGAATTGAATGGAATGCTTCATTCAAGGTCAGAGGACCTGGCTAGCCAAGCTGGCACTCCCCCAAATTACAGTACAGTCCCTTCTTGGCCCTACTTTAGATTCACAAAAAGTCAGAGTCTCTAGAAATAGCACACTGAAGGACAAGAGGCCGAGCTTCTTTCTGGCACCAACTTACTGTGTGACCTTAAATCAGTGTATCTGTCTCTCTGTCCTTAATCTTTCTCCTCTAAAAGAGAAAAAAAAATCTGCCTCTGTGAACTATTTAAAGATGAATGAATCACTTTGGGGGCTGTTTTCTTTCTTCAAGACCTGTGGCCAGATCTAAGGATGCATCTCTTTGCGTCCTGGTATCTTTGGGACACTGACTTTCCTAGGGGACAGTACTTCTCGAGCATTACTAAATATCACTCCTTCCCTAGCCCAGAACCTCAGACTTTATTACATTTCACACAAGTGCAGCTAGATGGAGATGAAGAGCTGCTTCCCCAGATTCAGGGGGGTCATCTTCCTTTTCAGCCCCCACTTCAGGGACTGGTTACTGTGCTTTCTTTTTTGCAGGCTTCCACCATCTTAGTCAAATTCCCCTCTTCTGCCCAGAAAGCACCCACAAATGGGACTGTCTCCCTTTGCAGGCAGAGTGCATGTTCTGGCCAGCTGCTGGGGGAGTTGTGTGTGGGTGGTGAATGTGTCTGTGCTTGGAACACATTAGGAAGGTAGCCAGCATCATCTGGGCTCACACTCAGTGGTGGTGGTGGCAGTGGCGGCAGTGGCGGCAGTGGCGGCAGTGGTAGCAGTGGCTCTCTCTGCTTCTGCTCTAGGAGCCTTGACCCTGGGGCATTTGGAGTCTGACTCAGAAAGCTGCTGTACCCGTGACTCCTTTGGGACCAGGACCAATTCCTCCTGTTCATGTTTCAAATCTCACTTCCCCTTTTGCCTAGGAGTTCTAGATCTTCTCCCCAGAATCATGTTGCTGGGTTACTGATCATTGGGATGCCATGCCCTGGAGTATTTGCCCCAAGATCCCAGAAGTTGTATTTAAATCTTTCAGTTAAGAAATAGCCAAAAAAAATAACTTTACATTCCCATGGGAATGTATGTATGTATATAAATGCAGGAAAAAAAAGTTTGGTAGGTCAAAATGAAAATGATACCAGTTGTTATCTAGTGGGGTAGATCCAGATTGTTGGTGATAATCAAAGAAGAATTTAGCCTTACCTATAATATTTTTTACATGTGGGGAATATTAATTTTAAAACAAGAAAAAATTAAATTCAAAGTCCAAGAAAAGAAAAAGTAGTAGCCAACTTTCCCTTGCTTCTCTGTAGTGTACAGCTCTGTGCAGAAGTAAGGCATCAGGGCATAACACACCGTATCAGCTTTGGGCATACAACGGCAGGAACATTATCAGTGCTGCCCACGATTGCCACCTCCTTCCTTGCCTGTCCTTTTGGCTGCTCAGGGAAGCAATTGGGGTGGCTTTTGAGTCAGGCAGAGCCCAGTAGCTCAGACCTGCAGTCCCTGTGTCTCAGCCCAGGTCTCCTCAGTGGCCGTTCCTCAGGGCTCCCATGACACCTTGTCCGTACTTTGATTATCATTTCCCTTACCTGTGTTGTAATTATATGTTTATTTATCTGCTCCCCCTCTAGACTTTGAGCTCCTGAGGCTAGGGACAGCCTTATTCAATTCTGGATTCCCAGTGCCCAGCTGTATTTGTCAGAGAGTGGTTGTTTCCAGAATGTTTCTCCACTTGAGAGAACAGCCCTATGGGGTAGACGTTTCATGTCCTTCTTCCCTCCCTCATGGACACTGGTCTGTCAAGATGCAGCACACCTTAAGTCCTTGTGCATTCTCAGCAGTGGGTTATCCACCTGTGTCCTCCTCTGCAAAAGATCCTGTGGCCTGGTGCCCCTACCCCAAACCAGGTCAGAAAAAAATGGCAGCCATCCTCTCCAGCATCTCACTCAGGGCCACACTTAATTACTATTTCATAGCACTGTGCTGAGTAGTTTGGGGAATTGGTCCTTCACCATCCAGGTCTTCCCTAGGCCTATCCAGATGACTGGTGAGGCATCTTCTTCTTCCAGAAGTCCACTCTCCCATCCAAGACCACTTGTATTGGAGACCCCAGGGCACGTGGATTGTCCTAGACCACCTGCAGCACCATCTCTTGTGTCCTGACTCAGAAGCCAAAAGAAGTGACAAGGCATTAAGCCTGGCAAAAAAAGCCCTTGTGAGTGGTAGGGGCTCTTCCTGCCACCCACCACTCTTCTGAAATCACTAGGAGGCAGAGCCCATTCCTCCCCCACCCCCTACCCCACTAGGCAGGCTTCAATAAGTGAAGTAGTCAGAGTTTCTTTTATAAAACAAAAAAAACAAAAACAAAAACACCCCACAAAAACTGAAGATGAGAGCCACACTCTTTGTTGTCCAGGTCATGCCTTTTTGACTCCTCTTCAGCTTCGTTTGCCTTATCCCAAGTGGAAAAGCAGTGTCTTGGTGGTGGAGTCTTGGCGGCAGGCGTTGTAGCAGGCTGTGACTCTGGGGCATTGAGTTTCAATATTTATACTACTGTGAGCTCTTATGGACTTCCCTTCCTCTAAAGGTCCTTTCCCCATTTATAGGGGAAATCTTGACCAAAACCAGCCATGGCCTGAGGAAGAAGCTAAATGGTTGGCCCCAGATATTCCCTCATGAGGATATGAGCCCTGTGGCCTCCTCCATTCCAGCCAGATAATGCCATCCAACTCAGAGAGAGAAAGCCAAGAGCTAGTTTCATTTGGATAGTTGCCACCTCAGAAACACAGGAACAACAATGCCAGGACGACCACAGAAGGAACAGCATGTGCAGATCCTGGGTGAGGAGAGAGAGGGCCCTGCGTTAGGTCTAGCAGGCTGTGATTTCTCTGAATTCATCCAGAAGTGAGGGTAGAAAGGGCTTATTTGAGAAACTATGAGAAACCAGAAGCATAGTCCTCTCCTTCTCAACTTCCCTCAGAGCAGGGACAGGGTTTTGATTCCCCCAAGGGGAATCCCTCTACCTTTAGATGTCTCCTACCACCACCACCTTCAAAAGAGGAGGGAAACAGATTCCAAAGAAGTGGAGTGAAGATCCACCCCCTTCTTGCAGACTGGACTTTAGAATGTGGAAGACAGACAAGGCTTTCTCCTGGAGGCTGCTGAGGTTGGTGGGCTCTGGGTTCTGAGACTGTGTCTTCCCTTTTCAGGGCACTGTTCCAGGGACTTCCCTCTGAGCTGCCGCCTATGCCCTGCTGGCACCCTGTCATCTGCTGGTGCTATCTTACTTCCCTCTGCCTGATAGCCACCCAGTTTTGAGATTACCAGCTGGGCCCCCAAGAGAACCCAAGGAAGCTTCTTTTGTCCATTTCACATGATGCTGTGAGATGAATGCACAGTGTCCTGGGATTGCTATGAGGCAGAAATAGGAAGGCAGCCAAGTGGTCAGGATCATGAAGATTTGGAGACACATGGAACTGGGTCCCAATCTCTCTTTAGCCACTCACTAACTGAGTGACCTGGGAAAGTGGAGATACTAACATACCTCTTGGGGTTGTGGTTAAATGTGATAGTGTGTATAAACTGTTTAGTGCCTGGCCTTTAGCACCCCACAAAAGGTAACTATTACTACTGTTGTTGGAAATAGCTCCTAGAGATCACCCGTTGACAATGGGCATGAAGAACTTGGATGAGTGCTCGTCCTGAAGACTGCTTCTCCTGATGAGTACTCCTCTGGAGAGGAGGAAAGGGAGTGGCAAGTAGATGGGGATTGAGTCTAAGTAAGGGCCAGCCTTGAGCCTTACTTCCTTCAGCCTTGAACCCCCTTTACTCACGTTTCTCCTGTTAGCCAGAGGGAGATAATAATGATGTCTTCATATTTTATAGTATACAGAGAAGTTTCATCTATTTCATGGGAACAGAGATCCCACTGTTGCCTCTGAGGACCTCCCCTAGGTCCACTCTCAGAGCTTGTCATACCACCTTGGCCTAAAGGTGCAATCCAGTGAAAATGGACCCTGAGATATAAGGGCTTTGCCTGTAATTATTGGCATTTGGGGTTTAAGTCCAGAAGAACCCTTTTCCCAGGCCTCAACCTGAGGCCCTATAATCTCTCCTCTCTTAGCACTAACTGTCTTGAAGTTGTGTCCTAGGGGCTGAAGTAAGGGGTTTTCTCACAAGTATCAAATCATGGCTGTTTCTTCCCAATTTGCATGATAATGGAGAGAGTTTTCTTCATTTTCTATTTTCTTCCATGAACATCAGTACTTGTGGCTGCTTATCTGCCAGCAATTGCTAGCAGAAGGTAAAGAGGACAAGTAGCCAGCAAATATTATGGGAAACTAGGAAATGATTTATCTAGAGTATTGCCTGTGTTACTGTTTTATGAGATGCAGAGACATATCATCTATTAGTAAAAATTATTCCTCATTTCTCATAGAATTTATGTTGCACCTCCTCACACAGTGCACTGAGAACACAAAGTTACCTGTGCAGTATTCCTGTCAAAAATGTTTAATTTTAATCTAATCATTAGGCAACAACCAGACAAATCCAAATTAATGGACATTTTGCAAAACAACTGTCCTGTACTTATAGAAAATGTCAGAGAAAAAAATATCAGTGTTATGCCAACGAATTAGATAATCTAGATGAAATGGACAAATTCCTAGAAATAGACAGACTTCCTACACTGACTAAAGAAGAAGTAGAAGATCTTATCAGACCAATAACAGGTGAAGTAATTGCATCAGAAATCAAAAACCTACCAAAAAAGAAAAGCTCAGGATCTGATGGCTTCACTGGTCAATTTTACCAAACATTCCAAGAAGGATGAACACCAATCCCTCTCAAACTGTTCCAAAAAATTGAAGCGGAGGTAACATTCCCATACTCTCTCTATGAGGCCAACATCACGGTAATACCAAAGCCAGATAAAAGTAACAGAAGAAAAGAATATTACAGACCATTATCTCTTTTGAATATAGTTGCAAAAATACTCAACAAAACACTAGCAAACTGAATCCAAAAACACATTGAAAGAATTATACACCATGATCAATTGTGATTTATCTCAGGTATGCATTGGTGGTTCAAAACAATACAATCAATTAATGTAATATACCATATTAATAGAGCAAAGGAAAAAAACACATGATCATCTGAATTCACACAGAAAAGGCATATGACAAAATCCAGCACCACTTCTTGATAAAAAACACTTAGAAAATTAGGAATAGAAAGAAACTTCTTCAACATGATAAAGGGCATATATGAAAATCCCACAGCTAACATTATACTCAATGGTAAAAGACTGAAAGCTTCCCTCTAAATCAGGAACAAGACAAGGATGCCTACTGTCACCACTGTTATTCAACATTGTACTGGAAGTTCTAGCCAGAGAAATTGGGCAAGAAAAAGAAATCAAAGATATCTAAATTGGAAAGGAAGAGGAAAAACTTTCCTTATTTATAGATGACTTGAACCTTCTGGACCTTGTGTTAGACAATGTTTTGTTAGACTTTACACCCAAAACATGAGCAACAAAAGAAAAATAGATAAATGGGACCTCATCAAAATTAAAAACTTTTGTTCATCAAAGGACTTCATCATGAAAATAAAATGACAACCTAAAGAATGGGAGAAAGTATTTGGAAATCACATACCTGATAAGGGTTTAATATCCAAAATATATAAAGAAATCCTACAATTCAATAACAAAAAGACAAACAACCCAATTTAAAAAATGGGCAAAAGACTCAGATATTTCTCCAAAGAAGATATACAAATGGCCAAATGGCACATAAAAAGATGCTCAACATCATTAGTCATTAGGGAAATGTAAATAAAAACCACAATGAGATACCATTTCACACCCACTAGAATGGCCACTAATAAAAACAAAACAAAACAGAAAACAACAAGTGTTGGAGAAGATTTAGAGAAATAGGAACACTTGTTCATTGTTGGGGGGATTGTAAAATGTTGTAGCCACTGTGAAAAACAATTTGGCAGTTCCTCAGAAAATTAAGTTTAGAATTACCATATGACCTGGCAATCTCACTTCTAGGTATTCTATGTGTATACTCAAAAGATTTGAAAGCAGGTCCTTGAACAGACATTTGCCCACTGATGTTTATAGCAGCATTAGTCACAATTGCCAAAAAGTAGAAGCAACCCAAGTCCATCAACGGATGAATGGATAAACAAATGTGGTATGTACATACAATGGAATATTTATTCAGCCATAAAAAAAAATGAAGTTCTGATACATGCAACAACATGAATGAATGCTGATAGTATTATGTTGAGTGAAATAAGCCAGATACAAAAGGGCAAATATTGTAAGATCTTACTGATATGAAATCACTAGAATAAACAAATTCATTGAGTCAGAGCCCAGAATACAGCTTACCAATGGTCGGGGTAGGGGTAGGGAATGACAACTTAATGCTTAATTGGTACAGGGTTTCCTGTTTGGAGTGATGGAAATGTTTTGGTAGTGGATGGTGGTGATGGTGGCACAACACAACAATATAATTAACACTACTGAATGTGGTTAAAAGGGGAAATTTTAGGTTGTATATATAATACTGAATAAAAATAAAAGAAACAGTACTGTACAACACAAACAGTGAACCCTAATGTAAACTATGGACTATAATTAATAGCATAATTATAACAATATTGCTCTATCAGTTGTAACAAAGGTACCACACTAATGCATAGTGCTAATACTGGAGGCGGAGGGGGACAGTATATGAAAACTGTATTTTCTGCATGATTTTTCTGTAAACCTATAACTTCTCTAGTAAAATAAAATTGATTTTATAAAATATCAGTGTCCTGAAAGATCAAAACACAAAATCTGGGAAACTGTTCCAGGTTAAAGTTGGTCACCTCAGTGAGGGTGCAGTTTGTCAGGTTTCTCTCTTTTTAGTTGTTGTTCCCCTTTTCCATCCTGGACTCCTTGGAGGGAAGATGCTATGCACAGCCCACACTTAAGGAATGGGGATTTATGCTGTCCCTCCTTGGGGACAGATTATCTACATCAACTACTTGGAATTCTTCCACATGGGAGATTTGTCTCTTCTCCCTTATTTATTTATTTATTCAATTATTCATTTTTATCAGTATGGACTCACATAATTATTTTATACTTTGGATAACAAATACTTCTTTCTTCATTTTGATGCTCAAATTGTCCCAACTTTGATCATTGGGAGCTCTTTTAGTTGGCTCTTGTGTCCCTTTGCCATACCACCATCAATGTGGGGTTTTCTTTTTGGTTTTGTTTGTATTTTGAGCATTTCTGTATTTTCTGGTACTATAAGATGTTCTAGGCTCATATTGTATATTTTCTGCCTGACCCTAGAATTAGTCATTTCTTCAAGGAGCCCAGTGGGGTGGCCATTTTCATTACAAGGTGATGACTCACCTTATATAAAGATAAAGGTACTGGTACATACAAATTACTTTATATAATTTGATCGACTACTTTTCAGGAACATGCCTTTTGCTACAAGCTAGACTCAGCTATTTTAAAAACTGCAGGGAAGCGGCTGTGGCTCAATCAGTAGGGCTCCCATTTACCATGTGGGAGGCCCCGGGTTCGGTTCCCGGGGCCTCCTGGTGAAGGCAAGCCTGCCTGCACGGCGTGGTTAGCTGACCCAGCGAGCATAAGCAGCAAGGGGGGCATAAATGAATAAATAAATAAAATCTTTAAATAAATAAATAAATAAATAAATAAAATAAAAACTGCATCTAGCTTTTAAAAGTGTCCAGCCAGGCTTAATTCTAGCCAGAATGTGAAAAGCCATTCTAAAAAGAGAGCTATCTTTATCTTCATCCTCATCCTGAAAGGAGGTCATTGGTGATATTGTGGGGTGTTATGAGGATTTTGTAGCAAAGACTGATATAGCGGAAAGAGCACTGGACTGAGATTGAGAAATTGGATTTAGTCCAGATTTTGCTCCAGCACCCCTATGCATTTGGTCAGTGATGCCCCCTGTTTTAGCCTCCACTTCATCATCCATAAAAAGTGGTGATTGGCCAAGCTCATTTCTAAGGTTCTATTCAACTCTAAAACTTTATGCTATTAACAATAGCAGCACCTTGGAATGGCTGTGGCTTGGAGGAGTTCAGAGTGGGAGGTAGGGGCAGGAATGGAAATGTGAAAGGGCAAGCTGTGACTCCAAGAGAAGGAGGCAGATCAATAATAGAAATGCAGAAACCCAGAGTTAGCCAGTGTTTTAGTTTGCTAAAAGCTGCTAGTAGCAATATATCAGAAATGGGTTGGCTTTTATAATGGGAATTTATTAGGTTAAAAGCTTACAGTTCTGAGGCCATTAAAGTGTCCAAATCAAGCCATCATCAAGAGATGCTGTCTCACCAAGTTGCAGCTGTGGACAATGAGGAACATAAGGGTATTATCTAAAGATGCTTTCTCTCCAAGCTGTGAGTGATCAGGCACATGGCAGGACATAATGCAGCTCTGCCAGTCTCTGCCTTTTCCTCAAGCTTACTTTCTCCCTAAGCTGTAGCTGGTCTCTCCCCTCTCCTATCGGCCTATACTCCTTCAGCCTTTTTGGGGCTTCTTTCTGTGACTCTCGTGCTCTGCTGATTCCAGCCCCTGGCCTCCAGGACCTCTCTTTCAGCCTCTTAGGGCTTCTCTGTCTCTGCAGCTTTTTCTCTGTGTCTGTAACTTTTTAGTCCTCCATTTATAAAGGACTCCAGTAAGAGAATTAAGACCCACCCTGGGTCCTGAAATCTAATCAAAGTCTCTTAACTGAGGAGATCTTATCAAAAGTGATCTAATCAAAAGTCCCATCTATAATAGGTTTACAGGCACAGGAATTTAAGAAAAGGATGGGGGTCCACAAAAGACTCAAACAAGCAGTGAGCTCCAGGTGAGAAACATCATAATGATCATATGAAATATTAATGATAATATTAAGTCTTAATCTTGATTTTAATGAAACCTGCATTTGCTGTTTAGATCCCTGATTGTGCTTTAGACTTGTGGTTCTCAAACTTGGTTGCACATTGGAATTACTTAGGAAGCATTAGAAATCTGTTGCCTGGATTCCAGTGCCAGAGATTCGGATATACTTGGTCTGGGGTACAGCCTAGGCATTAGGAGTTTTTAAGCCCTCCCCTTAGGTGATTTTTTTTTTAGGAGGTACAGGGTATTGAACCCAGGACCTCATACTTGGGAAGTAGGTACCACTTGAGCTACATCTGCTCCCCATTAGGTGATTCGAATGGTAGTCAAGGTTGACTTTAGGCTACCCCACATAACACAAAGATTATAAACTCCTTAAGGGCAGGGACCATATCTCATCCATCTCTGCATTTCTCAGAGTAACTTATGCATAGTAGTTGCTGAAATGGATTTGGATAGAATATTAGTTTCTTATTGCTGCTAGAACAAATTAGCACACATGTAGGGGGTTAAAACCACACAAACTCATTCATTATCTTACAGTTCTAGAAGTCAAAAATCCAAAATGGATTTCACTGGGATAAAATCAATGTGTCAGCAGGGCTGCATTCCTTTCTGTAGGCTCTAGGGGAGAATCCATTCCCTCGCCTTTTCTAATTTCCAGTGGCCCCCTGCATTTCTTGGTTTGTGGCTGCACATTACTCCAGTATCTCCTTCCGTTGTCACCCTCCTTCTCTGACTCTGATCCTCCCTTTAAAGGTCCTTGTGATTATAGTGGGCCCACTGGGATAATCCCGGAGAATCTCCCCATCTCAAAATCCTTAATTTAATCACATCTGCAAAGTCCCCTTTGTCATTTAAGATAACATAGAGCATGGACATCTTTGGGGGGAAATTATTCTACCTACCACAGATAGAGACAGAGCAACTACTATAATTATAGGTCCATAAACATAATTATGTAACCTTGTGATATGCAGCATCTCTTGACTTTCTCTTTCTTGTTTTAGCCATGTTAGGATTTAATCGCAGACTATTTTTGCAGAAAGTTATACACCCTAGTTAAAATATAACATGTGAAAAAACAGTGAGGAGCCTGGTAGCAACAGAAATAATGAACAGATACGTACTTTTTAAATTTATTTATTTTAAGATTTATTTTTATTTATTTATTTATTCCCCCTTGCTGCTTGTGCTTGCTGTGTCCATTTGCTTTTGTGTTTTTCTGTGTCTGCTTGTTTCCCTTTGTTGTGTCATCTTGCTGCGCCACGTGGGCCATCAGTTCACTGAGCCACGTGGGCCATCAGCTCACCACACCACATGGGCCAGCTCGCCTTCACCAGGAGGCTCCAGGAATTGAACCCAGGGCCTCCCATATGGTAAACGGGAGCCCAACCAGTTGAGCCACAGCTACTTCCCAGATACATAGTTTTAAATGATTCAGTAAAATGATATTCAGACCTGTACTTGGCTCCAGTAACTTTGAAAGGGCAGAAGCTCAATTCTCAGGCCAAGGGTTCTGCCTTCAGGCCTGGGGGGATAACGGAATCTCAGTCGTGTGGTTTCCCTGCCTCCTCCCCTGGGCTCCCTGAGCCTGGTTGTGGGACAAGAAGCCATCTGGCACCTCCTGTCCCACACCCAGCCCGGCAAGCAGCTCCCTCTCTCCTAGACAAAGAGTGTCAGAACTGGCAGGTAACACAGCTGGCCCTGAGTCAGAGGCAGGGTCAAATGATCAGAGACAAGAAGAGAGGTGTGTGTTTACAGGCAGAGAAGGGTCCTGAAAGACATGGTTTTAGATAAGTGTTTCCCACTTATTTCTGAATGCCTCTTCTCTCCCTGCCAGATGGCAGAGGACCTTCATACAGGGGGCTCACAAGGATAAATACCTTTCTACTAAGGGACCAATTTGACCCTGTTGCCTGTTCTAGGGGCCTAGCTCCCTTCTCCCACCAAAGCTCCAAGGCAGCTCTTTCCAGCTGGTTCCTGTCTCCCTGGACAGTAGAGTCTAGCCAGCCACCTCCTTCCCCACTGAGTTGGTCTAGTCCCCGCTGTTGAGAACTCCCTCCAGCCGGAGTGTAGCCCCAGCTATTGCCATGGTGACAGCTAGCTGATGCTTAGGCACCAGCCTGGGGACTGAGCATGAAGAAAGGGTGGTGAGGGAGGCACACAAGGAACTGCCTTGCACTCCTGGAGGCCAGCGGGTGGGGGCACAGGAAAGGCCCCTTTGGGGACTCCTGTTAGTCTCTGAAGGGTTTGTTCTTTCAGGCAGAAGCCAGGAAGTTTGAAAGGTCTCCGCTCCTCAATTCCTCCACCCTGGAACTGGGATTTCTATTTTTTTTTTTTTTTTTTTTTTTTTTTTTTACCGGGAGGTCCCGGGGATCGAACCCGGGTCCCTCCATATGGGAGACGGACGCCCAACCAGTTGAGCCACATCCGACCCCCATGGGATTTCTAAAGATGAAGGTTCTTTTGCCAAGGCAGTTCCAGTATTTTACACACATACTAACTCACTCATGCACATACTCTTTCCCATTGTTGTGTGCTGACTCTCTTGCACTTGACACCATATTGACCTCCAAGAGTTGTGCAGTCTACTCAGGCCTGCTTTAGCCTTAAGACCTGCCCGTTGATGTAAATGGATTAGAATTCAGAACTTCACAGAGTTTCTATATCACTCTGGGCAAGTCAATTTTTGGTGATGATAGATAATATTTATTGTCAGGCACTGTGCTAAATGCTTTCTAGGTATTATTTTATTTAATTCTCACAGTAATCTTATCAGATATAGGGGTGTTTTTGTTTTGTTTTTTTTTTTTTTTATTTGTTTGTTTCTTAATTCCCATCTTCAAATACAGAAACTGAGGTTCAGAAACTTGTCCTGGTCATACAGCATGGGTTTGACTCACTTCAAGGCCCATGTTCTCAACCACTGTTTTATATTATATTGTCTTTAATTTCCTCATCTGTCTTACAAAATAATATTGTGGTGAGGATCGAATGAGAGGATGTTAGTAAAAGCATTTCTAGATGGCAAAGCACTAACAGATGTTATTAGTAGTATAACTGGGAAGGAGAAAGATTCTCATCTCTGGTTCTGGAAAAGTCATTCTTCTCCTAGTCTCCTTTAAAATTACACTCAGCTCTCAAGGCTCTCTGATTCCCAAAAATCTCAGGCTCTGGCTCTTCCCCTGTCTCCGCAGGTGATTTCCATGGTGATGGTGGCTGTGGGAGTCTATGCCCGGCTGATGAAGCACGCAGGTGAGCCCACCATCTCCCTCAGCCTCCCAGGACTTTTCTCATGCCCCTTCCCCCTCACCGTCCTCTGGCCCTGGCCCTCTAGCCAATTGTCAGTGGCCTACTCTGATGTGTCAGGCCACCCATGCCAGTTCACTTGAATTTCCCTGAACCTCCATGGATCTGCCAAGATATGCCTACATTTTAGGCTTAGGAGGTGTCTAGGAAAAAAGGTGGGCCTCTGGAGTTGAGAGTAAAGAAAGACTCTAGCACCTTCCTAGCTCTGTCCTGGAGTAACTTGACCTTCATTCCTACTCTGCTGCACAAAGTCTCCTGGAAATGGAATCTACAAAGCTGGGGAGTCTAATGCCACTCTGATTCTTTTCCTGGAGTGAAAGTGCCCCTCCTCTTTTAAGCCTGAAGTAATAAAGAATCTTACTCTGTTAATTCCTCAATTTAAATGCCACAAACTATTCTGGGCTCTTTTTGTTCTCCATGGGAGGGGGTACTGCCTCCCTGTGGCCTTCACCTAGCCATACCAGAGACTTCCCCACCAGGGGAAGAGAACAGTTCCTGGGCACCCCTCCCCAACTTGTCCCTGGATGGCCCCTCAGTTGGCACCAGTCTCAGTCTGAGGGACGGCCCCCTTCCCCAGAAGCAGCCTTGGCCTGCCTGGCAGTGGACCCTGCCATCCTGCTGATTGTGGTGGGCGTCCTCATGTTCCTGCTCACCTTCTGTGGCTGCATTGGATCCCTCCGTGAGAACATCTGCCTCCTGCAGACGGTGAGTGGCCAAGGGCCCCACGTCCATTACAGCCCTCCTCCACACGCCTCTTGGCATCCTGGTGCCATTCCTACAACCTTTCAGTTTCCTCTGTTCCACCCCACCCCTAAGGACCATGCTGTCCACTCCTCACTGCAGAGTTTAGCTCTGGGTGACCCTGGGACACAGTAGCCACCCCCCACCCCCACCCCACACTTCCAGAGGCAGCAGCCTTTCCCTTGTGTGGGGCATCTAGGAAAACTGGCCCCCGACACTCCCCATGGCCCTGGGAGGGGTTGCTGCCCAGAGTGATAAGACTCTCCCCTTCTCCTGCCTCCTCCCCCACAGTTCTCCCTCTGCCTCACCGTGGTGTTCCTGCTACAGCTGGCTGCTGGGATTCTGGGCTTTGTATTCTCAGACAAGGTAATGTTGGGCGCCAAAAAGTCCTCCTCAGGTGTAAATCAGAGGGAGGAAGGGAAGGTTCCTGTCCATGGTTGCCTGCTTAATTAACCCCAGCCACCTTCCCCTGAGAAACATCACTCTTTGAAAGGTTCTCCTTAGGGATGAATGCATGGTCTTTAAAGTCACCATATTTAAAGAGAATTTCAAGAGTGTATGGGGGTTTTCCTCTGAAAGTCTGAGAGACCAACAGGGAAGTAAACTCTATGAACACAAAGTTAAAATCTGCAAACATTAATGGTGAATGACTAAGTAAAACTCAGCTATGGAGCAGACAACAGACAATGTGTAGAGCCTCTTATTTCTTTAAAAAAATGTTTGTTTGTGTAAATAGAGGAAAAGAAGGGGAAGAGGAAACAGGATTTTGAACAGTGCTTACTATATCTGGAAGTGGTCTGCCATTCAGTGACAGTATGTTTAATTAAGAACCAGAATTCCTTTCCCGAAGTGCAAATGATTGCCCAGGGCAGAGTATAGGACTATGCATAGGAAACATTGAGAAAAGCAGTAGAGAAGAAAAGAAGAGAGCATTGTAGAAAACTATGAAATTGAGAGACACTGAGTTAGTTCAGATATCCTAGACCTTCTGGCTTAGTAAAAACCTAAAATGACATGGGAACGGTTTTGAGTCTAAGACTGCTGTTCTTCTTTGTCCACTAGAGGTCAGTGCCTCAGCTCAGTAAGCCCCTTTCTGCTAAAAAAAAAAAAAAAAAAAAATAGTAATAGTTTCTCCACTTTGCATCAGTCAACACGTATTTTGTGGTAATAATATTCAGAGATAGATAAATGTTGTATTATCTTGAAATGTTCCCCTTTCTTCCCTGCTCCCAAAGACAGCTCCTTCCTTCCAGCTCTGATTAGTTTCACTGCTGGCCCCAGAACTACTGCTCTCCAGAAAGCAGTGACAACGGGTCAAGCATCTCTCCTAACTCCCTCCACAACCCCCCGGGGAATGGGTGGGATTTGGAACCGGCTACCCCCCCATTGCTAGGACTGGGTTCTGGTTTGAAAGCTGACTGAAATAAAAAGGATTCTCACTTTCTACTAGAGTTTCTACAAGGAGGAGCAAGTTAGGGTTTGTCCTGTGTCCTGATTTCCTCCCCATGTCTCTGCCAGGCTCGGGGGAAAGTGAGTGAGATCATCAACAATGCCATTGTACACTACCGAGATGACTTGGATCTGCAGAACCTCATTGACTTTGGCCAGAAGAAGGTATGGGCTAAGGGTGGTGGGGTCAGCTAGTGGTTGGGGAGGCTGTGGGTGAAGGTTAACATCTTCCATCCCCAGAGATGACCCCCTCCAGGCCTTAGGCCTCTTCATTATCTGCTAGATAATGGATTCTGGAAAGAGGTTAGGCAAAACAAAAAACAAAGAAAAAAAAACATACACAGCACAGAAGAGTATATATAGTAATCTAACATGTCGTGTGAAAAAGGAGGAGGAAAGAATATAGATTCATGTTTGCAAAAGGAATCTGGCAGGATATAAAAACACTAATAGTGGTTACCTATAGAGAAATGAGCTGGGAAGATTTTTGAATATTACCTATTCAAACTTTTTATTTTTAAAAGTATTTAAATTTTAAATAAAAGTGCTTTTGAGACCACTGCCAAGTTCCTATTCCTCTGGTGCAATAGGCACTTGTGACTTTGGGACATGGAGTATTTGCTTTCATACAGTAATTATGTACCCTCGATATTGAAGATTTCTCTCCTGTGTTTTTGCTATGTTAAGATAAAGGTTTTCAGTACTGATCCTTTATTTCAGCCAGTATTTTTGAGCACCAACTTTTGCAGACTCTTTGCTGTGTAGGACTACAAAAACCAGAACCTGCTTTCCAGGGAGTTATAATTGAATGTATAAAACAAAATACATATACAACTGTAATAGCAAGCACTGTTGTTAGGTCAACAAAATATAAAGTGGCATGGCCGTTAAGAAGAGAATATTCTTCAGATAAAGGCAACTGAGAAGCTTGAGCTCAAGGTTCAGGGTGGTATTTAAACACAACCTGAGGGAAGCGGCTGTGGCTCAATCAGTAGGGCTCCCGTTTACCATATGAGAGGCCCTGGGTTCGGTTCCCGGGGCCTCCTGGTGAGGGCAGGCCCACCCGCATGGCGTGGTTAGCTGACCCAGCGAGCACAAGCAGCAAGGGGGGGATAAATGAATAAATAAATAAAATCTTTAAAAAATAATAATAATAAAATAAAATAAAACAGTTTAAAAATAAATAAATAAATAAATAAATAAATAAACAAACACAACCTGAAGTTACAAGTAGAAGCTTGACATAGACTTTTGGCTGCTCTGAGAATTCCCCCTGGTCACCTCTGTGTGAGGGGTGGCCGATTCTTAACCTCTGTGGGTGGGCTTTGTTGCAGTTCAGCTGCTGTGGAGGGATTTCCTACAGGGACTGGTCCCTGAACATGTACTTCAACTGTTCGGATGACAACCCCAGCCGCGAGCGCTGCTCTGTGCCTTACTCCTGCTGCCTGCCCACCCCCAACCAGGTGAGCAGCCCACCCATCTCATTTCTGCCTGGACAGTGGAGTTACTTTCTGATTAGGGAAGCTGCTGGAGGAAAGCCCATTCCCTAGCTTAACCCATCAATTTCATGGACAGCTTCCTGTGTTTCTCTTTACCCCAATCTGATGGCTCTATTAACCTTTCACTTCTGTAGCCCACAAGGGGGTTCAGAAGGGACTCAGAACGATCAGAAGAAGGGAAGTCTGCATTTAGTAATTTGCAACCCAGCATCCTCCACGTGTATTCTCTAACAATTTTGGAGGAGAAGAAAGGAGGGAAGGCCATCAGCTAGGGCCTGAAATGACAAAAAGCTATTGGGATGCGGGTCGCACTTGGCTTTTCTACTCTCTCCCCAGGCAGTGATCAACACGATGTGTGGCCAAGGTATGCAGGCCCTTAACTACTTGGAAGCTAGTAAGGTCATCTACACAAATGGCTGTATTGACAAGCTGGTCAACTGGATACACAGCAACCTCTTCTTACTTGGCGGTGTGGCACTGGGCCTGGCCATCCCCCAGGTAACTCACCCTGTAAGACTGTAGGTCCCACAAACTCTACAAAGACTCCTTTGTTTTCAGGAGGGCACGTGGGGATTTGCTAGTGTGTCAAAGTACTGACATTGCTGAGGGGCAGAGGATGGGAGAGAGGAGTAAAGGCATGGTGGGCAGACAGGAGGAATGGCGCTGACTGCCAGGAATATTGAGCCAGGGGAAAAAAAGGCCCAATTCCTTCTTGCCTCTCCTAGCTGGTGGGAATCCTGCTGTCCCAGATCTTGGTGAATCAGATCAAAGATCAAATCAAGCTCCAGCTCTACAACCAGCAGCACCGGGCTGACCCATGGTACTGAGAATCCATCCTGCACCTCCTCACCATGGTGACAGGCCCCATCTACCAACAGCAGCGGGTACAGCTTTCAGCACCAAATGGAGATTCTGATTCCAAACCCCCAGTGACAGCCTAGTGGGAAGAAGCAAACTCCAGATGGGCAGAAGGCAGCATCCACTTGAGGTGGCTCAAGTCTCAGGATATGTCTCCTCTTCCCCCATCCTAGCATTGTCAGAGAATTATTTTGTTTCTTATCTTAAGCTTTTGGGTTTATTTTTTTTAAGTTTTGTTTGGGCACAGATGTTTGGAAACAGCAGTTGCACAGAGAATTATTGGAGTACGAGCTGCTTCTTTCTCACTGAGGCACTACAACCTAACAGCTCTGTTAGGGCTGCTCCTGAGATGGGAGGACATTCTCGGATTCCAACTGTTGTCAGCCAGACCTGGCCGTGGAGAGTAGGCACCAGCAGCCCTTGCCTGGAGTCCAGTTGGTGCCATACCAACTCCAGAAGGAAAGGGAGTGGAGAGGGCAATGAGCTTGGGTGTCGGCTGGGGACAGTTGTATGCTTTGGGTAGGAGTGGAAGGGGATATGTTTACCAAATGCTGCTCTGCCATACCCCCACCCCCCACCCCTGTAGTCACAGCCAGCCACATCCTGCCCCTCCCTGATTTCCATGGAAACATGGCAGCAAGGGGAAGGGGTACTACAGCAGCCAAATTCATCTCCCCATCCCCCCCTTTTTGAAAAAAGTTTGGAACCATGGCCCCTATACTCTGCAGCCAGCAGAAGTGGTTCAAAGCCATACATGCTCTTGAATTCCTCCCCGTCTAGCTCTCCCCCTCCACCAAGTGAGGTTTTCTTTAACCTTGGCAGTATGCAAAAGAAGAAAGGTAACACACACACACACACACCATCACCCTGCACCAGAGCTCAGTATTTCTATAACTGTAAGAAGCAAGAAACTTGCTGGGGCTGGGGGAGTCAGAAACAGCAAAAAAAAGTTTGTTGACCTGGGCCAAGCTGGACTCCACGAATTTTCCATTCTGGCAACTAGAAAGGGAAGGGGTGGAAGGGCCCAGTCGGTGGGCCCTCCCTCTAGGCGGGGACTGGAGAGGTGCCTATACCCCTACACGCCACCCTACCTCCCTCATAACCAGGTGCACCACCCTTTCCCCTCCCACAACCCGGCCCTCCCTAGTCGAAATCAGGTCGATTTTCTCCCCAAAACATGGTAATTGAAAAAAAAAAAAAAAAGTTCTCGTATCAAAGTGAATTAAAATTAATCTGTTACCCAAAACTTTTAGGATTGGGGTAAGGAAGAAAATGTTTGGAAGTCAGAGGCTAGCCCTCTCCGCTGGGGAGGAGGGGAATGAGGAAGGAGAAAGGCGTCTCTTCACCCCTGGTCTGGGCCCCCTCGCGCCCTCTCCATCTTTATCTAAAGGAGCTGGTACCGCAGCCGGTCTTCCCTTAGGAAATCAAAGTAAAACTTGAGAGTTGAGCGCGCGACTTCTTCGCGCCCAGATGGGTGTGCGTGGGCGGGGAGCTGCTAGGCCCCGCCGGCGGCTCGGGCGGGTGGGTGAGGAGCGCGCCAGGGGGCGGTGCTGGGGGCGGCACCCGCTCAGCTCCGTGGGTGGTCCCCCGCCAGCGCGGCGGGCCGGGCTGGGCGGGCATCTCCGCCCTCCTCCGTCAAGGAGCGCGGACCTGGCCTGAGAGAGGTGGGCGCCCGGCCTGGTGGCCTCGGTGCTCTGATGCCTGTTCCCGAAGTCTCTTCGCCGCCCCTTGAGGTCGGGGGCTTCCAACTTAGGGGCTTGGGCTGGCCAAAGAAAGAGTGGAGAGAACACCTACAGTGTCAGAGACAAAGACTCGCGAGTTCGCGCCCCGCCCGCTCCAGCTTCTCCTTAACCCAGCCCTTCTGGTCCTGGGAGGGCGGCTATCCGGCCAATGTTTAGCTCCCAGCTAATAACAGATCGGAAAGAAAAAATAAAATCATCACAAATAAAAAAGAATAAGTAAGGGCGTTTTATTCTGGGAGAAACGAGTTAAAAAAAAAAAAAATGTGCTTTCTCAGTGACTTGCTTTTTACTTGTTGCCAGAGACGTGCAGACAGGTTTCCTTCTTTAGTGACATGGACCCAGAAGCCGGGGTCTCTGGTAAGGGTTGGGGTGATGCACCTACCCCGTTCACCCGCTTTGAGGCGCTCATCTGCATCGAGGCTTCTTGGAGAAACTAAGAGACCAGGAAGGGTGTTCTTCGGACCCAGGATTCAAATCTGGATTTTTTTAAAGGTCTCAACTTTCCTCAGTTTCTAGCCTGGCTTTGGACAAAAGGCCGGGGAATTTTTGCCCAGGCCTCAGGCCTTGAAACACGCTGAGCAAGTGTTCAGAAGATCATACTGCAGATTCCACGTTCCTCGACTACTGTGCCAGCGTCTCTGGTTCTCAGTCTGTCTCTTGCTTTCTCTCTCTCACATTCACAAGAAATTTGGCCTAATGCTGGGGGAGAAAAGGCACCAATTATTAAAAGGTTTTTTCATTGTTATTTAATATTTGTGTTTAATTTGCTCCCTGAATTTCTACATATTTCTAGTAACCCCAGTCCCAAGCATGTGGGGTTAACACCAGTTCCTCAGAACAACTAATCAAATCCAACCCCCAAAGATGGGTGATTGGAAGGAGATTCTTGGAGGCAGCAAAAATTAGGCTGAGTGGGGAGAGATGGAGAAGAGGCCTGAGGGATGGGTGAAAATTTGGCTGGGGTGTCATGGCAGAAAAGGTACTGCTTGCTTCTGTTGCCTCCAACAGACTTCAAGAAGGATTTAAGTCCAGGAGTGCTAATTTTGCCCAGAATGTTCAATGAAATTCGATTCTCCTGTATTAGTTTCCTGTTGCGGTTGTAACAAATTACCACAAACTGGTAGCTTAAAATAACTCACATTTATCTTACAGTTCTAGAGGTCAGAAGTCCAAAATGAGTCTCAGCGGACTGAACTCAAGGCATCAGCAGGGCTGAGTTCCTTCTAGAGGCTCTAGGAGAGAATCCATTGCCTGGTCTTTTCCAGCCTCTTGAAAGTCCTTTCTTCCATCTTCAAAGCTCACCACTCCAACCTCTGCTTCTGTCATCACATCTCCTTTTTCTCTGACTCTGACTCTCCTGCCACCTTCTTAGGAGGACCCTTGTGATTATGTTAGGCCCATTCAGATAATACAGGATAACTTTCCCATCTCAAGATCCTTAACTTAATCTTATCTGCAGGATCCCTTTTACTGAGTAGTGGCATATACACCGGTGCCAGGGATTAGGACAAGGACATTGTTGGGGGCCCTTATTCAACCAACTGTACCCCCTTTCCAGTCTCATGCATGATTTAAGTGGGGGAGATGCAGGGATGAGCTAGTGTTGGATTTTGGCTAGAATTTGAGGTAGGTGTTCTATGGTTTCCATTCTAATAATTACCTAACATTTATGAAGTGCTTACTGTGTGCCAGGCATGTATTTATTATGTAGTTTAATACGCAGGTCCTTTGCTGTTTCCTGACTCTTCTTCAACCTGTTACTTACAGCCAAAACTAGCAGAAAAACTGTAATCAGAGTAAGATGCTGTGTTAGTTTTAAATTGCTGCTGTAACAAATTACCAAAACTTAGTGCCTAAAATGACAAAAATTTACTGTCCTACAGTTCTATAGGTCAGAGGTCTGACATGGGTCTCACTGAGCTTAAATCAAGGTGTGAGCAGGGCTGCATTCCTTTTTCCAAAGGAGAATCTGTATCCTTGCCTTTTCCAGCTTCTGGAGCTCACCTGCCTCCCTTGGTTAGTGGCACCTTTCTTCCATCTTCAAAGCCAGCAACAGCAGGTTCTCACTCAGCCGTCTGTCTGCAACAGGAAAGGTTCTCCATTTTTAAGGACTCGCGGCATTAAATTGTGCACGCTTGTGTGATCTAGGATAATCTCTCCTCCTCAAGGTTTCCTAACCTTAGTCACATCTGCAAGAGTCCTTTTGCCGTGTAAAGTCACGTATTCACTAATCTGGAGATTAGGATGTGGATATCTTTAGGGACCATTATTTTACCTATGACAGGTGCACAATAAAATATATTATAAACATTTGTAGTAATATAGATGGCTGAGAGTTTAATGCTCTTTTTTGTGCTGTTTCTTTTTTCTTATAAAATTGCTTCATTTGGACAACACAGGCTGAAACCTTGGCCTACTGCAGCCCTTTTTTTGAGAGATACAGGATCAACCCTATCAGATTCAAGGACCTTTATTGAGATGCCTACTCCTAGCTGAAGTTTTAGTTATCCCAGAAAGACATTAAAGGAGGACATATTCCCAAAAGACCTGTTTTATTGGAGCCAAAGAGGGATGGACAGAATGGAATCAAATGCCTATTTCCACTAAAAAATTGCAATTAGTTACTTTGAACCAAATATATTGTGTAACATATTGTATGATTCAAAAAAAAAATATGTGTATCCAGTATAGCTAATTGAGAAATGTATGTTTTTATTAAAATAATAATAATAAAGGTTTTGAGATCTAAAAAAAAAGATTACAATTACCAGAGAAGACAATTGAAATCTCCTCTGAACTGGGAGTGGGGGGTAGATACCTTGATAAAGCTGTTGTTTGGGGAAGGAGGCTGTAAGGGCCAACTTATGTATAGACGTGATGAATGAAATGGACACCTACAGGAAGCCAGGTAAACTCATGCCTTCACTCAATAAATACAATGTGCCAGATGCCATCCTAGCACTGGAAATAACAGCAGAGAAATAAAACAAGTTCCTGCCCTCTTAAGTTTAGAGTCTACTGGAGGAGACAGATTTATACAAATATATGTTATCTCTTATTATCTATTACTTATCCTTAATATTTTATATATTACATTATATAACTATTATGTCAGGTAAAGATATATATGCTTCAAAGAAAAATTAAGCAAGTTAAAGGGTAAAGTGGTGGAGAGGTTGGTATTTTGGATGAGGCAGTTAAAATTGCCTTTAAATTTTTTTTTGACTTTCTATTTTGAAATAATTATAGATTGATGGGAGTTTGCAAAGAAATGAACAGGGAAGTCCATGTACCTTTCAACCTCCCCCAATATTCCCATCTTGTACAATTAGAGTACAATATCAAAACCAAGGAATTGACATTGGTACAATCCATAGAGCTTACTCAGATTTCACCAGTTATACATGCACTCGTGTGTATAGCTCTTGTAATTTTATCACATATTTATTTAGCCTTGTGTAACCATCACTACAAGATACTCAACTGTGTATGTGAACTATACCTTGATAAAACTGTTACAAGAAATATTCAACTGTGCCATCATCATAAGACATGTTGGTGTTACCCCTTTACAACCACACCCATTCCTCCCCATCACTAACACCGCAACCACTAATCTAGTCTCCATCCCTATAATTATGTTCTGTACGGATGTTACCTAAGTGGAACCATGCTGTAGGTATTCTTTTGAGACTGGATTTTTTCACTCAGTGTAATCCCTTAAGAGCTATCCAAATTTGTGCATCTATCAATAGTTTCTTCCTTTTTATTTCTGAGTCATTTTCCATGATATGATGTGTCACAGTTTGTTTAACTGTTTACCCATTAAAGGACATTTAGCTAGTTTTCAGTTTTGAGCTGATACAAATAAAACTGCCATGAACATTTCTATACAAGTTCTTGCGTGAAAATAAGTCTTTATTTCTCTAGGATGAATGCTCAGGAGTGTGATTGCTAGGTCATATAGTAACTGAATGTATGGTTTTTAAAGAAACTGCCAAACTACTTTCCAGAGAGACCATACCATTTTACATTCCCACCAGCAAAGTATGAGTGATCCAGTTTCTCTGCATTCTCTCCAGCTTTGGATGATTCCACATCCTCACCAGCAATTGGTGTTAATCACTGTTTTTCATTTTAGCTATAAACATAGGCATGTAATGATATCTCATTATGGTTTAATTTGCATTTTACTAATGGCTAATGAATATCTATTCATATGTTTATTTGCCATCTGTATTCTCTTTGGTGAAATGTCTGTGCATGTCTTTTGCTTACTTTCTAAAAGTTTTTGTAATGTTGAGTTTTGGGAGTTCTTTTTATATTCTACATATAAGGTCTTTGTCAGATATGTGATTTGCAAATACTTTCTCCCACTCTGTAGTATGTCTTTTTATCCTCCTAACTGTGTTTTGTTGCAAAGGAAACATTTTTAATTGTGATGAGGTTGTTTTATCAATATTTCCTCTAATGGATGGTGCTTTTGGTGTCAGTTCTAAGAACTTTTTGCCTAGTCCCGAGTCCTGATGATTTTCTCCTATATTCTATTTTAGATGTTTTATAGTTTTATGTTTAAGTCCATGATTCATTTTGAGTTATTTTTTGTAAATGATGTGAGGTTTAGGTTGTTTTGCTTTTTTGCCTATGAATATCCAATTGCTCCAGCTTCATTTATTGAAAAGTCTCTCCCTCTTCCATTGAATTGCTCTTGCTTCTTTGTCAAAAACGAATTGGGTATATTTGTGTGAACCTATGCCTGCGTTCTCTTTTCTCTTCCATCGATCTATGTGTCTATCCCTCCTCCAGTTCCACACTCTCTTAATTATTGCAGCTATATAGTAAGCCTTAATATTGGGAAGAGCGATTTCTCCTACTTCACTCTTCTTTTTCAAAATTGTTTTGGCTATTCTAGGGCTGTTCCCTTTCCGTATACATTTTACAATAAGCTTGGCTATGTCTACAGAGAAACTTGCTGAGATCTTGGTAGGAAATTGTGTTAAACCTGTAGATCAATTTAGGGAAAATGGACATATTTACTATGTTGAATCTCCCAATCCATGAACATGGTGTGTTTCTCCAAGGATTTATGTTGTCTTTGATTTCTTTCATCAGCATTTTATAATTTTCCTCATACAGAATCTGTACATGTTTTGTTAAATTTATACTTAAGCATTTCCTTTTCTTTGGAGCAATTTGTAAGCAATGTCTTCTTTTTTTTTTCTCCTTTTTTCTTTAAACAATTTATTGAAGTATTTCATTTATACATGAACATACGTAAACTGTAAGTGTTCAGTAAACATTGTGAACTTACAAAATAAACATGCATGACATCATACAGGGCTCCCACACATCACCCCACCCACACATACGTTGCATTGTTGTGAAACATTTGTTAACAAATTATGAAAGAGCATCGTCAAAGTATTACTACTAACTATAGTCCACATCTTACTCCCCTATAAATTTTTTTTAAGGATTTATTTATTTACTTTAAACCATTTTTACCGCCCCCCCCCCCCCCCGTTTTTGCTGTTTTTGCATCCATTCGCTGGGCAACTCTCTGTGTTCATTTCCTGTCCTCTCTTCTTTTCTTTCTCCTCCTGTCTTCACTGGGATTCGCTCCTCGGAACCTCCAATGTGGGAGAGAGTTGTCCTACTGCCTGGGCCACCTTGGTTCCTGGTTTTTCGCCACCTTAGTTCCTGGTTTTTCGGTGCATCTCATTTTGGCTCTCCCTTGTGTCACTCTCCTGTTATGTCATCATCTTGCTGTGTGGCTCGCAGGGCCTGGCGGCTCACCCGCTCGCGGAGCCTGGTGGCACACCCGTGCACAGGGCCTGGTGGCCCACGCGCTTTCTATATTTTTCCTTTTTTAATTTTTACTGGGAGGTCCTGGGGATTGAACCCAGGTCCCTCCCTATGGGAGATGAACGCCCAACCATTTGAGCCACATCCGTCCCCCTGCTACATCTCTTAAGGTTGACCAAAGATACCTAGAGTTAGTCTTTTCCCATACAGAATGGTCATATAATAAATCAGGCTTAGTTTATTACCAGCATTCTAAAAACCAGACCTAGGGAGAAAAACTAGGTCTGGGGACACATGCATGGTTTCTAATATAGTGAATGTTTAGCCTACCCTGATAATTACAAAATCAGGACAGCGAGAATATTTGTATAGCAATGTCTTCTTGAGGTGAGAATTTGAACAGAGACCTGAATAAAGTGAGGACATGAGAGTGAGCCACGAGTGCAAAGGTCCTGAGGCAGGAGCTTGCTTGGTATATGCAAGGACCAGTAAAAAGAATAGTACTGCTGATGGGGAGTGACATATAAAAAGAGTGGCAGGGAGGCGGCTGTGGCTCAATCAGTGGGGCTCCCGTTTGCCATGTGGGAGGCCCCGGGTTCGGTTCCCATGGCGTGGTTGGCTGACCCAGCGAGCATGGGCAGCAGGGGGGGAATAAATGAAAAAATGAAAAAAAAATCTTTAAAAAAAAAAAAAAAAAAAAAAAAAAAGAGTGGCATAAAATGTGATCCAGGAGGTTGCAAGGGGCCAACACAGCTTTGGTGAAGTCATGATGAAATCTTAGGATTTTATTCTATGATAAAATACTATCAGAGACTTTTGACTCAGGAATCTGACATATTTTAGAAGGATTGCTCAGAATGTAGAATAAGTTGTAGAATGGCAATGGGAAATAGGGAGCTCTGTTAGGAAGCTCTTAGAGAGGCCCAGGTGAGAAATGATGAGAGCTCAGACCAGAATGGCAGTTGTGGGGGTGATGGAGGGTGGCTGGAGTCTGGGCATATTTTGATGGGGGAGCTGACAGGATTTGCTAATGGGTTGAGTTTGGGATGTTGGAGAAAGAGAAGGTCAAGGATGACTCCAAGGTTTTTGGCCTGTGCAGCTGGGTGCATGATGGTGTCACTTACTGAGAAGACAAAAACTACATTCCCTAGTATAAAAACAGAATGTCACCACCCAGAAAAGACCTAAAATCTGATGTCACAGTGTGCAGTGACAGACTGTAATGGGGTAGAATTACCTTTTCCCAAACCAGCCACACTTCCATCATCTTGCCTACTGGTTGGACTTCCAGGAACCACTGAAATAGGACCACAAAGAAGGATCTTGGAGATGGAAGAAAAAGAAAGGGAAACGGACAGTTATTAAGCACTTAAGGACCAAGCTCTTTCTCATGTTACTGCATTCTTATCCTCATTGGCTTCCTTAAGGCTAACTAGTAATACCCTCATATTTATATAAAGGAAGAAAATAGAGGCTCCAAATACGTTGCTCAAAGATACTTGAGTAGTAAGACTCAACTTAGTTCTCTAACTCCAAATCTGTTGTGCTGGTCTTTGATGACATTGCTTACCCCTTTCCCATTTTTCCTTTCCTTTTGATTTGATGCTCTTAGTTACAGAAAGAAAACTGAAATGCTGCAACAATTGTGCTCTAAACTCCAGCCAGTGTGACAATTTGAACCATAAAGAGGCAACCAGGGTCTCAAGGATACCAATGAATATTCCATTGGTACTTTCATGCTTATCCTCATTGAGTGGGGCCCAGTGGCAAATAACAGAAAATCAACATTGAATGTATGACCTCAAAATGCCTAAATATTTGATGAGAATGACTCAAAAATCAAGAAGCTACTTGTAGTAAATCAAGTACTATACTGCATTGTCAACACAGGACAGCATTTCATGGACCTGACAAAGGGATTGTGTTAGGACATGTAGATCTGGTTAAGACTCTTGAGGAACTGGGTGGGTGGGGGTGGCTTAGGCTCAAGAGAGGAGCACTTTGCAGCCTGTCACCAGGCTGAGGTCTGACAATGTGTGAGGTCTTTCTGAGGAGTCTCTAACAGACACTGGCAGTCTTGGTATACCAGCATGATGGGATGGATGCACTTTCCCTGGGACCTTGAATGCCATTCAGGAAACACCAGGAATTCTCTCTTGTCCAGTTGCTAGTGAAGACTCTCCTTCCTTTCCCAAACCCACTGCCTGACAGGATTCCTGAATCTCTTTCCACTTCCTTCTGATTCTGAGGAATGCAAAGCCCTGGCTGTTGTTGCAGTTGCCACTGATGGGAACCTGGTCCAGTAACCTATGACCATACTATGAGAAGCTTCCCAGTCTGCCTTCCTGTTGCCCTTTGCCTAGGATAGGAGGATTCCCAGAAAGAAATGCTGAAGCTTGGGGAATAGGCATACACACATACCAAGTTGAAAAATTAGTGTATCTTTTCCCTCCCCCTGAAGGGAAGAGGATTTTGCAGGGAAGACAACACCTTAGGATCTTCTTAATTCACCCTCTTCTATCTCCAGTGTAAAGGTACTATATTATAATGATGTGAATCTTCTTCTTATCTCCTGTGACAGTTTGAATTTGGTGAATCCCAAAAAGAGATTATGCATTAGATTCACTTTAGATTATTTTATTCGATTGTTTTTGATTGAACTACATCAGTAAGGCATGACTCAGATTGAGTCTCTGCCCTCTTGCTGGGTCTTATATAAAGGGAGACCCAGAGAGACCCAGAGAAAGGAAGCTGCCATTTTGATTCTGCCATGTGAGAGAGGACTCAAGGATTGCTAGCAGCCAAAGCTTAAGCATGAAGCCCCCAAGAGGCTGGGCCTACAGAGTAGCTCAAGGCTGAATAGATGAACCATATGACTGATAGCCCATAGCTAAACTACAGAAGAAAGCAGAGAAGCCCAGACTGAGAGAGAAGGCCCAGAAAGAGACAAGCCCTATGCCTGGTCACCCACAGCTGGGCTCTGGAAGACAGTAGATTCTGGAGGGGAAGGCAGGGACTGAGGCAGAGATGACCATCATCTTGCTTCGCCATATGGCAGGACACCAGGTTCAACAGTAGCTGACTTTGGTGAGAAAGCATCTGATGGTGCCTTGATTTGGACATTTTAAAGCCTCGGAACTGTAAGCTTTTACCCTAAGTAAAATCCTCATTATAAAAGCCAACCCATTTCTGACACTTTGCATCAGCAACCCTTTGGCAAACTAAGACACCTCCCAAGAAATCTCTGCTGTACCCAGACAAGGAATGCTAGAGCCTTGATACTAAAGGAATTAGCTATGGCATTTTTTAGGAAAGAAGTAAGGGGCTGCCTGGGCATGTGTAGGTTTCTTGCTAATATGTTAAATACTGAGAAAATGCTTCAAAGCTGTCACAGTAACAACCAGATAGAAAATAAGTGGAGAAAGTTCACAAAACAAAGCATCAGTGTGGTATCAGGCTCCAAAGCAACTTTCTCAGTGGCTCAGATTTGTACATGTATAACAACCATTTCATTTATAGCACAGAAAGGAAAAAAACCCAAGTAATGTAGGTCATAAGGTTTTAAATGATTTTTCCAGTGAGAATATATGTCCCTGATGATATATTCTATTCCTACTTCTTCCTTAAACTACCTTCCCTCAAAATGGTCCCTTGCCTCCATTCTGCTGCCTTTCACCATCCGCATGTTGTCTGATTAATATTCTTAAACATATTATTTTCTTGATAAAAAATTTGCACTATTTCCTTACTGCCAATATAATTAAACCTTAACTCCTCTGCATTTTCTTTGAGACTTTTCACTAATGTGTCTCTACTTGTCTTATCCCCTGCTATGCTCTGATAACCAACTGATCATAGTCTGAGCTATATTCCATAAGTAATGCCCCCTCTACTCCTCTCTACTATTCTAACTCCTCCAACTCACACTTTGGGGCTGGATTCAAGTCCCACCTCCTCCACATCTTCCCACACTGATCTCTCCCTGCTATAAATGCCTGTAACACACTTGCTGTACACCTCATTTTGGCAGTTCATTTATCAAGTGCTTAACAGAGACTGAAATAGATGCTTTAAAAAAGGGGATACAAAGAGAATAGGATAAGGTCCCTGCCCTGGAGAAGGAGACCTTGCTGCCTTGCCATGATGTATTACTGTTCTTTGAGGGCAAGCCTTGTCCCCCAGTAAGATACAAGTTCCCAAGTTCTGCAAGGATATCTTGCTTATCACAGCACTATCTACATCCTAAGATTTCAGACAGACTTGCTAAATTGAATTAAATCTCTCTCTCTCTCTGGGGCTTATGTACTAATTAAGGATGGAGGCTGAAACATAATAGCTAATTACATAATAGCTAATTTGCTCTTAAAAGGCCAAACTTAACCCAGCTAGCGCAACTCAGCTAGGCTATGAGCTAGTCTCTCACCAGTAAGAAAAGATGTCACCTTAGTGTGCTGCCAGATCAGCAACACTGAAAAGTTGCTCAGTGTTGGCTGTACCCCTGGTTATAGGTATAAATTCCTGCCGGTTGAAGCCACGTGCTGTGACTGGAAGCATGCCAAGCAAAGTGGAGAGGAAAGATAAAATGAGCAGAGGAGGGAAGGGGCGTAGCATAACCCCCCCTGGCCAGCAAACAAATAGCAAGAGCCATCAAAGATGGATTGGCTTACTTTGGACATAACCAAAAATATGCCAGTGCCAGTGGTTGGAAATCACAGCGCAGATTTCACACATCTGCGGCAATAAAGGCTTCATGTTGGCACTTTGGTTTCGAGACACCTGCTCCCACAGGTAACAGCAGCTGCGCAGCGGCTGTGAGTGACCCTGAGGTCATCTCTTAGATAGGTACGGAGCATGGAGCTGACCATTCACGTTAGTAGGAATTGGAGAAGTGGGATCCCCAAACCCTGGCGCTCCTTCACTGGGGCCCCGGGACAATTGGAAAGATCTAGCCAAAAGCAGGAAAGAAAAACTGGCGGGGCGGGGGACAGGGATGTAGTGAAAGCTCCCTCTGACTTCAGGCACCCTCTGTCTCTCACACTCTAAAGCAGGGCCGAAGAGTCCGCTTCCTGCTGACCACCAAGTCGAAAGATCCTCAGAACGATCAAGGTGTCGGTTGAGTCTAGTTGCAGCTCCGGGCCACAGTTTCCATCCGTCTCTTGCCCGGAGGCGCGGCCGGTGGCGGGAAGGGTCACTAGAGTTCCCTAGCCTTGGCCCCTCCGGGCGCCGGGGACGCCAAAGCTCGCGCTCCTCCTCTCTCTCATCTCCTCCTCTCTTCTTCCCTCCCTCAGCCAGTCCCTCCCCCAGCCGTGGCGGAGGGGGCTGGCGGGCTTGGCTCCGCGAGGCCCGTGCATTCCAGAGAGCCGAGCGAGCTAGAGCAACAAAGGAGCCGGGTAGTTGGAGGGGAGAACCCGGGGGGCTGCGGCGCGCTGGGGCCAAAGTGGCGTCTGGGCAGCGGGCTGGAGCGGGGGCGGAGCCGGGAACTTAGCCCTGCACCCCCAGCCCGCGCCTGGCCTCCGTCGCCCGGCCGGGAGTTGGTTTTAATGTTGGGAAGGGGAATGGTGCCGGAGATCGGGGGCCCAGGGGGCTCCCGGGGCTGAGGACAACTTGGTTGCCCGGCGAGGGGGTGGGGAGTTGTGCATCCCGGCCCAGGCCTCCGCAGCCCAACATGGGCCGCGGGTTCCAAAGTTTGCGAAGTTCCGAGCCGAGCGGCGGGAGAGAGAGGAGCATCCAGGGGGGTCCGGCACCGGACTCGCGGGGCGCACAGATCGCCTGAGGCGCCTCCACCGCCCCGAGGGTTGCGTGTGTGGCCCGGGGGCTCTGGGGAGCGCGTGGGGGCGCCGGAGCTTCTGCTGAGTTGGCGGGTTTGGCCATGGCCGCTGGCCGGCCAGCGCGGGGGCCTGTGCTCCCGCTCCTGGAGCTGTTGCTGCTGCTGCTGCTGCTGGGGGGCCCGGGCCGGGGGGCGGCCTTGAGCGGGAATGCGACCGGCCTTGGACCCCGGAGCGCGGGCGGGAGCGCGAGAAGGAGCGCAGCCGTCACCGGCCTTCCGTCGCTGCTGAGCCACTGCGGCCGGGCCGCCCCCTGCGAGCCGCTGCGCTACAACGTGTGCCTGGGCTCGGCGCTGCCCTACGCGGCTACCTCCACGTTGCTGGCAGGGGACTCGGACTCCCAGGAGGAAGCACACGGCAAGCTAGTGCTCTGGTCAGGTAAGTGCGCCAGAGCCCGGGGCCAGGGGGTAGCGATGACGGGATGGGGGAACGTTGGAAAGAACACGCTCAGGCCTGAGCTTTGGAGAGGGTGGAGGGGTTAGAGGGACAGAGTCTGAAACTTGGGGGCAGGTTACGTGCTGGATGGGACCTTCGGTGGTAGGGGAGGCAGGGCAAAGAAGTTGAGGACGCGATCACAAAAGGCCTGAGTTGGTTGAGTGAAGAAGAGATGCTACACTTAACAGCCACTCTGGAAACTGATTCTAGACCTTAGGGGAGAGATTTAGATATTGAGTTGGGGAGGAAAAAGAGAAGGATAGGGTAGAAGAGATTTAAGCATTTGGAGGGAGAGGGTGGGGGAAAAGAATTGGGTGAAATTTGTAAAGAAAAAAAGAAAAACCTTGGTGATGAATAATTACAAAGTAACCTGAAAGTTCAGGAACTCTTGGTTTGGGGGACAGGAAGTCCAGAGAACCCTGATATTGCCTTGCTTTCACTTGTGATTTCCGTTTCCTCATCTGAGAAAAATGGGGACTCTGAGCCTTACCTGAAGTTGTGAAGGAATAAGTCTATTCCAACAATTATTTTGTGTGCTCTTTGGAAGTTTGGATCCTCAGGCCGGTTAGGGCTGCAGAAGGACACTTAAGTTTGGGATATTGAGAGCCTGTGGATACTTCCATGGTGGTTTGATGTCCCAGAGCCTTATTCTCACAGTGAAATTATGGCAGGACCTGAGAAACTGCAGACTGAACCCAAATAGGTCTTTCCTAAGCAGTGTGGAGTGGATTATCTCCCACCTGTCACCCTTTTGGGCTGGGGACTGGAGAGTGTTGGGGAAGGACCTGGCCTTGTCATTCCCAGCTCTAGCCAGTGTGATTACAGAACTATCACGGAAAAAAAAGGAAATAAAAAGCCAGGAGCAGACCTGGTAGTCTCCTTTTGACAGTCCTGAGGTGTCCCATGACTTAGTTCTGCCTCGGAGCTCAGCTGGTGAGGACTCTGATAGGGGAGTATATGTAGACTACCCGTCATTGTCATCTTGGCCATTAGAGTGGCCTTCACTGGGATGTTGGACAAGGCAGGACTTAGTGGCTTAGTGCAGATTGCAGAGGAGGAACTTGGAGGGTGGTGGAGCTGCATCTTATGTGGGGGTCAGGTTCAAAAGGCAATACATAAAGCAGGAATTGTGTGGCTATCCTTGAAAAAGTCACAAATTACCATAATATATGGTATATGTGTCTACACTCTTTTTATGGTAATATGTTTGCATAGATGCATGATATACAGTATATAAAAAGAGATATAATACAAAATATAATTTCAATCTCTAAAATTACATAAATGCAAAATAGCAGAAGACTGAAAGAATAAAAAAGGAAGACTAAAGAAAGGATAAGCAAGATCACTTTGAGCAACACATGAAATAAGATCTGATTTCAGGAACCAGCTGTATGAAAAATCCAAATCTCTCGGCTGTAGACTTTCAGGTCTGTTTGCTCACACTAGGAGAGGTTCACTCTCTATTTTTTGCAGGAATCCATGGTTGAGTTCTCCGAGGTTAAATGCTAGTGTGATGCTGTCCCTCTGTAACTACCATAAAATCAAGGAGGAAGAGTTTGAACCTCTTTGCAGTCCACACTACTGGGAGTAGTTGCTGGGCAGGCAGAAGTGATTTGGGCAGGAAAGTGTATGGGCTAGAACCATCTGCAGGTTGTGCAGGCTCAAACCTCACTAGCTCTGCCTCTGGTGGGGCAGGGTCCTGAAGTTTCATTAGTTCACTCTGAACTCTTCTCTGCCTCAACTTGTCATCACTCAGCTCAGTCTGGTCCTCAAGTGTATTCTAGTTGGATTTTTTCTGCATTGGGTCTTTCGGCTTGATGTTGTATGAGGTAGGCCGAGATGCAGGTTTGGTGCAGAGCTGGGTCAGTGGGTGGCTAGAGTGAACCCAAGATACGTGTTCAGCTGGGAGTCTCTGGCTAGTGATTTGTCCCTTCCTGAGATAGTGGTCTTGATTCACTGTTAGATGTGGTTAGTGTCACCAGGCCCTCAAAGGGTTTTTTGTTTTTGTTTTTGTTTTTTTAGGTGTTGCATGAGGATGCCTTAGATTGTCTTCCTTGTTTGGAAGGTAGAGACTTGTCCTTCCCTTTTTTTAAAAACCTAAGATTGCTCCTCTGAGTGTACTCAGAATGCTGAGCCATCCATTCATTCATTCAGTTATGTATTGAGTGCTTGATACGTGTCACAACCTGGGCCAGTTTCTAGGGGATATAAAGATGAAAAAGAAAGACATCCCTGCCTTCAGGGGGAAAACAGATCATTCAACAGGCTGTAATAATACGTGCCAAAGGTGGTGTAATGGGGTAAAGTGTTAAAGGAACACAAAGGATTTTGGGGAGGAAGGGAAGATCCCCAAAGGAGCTGCCATTTAACTCATGACCTGAGAAATAAGTAAGAATTGCCTGGGCCAGTGAAGAGTTTGGGTGGGAAAAAGGGAAAGGAAGAGGAAAGAGTATGTTCAAAGGTGTAGAGGTGAGAGAGGGCTTGGTACTTTTAAAGAAACTAGAATTTTAGTGCAACTGGATTAAAGCGTGTGAGGGGTAGAGATGTAAGAGATAAATGAGGAGCCATTGAAGCCTTTTAAGCAAGAGAGAGATGTATTCATATTTGTATTTTAGAAAGCTCTTTTGGAGCTGTATAAGGAAGTCACTGAAGGAGGGAAAGCCCAGAGCCTGGGAGCTTGATTAGGGGATGGTTGAAGTAGTCCAGTGGGAGATGCTGGACGTCAGGAAGGGCATAACAGGATGGATGAAATGTATGGATCGTAGGGAGTTTTGGGGGTAGAGCCAATAGGACTTGCTGGTGTGGTGGAGGTGGGGCATGAGCAAGCTGGAGGACCAGGTTTTCAGGCTTAGATAGAACGTGATCCCATTCTCTTTCACTAAGATAGAGACTGCTGGAGTTTAGGAAGAAAGCCTGTGTTCAGTTTTGGCCATTGAATTTGAACTGCTTGTTGAACATTGAAGTGGAGATGTCCAGCAGGTCAGGCGGTGTGAGTGGAAGAAGAGAGGTGGCTGCTATGTGCTTCCTTTGCCCAGAGAACTAAGGCTTTGGGAGGATGCCATTGAGTGAGGATGTTTATAGCTCAGGCCAGGCCAGTTTCTGGGTCTGTATAGAATGCAGGTCTCTTCTATATCTTTCAACACCCTGAACTTGGGCTGCTTCTATCCATCAGCTCGTCTCCCTATTACAACTGGAAATTTTCCTTCCTAGGCATTCCAAGCTGACCAGTCAAACATAATATCCAGGCCACGGTCCACCTTAGGCCAAATTTGATTTGTAAATGGGTCAAAAAAGCAGAGAGGCCTGCAGTTGGTAAGGGAGGTAGGTCCCTGAGAGCAAACACGTAGCTGTTCCTCACTGACCACTGCTGGGCTCTGTGTGTGCACATGGGTGTGCGGCCCTGTCACCCACCCAGAGTGCAACCAGGAGGAAAGAGACAGAGAAGCTGGGAAGGAATTTCTCGTTTGCCTTTCAGACTTCAAGTGAGAACTGAGAGGAGGTATGCTGTTGACAATGGTGGGTTACTTGAGGGGCATCATCAGGAAGAATTTCCTTAGAGTGGTTCCCAAACCTGGCAGATGATCAGAATCATTTAAAAAAAATTTTTTTTTTTTTTTTAATAGAGACACACAGAAAAACACCTATGGACCCAAGCTTTCATTTTTGCTTCAGATTTTTAAAATTGTGAAATATAACACATATACAGAAAAGTGCATAAAACACGGATGTACTGAGTAACAAAGTGAGACCTGGATGAAGAAATAGAACACTGCCACCCCTTAGAAGCGCCACCTTTGTCTTTTCCAATCACACCCACCTCCCTCCTCCTCTAGAGGTAGCCACTATGCTGATATTTTTGGTAATCATTACCTTGTTTTTCTCTATAGTTTTACCACCTAGATTTAGAATTCCTCAGGTATATTTCAGTTTTGCATGTTTTTGAACTTTATACTGATGGAATACAGCTCTGTGTGTTCTTTTATATCTTGCTTATTTTACTCTCCATTATTTTGTACGATTCATCCATGTTCTTGCAGCTCATTTTTTCGTTGCTGAATAGTATTCCATTGTATGCATAAACCACAATTTATCCATTTTGATTTTGAATTTTAGGTTGTTTCCAGTTTTTGGCCACTGTGACTAACACTGCTGTGAGCCTTTTATGTATACCCTGGTGCATGTAGCCCAAGTTTCTCTAAGTATATATTTAGAATAGTGGAGTTGCTAGCTATAGGATATGCAGACCTTCAACTTTACTTGATAATGCCAACCTGTTTCCAAAGTGGTTATGCCAACTTACACTCTGCTAGCTGAATTGAAGAGGCACCCCTGCTCCACTTGATTCACAATGCTTAGTATTGTCAGACTTATAATTTTGCCAGTCTAGTTGATTTGTAGTGGTATGGAATTGTGGTCCTGATTTGCATTTCCCTGGATGCTACTGAGGGTGAGCACCTTTTCAAATGTTTGCTGGCCTCTTAGATTTCTTTTGTGAAGTGTCTGTTCAAATCTTTGGTCCAGTTTTCTATAAATCTATCTGCCATTTTCTTAAAATTTTTAGGAGTTCTTTATATATCCCGAATATGAGTCCTTTGCTGATTTTATGCATTGAAAATATCTTCTATTCTGTGGCTTGCCTTTTTAAAAAATTTTTTGAGATACCAGGATTGGGGATTGAACCTAGGACCTTGTATGCGGGAAGCCGGTTGGTTTTTTCATTTGCTTGTTGTTGGTTTGTTTTTGTTTTTAGGAGGCACTGGGGACCAAACCCAGGACCTCCCATATAGGAAGCAGACACTCAACTGCTTGAACCAATCTTCTCCCTTGGCTTGCCTTTTCATTCTCTTTGTGTGTGTTCCATTGAGCAGAAGTTCTGAACTTTTAGGTAGTCATTTATCAAATTTTTCTTCTACTGGTATTGATTTTTGTGCCTCGTTTAAAAAAAATCTTTTCCTACTCCAAAGTCATGAAGATATTTTCTTATATTATCTTCTAAAAGCTTTATAGGGAAGCGGCTGTGGCTCAATCAGTGGGGCTCCCGTTTACCATATGGGAGGCCCCGGGTTCGGTTCCCGGGGCCTCCTGGTGAGGGCGGGCCCGCCCGCATGGCGTGGTTGGCTGACCCAGTGAGCACAAGCAGCAATGGGGGGATGAATGAATGAATAAATAAAATCTTAAAAAAAATAAAATAAAATAAAATAAACATTTAAAAAAAAAAAAAAAAAAAAAGCTTTATAGATTTACCTATCATTTTAGTGTCATATAATTCACCTAGAGTTGATTTTTTAAAAAGTCCAGATTCACATATATTATTCTAACATCACTGGTTACAAAGTACATCCTTTAAAAAAAAAAAAAAAAAAAAAAGAGCAAACTTTCTCAGCTTATTGCTCTGCCATAAATCAATTGTCCAAATATATTTCTTTCTGGATCTTTATTCTGTTCCACAGGTCTATTTGTCAATATCACACCATCTTAGTTATCATATCTGTATGGTTCTTAACCTTCTTTGTTTTTTTTTAAAGATTTATTTATTTATTTATTCATTCATCCCCCCCCTGCTGCTTGCGCTTGCTGGGCCAGCCAACCACACCGTGTGGGCGGGCCCGGGCGGCCTGCCCTCACCAGGAGGCCCCGGGAACCAAACCCCGGGCCTCCCACATGGTAAACGGGAGCCCCACTGATTGAGCCACAGCCGCCTCCCTCTTAACCTTCTTTGAACCATGGATCTCTTTGGCAGCCTGGTAAAATCTATAGACTCCACTCCATATAGTACTTTTAAATGCATAAAAGTAAAACACATGGAAGTTTTAAAAAGCATCTAGGATTATAAAGGAAATGAATTGTATTGAAATAGTTATCAAAATATTAAGAAAACAAGTGTGTGATCTACTAATTTATGTGCTTCTTTAGTAATACATTAATAATAAGATTTAATGTGGCTCTAATACTCTCTGATTTCAAAGTGGTGATGAGCAATAAAAATATTTGGAGACATCTGCACAAAAATATCTGTGATTTCCATTTGTGACAAAGTTACAGGTACTGCTAATGTTACTGTGGTACATTGTTTACATTCATTATTGAAGGAAATGCTAAATTTCAGTTAGGTGTAATATCTCCCCCCAATCCAAGTTCACGGATCCCTGAATTCTATCCATGAATTCCTGTGAACCCCCGAATAAAAACCTCTACTTTATAGTAAGTCAATATCTGGTAGAGAGTATGGGCCTTTTTTGCATTTTAATATAAAAATACTTGTTGGTGATTTTCATTGGGATTGTATCAAATATATAAATCTGAAAAAAAAACTAACATCTTTATAACATTGACTCTTTTAGTCAGTGAACATTTATATATTTCTGTATATTTAGGTCTTTTTAATTTTCTCGATTTTTTTTTTTTTTTTTTACAATTTTCTGCATATAGAGTTCTTATATATCATTTATTAGATTTATTCTGATACCTGATGTTTTTGACGCTATTGTAATTGGTACCTTTAAAATTTATTTAACTTTCCCTTTGTTGCTAGTAAATGGAAATACAATTGATTTTTTTTTTTTTTTTTAAAGATTTTATTTATTTATTCATTTATCCCCCCTTGCTGCTTGTGCTCGCTGGGTCAGCTAACCACGCCGCGCGGGCGGGCTTGCCTTCACCAGGAGGCCCCAGAAACCGAACCCGGGGCCTCCCATATGGTAAACGGGAGCCCTACTGATTGAGCCACAGCCGCTTCCCATACAATTGATTTTTGAATCCATTAAATTTTTCTACATATAGTTGTATCATTCATGAATGACAGCTTTGTCTCTTTCTTTTCAAGCATTATACTTCTTATTTATTTTTGTTTACTGCACTGGCTAAGACTTCCAGTACGTTGTTAAAAAGAAGTGGTAATAGCAATAGCATTCTTGACTTGTTCTGGATTTCAGAGGGTAAACTTTTCTACCTTTCACTATTAAAAATGAATCTCAAGTGCAAACAACGAGCAAAAACAAATGCAAAAAAACCCAACAACAATGAGCAAACAGATGAGGGAGCCGTGGGGGTTGGGGGAGGGGAACGCAATGCACTGCAATGCACCTGTTTTTTATGTAGTTCTTTGAGTTTTGCACCTGTGTAACCATCTCCATGCCCAAGTTATAGAACTTATAAAACAAAAGTTTCTCTTGGATCCTTCCCAGTCACCCCCATACCCAGCTTCTGCTTTGGGCAAACACCCATCTGCTTCCTTTCACTGTAGATTAGATTATTTTTCCCACAGTTTCATATATGAGAAATCATTCTTTTATAGAATAGGATGTATTCTTTTGAGTAAGGCTTCTTTCACTCAGAATAAGGTTTTTGAGATCCATACATGTTAGTATATGTACCAGTAATTCGTTCCTTTTTACTGCTAGATAGTAGTCCATGGTATGGACATATCAAAATTTCTTTATCCAGTCCCCTATGGATAGATATTTAGGTTGTTTCCAGCTTTGGGTATTATAAATAAATCTGCTATGAACATTCATGGACAAATCTTTGTGTGAACATATGCTTTCACTTCTCCTGAGTAAACACCTAGGTTTGGAATGGCTGAGTCATATGATAAGTGTATTTTTTTTTTAACAGATCAATTCTATTGATGCATATTAAGTGTGCAGTTTATCAGAGGTGTACAGTCAGTTAATAGTATGATCGCATAGTTGTGCATTCATAACTTAGACCATTATTAACGCATTTTCATTATTTCAATAATGATGATGATAGGCAAGGAACAGATGAGCAGACGGACAGAAGGGTTCCTCGCCTCTTGGTCTCTGTTTCCCCTGCTGTGCGTGGCTGCTGTTTCAGGCTATTCTTGCACAGTTTTTTAATTTTTAAAAATTTTTTATTAATTGAGTGGTTTTGTTGGGATGTGTTCGCATGCCGTGTGGTCTGTCCAGGGTGTATAGTCTGTGGCTTTTAGTGTGGTCGCAGTGTTGTGCTTTCATCATCTTGAAAATTTTAGAACAATTTCATCACTCCGGGAGGAGGGACTCCACACCCCTTGGCATTCCTTCCTCGGCTCTACATGGCCCCTAATCTAATTTTATCTTTATATAAAAAAAATCTTAAAACAATGGTTCTCAAACTTGATATCATCAGAATTCCACAAACAAAAAAATCTTTTTAAAGTCTTGATCAAATTGTGGCAAATGTTATTTCAAAAGTCTATGATATAGAAAAGTGCGGAGGCTAATATTATTAGAACACCTTTATATGTAGTTTTCCATTTTGGTTCATATTTTATGAAAATCAAATAAAACAATTCAAATAAAGTTTTTTTTTTGTTTGTTTTTGAGGTACTGGGGTGGGGATTGAACCTGGGACCTTGATCGAAGCTGGCGCTCAGCCACTGAGCCACATTGGCTCCATTGAATTGGTTTTTTCGTTTGTTTGCTTGTTTTTGTGTTTTTTTTTCCGGAGGCACCGGGCACCAAACCCAGGACCTCCCATGTGGGAAGCAGGTGCTCAACCACTTGAGACATATCCACTGCCCAATTCAAATAAACCTGATGTCTCCTTTATCCCACTTTCCAGTTCTAGTCCCTTCTCTCTTTCTCTGGGGAGCTTCCAGTATCCCAGAAATTTGTATATATCTTTGTATTGGAGCTGGGGATTGAAACTGGGACCTCGTATGTGGGAAGCCAGCACACAACCACTGAGCCACATCAGTTCCCCTGAGTTGGTTTTTTCATTTGTTTGTTTCTTGTTTGTTTTTAGGAGGCACCGGGGACCAAACTCCGACCTCTCTTGTGGGAAGCAGGCGCTCAACCACTTGAGCCACATCTGCTCCCATGTAGATATCTTTTTTTTTTTTTTAACCCTTACAAAATAGAGTGCGTGCAATGCTACAAAATGCAAAAGGAACAAAAATTAAGTCCCTTCACTTCTGGTTTCCAGCTACCATTTCCCCTCCTCAGATGCAACCACCAATACTGGTTTTAGTTTTTTATGTGTGATATGTATTTGACATATGTAAAAATGTAGATGTGTCCTTAGTCTATTTCCCACCCCCACCCCCCACCAGTAGCAATCTCTAAGGACTGTTCTGCACTTGACTGCATCTGTTTAACAATATACCTTGGAAATCACTCCATTTCAGTAATATATTTCAGCCCTGAATTGTGTTCTATTATAGTGATGTATGATGTCTTATTTAACTGGTCTCTGTGTTCTATTATAGTGATGTATGATATTTTATTTAACTGGTCTCCTATTGATAGATAACCATTCAGGCTGTTTCTACTCTTTTTGCTATTACCAACAATGCTGCAATGAATAATGTTATATATTATCTTTGCGAATATGTGAAGTGGAATTACTAGGATAAAATTTTGATAGATAATGCCGAATAGTTTCCACCCGGGTTTCCTAATTTTAATTCCTATCAAAAATACATAAAAGTGCTAAATGCTCCCACACTCTTGCCAATACAGTGTTTTCAAATGTTTTAATCTTTATCACTCTAAAGGTTACAAAGTTATATCTTACTGTAGTTTCATTTCACATTTCTTTTAAGTGAGGCTGAGCATCTCTTTAGATGTTTAGAATCTGTATTTCTTCTGTGGGATCTGTTCTGGTAGTGTCTTTTGCTGGTTTTGCAATAGTGTTGTCTATTTCTTAGTGATTTGGAGGACCTTTGTGCACATAAGGAAATTAGTTTTTTACCTATGATGTGTATTGGAAATATATTTTCTCAGCTTTTTGTTTTCTTGTGATTTTTTTTTGTTTTTACTCTACTGAATTTGTCTGAATTTTTTTCTGAAGTCTTTTCTTTAAATCCTTTATTTCATTGCTTCTGGGTGTTGTGTCATACTTTAAAAGGCCTTCGCCACTCCAAGGCTTAAAACACTGTTTCCCATATTTTCTTCTAGTACTTTAATGGTTTTTGTAAAAAATAATGCAGTTTTTTTTTCATCCATCTGGACTTTATTTTGACTTAAGAAAGGAGGTAAGTATCCAACTTACTTTTTCCCTACATGGCTCTCTAATCATCTTTTTTTTTTTTTTTACCGGGAGGTCCTGGGGATCGAACCCAGGTCCAGGTCCCTCCATATAGGAGATGGACGCCCAACCATTTGAGCCACATCCATCCCCCACTCTAATCATCTTTTAAGATTTATTTAATAATCTGTCTTTTCCTTGAGGAGTTCTTTTTTTTAAAGTCTGAGACAGAATATTTACTTAGAATAAGAAAAAAAAAGAAGAAATTACAAAATTTTAAAAGCTATAATTAACATAACTACCACAAAATTCTGAAAAATGACACAATACTTTTGCTAATTAACTGCCTGATGTTCCTCTAGAATACCTTTTACTCTAGGGAGCTTTTCCCCCATTTCAAATTTAATCAACATACAGCAAAATTCACTTTTTAAAATTGCACGCTTGTATAAATTTAGACAAATGCAAAGAGTTGTGTAATTGTCCACCACAATTGAGATACATAACAATATTATGCTCTCCAAATAGTCCCTCATGCTGCTGGTTCATAGGCAAGTCTGGCACCCCTAACCGCTGGCCACTACTGACCTGTTCTCTGCCAGGGCCCACTCAGGTGACATTTCTGACGGTGGGCCTCCACGCAGAGTGAGAAAGTTTCCCCAGGTGATTCTGAGTTGAGTCAGGTTTGGGAACTTTGCCTAAGGATCTTGCTTCTTAAGTGGCTGGAACTTGCTTTTTGCCTCTGGAATTGATTCTGTCACTAGTAATGAGAGCTGTGAGCTGTCAGAGGTCTCAGACGAGTAACAACAGCAGCTCACCTTTATTGAGTGCTTACTATACAACAGGTCCTGGGATTCCAGTCTTCACTAGTGAAGTTTCACGAGGTAAATCTATTACCCCACTTTACAGCTAATGAAACTGAGATTAAGTAATGTGCCTAAGATCACACAGGTAGGAAGTAGTAGAGCCAAGATTTGGACCCAGGCAGGCTAGTTGCAGCATCTATGCTCCTTACCGCTCGACTCTTTTGCCCCCCCAAAAGAGAGTGGTTACCTCTCCCCCAGCATGACTATGTGACAGCTACACATGTTGGCTCTCACATCCTCAGAAGCTTCTCCTAATACGTGTTGCTTGGAAATTGTTGTTCCTGAAGCATGATTCAGAAGAAGCTCAGGGGGCAGATTGCAGAGTGAGCCCAGCTACTGGGGTGAGGAGGGGAGAGGCCTGGGCTGGGGCAGGATGCCGGGGGACCTTGGCCTGTGTCTGTCTTGCTGACAATACCTTTCCTCCCTCTGCACTGGACAGAGGGAGCCTTCCCTGTTTCACTCCGTCTGCTTTCCTGTTCCTTCCTCTGGCTTTGGAGTACCTGGCTCCTCTGACTACCTCTTCTTAAGCTCCCATCTCTTCTCTGTCTCACCACAGTTTGGTAAGAGAAACAAGAGTTCTTGGGACCTGGGCAAAGGGAAACAACTCCTGGTTCTGCTGAATGGCCCTGATGAGGGGTGGGTCCCCCAACCCTCTTTTCCCCTGGGAAAGGCCAGCAGAGATTTTAAGAATGTTCCTGAAAGGGTAAATCGACCTGGGCTCTCAACCAGAGGCACTATTATTCCCTAGCAAGGCATTTGGGAATGAGGGTCATTTTTTAAATTATTTTTAAAAAAAATTAACAGAATTATAATGTACAGCCAGAAAATTACACAGATCATAAGCTTGGTAAATTTTCACTAGGGGAACACAACTGTGTGACCAGTATCAGTTCCTCTTCAGGCCCTCTTCCAGTGACTACTCCTGGAGTGGGTGGGTGTTTGAGGGTGTTTTTAGGTTGTCACAACGATTGAGGGGCTCTACTGGCATTTGGTGCGAGGGGTCGAGGAATGCTAAATATTCTGCTATGCATGGGGACAGTCCTGCAGCACTGAGAATTGTCCTGCCCAAATGCCCTGTTGGGAAACACTGTGCCTGACAGCTCTGAGCAGGAGTGACCTGCGGTGTGGCAAAGAGAGGTGCCTTAGGCCTGGGGACACAGGGATGCAGCAGCGGCTGTAGGTCAGAGTGAGGAGGGGTCTTCGCCCAATGTGTCCACACTGTTGCCACCCACCAGGCCTTCGGAATGCCCCCCGCTGCTGGGCAGTGATCCAGCCCCTACTGTGTGCCGTGTACATGCCCAAGTGCGAGAACGACCGGGTGGAGCTGCCCAGCCGTACCCTCTGCCAGGCTACCCGTGGCCCCTGTGCCATCGTGGAGAGAGAGCGCGGCTGGCCCGACTTCCTGCGCTGCACCCCCGATCACTTCCCTGAAGGCTGCCCCGTGAGTGCTCTGTCGGGACGATATCTGAGCTATCTGGGATGGGAGGAGCAGGACCAGGCAGAGGGCAGGGTCCAGCAAGCAGGGTCAGGGTGCTGAGAGCCTTGTCCCTGGGAGATGCTAAGCCTCCAGCCTTGGGGTCAATAGGCTACAAACCCAAAGGGAAGCTCACTGGCTGGGTCAGACTATCAGAGCTATCTATTTATTTATAAAAGATAACTTGTGTCCAGCAAGTATTTTTTCAGTACTCACTCTGTTGGGTGTTGGGGAATTACAGAAGTTGTGGATGACAGGAACCTATTCTCAAGAAGTTTATCATATATTTGGGGAGTCAGGGCATGCACATGTAAAGCAGCTAGAGATACCAAGATGGGGAATGTGATCTAGTTCTGGGGGTGAAGGATAGATTATAAATATAAGTGTAATGATAATACCAACAATAATAATTGTATTATTATTTACTACATGCCAAATACTATTCTAAGCATTTTATATGTATTTATTCATTTAACCCTTAAATGACACCATGAAGGTAGGTACTACTATCTTATAGTTGGGGAAACTGAGGTACAGAGAGGTCAAATAATTGCTGCCATTATGCAGCAAGTCTGGCATTCAAATCTTGGAAGTCTGTCTCCAGAACCTGTACTCTTAGCCACTATGCCAGGCTGCCCTTGAACGTCTTATTAAACGAAAGGCTCACTCCTGAGCCTCCCCTCCCTTTTGTACTTTCCCCCCTCCCCTGGTGCCAGAATGAAGTGCAGAACATCAAGTTCAACAGCTCGGGCCAGTGTGAGGCTCCCTTGGTTCGGACCGACAACCCCAAGAGCTGGTACGAGGACGTGGAGGGCTGTGGGATCCAGTGCCAGAACCCGCTCTTCACTGAGGCCGAGCACCGGGACATGCACAGCTACATCGCGGCCTTTGGTGCCGTCACCGGCCTCTGCACACTCTTCACCCTGGTCAGCTGAGAGCAGGCCCGGGGTGGGGGTCGGGGGTGTCAGGGGAGAGGCAGACGGGGTTCCTAGAAACCCTCAGCCTGTAAAGTGGGAAGGAAATGGGATTGTCAACAAGAGTGGCTGGGCTCTGGGAGCAGAGAGGTTGGTGGGGAGAAGAGGACTTGGTGGGCCCGCCCCTGGGCAGGTCATGATAAGGGGAGTCTGGGAATCTGAAAAGGGGTGTCTGAGACAGCAAAAGAACCCCAGCGTCACAAGAACAGGTCCCACTTCTCTCTTCTAGGCCACGTTTGTTGCTGACTGGCGGAATTCAAATCGCTACCCTGCTGTTATTCTCTTCTATGTCAATGCATGTTTCTTTGTGGGCAGCATTGGCTGGCTGGCCCAGTTCATGGATGGCGCCCGCCGGGAAATCGTCTGCCGTGCAGATGGCACCATGAGGCTTGGGGAGCCCACGTAGGTGTCTTGGGGACACAGAGGTGAGGGTCGGGGGAGAAAGGCTGAAATGCGTGTTTACCATGGAAAAGGCAGAGGTTGGACATGAAACCGAGATTTCATTGAGGGATTCAGCTCTGCTTCCTTGCATCCTTTAGGTTTCAGTATTAGAACCTTGGTTGTATGCATCTGTTCAAAAAGGCATCTTTTATATCCTCTTCAAATATGACCTGGGTTCTGTCTTCAAGCCCTGCCAGACTTTAGAAACAAAGGGTCTGGGATCAAGGTTGGGGGTTGAAGAAGTACAACCCCCACCTTGTTGAGAAAGTACAGAATGACCTCCCCAAGTGACGCCCTATGCCTCTGCGCAGCTCCAACGAGACCCTGTCCTGCGTCATCATCTTTGTCATCGTGTACTACGCCTTGATGGCTGGCGTGGTCTGGTTTGTGGTCCTCACCTATGCCTGGCACACCTCCTTCAAAGCCCTGGGCACCACCTACCAGCCTCTCTCGGGCAAGACCTCCTACTTCCACCTGCTTACATGGTCCCTCCCCTTTGTGCTCACTGTGGCAATCCTTGCCGTGGCCCAGGTATAGTGGCTGGGAGGCGTCTGGGGGCCTGTGTGGCATGGGCTTGAGTGAGAAGGCCACAGATCAATTCTGTCCCTCCCACCCCCTCCTGCTGCAGGTAGATGGGGACTCTGTGAGCGGCATCTGTTTTGTGGGCTACAAGAACTACCGATACCGCGCTGGCTTCGTCCTGGCTCCAATTGGCCTGGTGCTCATTGTGGGAGGCTACTTCCTCATCCGAGGTGAGTGAAGACCAGGCTAGGACCAGTCGAGCAACAAAATGTACTGAGCATCTGCTATGCGTAATTAGGCACTAGGAGCTGCGAGCTCTGTCACCTTCCCACTGGGACCTCAGCAAGCCCACAGAGGGCCTTGGTGCAAATTAGGTAGACACAGCACTATGGACACTGGGTGTGGGAACAGTGCCTTTGTGCTGGCCAGAAAAATGCACCCCTCTCCCCAGAGCCTTGTTCCAGAGCTCATGGCTTGGTGAATGGAGCTTGGGCTGGGTTCCAGTACCCACTCACCCCCTTAACCAGATGCTCTTGTGTGTCAAACACCCTCAGCAACCTCCCCTGTCCACACAGACCAATTTGGGACTTTGGTCGTGTGTATGTGCACCAGTTTTATATATACCCTTGATCTTTTGGAGCTCAGTTTCTCACTTTCACCTTTTACCACCTACCCATGTGTACAATTTTTACCAGACACATGGATTCACTATTCCCTACACTCCCTGACTTGATCTGCCCCCTCCACATTAAGCCTTGGTATCTACTTAGCTCATCTTTGCCAGGATTTCTTTGTAAACTTCCATTTCCTCACCCTGCGTCTTCAGTCTTCTGTTCAGCCCACCTCTTTTCCCTCTTTGTGGCAGTGTGTCTGGGCTTCTGATTGATGTTTTGTATCTGTGCTGTACTGGATGGTAGCCACTAGTCACAGTGGCTATGGGGCACCTGAAATGAAACTAGTTCAAAATGAGAGCATAAAATATATCCTGCATTTTGGCACTTAGTATGAGAGAATGGAAAATATCTCAGTAATTTTTTATATCGATTACATATTGAATGACAATGCTATATTGGGTATAAAATTAATTTCACTTGTTTCCTTTTACTTTTTAAATGTAGCTGCTAGAAAATGTAATGGCTCACATTATATTTCTATTGGTCAGCACTGTTTTAGAGTCTCTGTTTTATGCCTTTTCTGTCACAGCAGCTTTGACCTCACAGCCTTACTTAGGGGTGGTCATGCCAGGACTGAGGCTCCCTCTCTCTTCTCAACCATCTATCTGGTCTCTGCCACCAACTTGTTCTCCATTTCTCTAGTGTCTCCAGTTCCCCAAGGTTTAAATCAGCACAGGACTCCAGGGTCGTGAGACCTCCCCACACACACCTCCACCCCCCTGGGAGAGTGGCCTCACTCCCGCTTATGTCTGAGGTCTCCCTCTCTTCAGGAGTCATGACTCTGTTCTCCATCAAGAGCAACCACCCTGGGCTGCTGAGTGAGAAGGCTGCCAGCAAGATCAACGAGACCATGCTGCGCCTGGGTGAGTGGGTCAGGGGACCTTTGACCTGAGGTTCCGGCCAGCCCAATACTGTATCCTCCTGGGGCCATGGGACCTGCAGGAAAGGGACTCGGAGGATGCGGTGTCAGTGGGCCAAGTTAGCAGCGATGGGATAAGGGCATGATGTGTATGTCTTGGTGGTGGTGGTGATAGTGACAGCTCAATAGAAGAGAGCCTTCTCAGGTAGAAGAATTCTGGAGTTCATGCCAAAACTGCTTCCTCATGCCCACTTCCCTCTCCCTTTAGTCCTCGCAGTTGCCTTAAGTGCCCTTTTGGCCTTATTTTGGAGAGTACTGTTCTTGAACTCAGTCCAGCATAAATTCACCCCAGACTGAGTTGTCTTTCAGGCCCCAGTGTAGCAACTACCCCCCACCCCCCAACTACTGCAACGATACCTGGGATTGGTAATGTCCTGTCCTGCCCCTGTCCTTCCACAGGCATTTTTGGCTTCCTGGCCTTTGGCTTTGTGCTCATTACCTTCAGCTGCCACTTCTATGACTTCTTCAACCAGGCTGAGTGGGAGCGCAGCTTCCGGGACTACGTGCTGTGAGTGAGGGGCTGGGGGTTTGGAGGCAGCAGTGGTAGGAGCTGGAGCTAGGATGTAAGGGAGAGCCGCTCCTCTGTTTGCAGCAGAAATCTTCCAAATTCTCCACCCCTGCCAGCAGATTAAACTGGCTGCCTTTCTCTGGGTGCCCAGGACATCATTTATTCTGTCATTTGCCAATCATGACAACCTTCAGTTCCTTCCATCCTCCCCTCTCTATCCTCATGGCCTGCCTGGCTGGTGTATTTGTAACTGTTAGAAGCCATTTTGCATTTTGGCTACTCTGAACAATTCTCTGCTGGCCACAGAAGTTGTTCTCTAATTCTTGGGAACTCTATTACAGAGTTTATTGTAGATCCCTGCACAGGAGTAGTTATCTTTCTATGTTAGTTTAATAGCATGGTAATGTTTGCTAGTTTTTGGCTGTTATTTGTGGAGCAATGAGGATGAATCTGAGAGGATAAGACATTTCAGTTGCTGAAAGAAGTGCAGCACTTGTCATTACCATGGATAGCATTTAAAATGCTCATCAAAATTGACACTGGCCCACATCCTGACTATATCAGGCTGTCTTTCTTAATGGTTCTAGACTACAGGGCAGTGGTTCATAACCATGGCTGCACATAGAATCACCTGGGACTCTTTAAAAGACACTGACTGCTTGGGTCCCTCCTCCAGAGATTCTGCTTTAATTGCCTGAATTGGGGGCCAGGCATCAAGAGCTCCCCAGGTGATTCTAATGAGCTAACAGGGTTGAGAATCAGTGCTGTGGGGCTTTACTGATTGTTATAGCTCTTACTAAAGTCTTAGGGTTGTCTGAGCACCTACTCAAGTGGGCCCGAATGTCTTGTCTCTCCGCTTTCCTTCACCATAGGTGCCAAGCCAATGTGACCATCGGGCTGCCCACCAAGAAGCCCATCCCTGACTGTGAGATCAAGAATCGCCCGAGCCTCCTAGTGGAGAAGATCAACCTGTTTGCCATGTTTGGCACTGGCATTGCCATGAGCACTTGGGTCTGGACCAAGGCCACTTTGCTCATCTGGAGGCGCACCTGGTGCAGGTGGGGCCTGTAGCCAGCCTGTTCTGATCTTCCTGTCTTACTCTCTCAGCCTCAGCATCCCATCTTTAGGCTTTGTCTAGCTAGTCCTACTTTCCCCATAGCCTCAGACAGCTGAGTTTTCTAAGGGACTGCTCTAAGCTGCCTAAAACCACCTTCCCTGCAGCTCACCACTGCCCCCTGGTGACATCTCCTGTCCTCGGGAGGCCTAAGGTCCTGGTCTTGGGCCAAGTGCTGAGCCAGCTGCCAGCATCTTCAAAGAATGAAGTGATTTCAGAGCTGGGCACACAGGAGACCTGCATTCTAGGCCCATTTCTTTTCAGAGAAGATTGCTATTTCTCAGAGTCTTTGAAGGAACTGAGACCTTCTGGAGCCTCCTTCTCTGGAGGGAAGGCAACTGCTGGTCTTTCACAAACTTTGATGGGAAGTGGCTGCTCCTCCATCCCCCCCACCCCTTTCTCCTCACAGGTTGACTGGGCAGAGTGATGATGAGCCCAAACGGATCAAGAAGAGTAAGATGATCGCCAAGGCTTTCTCCAAGCGGCGTGAGCTGCTGCAGAACCCAGGCCAGGAGCTCTCCTTCAGCATGCACACTGTCTCCCATGATGGGCCTGTGGGTGAGCTCTAGCCTCTTCCCCCACCTGATGCCCTGCCCCATGGGCTCCCGGCTGGTATGAACTTGTGGGGACTGTTTGGAAGGCCGTGAGGAGCAAGGCACTCTCTCCTCTCTCATACACTTGTTCTTCTCTGTTCTTCAGTTCCCCTTTCATCTGCCCCTCTGCCCCATCCCTTCTATATGTTTCTGCCTCTGTCTCTGAGTCTGCTTGCTGTACTTTGGTTCTGAGAGGACAAATTTCCCTTTCCCTTCTTTTCCTGTCTTTTCCAGTTGCTCTTCTTGGCCTAAAATAAGTCAGGGTTTTAGGAACTGGGTTGCTGGCCTCTAGGTAGGCCCTTTGGGAGCCTGAAGCCCCCTGCCCTGTTCAGGTTTGGAATGGGTAGGGAGCACTGTGACTAGCAGGGTGGGCTTTCTGTGCTGAGCAGAGTGGGAGGGATTGGTTGGAGGAAGGAGAATGGTGCTGAATAAGGGGAGTCACTATGAGGGACTATGCAGTCACTAACCCTTATCTTTACGTCTCCATCCCACAGCGGGTTTGGCCTTTGACCTCAACGAGCCCTCAGCTGACATCTCCTCTGCCTGGGCCCAGCATGTCACCAAGATGGTGGCCCGGAGAGGAGCCATACTGCCCCAGGATGTGTCTGTCACCCCTGTGGCAACACCAGGTAGGAAGACTTGGGCTTCTGTAAGGGGAGCACAGAGGCTGGGGGTCTTGGGCCAGGGGGAATCAGAAAGGGAGGAGGAAGGAAAGGCCCTGCAGGAGCTGAAGTTTAGGGGAGGCACCAGAGGTCTAGAGTTGTGGGTCCCAAGCTAAAAGAGTAGGGATCTGAGGGGAGGAGGGACAGAGCTAGGGCTCCACATGCATGTGCTCTCTCTCTCTCTCCTCCATTGTCAGTGCCGCCAGAGGAGCAAGCCAACCGGTGGCTGGTTGAGGCAGAGATCTCCCCAGAGCTAGAGAAGCGCCTGGGGCGGAAGAAGAAGCGGAGGAAGAGGAAGAAGGAAGTGTGCCCACTGGTGCCACCCCCTGAGCTTCCCCACCCCAGCCCTGCCCCCGCCTGCAGTGCTATTCCTCGACTGCCTCAGCTGCCCCGGCAGAAATGCCTAGTGGCCACAGGAGCCTGGGGAGCTGGCGAACCCTGCCGGCAGGGAGCCTGGACCCTGGTCTCCAATCCCTTCTGCCCTGAGCCCAGTCCCCTTCAGGCTCCGTTTCTGCCTAGCGCCCCCGCCCCCACAGCTTGGGCTCAGGGCTGCCGGCAGGGTCTGGGCCCTGTTCACTCCCGCACCAACCTAGTGGAGGCAGAGCTCATGGATGCAGACTCGGACTTCTGAGCCTGGAGAACGGGATCTGGGACAGGAAAGAGGAACAAACACCATTCTGAGGCTCTTCTTCCTCCCTGAGAGTGATTCCCCAAGATCTTGTCTTCTAGAGAACCCAAGGACCCAGCAGTTCTATGTGCCTGGCTAAAGGCAGCATGACTGTGGGAAAGAGCCCTGATTAGCAGCATCTCCCAGGGTAGAACTCATCCCAGGGCAGTGACCTAGAATACAGGGTCCCCATTTCTATCCCACTAGCTGGTGCCTGACTGACAATATCTGTCTCCAACAGGATCATTGAGTATGTGGAGCTTGGAGTGGAGTAGTAATGGCAGAGGCAGGGGTGACAGTATCCAGAGTGGGCTGTGGTGACTAGGGAGGCAGTCTAGCCTGTGCTTGGCAGATGAGGGCTGGCTGCCCTTTTCTATGCCACCTGGTGCCCTTTCCTGGTGATCTCAGACCGAAAGTCAGTTTATAATATCATAAGCCCTTTGAATGGGGGCAGGGCTCCCTTCTTCCTCGTACAGGTGGTTCTGGGGCTGGGAGGTGCCTACTCCCAAGGGGGCTATCACCTCTCTTGGAAATTGCCCAGTTGACCCTACCCTAGGCCAGTAACCCATCCTCTGTGCTCCTGGACTCTCCTTCCTCTTTCCCTCTTTGCTTCAAGCAGGACAACCTACTCCTGTTTCCTCTTTGTTTATTAGGACCCCAAAGGGCAGCACTCCCCATCCCACCTACCCCCACCCCTTTGCTGCTGGGCTCCATCTCCAGGTGAGAGACTGGTTCAGCTCTAGAGCCTTGGGCTTGGTGTGGTGTAGAAACAGTGACCGGGAGCCTCTGGGTTCTCTCTTTTTCATAGCCACCCAGTGGGGGATGAATCCTCCAGCTTGAGGGGCTCCCCTAGGAAGCTGCTGTAGCTTCAACCAGGCAGAAAAGGTTCCTTCAACTTCTACAACCTGTGGGTAAGGAGATTCCCACATTTTATAACCCCAATTTTAAGAGCCAGAGCAGGAAGCCTTAGAAGCTGGCTGAGTTCCAGATCAGGGGATAGGGAGGGGGAGAAGAAATATAAACAGTAAATAAAAGGTTTTTGTATAAACTCTTGGTGTGCTTCTTTTCCATAGGCCCTGGTCCTGGCCTGTTTACCTAGTTCTGCTCTGATACTGATCTCAAAAACATTTGTATCCCACTTGCTCTGAAGGCTATTCTGAAAGGCCAAGAGCTTGATGCTAATGAGGTCATGACTGACAATCCAATATCAGGCTGATGTCAGCTTAATCTGCTGCTTGTCCACCCTGGCCAGTTGGTTCTCAACTGACAAAAGCTATTTATTTATTTATTATTATTTTTTTTATTATGGGTAAAAATCAAAATTCTCACAATACATACAAACATTTGCAAAATGATATATAAATATATATATGCATATATGTGTATTTGCTTACAAAAATGTTATTTATATATATATATATATATACATATACATATATTTTAAGAGGTGCTTAGATTACCCAAAATATTACACGGAACCCACTGGGATTCCCATGTTGCCTTTTTTGGCCACAACTGCCTCACTGGCCCACTCACAAGATAATTGAGCAAAAACATGCAACTTGCCCGTGGAGGGACAATTGGAAGCAAGTGTCCTCCTGATGGTGAGCATGGATGAGGATGGCTCCTGGTGGCAATCCTGGGACCCACCTCTGGGGGCCTTCTTCCCTTCTTTAAGGGGATGTCAGTTGGGCCAGGTGCATTCTGATCCAGCTTCCTCCCAGTTAAAGGGAAGCCTGTTAGTTCCACTTCTCCCAAAAAGGTATCACTAGAGGACTGAGAACTGGGTTGCTAGGACTCAGGATTACATGGAAAGGAGATCCATGCAGGAAGGAGGGTCACCCATAGGCTTAGAGGGTACTGTAGAAAGAGCATGACCAGGCTTATTTGGGGAGTATATCTTTTTACTGCTGCTCAAGCATTTTGAGCAAAGCCAGATTCAAGGGGAAGGGGAAAGAGAACTAATACACTGATCTTATTCTAGGCACTTTACTGTATATCATGATAATAATAACAGCAGCCTCTTATTGAATGCTTGCTAGGTGCTGGGCACTCTTCCAAGCACTTCACGTGCCTTAACTCATTGACTTTCACCACAGACTTATGAAAGGCTGTTAACATCTCACGATATTGAGGCACAGAAAAGTTAAATGGCTTAGCCCAAGGCTACACAGTAAGTGGGAGTGCTGAATGCTGGGATTCCATCAGGGCGGTCTCTCCACAGATTGCCCTTAAACCCTGTGCTCTACTGCCTTTCCTTTAATTCGGAGGATAACTATCCAAGGAGCTATTTTTATGTAGAAGCAGACTCAATGAAGGAAAATGACTTGCCCCCATCCTTACAGATAATGACAGACCAAGTAAGGTCTTCCTGACTCTCAAGTCCAGCTCTTTCTACTCTCAATTCTGACCTCTAATTTTTCTTCCTCTTCAGGTTTCCCATTTGTGTTCCCTTTGGCCACCTGTTACCCCTTGTGCTTGCTTACCTAGCTCATTCCTGCCTTTACTGCTTCTCTCAGCAGCATTATAGCTTTTTTTTTTTTTAACCTTTATCATCAACAATATTTAAAACAAAATGTGTCAGTGTTACCTAAAGATGTCTTTTGAAATAAGAGAAAAATGTTATATTTTCTTCATTTCATCTCCATGGACATTCAACTACTAGTCCCCCTCCTTCTCTTCGTCCCTTCTTTCCTTGGTGGATTACTTGTGTAAAGGTCAGGAGATGGAGTGAACGGTTCAATATGAGCCTTAAAAATTTGAGAAGTGTCACCTTTCTATTTATGGCTGTAGAGGCTGACAGAGACTCTGTAACCACCAGAGGGCACTGTGAGCCCACCTTTTGTGAATGCAGCCATTGGGCTAGAGGACCAGAACCATGGACACTCCCACAGCTCGGCCTGTGTAGGCAGTGCCAGATAGCTGGGCAACAGTGGCCACCTTCCTGAATTAGATCTTTGGAAGAACCTCCTCAGCGTGCGAGGAGCCTGGTTTGGGAGACTCCCTAGTGGTTTCCATGTACTAACTGCTGCGGCAGCCTCTGCCCTCAGCTGCTCCATTAGGGCCCCACCCATGCTACTCTCGCCAGCTCAATCGTCCTGCTTCCCAGGTTTTGAGGCCTGCCAGTCTCAGCTTCTTTAAAGCAGTTTGTCCACTGCTCCCACCCCTTCCTGTGCCTACTAGAAATTCTTTCTGAATTTTAAGAAGTTGAAAAGATATAGAAAAGCACTAAGGGAAGCGGCTGTGGCTCAATCAGTGGGGCTCCCGTTTGCCATGTGGGAGGCCCCGGGTTCGGTTCCCGGGGCCTCCTGGTGAGGGCGGGGGCGGGCCCGCCCGCACGGCGTGGTTGGCTGGCCCAGCGAGCACGAGCAGCAAGGGGAGGATAAGTGAATAAATAAATAAAATCTTTAAAAAAAAAAAAAAAAAAAGAAAAGCACTAAGAAAAACCTAGTATACACTCATATGTCCACTGTTCAGAATTAACAATGACCAGTTCATCATATTTGTTCTGGCCTATGTTTTCTTTGTTGTTGTTGTTTGCTTTTTCTTTATTTCTTTCTTTTTCTTTTTTTTTTTTTTTAAAGAACTAGCTAGTTACAGATTTAGTTAAAGTCCCCTTTGACCAACATCCCCAGTTCCGTTTCCCCTCTTCTCAAGAGAAAAACAGCTAATGGAGTTTAGTGGGTCACCTTCCAGTCCACTCTTATACATCCTTACACAGGCTATTGCCTTTGCCTGCCTGCTTTTAAAGTTTTTTTTTTCCATCTAAGTTATACATTATATAATTGAAAAGTCAAATAGTTCTAAAATATTGTTACTTAAAACAGCTATCTTGGTATCCCACTCACTCTTATTGCCTACCCCACAAATTCCTGTTCTTGGGATTCAACCACTTTATTTTATTTTATTTTTTTTAAAGATTTTATTTATTTATTTATTTATCCCCCCCCCTGCTGCTTGCGCTGGCCGGGTCAGCCAACCACGCCGTGCAGTCGGGCCCGCCCTCACCAGGAGGCCCTGGGAACCGAACCCGGGGCCTCCCATATGGCAAACGGGAGCCCCACTGATTGAGCCACAGCCGCTTCCCTCAACCACTTTATTTTAGATCATCCTTGTGGTATTCACTTCCATATGTCTGAACAACAAGCCTATACTGCTACTTCTTGAATGTTTGTTTTCAGCATTATCATCTGACTTTCCAACACAGAGTGTGATAAGGTCTTAGCTCTTTTTCACTCTTTGCCTACAAAGAGCAAAAGAAGAGGGGGAAGGAGAGGTGCCAATATGAACAGTTTGAAAGGTGGAAAGCAAGTTATGAGTGGTAATTTAGCATACCCGAATGAGCCAAATTCTTACCCAGCAGTGGGGAAAACTTATATTGCAGCACCCTCAAAAGGCTCTGAATTGGAGGCAGCAGGTACTCCAGGAGGTGGAGATGAAAGTAGGAAGATTGGCTGAAAGCTTAAGAAGCAGTTAGACCACCAGATCCCCTAGCTGACTCTGTGCAAATGACTGCCCTTCCCACCCTCAGCTGATAGTTTATTTGCTGGAGAAGGCAAAAAGAGGGTCTGGTGAAGAAAGCCAGGTGAAAGAAGACCTGTAGTCTAAATATTCATATCATAAACTTTTGCTTAATCATCCTATTTCCAGCATGGTACTTCCATCTTCAACTGTGCCTAATGTCCCTTTGCAACCAAGATGGCAAGAAGCAGCAAATATGTAGTGATGGATAAGGAGTGTGCTCTGATGATTGGCCCCAAACAGTGGATGGTGCCTGGATAAATAAAGGATAAATATCCGTTTCTTTTCAGTGCTCCAACTCCTGAAACTACTTCAGTAACCATATCCCACTGAAGAATTAATTCATCTCCTCAGTAATCAATTCTAGTGGCAGTCCAGGTAGGCAGCTGCTGCCTTGTTCTCCGACACATGCCAGGTGGTTGTACCTCAGCTCCCTTGTGCATTAGAGGGAAGAAAGAAATCAGTTATAGAGCTTCTAATCTCTGTCCTGACAGCTGGAGGATGGCGTTCTGGGTTGGTTCCTTATAACAGGAAGGAAATTCGGAAAGCCAGAGCGTGAAGAGAAAGCTTAAGAAGCCTGTGTTGCCTGGTAGACTTGTGGGCTTTGTGGAAATGGCAGTGCTCAGTGAGGCAGAAATTTGGGGACCAGGATATGAAAGACCCTATTTGAGAAGGGACAACTTTCACAAGGTGAACAGATTTCCCACATAGTAGTAACACCGGGGAAGAGAAAATGAAGGCAGGTGATTTCTCTGCAGTCCCCCTCTTGCCAGAAAAAAAATAGTTACTCCAAAGACTCCATGTCCAGTGGCCGTCTGGGGTTGTTATGGTTATCACTTACTTGCTCAACAGCCGTAAACAAAAGGATCCTCTTTGCCTCAGTTTCTCTGAGAATACAGAAGGAAAAAAACCTATCCTTAGCCTCTCACCCAGAGTAAATTGCATTTTGTTTCTTTTTCCTTTAAGTATTATTTACATAGTTAAAATAACATAAAATGTGCAGTTTTTCTCCTGATTTCTTAATATTTTATCACAAACATTTATTTCTCCTTAACATTAAATTCTTGGCAAAGTTAATTTTAAAACCAACTATTCTATTGTTGGACACGAAAGCTCTTTCAGAGATATCTTTTTCTTATTAAAAAGAAAACTGCCAGTATGCCTTCATGTTTTCATCTTTTACAGAAAATGCCAAAATTTAAAATAATACAGAAAAATACAAAGAAAAAGCCACCCCAAATCCCATCACTTAGGGGAATCACTATTTATATTTGAGTTAACATTCCTCTGTGCTGATATCTTTATCTGAATTTCTGATTTTTTCCCTAGTAGAGTTAATAGGTCAAAAGATTTGGTCTCATTTAAGGCAACTTGTAATTCCTCAGATTGAAATTTCGACCTAGTGATACCTAGCTTCTGTGGGGACTGATTTTTAGCTTCCAAACCCAGAATGTGACACCGCAGGCAAGACTACATTTTATTCCTTCGAAAAACAAGGCCATTAAAGTTCGGAAAGGTGTTAGGAAGCTGATTTCACTGACAGACAAACGAAGCCACGTTAAGCTTCGTGGCCGGCGCTCTCCTCACGTGACGAGACCGCTTTTCCTTTAAATGCCTACGCACGTGATCGCAAACGTACACAGAGGAAATTTACGCTGTCAGGGGAGCAAGTCATTCCTCCCCCACCTTCCTATCCTTGGGGTTTCTGGCGTTCCCTCCCCGGAAGCCGCAACTCCTCAGGCGACTTTCTCTTCCTCATCTCCTCCGTTATTTTACCTATCCTCAACCCTTTCCGTTAGTCGCTAGTCTTAGAGTTCCCTCTCCCCTGCAGAATTCCAGCTCACTTTCCGGAGGAAGGGTGAAAGGGACTACAACTCCCAGGGGGCATCGCGGGCCCTCCCGCATCGCGGCGCGCAGTGCAGGTCGGGGGCTGAGGTTCCACGGTGTTCTCGCCGCGTGTGGCTCGGAGCAAGCGCACTACAGGTTCCGTAGCGCCTCGCGCGTGGGCCGGGCCAAGCCGGGGCGGGGCTGGCCAGGGCCGGCTGGCGGGCGGGCGGGCGGAGGAAGGGGGTGGGAGCGGAGGCGATGGAGGGGAGGAGTGGGGGAATGGGGGAGGGCAGGGGAAAAGAGGCGGGAGGCGGGGCCGAGCAGGAGCTGGAGTCTGAGGCGACGGCTGCAGTGGAGGCGGTGATGTCCGTGCAGGTCGGGCCGGCAGCGGCTGCTGCGAAGGTGCCCGAGGTGGAGCTGAAGGACCTGAGCCCCTCCGAGGCGGAGCAGCAACTAGGACTGAGCACGGCGGCCGTGGGCGCCATGCCCCCCCCGGCGGGTGGCGGGGACCCTGAAGCTCCAGCTCCCGCCGCGGAGCGGCCCCCAGCCCCTGGCCCGGTCTCGGGACCCGCCGCTGCTCTCAGCCCTGCCGCGGGAAAGCTGCCTCAGGCGTCGGCTATGAAGCGGAGCGACCCGCATCACCAGCACCAGCGGCACCGCGACGGCGGCGAGGCCCTGGTCAGCCCCGACGGCACCGTCACCGAGGCGCCGCGCACAGTCAAGAAGGTATTGGGGCCGGGCTGCTTCTCGCGGAGAGGAAGGGAGGGAGCGGGGAACCGCATGTCTCCACGCACTCATAACTGGTTATAGGAGCCGAGAGATCCCTTTCTCCCTTAAACCCACTCTCTCAGAGATGCCCCCACCCGGCCCCACGGCTGGGGAGCGAAGACTCCAGGTGGCACAGCCGTACTTCGCTGTGAAGAACATGGAGGTAGCACTCTTCCTTTACTACCTGGGATAGTCTGGGGGAGAAGAGGCATCTATTACTACGGCCCTCCTCTGCACCCCCAACACACTTGTGTGTTATTTTCCAGACTATCTCGGGAGGAGACCCTTGTGGTATAGAAAAGCCTTGCCGCTTATGAGAGTTCATCCAATAACAAGGGTGGAAAGATCTTTTCTGCTTTAACAACTAGTATTCAGTAGTTTCCTCGCACAGAAAACCCCAGAGTTGTCTGGTTTCTGTACAGATGATGACTTTCTACCTTTCTGTAGCCAGCTGCTTTCATAGAGCAGTGCTGATGCTGTGCCTTTCATTTCGAGATACTGCAATATCTTTGCATCTTAGTATAGAGGATAATGGAGAGATTGCCTTCACTCTTTTCTCTTCAGAGGTTTGTCCTCTCTGCTTCGTAGTTGGTCACCGCGATTATTAGGCTGTGTATGAAGTGAATATTGTTTTATTGATTCCATTTGTGTGTGTGTGATCTGAAAGTGGTAGGAAAAATACTTCTACTTTTGGGAAAGGCGATCATCCTGGGGCTTCTCATATGGCAGTTTCTTTCAGAAATAGTTTTGAAGGAACAGTTTGTTCAGAACACCAAGGAGTAAGTGCACCTATATATATGGTACACCCATGTTATCCATAGTGCTTGTCTCTCTCCCCCCCCCCTTTTTTTTTTCCAGGAGGTACTGGGGATTGAACCCAGGACCTTCTACATGGGAAGCAGGCTCTCAACCACTGAGCTACACTGGCTCCCCCCACCCCCTTAAAGCTAAATTAGCACAGAATAACAAAAAGGCAAATACTGGAAAAGACAGAGTTGGTGAGGATCATGGTTATGGGTGGTTATGGGTCACAATGTGAACACAGTGATTCATGTTTTTCTTTTTGATTGTTGTAAATGATTTTTAATTGCTTTATCAGAAAAGCAGTAAAGTGATGTGATGTCTGCATTGGTTTCCCTGTGCGGGGGACTCCGCTGAATTGGAACCTTGGATCTAGACTAACTTTTTGTTGTAATAGTCTCATGGTTAAGATATAAAGTAGATGACCCTTTCATTTGAACTACCCAGATGGTGGTAAGCAAATGGTTTCAGAGGCAAGATTGAGGGAATTTGTAAATGCTGGTTAAGCATTAGACAAGAACGATAGTGTTCTTATTGTTTTCACTATGCAACTCTTCTCAGAGAAATTATGGTAGCTTAGAAAGGCAGCATGGACTTCAGTGCTTATCTAGAAATCAGAATATATTTATGACTAGACGAATTGTCTTATGACTTTGGTCAAATCTTTTTCCTGTGATTGAGGGTCTTTTTGTGTAAAATTTGGAATTAGATTAGAGCTCTTGAGGGGAAAAACATTTAACAAATTACTTTTTGAGCATGTGTTTTACAGTCAGGCAGACCCACTTAACTAGCTTTTGAGTAATTTCCATATTCTCAAAATCTCAGTTTTCTCTTCTAAAAAATGAGGATGATAATACTATTGAGGATTAGAAATATTTGTAAAGGGCTTAGCATTGAACTTGTCACACAGAGTATGGGCTTAAGAAATGAGAGGTATTTTTATTATGAAGAATTGATTTTTTTATTTCTCCCATCATGGCTTAAGTGCATACCGCCATGATCTCCTCTGAAAGGCACACACAATTCAATAGATTCTAGATAAAGAAGTTAAAATCACAGGCTAGCATACCAGGGTCTGTTTTTCTTACTTCTGCTTTGCTTCCTGAACATTTTCCCTGTTGCTGAACCACCTACCTCCTGTTTTTCCCACAGCAAAATGTAAGTTCTGTGATTCTGGATTTACTCAGCAGCCTCAAGGCTATGGAAGGCAGGGCTGAGCTTGCCTTACAGTGTTCAGTGCACCAACATGCATCTTCTTTGCTGGAAGCTAAGCAGGTCTAACTCTGGGCAAGGATGCAGCTGTATGACACAACTAAGAACGTAGAGCTGCTTTCTGGGGGCTCAGATTTTTAACTTTCTTGATATTAACTTGGCTAAATGAATATAAGTGCATGATAGTGCCCTTCTTTCCCCAACTTGAAAGTCACCTCACCAAGGTACCACAGTGTGACATTTTGATTTGTTTGAACCTCTGATTCTGTGATTGTCTATTTAAATATCCTTTCTGACCTTGACTCCCTTCTGCTTTTATTTTAGTGAGAGAAGGGACTGGGATACTGGGGATTGAAATAGCTGCCTTGGGCTATATAACTGGTGACCATTGCTTTTATTTTGTAACTGTCAAATACAGGTTTATTTATTTTGTCACATTTCCACTGATGGTTTCCCATACTCCAGTCAGGTATATGTCATCAGTTTTCTTAGTCTCTATTATTCTGCTCAACCACACAAGGGAAATGAACTTTTTACAAGGGCCAGAATTCCCGAGTGCAGTAGTTAAGAAGAATGAACATATGGTGTGCAAGTTACTCAGTCACAACTTATCTTGGCACCTCCTACCCTCCTGTATCTTGTGGTGCTCTGGGGGCCAGATCTTGTCATTGTGGCTATGATATAATTGTATCTAATGCCTTTCTTCATAAGCTCACATTAAATGAACCTAGCAAACCAAAAATCTCTATATGAAATGATTTGTGAAATGGGAAGATAAGTTCCCGAGTGAACACAGCTGTAGCAGTGGTTGAGAGTTTTTCCCTTTCTGTGTTCTTGAAAAGGAACAATAGGAATGTTGAAGTTGAGACTTTCTAACAATAAAGCTGTGAGCCCAAGAACTTCAACTAGTTTGTGCTTACATCAGTATCAGTAATGACCATGTTCAAGTAGACTTTATGTCTTTTGGCAAACGTATCCACTTTGCCCTGGCTTTGTTGCCTTAGGAGAGAATGAGTTGAGCCATGTTAGCGCTTTCTTGCCCTGAATTCTTTAAGCTTTTGATTTGGTTAATTATAGATTGATGAAATGGAATGTCTTGGATATAGGCATGGGAATGTGAGAAGAGTATGACTCTTTTTGCCAATTAGAAAAGTACATACAGCCTTGCCAGGTGTTCAGTAAGGCAATTGGCAGTTTGACCCTAGTAATGGCTTATGTGCCAGGAATTGTTATAGGTGTTTCTCCAACCCTGACAGCAGCACAATGAGATGTAGGTGGCGTTATATCCATTTTACACACGAGGAAATGAGGTCCAGAGAGGTTAAGTGTCTTGCCTAAGGTTGTACATCTAGGAAGTGGCAGAGATGATTAAGTCCAGGTCTATTTGTTTCCAAAGCCCATGTCCTTTTCATTATGCTGCCCTGATTCTTTCTAACTTCTTAGATACTGGGTTCTGGTCTTCTCCCAGAAAACTTTCAGAATCCTCAGTGAACTCTTAAATTGTGTCTGTCTGGCTAAAGATTAGGTCATCCCAAGACAAAAAAGTCAGGAGGATCTGAATCAGGGCTTTAGGAAGAGGATGGAAAAAAATTGTCCGAATGTAGAATCTTAATGAGTTGTAAAAATTGAAGAGGAAAGGAAGAGCATCTTATATATAGAATAGCATTTCAAGATCAATGATGCAGGTTTCACATTAGGAATTTACTGGTAATCTGAGAAACTTATCCTTATTTTTAAAGTTATACATCAATCTGGAGTACCTGAGGGCTATGGCCCTCCTTCTTGCCCAGCTAACAGTTGTCCCCTGTTCTTTTTTTTTGTCCCCTTCTCTGTGACTCAATCTTTAAACCTTTGACCATTAGAAGGGAAGCATACTACTAGGTATTCCTGCTGTTCTGGGCATTATACTTAGAGCTTTACATATACTATTTTATTTTACTTTAGTTTTAAAAATTTGTTTCTATTTATTTATATATATTTTTAGGTACCAGGGGCCAGGGATTGAACCTGGGACTTTGCATGTGGGAAGTTGGTGCTCAACCACCTAGCCACGTTGGCTTCCCTGAGTTGGTTTTTTCTTTTTTCTTTTTTTTTTTTTTTTTTGGGGTATGGGAAAAGGGCCCGGGGAAAGGGGCAAAAATTCATTAAGCCCCTTTGGCTTCCCTGGGTTTTTTTTTTTTTTCCCTTGTTTTGCTTGCTTGTTTTTTTTTTTTTTTTTTTCCTCAGGTTGCAAGGGGAACCGAACCCAGGACATCCCACGTGAGAGGCAGGGCTCTCAATCGCTTGAGTCACATTCACTCCTCCCTGCCCCTTTTTTAAGGAGGCACCAGGAATCGAATCTGGCACCTCACATGTGGGAAGCAGGGTCCCAACTGCTTGAGCCACATCCGCTCCCCTATACTATTTTATTTAATCCTTTAAAAAAAAATTATTTTGTACATTTAAAAATTGAAAATATAAACACTTGAAAACTAAAAAGTAAACATTTAATCCATTTAATAGCCCTCAGAGTTAGGTAATAGTATCCTTTTATTGATGAGGAAAGTGAGGACTGGAGAGAATAAGGAATTTGTCTTAAGGTTACAAAGTTCGTAATGTAATGGAGCTAACAGAACTCTAATCAATCTGACTCCAAGGCCCAAATTCTGTTGCTTTTCAAGTGATGTATTTTTCTGTACAAAGCTCAGGATTGGACCTTTTAAATCCTACTTACTCTGTATGTTTTCAGGTGGATATTTTTGTTATTGCACTAACAGAATCCACAGGGAGTTTCTTTTTACTTTTTGAGCTGGTTGAAATCCTTACCATATATTTATGTGAACATTTATGAATTTCCTGAGAAAGCAGCCCTTATTTTGTATTAGTATAATTTGTGAATTCTGTTCTCCTTGGATCTGGGAATGCATTTGAAAATTAAGAGCTGCTTTTGGGAGGTTGTTCAGGGCTGAAGTTGCAGTTGTGTTTGATGTCTTGAGGAAGTCTACTTAGATCCTTAGTGTCCAATTAATTGAGGAAATGGATAATTTATGAGAAAGGGAAAGTGAGTTTCTTTATTATATCATTTCCTTGATTATCCCCTTCCCCTCATGAAAGAAAAAAAAAAAAGATTTAGAATCTTTTAGGGGAGCTGGTGTAGCTCAGTGGTTGAGCACCGGCTTCCCACATACGAGGTCCTGGCTTCAATCCCCAACCCTGGTACCTAAAAAAAAATAAGAATAGGCAATTTGTTTCATGATAGATCTTGTTAAAATAATTCAGAAATATACAACTGAGGTTGATGGAAGGAGAACAATCTTGGCAGTTGCCTTGACCTACCACTCTGCCATCATGTTCAAGTGGTAGGCACAGTTAGAGGGACTGAAATTCCATTCACACACCAAGAGGTTTAGTAATCTTGATCAGGTTTCTATGGAATTTATGGAAGTTTTCATATAGTCTGAATGACCTATGGCCCAAGACGTGGTGAGAGCAGAGCAAAGGAGAAAGCTATGATAGATTGAAATTTCTTCTATAACAGTTCTTAAGTCTAAAACTATTTTGATTAAATAAAATAATTTAAGATATATGATGTGGATGATCTTCAGTCTTCCTCCTCCCTAGCAATATTCTACACCAATCAGTTAGCCATTTTGCCTCTTGGACACGTGTATTAATATTTGGTGATTTCCTGTTCTTTTTTTTCCTAAGGATCTATCAGTAGAAATGTATCACCTTTGGATTCCCTACTTGTACTTAGAAGGGTATATTAAGGAAGGGTACAGAGGTTCTAGAGCTGCTAGTTGAGTTTCTATGATTATAAGGCTTTTTCTTAAAGCCTTTCTGAATGCTGCAGAGCTGTCATAGACTATTAAGTAACCCGAGACTAAAATTGGCTTCATCTTGCCTACGAACCTATCTCCTGCAATGTTCCAACATGAACCCTTTTGGTCACTCTAAAAGACTTGATACTGTTGATTTCCTTTCCTTGGAAACTTCTCTTGGCTTTAGTGACACTCATAATGTTAACCAATCACTGGAATACTTAACTTTGTGTCAGGCATCCTTCTGTCTTATCTCATTTAATCCTTACAGCTTTATCAGACAGGTACTATTGTCTTTATTTTACAGATGAGGAAATATAGGCTCAAAGAGAGTAATTAACTTGCTCAAGGCTTTGCCAACCTGTGAAGCCTTTGGGATTAGCGAGATGAAGCACTGCCTATAACAACAAGGGGAGGCTTTGTTGTACTGTCAACCCCCTACTTCCCTGACCAAATTCCCATGTGAAATCTGTTTAAGTGACTGAACCCAAGCTGCTTATAAGACCACTGTGTGCAACACTTCAGACCTCAGGATCTATGCTCTTCCAAGAGAAGGCCTACGCTATCATGTCTCATATCCCTGTTTACCTCAGTCACCACCTAACCTCCAGTCATCCATTATTTTTTTAATATTCATTCCCTTACCACTCTCTTATCGTCTTAGCTAATCTATCCCCCAGACCCATCCACCATGTTCTCAACAACTTCTGTCTCCTTCATCAGCAAATCCTTTTGTAACATCAGTCTCTAGGCAATATCAAGTTACAGGGACAACAGTGGTAGTGCTGTAAGTGTTGGCACCTGGTGTCCTGAACCGCCCAAGCTGCAGCATCTTGTGCAGTCACATCATCTTCACTAGGTCAAATTCCATGTATAATTTTGGGTGGTGTTTTTAGCTGGATAGCTCCAAAGCAAGTTCTCCACTCTGAAAGCTACTTCATATCTTTTTGGCAAATTTTTTTCTGCTTAATTCATCCAGGGTTGAATTCTGTTGCTTGTAGAACTGACTGATAGACTGATTGAACCTAATCATCAGTCTCTTAGTTGCCTGCACCTATGCAGCTGAGTGTGGCTAGATAAAATTGAAAACAGGGCAGATACCATCAACCTCAACTGTGTATTAGCATTACCTAGTGAAGTTAAACATTTTTCTAGTAAGTTCACTGTCCCACTTACTGCAAATGATTTTATTTCATAACTACTTATCTCAAGTCTCTCATATTCTTTCTTTTTTAATCAGTGCCTTATACTTCATTATGTAAACAAAAGCCACCAAATGGGAAGTACTTCATCCTTGTATCTCACAAATCTACAGATGAGGAAATATAGACTCATCTTTTCCTCCTTCCCTCCTGCTCTGAGGAAGTATCCCTCCCTCTATCAAAGAAAAAATTACCTCCACAGATGCTCTAATCATGTTTTCTCCTGCCTTCTTAAAGAACTTGTTCTTCTCTTTCTATTAGATCCTTTCCTTCAGTATTCAAATTTGTTCTGTTATCTTCCATTTTGAGAGTCTTAGTCATTGATTCCTGTATCTCCTTTCTGTTACTATCCTATCTTTCCACTCCCTTTCACAGCCAAACGTCCTAAAGCAGTTTTCTGTACATGCTATGTACACTGTCTTTCTTCCCATGAACTCTTTAACCCACTTTTGCTCTAATAACTCTGGACAAAACAAATTTCTCTTGCTAAAATCACTAATTTTCATCAGATTGGGAAATATTGTGATCTGTTTTCTGGTACTACTCTTTTCAGCTCTCTTGGCATCATATGCCACTGTCTTCTTACCAAAATACTCTTCTTCCCTTGGCTGCAATACAGTTCTTTACTAGTTTTACTCTTATGTCTCTGGCTGTTCCTTCTCAGTCTTCTTTGTTGGCTCCTTTTCCTTGGTCCTGGGACCTCTTCACTTTTCACTGTGTTTTCTCCCAAAGCCATTCACACCATTCCTATGCTTTTTTTTTTAACCTTGAAAGATGTTCACAATATATTGTTAAGTGAAAAAGTAAGTTACAAAACAATGTGCACATTTGAGTTTTTATGAAAATATACATATTTAGCAAAGTAAAAGGACAAATGATATTTACCAAAATAATAACATTGGTTGTTTCAGCATAATAGGATGATGTAGCAGTTTGATATAGTTTATGAATTCCAAAAATAGATATTGGATTATGTTTGTAAACTGGTCTGTACTTGGGCATGATTAAATTATGATTAGGGCTTTGATTGGGCCACATCAGTAGGATGTTGAGTCCCTGCCCCCCTGCTGTGTGGGGACTCACAGATAAAACTGCATGGCAGAGCAGAGGAGTTAGTTGGAGTTTTCGTATTGGAGTTTTGATGTTGGAGCCCAGGAAGTAAGCACACAGAGGAGCAGAGCAGCTGAGCCTGGAGAGACTTGAGCCCCGGGGAGAGAGACAGAGCCAGTCACTGATAGTCGACAGCTGGCTTTGAGAAGAGAGGCAAAGCCTAGTGAGCCTCATAGTCTATAGCTGACCTTGTGGAGAAAACAGAGGAGCTGAACCTGGAAAGAAATGAGTCCCAGGAAGAGAGGAACACAGGAAGCCTGAACCCTGGCAGGTGTCGGCAACCATCTTGCTCCAACACATGGTAGTAGACTTTGGTGAGGAAAGTAACTTGTGCTTTATGTCCTGATAACTGTAAGCTTCTACCCCAAATAAATACCCTTTATAAAAACCGACCAGGAAGTAGATGTGGCTCAAGTGGTTGGGCTCCCGTTTACCATGTGGGAGGCCCCGGGTTCAATTCCTGGGGCCTCCTGGTGAAGGCAAGCCAGCCTGCGCGGCGCGGTGAGCTGGCGCAGCAAGATGACATAACAAAGGGAGACAAGCAAACACATAAAAACGCACAGCAAATGGACACAGCGAGCACAAGCAGCAAGAGGGGGATAAATAAATAAATCTTTAAATAACAACAACAACAACAAAAAAAAAACAACTGAAGATGGATAGGACTATCTTACTTGCAGTTGCAGACTCTGTTCCTTGGGATGGTCATTGTCCATCATCATCTCCTTGTCGATTGTCCTGGGTGAGTCCAGTGAGCTGTAGAGTAAGTTTGCAACTCTGCTGAGGTTCCAGGCCCACCTGGCACATGGACAGCCCATAGATTTGTGTCTCTTGGATGTACACCTACAAACTCCAGCACCAAGTATAGGTTTAAATAGAAGGGACAGATGGGTCTTGTGCAGGGAAAACATAATGAGTCCAACTCTGTCACTTTAGGGAGCACAAACTCCAAAGTAGGGCCCACTGGCAAGGCACCAAACTCCGGAGCTATCAGCCCTGACCATAGGACCTGGGTGGCTCCAGAGCCCTCAGGAGCCCCACTATTTGGGGTAGTATCCACTTTGGCAGTCTATGAGATCCTGCTGAAATATGCATAAGCATTACTTTTGGGATGACCTCCTGACTCACTTTGAAGTGTCTTAGCCATATAAACTCATTTGTCTTTACCTTTTCCCCCTTTTATTCGAGGTCTTTTTCCAGTTGCATTGTTAGTCGGTGCTTGGTTTTAATCCCTCGGTGCCAGGGAAGCTCATCCGTGGGAGTCATGTCTCATGCTGGGGGGAAGGTAATGCATTTATATGCTGAGTTTGGCATAGAGAGAGGCCACATTTGAGCAACAAGGAGGCTCTTAGGAGTCAACTCTTAGGCACCCCATAACCCCCTTCTCAATTAGAGGTGGAGTGGACATCACCATCCCAGAATCCTCAGGATTGGGGAAAGAACTATGGACTAGGGTGGACTTACTGGTATTCTACTATAGACATATTGTGATTCTAGCAATGGAAGAAATTACAACATTGATGTGGAGCCGGTGGCCACTGGAGGCTCTGGGGGTAGGGAGAGGGAAAAGCAGTTATAATATGGGAGCTTTTTCGGGACTAGGGAATTGTCCTGAATGACACTGCAACAACAGATATAGGCCATTTTATACCACATAACATGGAGAACTGTGTTGGAGAGAGTGTAGACTACAATGTGAACTATGGTCCATGCTCAATGGCAAAGCCCCAGGATGCATTTATCAATTGCTATGAATGTGCCACACTAATGAAGGATGTTTATGTGGGAGGGTATGGGAGGTGTGGGGAGTGGGGCCTATGGGAATCCCTATAGTTTTTGTGTGACATGTAATCTAAGTATCTTTAAAAATATATATATATATATTATTTAAAAAAACAAAACAAAAAAAGAACTGTTTCTGGTATTTTGCATCAGCACCCCTTTGGTTGACTAATACAGATAATGATTGATTTTGCTTGCCACCACCACCAGCCCCTTTTTGTTTTGGCCTATTTGAATTTTCTATAATGAAGATTATTTTTTTTCAAAGATTTATTTATTTATGTCTCTGTCCCCACCACCACCCTGTTTTTTTGTACTCTCTGTCTACTCTCTGTGTGTTCTTCTGTGTCTGCTTGTCTTCTCTTTAGGCGGCACTGTGAACCGATCCTGGAACCTTTTGGAGTGGGAGAGAGGCTCTCAATCTCTTGCACCACCTCATCTCCCTTGTCTGCTGTGTCTCTTATTGTCTCTCTCTGTGTCTCTTTTTGTTGTGTGATCTTGCTGCTCTAGCTCTCCGAGTGGGCCAGCACTCTGTGCGGGCCAGCACTCCTGCATGGGCTGGCACTCCTGCACAGGCCAACATTCTTCTATGCAGGCCAGCACTCCGCATGGGCTAGCTCTCTGCTTAGGCCAGCTCTCTGTGTGGGCCGGCTTGCCTTTCACCAGGAGGCCCCAGGAATCGAACCCTGCACCTCCTATATGGTAGACGGGAGCACAATTGCTTGAGCCACATCTGTTTCCCTGAAGATTATTTTTTAAATGGGGGCTGGAGTGGTGAGGGAGGCGTTTTAACCTCAGCTTAGCCCAAATATGCCCCCATTATTCTGGCAAAGTAAATGTATCTGTTCAGCCTGTATCTTGGAAATTCCTTCTACCTTATAAATTTGATTATCCTTCAAAGATAACATTGACTCAAACTTCCTTTTAGGCAAACTATACAATAGTAATTGTTGGCGCTAAAATAAAAAACTCAAGTTAATTATCACCAAAAATAACAGATGAGAAAATGCAAATCCTTGTTTTAAAAAACAAGCAACCCAAGTACATACCACTAGATTATACAAAGTTACTTTGTCTAAATTTAGTTTATTGCAAAGATCAAGACAGCACACTAGAAGTCTAAGATCAAGACAGCACACTAGAAGTCTACGGCTTCCATTTCACACCATTCATTCCTAGCACTCACTCTTTTCTTCATGTCATTCACTCATCCATGCAAACAGGCTGTATACACAATGTCTGATGTTTCTTGGTTCCATAGTAAAATAGGAAACTTGACATTTCAATTAAAAAGGTAAAATGAGGACATTTACTATCAGACTATAAAATTCCTCTTCTGGAAGAGGATACTTTGAAAAAAATCATATACAAAATGAAAGGGTACCATTTCAAGAGCACTAGGATTACATTAAACTTAAGTTAATTCAATACTCATAATGTAACTCAAAGCAAATCTAGTCTTAACAGAAAGATCCAGTAACTGAGACTATTTTAACAGGCACAATGAACAGTGTAAACACTGTTAACGGGCTCCTAGTTCAGTAGGGCAGACAATATTTGCTTCTGCATTCACACTTAATTTTTCAGTTACATTTAAAAAGAAAATGGTGCTGCTTAAACTATGAATGTTTTACCAAAAAATTAAAAAAAATTTTAATAAATACATCAAAAGCTGAAAATCTAGCTAGGTTTTCATACAAGGTATTATTATAACCAAGACAAACTCAAATTTATAATAAAGGCAACTTGCATTCAAAATGAACTCTACCCTTATATTTTATTAAAAGGGCAGACATCATGAATTAACCCAGCTGTTTACTTGAATTACAAAAATAACATGATTCAATATGAAAATAAGAAACTGTCTACAAATCTCTGACAGTAATAAATTGCAATATACGATGCATACAGGAGTCATACAGAGCAACAAACTCTCATACAAAACAAAAATACTTAAATACCTTTAAAATCCAAATTTTCCTTTAATATCATTAATGAAAAAAGATTCTCAAGTCAAAATTAACACCTCAATTAATCAAGCACCAGGAAGCTATATTACAGCTATTTCATATACAAAGAGACATCTTTCCAACCAGTCACTTTCTTTGAATGTCTCTGTTCTTGAATTGTACAGCCTCTTTCACTTCTTTACACTCCCTAGTCCATCATTTCTTCAGATTATGAAAACTGAATTTGTTGAACACCAGAAATCTGTTGATATGACATTGTATAAACCATAACATTTTGTTGTTGACCATCTGCAGTTTTTTTTTTTCTTTTTTAAACTTTATTTTGTACATTTAATAATTGAAAACATAAACAATTAAAAACTAAAAAGTAAACACAGATGAATAAATATATACATTTTTCAATTAAATGTAATGGATACATGTAAATTTTTTTTTTTTTTAATCAAACAATATATTATACAATATATTTGGTTCATAGTAATGCATTCATACAGTATTTGTCCTTTTGTGTCTGGCTTGCTTCACTCAACATAATGTCCTCCAGGTTTATCCATGTTGCCATATGCTTTATGACTTCATTTCTTCTTACAGCTGCATAATATTCCATCGCGTGAAGAGACCACAGTTTGTTTATCCATTCATCTGTTGATGGACACCTGGGTTGTTTCCAACTTCTGGCAATGGTGAATAAAGTGGCTATGAACATTGGTGTGCAGATGTCTGTTTGTGTCACTGCTCTCAGTTCTTCTGGGTATATACCCAGTAGTGGTATTGCAGGGTCACGTGGCAAGTCTATATTCAACTTCTTTAGGAACTGCCAAACAGTCCTCCATAGTGGTTGTACCATCCTGCATTCCCACCAACAGTGAAGAAGTGTTCCTATCTCTCCACATCCTCTCCAACACTTGTAGTTCTCTGTCTTTTTCATAGTGGCCATTCTGATAGGTGTGAAATGATATCTCATTGTAGTTTTGATTTGCATTTCCCTAATCATGAGTGATGTTGAGCATTTCTTCATGTGTTTTTTTGCCATTTGTATTTCTTCTTCGGAGAAATGTCTATTCAAGTCTTTGGCCCATTTTTTAATTGGGTCATTTGTCTTTTTATTGTTGAGCTGTAACATCTCTTTATATATCCTGGGTATTAAACCCTTATCAGATATGTGATTTCCAAATATTTTTTCCCATTGAGTCGGCTGCCTTTTCACCCTTCTGACAAAGTCCTGTGAGGTGCAAAAGTGTTTAATTTTGAGGAGGTCCCATTTATCTACTTTTTGTTTTGTCATCTGCAGTTATTAAGCGAAATGGTAACTGGTTATTAAATGTCTCCTTTGTAAACTCTGCACTGAGTCCATCTGTAGCTGTGATCGGTTCACCAATTCCTTTCTCTCCTTTCAAAGCCTCTGAATTTCTGAAGGTATAATTTCAGAAATTCTACATACCTGTCAAAGCCTAAAGTAGACATGGCAAAGAGAATATCCTCTCCATTGATTGTCTTCTGTTCCTCTTGATGGCATCCTTCACTGGCTTCAGAAGTTATAAAGCTGATGAATTCACTCACACGTTCTTGAACACATTCTTTGGCATCTTTTGCAATCTTTCCTGTTTGAGGTATGGCATTTTAAAATTATTCTTGCCACATTTGCAATTGGAAGATATATATCTTATTCTCTGAAACTTTTGAGCCATTTGTGTCTTCATGATCACTCATGCTGTCCTCAGTATCATTATGAGAATATAACATAATAACTTCCTCCAGTATAGTCTGCAGAAATTCCTAGTTTGAAAAGCATCTGTTGTAGAACTGTAACCATCCATTGTCATGAAATACTGTCACAATGTTGTTGTGAGTGATGCTGAGGAACCACTTTAAAAAAATGCCTGGTCTTTGCTCAGTTTCAACCTCTCATGCAGCCCTGGTTGGCTCCCATCTCCAATTGGCTGTTTGGTTGAACAGAAAATGGCTCTCCTATGCCTTTAAATAACATCTACATGCTAACTATACCCAAACTAATTTTTTGGCCAAAACCTCTCTTCTTAATGCCAGTCTTTCATATATACAACTGTCTACTTGCAGTTGAACTAAAGCTAACTTGTTCCAAACTGATTTTTTAAATTCTCTGTCTAACCCCTTAATTTATTCTTCTTGTTTACCTCATATCAGTTAAATGATAGTACCATTATTTTTTCTTTTTAAAAAACTATTTTAAATAACATAAGTAATACATGAAGATGCTTTTATAAAGTAGTTCAGTCTAATAAAGTATTAGTCCTTCCTTGGCCTTCAGCCAGTCTCATTCCCCTTCCCAGAAGTGACTTCTGCTATCAATTTGTTTATCTTTCTAGACATTTTTTTCAGTGAATTTATATTCATGGTTGTACCTAGAGAATTTTTTAGTCTTATAATAACCTGTACATAAATAAAAGTACATTTACATATACATTGTTTAGCAGGTTGCTTTCTTCACTTAACAACATGTCTTGGTGCTCTTTACATATGGGTACATACAGATCTGTCTCATTCTTTTTTTTACCGGGAGGTCCCGGGGATCGAATTGAACCTGGGCCCCTCCATGTGGGAGATGGACGCCCAACCATTTGAGTCACATCCGTCTCCCTCATTCTTTTTAATTGCTGAATTGATTTCCAAAGTTTTTTTTTTTTTTTTTTTTTTTTTTTTACCGGGAGGTACCGGGGATCGAACCCCGGTCTCTCCATATGGTAGACAGACTCCGAACCTCTTGAGCCACATCCGTTTCCCGCAAAGTTTTTACCATTGTCTATGAAACCATTCTTCTGTTGGTATACATTTAACTTAATTTTTTTTTTCTTTATTTTTTAAAATTTTTATTTTGAAATACTTAAAACGTATGGGGCAGTTACAAAAATAACACAAACAACTCTATTATACCCTAACCCCACCCCACCCCACCCTCAAATACTCAGATCCATCCGTTTTAACATTTTGCACATTTTCCATAACATTCTATCTATCCATCCGTTTATCTGTCAAACCATTTTCTGAACACTTGAGTGTAGGTTATATATATCATGCTTTTTGAATACTTAATACTGTCATGTACATTTCCAAGAATGAGGATATTCACTTATGTAAACACCTTAAGTGCAGTTATCATATTCAATCAATTTACCATTGATATAAAGCTTATAGTCCGTATTCCAATTTTTTAAATATTTCCCAATAATATCCCAATAATAATAAGGGAGTCTTTTCTTCTCCTTTGCTAGAGCTCATCCAGGATCATCTAATGTATTTAATTGCCATTGTCTCTTTAGTTGCTCTTTCTTTTTTTTTTTTTTAATTGTAGGAACATATATACAATGTAAACTTTCCCATCTCAACCACTTCAAGCATACCATACAGTGCGATCAGTTATATTCAAAATATAAGGTACCCTCACCACCTACCATTACTAAAACTTTCCTATTTCCTTAAACAGAAACCCTATACCCATTAACTCCTTATGTTCCCTGCCTCCCACCCCTGGCAACCTGTACTCTGATTTCTGTCTCTATGAACTTGCATATTTTCCAATATTTTCTTTATAATTACCATGGGGCTTAAATTTAACATCCTAAATCTATAATAATTTCATTTGGTTTCATACCAACTGAACTTGTTAATAGTGTACACAAACTACATTTCTGTACCTCCCATCCCCCCACCTTTATCCAATTCTTGACACAAATTATGTTTATACATTTTAAGTCCAAATTTACTGATTTCCCATTACATTTTATATATTTGCTTTTTAGATACTGTAGGTAGTAAAAAGTGGAGTTACAAACCAAAAATAAAATAGTACTGGAATTTATATTTACCCATGTTTGTTATCCTCACTGGAGATGTTTATTTCTTCATGTGGTTTCAATCTATTGTCTAGTGTCTTTTTCTTTCGACCTACAAAACTTCCTTGAGTATCTCTTGTAAGGCCAGCTTAGTGGTGAAGAACTCTCTCAGCTTTTGTTTATCTGGGAATGTCTCAGTCTCTCCCTGATTTTTGAAAGGCAGTTTTGCCTGGTATAGAATTCTAGGTTGGGGGGGCGGCTGTGGCTCAATCAGTGGGGCTCCTGTTTACCATGTGGGAGGCCCCGGGTTCGGTTCCCGGGGCCTCCTGGTGAAGGCAAGGCCCGCCTGCGCGGTGTGGTTGGCTGACCCGGCGAGCACAGACGGCAAGGGGGGGATAAATGAATAAATAAATAAAAATCTTAAAAAACAAACAAACAAACAAAAAAAAAGAATTCTAGGTTGGCAATTTTTGCTTTCAGTACTTTAAATGTGTCAGCCCACTGCCTTCTTGACTCCATGGTTTCCAGTGAGAAATCAACACTTAATCTTACTTAAGCTCCTTTGTGTGTGACATGTTGCCCCTCTCTTGTGGCTTTCAGAATTCTTTATCTGGCATTTGACAGATAAATGCATTTGACAGATGGTGTCCCACAGGTTCTTCGGACTCTGTTCACTTTTCTTCATTCTTCTTTCACCCGCTCAGACTGAAGGATTTCAATTATCTTATCTTCAAGTTCTCTGATTGTTCTGCCAGCTCCAATCTGCTGTTGATACCCAATAGGGATTTTTAATTTCTGTTACTGTGGTTTTTCAGCTCTGTTTGGTTCCTTTTCCTAATTTCCATCACTCTATTGATATTCTATTTGTGTTCATCTGTCGTTTTCCTGATGTCCTTTTGTTCTTTGTCCATGTTTTCCATTAGTTCCTTGAATATATTTAGGACTATCTTTTTGAAGTCTTTGTCTGGTTATGTCCCAGATCTGATCCTCCTCATTGATGGTTTCTAATGCTTTAATCTTCTCCTTTGCCTGGGCCATCACTTCCGTTTCTTTGTATTTTTGTAACCTTTCATTGAAACCTGGATGTTTTGATATTTTAAGGAGTTAGTTATTGCTGGAATTTAGACTCTGAGGCACCTGTTCCTTAAGCTTGTATCCAGCTATGGTTATGATAGAGCTTTTCTTGAATGTCAGGAACTAACAAAACAAAAAAGAGTGAAACAAAGAAAACATTTTTCCTAGTCCTTGCAGATGGACCTGTATGAAGTGCTCTCCTTTCAGGCTTATCCATCTAATGAGTTTGGAAAGTAGCTCCAGGCCAATGAGTATTGACTTGATTTCTGTGTGTTGGATTTGTCTTGGCCTGTTTACACAGTTCTGAATGTCCTTCTTCCCTAGGAAACAGTTTTCTCACAGTCCCACGCACTGCACTGTATATATTACAGCTAGAAGTCCCCTGTCCCAGGCAGTATGACTTTACTGCTCTCCTACAGCATTCTGTAGAAGAGTTTTCTGAGCTGCCTTCTACATACAGTGTTCTGGGACAGTGAGTCCTCAGGCCTTCACCTGACAGATTGGGTCACGCATACATGCTCCCAGTTTGTGCATTAGGTTTACTCTACTCCCTCCAGAACCAAAACCAGGGATTTGCACTGGGAGCAGAGCCAGTCCGTGTGGAGCCCATGATGGGTTAGGGAGGGGCTGGTCAGGGCTGTGCAAGATCCTACCACTTTTTCTTGATTCGACACTTGTCCTCTTACTGCAGTCCTTTAACTATTTTTTAGAACTTTGAGAAAGATGTTTCTGCCAGTGCTTGCTGGTTGTTTAAAGCTTCTGTGGGGGGACAGAGCCCCGAAGCTTCTCATTCTACCATCTTGATTGGGGCAGTACCTTAACTTTTTTTGTTGTTATACAAACAGTGCTTCAATGGCTATTTTTTGTATCCTCTTTGTATACATGTAGAAATGCTTCTCTAGAATATATACCCTAAAAGTAGAATTTTGGGGCTGAAAGATATCCATATTTTAAATTTAATATGTAACATTATTGTAGCACCTTAAAAAATCTAGTACTATTTTATGCCTCAGCTAACTATAAACTAGAGATTCCTTTCATCACATCTTCACTAATACTAGGTATTTTAAATCTTCGAGTGGGAAACATTTTCCTGTTGCTTGTATTTTCAATTCTCTGCTTTTAACGAGATTGAGAAAATTTCTCAGTATTTATTGGCAATTTACATTTTTTTCTGAGAATTGCCCATTAATATTTATTCATTCAACAGATATTTATTGAGTGCCTACTATGTGCCAAGAGCTGGGGATACAACCCTACAAGACAGATGAAAATCTCTGCCCTCCTATTGGATTATCTTTTCCTCTTTGTTTTATTTATTTACTTTATCCATTTTAAGTCCCCCCTTCCTCATTTGCTGTTTTGTGTCCATTTGCTGGGCAATTCTCTGTATCTGTTTCCTGCCATCTCTTCTCATCCTCCTCCTCCCGTCTTCACCAGGATTCAATCCTGGAGACCTCCGAAGTAGGAGAGAGGTGTTCTGCCACCTGCGCCACCTCAGTTCCTGTCCTTTTTGTTTTAAAGGAATTCTTTATTTATTATGGATTTTCATTCTTTGTGCATACGTTGCAAATATTTTTTCCTTGTCTATTTCTTATTGACTTGTAACTTCATGATTTTAAGTTTTATGTAGTTACATTTGAAAAAAAATGTAGGTTTTTTTTTGCTTTATGGCTTAAACATTTTGTGTTTTAGAGTGATCTTTTTTATCCCAAATTTATAAATAAATTCTATATTTTTTCAATTGTTTTTGTGGGTATATTTATTATATTTTGATTTTTAATAGATCTGGAATTTGTTTTGTTCATAATGTAAGATAGGGATTTAACTCTTTTTTGTCCCCAAATAAATTTAATATTTTACTTTTTATTTGTTCTCTGATTTTTTTTTTCCTTCTTTAACTTGTTGTAGCAGTTTGATATTATTGATGAATTCCAAAAAGAAATGTTGTAGTATCTTTTTTTTTTTTTTATATATATACTTCATTTTTATTTCCTTTCTCTCTTCTTTTTTCCCTTTTTTCCTTCCCTTTATCACTGTGTTATCGGATGTCTGGTGTCCCATGACACCTTCCTCCTCTCAATCCCCATTGTCTCCCAATTTTTCATTTAATTTTCAAAGAAGTTTTAGGTCACAGCAAAGTCACACACGGAGTGCCGGAGACTCCCAGATACCAAACCACCCCCCCTTCCCCACCCCATATTAACTCCCCCTCCTTTTTTTTTTTTTGGTTGTTAGCATTGTTATAACTGTTATGCAGATAGCAAAATATAGCAACTAAACATTGTCAGTGATTTACAGTATAGTTTACAATTTAGATGATACAGTTTAATAAGTTTGATGATATTTACCATGTCCTGTGTCCATTACTGAAAGGTAATGAAAAACCTTCCCCATGACCACCAAACAACCCATTAGATCTTGACTGTTCCCTTCTCCCCAGCCCCCCAGGGCCAATGATACCCCCCTCTCCTAACCCATGGAATGTCAAGATTCACAGTTACATGCCCTGGTGTAGTATCTTTTTAAACTGGTCTTTTCCTCTGGGCGTATTAGAGTATATTGGATTCAGAGGTTTTACTTTTACTTAATTAAATTATGATTAGGGCTTGATTGGGCCAAGTCAGCAGGACGTTGAGTTCCTGCCCCTTGGCAGTTGGGGACTCACAGATAAAAGGCATGGCAAAGGACAGAGTTTGGAGTTCTGATGTGGAGTTTTAATCCTGGAGCCTGGGGCAGTAAGCATCAGAGGAGCTTGATCATGAGGAAGGAGAGAAGGCCCCAGGAAAAGAGACGAGCCATTTGCCTGATAGTCTACAGCCTTGTGTAGAGAAGCAAGCCTGAGCCCAGAGAGAAATGGAACCCTGGGAAGAGAGGAATCCAGGAAGCCTGTACCCTCACAGATGTTGGCAGCCATTTTGCTCCAACACGTGGCAATAGACTGGTGAGAGAAGTAACTTACACTTTATGTCTTGGTAACTGTTAGCTTCTACCCCAAATAAATACCCTTTATAAAAGCCAACAGATTTCTGGTATTTTGCATCAGCATCCCTTTGGCTGACTAATACACTTGTCTTTAACTGTTTTTTCTTCTTTGAGCTGGACGTGTAAAGTAACTTAGTAAAGTTTGATTGACAACTGTACATATTTAATTCACGAATGATACAAAATCTTACTTACCATCCTGATACTACTAATTATAGTGCTTGTAATGAGCTATTTCATAGAAGCACTTTGGCAAATTATACTAAAAGTGTCTAGCAGATATTTGTTAGTTTAAGTTTTGATAGAAATCAGAGTCTCAGTGTTATCGCAAATACATGTCCTATACAGCAGAAGTATACAGAGGAACACACCTTCTCCAGTTAATCTAAGCTGGAAAAATGTAATACTGTATGGTTCTTTTCCAGGATGATGTCTGATTTTTTTAGGCATTGCCAGGAATTGAGTATGTGTGGTGAGGGGATAGGAAGAAAAAAATTTTGCCCTGGTTTCGTAGTTGTGTGCATCTACCTTTTGAAGTTGGCATCACTTGCTCCAGGTTAAAGAGGGACTTCTTTTCCTGGTAGGTAAGTGACTTTTTCAACAAAGCTCTGTTGGATAAAGCTTGACTGAGTCTAGTCTGGGATTACTCTGTGCTTTGGGAGACAGAAATGAAATAGTCTAAAGTGATTTCCTTTTTTAGAGCTATCCTGGAGTATATTATAAAAGTAGAGAAGCTTCTGGATACACATCTAATAATCTTCCTAAAACATTTTGAGCTTATTTTGTGCAAAAACCATTTATCTATTGTGTGCCAAACATTGTTAAGTGCTAGAGTTAGAAAACCAGCAAGATACCATTCTTGCCCTCAAGGAAAGGATAGGGAATGTAAACATGTAAATAAATAAATGCAATTAGTTTGATATGAGCAATACTGGTAGCAAAAATTGTTGCAGTTTAAAGAAGTCAGCATTGCACTGGAGGTATATCACCTTAGGAAAGCTAGTCGGTTGTTCACCCAAGAGACTTCACACTGTAGAATAACCTTTGTGAGATTTCTATGTTCCAGCTTTAGAAGTCCAGAAATTCACATTTAGTGAACGTCATTCACTACTTAGTACCACAGACATTGTTGCCTACACACAGAACCTCCAAGACCCCTCCTACACAGACCCTTCCCACACAAAGAGACCTCCGCACACAGACTCCCCATGCATACCCACAGAGAGAACCCCATGTGCATCCACAGACAGTCCGCTCATGCATGCCCACAGAGGCATTCCCCCAAAAAACACATAGGGACTCCCACAGAAAGAAATACAGTGACACACAAGAGACATCTGCACACACTGACACCCAATAGGTAATGCTTAAAGCTGAGATTTTCATAGGACTTGAGTAATGTTTCCCATGGTTATTTTGAGGAGAAGGGACAAGTATTCTCTTTAAGGTACTTTTACCTGAGCCAGAAAATGAGGCAAAAAACATATGGGCTGCCATTGGGTTTGCAGAACAGTGAATGCTGCAAAGCTATTTTGTCTGAGTCTGTTTCTGGAACTACTTGTTCCTGGGCATCATTTTCAGTTTTTGATGTACTCATTATGCTTGGATGGCAAGTCATACTCCTCTTGGTTTCTCTCAGGAGCTTGCATCTTATATTGCTGGTTAAGCAGAGTTCCATGCTCTTGGAGTCATTTAATACATTCCCTTGATGGTAAACGGATTCCATAAATCTGCCCAGGATTGGAAGATCCAGAACCACTGCATCTATGTGGAGGAACTCGTACTGAGTCCTTTCTGCGTATGTGGGACTGTAGAATGTAAGCGTGTGAGGGAAGACTTTGTTAAAAATAGAAAGAGAGATAGTTTTGGGTTTTTTACATGTTGGGCCATTCGTGGTATGGGTTTGCAGAGAGGTCTCTGTAGAACTTAAGAATGAATTGAAGGACTAATTCAGTTGTAAGTTAAAAGATTTTTAAACCACACTGATGTGGGCAGGTGATGATACATTGGACTGTATTGATTGATAGAGAGATAGATATTTGGTAGCCTCAGAGGCAGATTTTTTAGACCCTCCAACAGCATCTTGTGAGAATTACCTTATTTGGAAAAGAGAGACTTTACATGTACAGCATCTTTGTGTGCATAAACACCTGAAAGTTTGTATCACATTGAAGGAGTTAGACACCAGAGAGGCATTAGTAGAATAGTTTTAGAAATGAAGATTACAAAATGAGATAAATATTTTTATGTTGCTACCTGGTATATGTATTTGTATTCATTTGATCAAAAGCCTGTTTTTTTTTAAATTATGAAATATTTCAAATATATGGAAGAGTACTGAGAATTTTATTCATCCACCCATTTAACAAATGTTGGCATTTTGAAAAATTTTCTTTAGCTATTTTTTTTTTTTTTTTAAAGATTTTATTTATTTATTCATTTATTCCCCCCCTTGCTGCTTGTGCTCGCTGGGTCAGCTAACCAGCCGTGCGGGCGGGCCCGCCTCCACCAGGAGGCCCCGGGAACCGAACCCGGGGCCTCCCATATGGTAAACGGGAGCCCCACTAATTGAGCCACAGCCGCTTCCCAGCTATTTTTATCAGACATATATGTTACAGACAGTTTCTTCTGGTTTGTGGCTTGTTTTTTTAAACTTTATTTATTATGACTTTTGTACAGAAGTTAAAATTTTTAGTGTAAAATTCATCAATTTTTTTCTATGTAATGTATCCTTTTTGAGTCTTGTTTTAGAAGGTTTTTATTATCCTGAGGTCATATAGTCTTCTATAAAAATTTTTTTTGAAGCAGTTTTATTGAGATATATTCATGTACCATACAATCCCACCATAGTTTACAATCAGGGGCTTTTAGTATAGTCACAGTGTTCAGTATTCATCACCACAAAAGATTTTAGAACAATTTCATTACTCCAAAAAGAAAAACTCCATACTCCTTAATAGTCACCTCTTAATCCTTCTATCCTTCCCCAGCCCCACATAACCCCTAATCTAATTCTATCTTTATAAATTGATTTATATTTACATTTTATATAAATGGAATCATATAATATGTAGTACTTTATGTCTGGTTTCTTTCACTAAGCATAATGTTTTTTTTTCACTTGATATTAACACCTTGTAACATTAATATACATTAGTTCAGTTTCAAGGAAAAACAGTCTTTTTTATGCAATATTACCCATATTCATATTTCACATGAGGTTTCACTATGTTCTTCAGTCCCATGTTGCATTTATTATTTATTCCTTCTAGTAATATACATGACCTTAGATTTTTCCTTTTAACCACTGTTATACCCATATAATAGAACTGCTAGTTATAAACACTATGATGTAAGATAACAAATAAAAATAAACACCAAAAAAAAAACAAAAAACAATACTATGATGTGCTTTTTACCTTTTCTATTCATTTTTAAAGATTAACAAATAACCTTTTTGCCAATTCTGCACAGATTAACACTCAGGTTTCCATTCTCTAACTTGATTCTATTTTCTGGTGACCTATATTCTAGTTATTAACTAGAATATATTCTATTTATTAACTCATGGAGTTTACACAATATGTTTAATTCATAATAGTGCAGTCATACAGTATTTGTCCTTTTGTGTCTGGCTTGTTTCACTCAACATGTCCAGATGAGCATATTGTCATATGCTCCACAACTTCATTTCTTCTTACAGCTGCATAATATTCCATCTTGTGTATACACTACAGTTTGTTTATCCATTCATCGGTTGATGGACACCTGGGTTATTTCCATCTTTTGGCAATCGTGAGTCATGCCGCTATGAACATGGGTGTGCAGATGTCTGTTCGTGTCACTGCTCTGAGTTCTTCTGGGTACGTACCTAGCAGTGGTATTGCCAGGTTATGTAGCAAATCTATATTCAACTTCTTTAGGAGCTGCCAAAGAGTTCTCCACAGTGGCTGTACCATTCTACATTCTCACCAACAGTGAATAAGCGTCCCCCTCTCTCCACATCCTCTCCAAACACTTGTAGTTTTCTGTCTTTTTAATAGTGGCCGTTCTAAGAGGTGTGAAATGATATCTCATTGTAGCTTTGATTTGCATTTCCCTAATTGCTAGTGATGCTGAACATTTTTTCATGTGTATTTTTTTTTCCCATTTGTATTTCTTCTTTGGACAGATGTCTATTCAAGTCTTTGCCAACTTTTAAATTGGGTTGTTTGTCTTTTTATAGTTGAGTTGTAACATCTCTTTATATATATCACGGATATTAAACCCTTATCGGATATATGATTTCCAAATATTTTCTCCCATTGAGTCAGCTGCCTTTTCATCCTTTTGACACAAGTCCTGTGAGGTGCATAAGTGTTTAATTTTGAGGTGGTCCCATTTATCTATTTTTTCTTTTGTTGCTCGTGCTTTGGGTGTAAGGTCCGAGAAATTACCACCTACCACAAGATTTTGAAGATGTTTCCCTACATTTTCTTTTAGTAATTTTATGGTCCTGGCTTTTTTATTTAGGTCTTTGATTGATTTTGAGTTGATTTTTATATAGGGAGTGAGATAGGGACCCTCTTTCATTCTCTTGGTTATAGATATCCAGTTCTCCCAGCATCGTTTGTTGAAGAGACTGTTTTGTTCTGTTAATGTGGTCTTGGTAGCTTTGTGAAAAACTGGTAGAGGTGAGGGTTTATTTCTGGTCCCTCAATTCTATTCCACTGATCAATGTGTCTATCTTTTTTTATTTTTTATTTTTATTTATTTTTTATTTTTTTAAATATTTTATTTATTTATTCATTTATCCCCCCCTTGCTGCTTGTGCTCGCTGGGTCAGCTAACCACGCCATGCGGGCGGGCTTGCCTTCACCAGGAGGCCCCGGGAACCGAACCCGGGGCCTCCCATATGGTAAACGGGAGCCCTACTGATTGAGCCACAGCCGCTTCCCCAATGTGTCTATCTTTATGCCAATACCACTCTAGCTTTGTAATATGTTTCAGGTCAAGCAGTGAAAGTCCTCCCACATTGTTCTTCTGTTTTAGGATGCTTTTGGCTATTCAAGTGCAATTTCCCTTCCAAATAAATTTGGTAATTGCCTTTTCTATTTCTGTAAAGTAGGCTGTTGCTGCTTTGCTGAACTCATTTATTAGCTTAAGTAGCTTTGACATAGACATTTCGGCATTTTCTAAATATAGGATCACGCCATCTGTGAATAGTGAGATTTTTACTTCCTCTTTTCCTATTTGGATGTCTTTTTTTATTTATTTTTCTTGTCTAATTGCTCTAGCTAGAACTTCTAGCACAATATTGAATAACAGTGGTGAGACTAGGCATCCTTGTCTTGTTCCTGAACTTAGAGGGGAAGCTTTCAACCTTTCCCCATACTGAGGAATTTTTCATACTGAGGAATTTTCCTTCTATTCCTTTCTTTCAAAGTGTTTTTATCAAGAAAGGATGCTGGATTTTGTCAAATGCCTTTTCTTCATTGATTGAGATGATCATGTGGGTTTTTTCCTTTAATTTGTTAATTGATTTTCTTATGTTGAACCACCCTTGCATACAAGGTATAAATCTCACTTGGTCATAGTGTATATGATTCGTTTGATATGCTGTTAGATTCAATTTACAAGCATATTTTTGAGAATTTTTGTATCTATGTTCATTAGAGAGATTGGTCTGTACTTTTCTTTTCTTGTAATATCTTTATCTGGCTTTGGTGTTAGGGTGATACTGGCTTCAAAAAAATGTGTTGGGTAATTTTCCCTCCTCTTCAATTTTTTGGAAGAGTTTAATCAGAATTAGTGTTAATTCTTCTCAGAATTCTTGTTAGAATTCATATAGCCCTGGACTTTTCTTTGATGGGAGATTTTTGATGACTGGTTCAATCTCTTTAAATGTGATTGGTTTGTTGAGTTCTTGTATTTCTTGTAGAGTCATTGTAGGTTGTTTATGTGTTTCTAGGAATTTGTTTCATCTAGGTTATTTATTTTGTTGGCATACAGTTTCTTATAATATCCTCTTATGATCCTTTTTATTTCTGTGGGGTCAGTTGTAACTTCCTCTCATTTCTGATTGTATTTATTTGCATCTTCTCTTTTTTTTTCTTTGTTGGTCTAGGTAGGGGTTTGTCAATTTTATTCATCTCAAAAACCAGCTTTTGGTTTTGTTGATTTTCTCTATTGTTTCTTTGTTCTAAATTTCACTTATTTCTGCTCTAATCTTTATCATTTCTTTCCGTCTGCTTGCTTTGGGATTGGTTTGCTGTTCTTTTTTCCCTAGTTTCTCCAGTTGTTCAGTTAGCTCTTTGATTTTAGTTCTTTCTTTCTCTCTCTTTTTTTTTTTAAACATAGGTGTTTAGTGCTATAAATTTGCCTCTCAGCACTGTCTTCGCTGTATCCCATAAGTTTTGATAAGTTTTGTTCTTGTTTCCATTTGTCTCAATATATTTACTAATTTCTCTTATAGTTTCTTCTTTGACCCAGTAATTGTTTAGGAGTGTGTTGTTTAGCCTACACATATTTGCCAATTTCCCCCTTTCCCATCTATTATTGATGTCCAGTTTCATTCCATTATGATTTGTGAAGGTGGTTTGTATAATTTCAATCTTTTTATATTTATTGAGACCTGCCTTATAACTCAACATATGGTCTATCCTTGAGAAAAATGCATGAGCACTTGAGAAGAATGTACACCCCGCTGATTTGGGATGCAGTGTTCTGTATATGTCTGTTAGGTCTAACTCGTTTATCATATTGTTGAAGTTTTCTCTTTCCTTGTTGATCTTCTCTCTGGTTGTTCTATCTAATGATGTGAGTAGTGTTTTGAAGTCTCCAATTATTATTATAGGGATGTCTATTTCTCCCTTCAGTTTTGCCAGTTTGCCTCATGTATTTTGGGGAACCTTGGTTAGGTGCCATAGATATTTATGACTGTTATTTCTTCCTTGACCCTTTTATTAATATATAATGGCCGCCTCTACCTCTTATAACTTTTTTGCATATAAAGTCCATTTCGTCCCATGTTAGTATAACTACTCCTTCTCTTTTTTTGGTTTTTGTTTGCATGGAGTATCTTTTTCCAGCCTTTGACTTTCAACCAATTTGTATCCCTGTGTCTCAGGTGAGTCTCTTGTAGGAAGCATATGGATAGCTCATGTTTTTTAATCCATTCTGTCAGCCTGTATCTTTTGATTGGGGAATTTAATCCATTCACATTTAATGATATTGTAAACCCATTATTTACTTCCACTATTTTATTCTGTGGCTTTCATATGTCATATTTTTGTCTGTGTTTTTACTCTTTTGGTTATCCTTTCTGCTTATCTTGCCTTCTACACTCTCCTCCAAGCCTTTCTCACCTGTCTTTTTCTTTTAGAGTATAAGGCTTCCTTTGATCCTTCTTGCAAAGGCAGATTCTTCTTTACGAACTCTCTTAGTTTCTGTTTATTTGTGAATATTTTAAACTCACCTTCGTAGTTGAAGGATAGTTTTGCTGGATAAAGAATTCTCAGCTGGCAGTTTTTCTCTTTCAGTATCGTATTTATATCATACTCCATGTTTCTGATGAGAAACGTGGGCGTTCCTTTGATGTGATGGTTTGCTTCTCCTTTGCTGCTCTTAGAATTTTCTCTTTGTCTTCGATGTTTGACATTCTGAGTAATATGTGTCTTGGAGTAGGTCTCTTTGGATTTACTCTGATGGGGTATTCTACGCTTCTTGGGCATGTAAATTCATTTCTTTCATGAGAGTTGGGTCATTTTCAGCCAATATTTTCTCAAATACTCTTTCTGCCCCTTTTCCCTTCTCTTCTTTTGGAACTCCCATGACATGTATGATGTTGCATTTCATGTTCTCATTCAATTCTCTGAGCCCCTGCTCAATTTTTTCCATTATTTTCTCTCTTCAATGTTAGCTCTTCTGTTTTTTGTACCACTTATTCTTCTATCATTTTGAGTCTACTGTTGTATGCCTCTATTTTTTTTTTTTTTTTTTTTAAGGAAGTACTGGGTGTTGAACACAGGACCTTGTTCATGGGAAGCAGGCACTCAACCATTTGAGCTACATTCCCTCTCCTCCAATTTTTTCTTTTTAGGTACTGGGGCTGGGGATTGAACCCAGGACCTTGTATGTGGGAAGCCGGTGCTCAACCACTGAGCCACATCTACTTCTCTGAGTTGTTTTTTCTGTTTGCTTTGCTTGTTGTTTGTTTCTACTCTTTCAAGAGGAACTGGGAACTGAACCCGGGACTCCCATATAGGAGGCGGGCACTCAACTCCTTGAGCCACATCTGCTCCCTCTGATGTGTTTTTGATGTCACCATTGTGTCTTTCATTTCCATAAACTCTTGTTATTTTTCTTTTCAGGTTTTTAAATTCTTCTTTGTCCTCATCCAGTGTCTTCTTGATGTCCTTTATCTCTTTAGCCATATTGTCTTTCAACTCATTGATTTGATTTTGGAGATTTGTATGAACCTTGTTGATTAGCTGTCTCAAATCCTTTGTCTCATCTGGGGCATTGCTATATTCCTTTGCTTGGACCATTTCTTCCATTTTCTTAGTATGGCCTATAATTTTTTTGCTGATGTCTAGTCATATGATTATGATGGTGAGTTTATTTGATGCTCAGTTTTTCTCTGTTGCATAGGGCTTTATTGGCGGGAGGCTGTGTGTTACTGCTGCTCTTTGGATCTTACTTCAGCCTGTTCTGGGTCTTTAGGATTATCCCTGTTGGTTGCTCAAATCTGAGCTTTGGACCCATTAATGGGTTGTAGGCCCACTTCCAAGGGCCTTGGGAGGGAGGCCGCAAAGGTTGGAAAAAAGCCTTTCTTGTTTACTTTTTTTTTTTTTTTTTTTTTTTTAAGGTACCCAGGGCCAGGGGTTGAACCCGGGACCTCGTATGTGGGTAGCTGGCACTCAACCACTGAGCCACATTGACTTCTCTGAGTTGGTTTTGTCATTATTTTCTCGTTTTTTTTTTTTTTTTTTTTTTTTTTTCAGGAGGCACTGGGAACCCAACCTGGGACCTCCCAAGTGGTAGATGGTTGCTCAACTGCTTGGCTCACATCTGCTCCCCACTTGTTTACTTTTAATTTCCTCATATGCACTTCCTTGGTCTGCCAGCCAGTGGTTTACAGCCTTCTCAGTTCAAAGCCTGGTTGGAGTGTGTTCCCTGCAAGAATGACAGCAACAATGTGACAGAGGATCCTGCCTTGAGACTGTTCAGACCCAGGCAATTCAGACTTTTAAAGAGGCAATTCAGTGTTTGCTGGCAGTACCCGCCCCCCCAACCCCACACTTGGCAATACTTCCACTCCCTTCTGTGTCCTCAACAACCAGTCCTGGTGAGTAGGGAGGGAGATTGAGAGGGTCAGATCACTTTAGTCCCATGCTGGCTCCCAAGGCAAGTAATAGTGCGGCTCCACCTGGTCTGGGAGGGCTCACGGGACACAGCAGACCAAATATGTTGGCCAAAAGCTGAATCAGCCTTAGGCTGCATGCCTCTCTTTCCGGATTCCTGGGGAGGTGGGTCCCTGTAGCCCCCTTTGTCTGTAGCCACTATCCAGAGCCCGGAGAAATCAAAGCTATGTGCTGGGAAGGTGGGGGGAGGGGCGCTGCCAGCTGCTTCTGCAGCTTCTACTCACAGTCTTTCCGTTGTTTTTTTTCTTTCTTGGGTGATATCCACCCTACCCCTGGTATCCTAAACCCTAGAACATTTTTTTTCCAGGCCGTTTCTGCCTATCTTCTAGCTATTTTTCTGGGAGAGAAATGAGTCTTGTGTCTGTCTAATCTGCCATCCTGTAGAGTCTTATAAATTATTTGGTTATATTTTTTTCCCAATTAGGTCTTTAGTATATCTGGAATTTATTTTTATATATATATGAGATAATGATCTAATTTTATTTTACTTTTTTTTTTTTCGTTTTCCTCTGAGTTTTTTTTTTTTTTTTTTTTTAATATATATATATTTTAAAAGATGCTTAGATTACATAAATGTTACATAAAAGTTACAGGGATTCCCATGTTCCCCACCTCCCACACCTCCCATAACAGCCCACATAAACATCTTTCATTAGTGTGGCACATCACCTGCAATGGATATACACATCCTGGGGCTTTGCCACTAAACATGGACCATAGTTCACATTGTAGGCCACATTCTCTCCCACACAGTTCTGCATGGTATATGCTGATGTAAAATGGCCTATATCTGTCATTGTAATGTCACTCAGGATAATTCCCAAGTCCTGAAAAAGCCCCTATATTACAACTGCTTTTCCCTTCCCTTTTATAACTAATCACCCCAGCCCTGTTTATTGACTAAGTCTATCCTTTCCCCATTGTTTGTAATGCCACTTTCTGTCATAACCCCATATCCATTCTGGTCCTGGAGTCTCCATTTTCTTTCATTCTTTTTGTCTTTTTACCAATACCACACTTTTCTACTTGATAAGAAGTTTATAAAAACTCTTTATATTTGGTTTGGGAAGTTCCTCCTAATATATTCTTTTAAAAAAATTTTTGAGGTATAATTTACATAGCATAATATCCACCCATCATAAATTACAATTAAATGTTGTTAGTAAATGTATTTAAGGAGTTTTGAAACCATCACTACAATCTAGTTTTCGGACATTTCTGTCACGATTTGCCTTTTCTGGAAATTTCAGATAAATGGAATCATATGATGGAATTGTATGGTCTTTTGTGTCTAGCCTTTTCACTTAGAATATTATTTCTGAAGTTCATTTACGTATCAGCAGTTCTCTTATTTGACTGTGAGTAGTATTCCATTGTATGGATATACCACATTTTATTTATCCATATACCAGTTGGATAAATAATTTGAATTATTTCCATGTTTGACTATTTTGAATCAGGCTGCTGTGAACAATTGTGAATAAGTCTTTGCATGGACATATGTTCACATTTCTTTTGGGTAGATGTCTAGGAGCAGAATTGCTGTGTCATATGTTCTGTTTGTGTTTAACTTTCTGAGAAAGTGGCAAACTTTTCCAAAGTGATTGTACAAAGTTACATTCCCACCAGTAATATATGAGGGTTCCAGTTTCTCCACATCCTTTCCAGTCTTGGCATTGTCAGTCTTTCTGATAATAGCCATTTTAGAAGATGTGTAGTGAGTGGTATCTCATGGTTTTAATTTGCATTTCCCCATGACTTCATAAGGTTGAGTATCTTTTCAAGTGCTTACTAGCCATTTGCATATCTTCTTTGGTAAAATGTCTATTCAAATCTTTTGCCCAGTTTTAACTGTTTATTATTGTTATTATCAAGTTGTATAAATTCTTTATATATTCTGAATACAAGTCCTTTATCAAATATATGATGTACACGTATTTTCCTCTAGTCCGTGACTTATCTTTTCATTTTCCTAATAATATCTTTTGAAGAACTAATGTTTAAATTTGGTGAAGTTCAATTTATTATTTTTTTAAATGAATTGTGTTTCTGTTGTTGTAGCTAAGAAGCCTTTGCCTAATTCAAGGTCACAAAATTTTTCTCCTGTGTTTTCATCTAGCAGTTTTATAGCTTTACATTTTATACTTAGGTCTGTGATTCACTTTGAGTTGATTTGCATAATGGAATGAGATAAGGGCTTAATTTCTTTTCATTTGGAAATCCAATTATTCCAGCACCATTTGTTGAAGAGACTATCACATTCCGGTTGAATTGCACCTTTGTTGAAGATCAGTTGTCCATAGATTTGTTGAAGATCAGTTATCCATAGATGTGTGGATCTATTTCTGAACTCTGTATTATTCCATTGATCTGTTTGTCCCTCCACATTGTCTTGATTACTGTAGTTTTATAGTAAGTGTTGGAATTGGGTAGTGTAAATCTTCCTATTTTGTTTTTCTTTATTAAAATTAATTTAACTAACTTTGGTCCTTTAAATTTCTATATAAATTTTAGGATAAGTGTGTCAATTTATACAAAAAAATCTTGCTGAGATATTGACAGGGATTACGTCGAATCTGTTAATTTGGGAGAATTCCATCTTAACAATATTGAATCTTCCAGTCCACGAACATAGAACATCTTTCCATTTATTTATATCTTTCCTAATTTCTCTTAGCAATGTTTTGTATTTTACAGAATACAGGTCTAGCACTTCTTTTGTTAAATTCATTTCCAAGTGTTTTGTATTTTTGATGCTATTGCGAATGGAATTGTTTTCTTAATTTCATTTTCAGATTGTTCATTGCTAGTATATAGAATGACAGTTGACTTTGTTTATTGATCTTGTATCCTGCAACTTTGCTATAGTTTTTTTTTTTATTACCCTGGTTAGTTTTTGGAGATTCTTTAGGATTTTCTACATATAGGACTGTGTTGTCTACAATTTTACTTCTTCCTTTCCAATGGATATGCTTTTAATTTATTTTTCTTGCCCTGTTGCACTGTCTAGAATCTCCAGTGCAATGTTGAAAAGAAGTGGTGAACTGGACATCCTTGTCTTGTTCCTGATCTTAGGAGAAAAGTATTTAGTCTTTCACTATTAAATATGCTGTCAGATGATAGATGGCACGGCAAATTTCTCCGAATATATTCTTTATAATGTTTTTATTTTGACTGGTTAAAGGGCTGGATAAATTGGCATTTATCAATGGATATCAGTTACTTGGTATTCATACTTCTTTCAGCTGTCAGACAAACAGCCCTTTTCTTTTATGTAGAATAGGACAGTTCTCATGGTACCCTGTACATTTCCACTTTGAGCCTTTGAATTTTTGAATCAGTATTCTAAATCAATAGCTAATAGGCAGCTGCACATCCATGTTTAGGTCTAGGGTATTTTGTAGTTGATCAAGATTGTGACCAAAACAGTGAAGCCATTGTATTACCTGATGCTGTTATGATTTCCCTTCTATGGGGAAAGGTTCTGTGACATTTTCTCTTGAAAGTAAAATATGTGTGTGTTTTAGTCAGCCAAAGGGGTGCTGTTGGAAAATACCAGAAATCGGTTGGTTTTTTTTTTTTTTTTTTTTTTTTTTTAAAGATTTTATTTATTTATTCATTCATCCCCCCCCTGCTGCCCGTGCTCGCTGGGTCAGCCAACCATGCCGCGCGGGCGGGCCCGCCCCCACCAGGAGGCCCCGGGAACCGAACCCGGGGCCTCCCATATGGTAAACGGGAGCCCCACTGACTGAGCCACAGCTGCTTCCCAATCGGTTGGTTTTTATAAAGGGTATTTATTTGGGGTAGAAGCTTACAGTTACTGGGCCATAAAGCTTAAGTTTCTTCCTTCACCAAAGTCTGTTGCCACGTGTTAGAGCATGACAGCTGCTGACGTTTGCCAGGGTTCAGGCTTCTTGAATTCCTCTCTTCCTGGGGCTTGCCTCTCTCTGGGCTCTGGCTTGCTTTGTGCCACAGGGCTAGCAATAGACTATCAGGCAAATGGTTTGCTTCTCTTCTCAGGGCCTTCTCTCTTTCCTCATGACCAAGCTCCTCTGTACGCTACTTCCCAGGGCTCCAGCTCAAGACTCCCCATCACAATTCCAACTCAAAACTGCTCCACTCTGTTCTTTCCCATGCCTTTTATATTTGATTCCCGCCCCACCAAGGGGTGGGCTCAGTGCCCTGCTGACGTGGCCCAGTCAACGCCCTAATCATAACTTAATCATGCCCAGATTAGCAGACCAGTTTACAAGCATAATCCAATATCTATTTTTGGAATTCATAATTACATCAAACTGCCAAACTGCTACAATGTGTTTTAATAGGTTTTCTTTTTAATAGTCCAAACCAACTGTTTCATCTATTCCTATAAGATCCACAGGCAGCATCCTTTATTGCATGGGGACACTGAGGTTTAGATGCCTTGATTGATAAGTCTGTCTTTGATAAATGCCTTATCCCTTAGACTGTAAACACTACAAAGATTGAGACTGTGTCTTCTTTTTTTTTTCATATTGAATTAATGTTTTTATTTTGAATTTTATTGTTTTTTTGTGAATTTTATTGTTCTTATAGTTAAGTTTTCAAATGTTTTTATGGTATATATATATATATATATATTATTTATTTATTTATTTATTTATTCATTTATCCCCCCCTTGCTGCTTGTGCTCGCTGGGTCAGCTAACCACGCCGTGTGGGCGGGCTTGCCTTCACCAGGAGGCCCTGGGAACCGAACCCGGGGCCTCCCATATGGTAAACGGGAGCCCTACTGATTGAGCCACAGCCGCTTTATATATTTTTTTTTAAATTAATTTTTTTAACAGAAGCTTTAGATTACATAAATGTTACATAAAAAATATAGAGGATTCCCATATGACCCTTCCCCCTCCTCCACTTTCCCACATTAACAATATCCTTCATTAGTAGGGTACATTTTAAAATTGATGAACACATATTGAAGCATTGCCACCAACCATGGAGTATAGTTTATATTATAGTTTACACTCTGTCCCACACAATTTTGTAGGTTATGACAACATATATAATGGCCTATATCTGTCACTGCAGTGTCATGCAGGACATTTCCAATGTCCCCAAAATGCCCCCATATTACACCCATTCTTCCCTCTCCCTCCCCCCAGAACCTCTGGTGGCCACTGTCTTTATATCATTGACAAAAGTTCCTCCATTGCTAGAATAATAATGTCTTTAATTGAATAATAATAAGTCTACTTTAGTCCATTGTCCATTCCCCAATCTTGAGGATTTTGGGATGGTAATGCCCACCCTGTTTCCAATAGAGAGGGTGCTTAGATCCCATGGGGCAGATGGATGGAACTATCTTGCTTGCAGTTGCAGGCATTCTCTGTTCCTTGGGATGTCTCCTTGTTAGTTGTCCTGGGTGAGACCATTGAACTAGAGAGTAGGTGTTGCAACTCTGCTGTGATTCAGGGCTCAACAGCACATGAACATACCAAAGATTTAAGTCTCTGGCACATATATTTAACAAGTATAGTGCTAATTATAGGTTCAAGTAAAAGGGGCAGGAGAGCCATGTGTAGCGAAACTAAAAATGAATCTAACTCTGTTACACTGTGTAGCATAACTTCTAAAGTAGGCCCACTGATAGGGTGCCACATTCCTGAACTTTTCTGCCCTGCTTATAGTGTCTGGATGTCTCTAGAGCCCTCAGAAGCCCTGCTATTTGAGGCACTGTTTACTGTGGCAGTCAGTGAGATCCTGCTGAGACGTGCATAAGCGTAATCTCCGGAATGACCTCCAGACTCAGTTTGAAATCTCTTAGGCATAAAAAACTCATTTGTATTTACCATTTCCCCCTTTTGGTCAAGGTCTTTTTCCAGATGCATTGATAGTTGGTGCTTGGTAATAGTCCCTTGGTGCCAGGGAGGCTCATCCCCAGGAGTCATGCCCCATGCCAGGGGCGGGAAGGTAGTACTTTTATATGCTGAGTTTGGCTTGGAGAGAGGCCACTTTTGAGCAACAAGGAGGCTTTCAGGAGGCAATGAGACTATGTCTTCTTGTTCATTAAATTTTTGTCTTCTAGCGTATAGAATAGGTTTTGAATGAATGAATGAATCAGTCTGTTTTGTGTTACCTGTGTAGAAGAGTGATTACTGTAAATTGGTTTTGCTTTAGGGTAAATTGTCATTCTCTAAGTCCTCAAAGCATTTCAGAGTAGGGATTGTTGTCTGTTTTTTCTTAATAGGATTTTTTTCCAGTTTCCTTTTTGTAATTAAGCTAAATATTGCCAAGTTTATTATTCTCTTACATATGTATATTTTTAAAATTTGAAACTCATCTATCCTCCATTACAGTTTGGTAGAATCAAAGTAAATAGGCACTATGCTTCTGCCAATTAGTCAAATTATTTTCATGTAATTTCTCAGAGATTTTAGGCTTAGACAGTCTTGACTAATTGGGTAGTTTTGTAGGAACCCGTTTCAGTAATTACCTCTAAACCTTTGTGATAATCAGTTGTCAGAAAAGGATGGTTATGAATATCATGTAGGAAGTTGATATCTTTTTAGTAACATGACATTGTCTTACTCCCAAAGTATTTCTTTTGAAGAGAGATAAGCATTTGTTAGTTGTGGTAGGCTAATAAATACATATATTCTGAATTGAACAGATCATTTTGGTTGCTTTGAATAAAGAATTAATATTTGGCACTTGAGACTACTTTTGCATTTCTCTCTGCTTTGTTGCCTAGACCCTGCTGCAACATGGAGGACTGCTGTCAGAACTTGCTTATTGTGGTGCTTGAAATTTTTGGCTCCCAGCCTTCTTCTCTGACCTTGCTCCTTAGTAATGCTTCTGTGGGCTTATTATTAGCCCATGTTTTTTCACTTTTTTTTTCTTACACTGCTTGATCATGATAACTCACATAACTTAATAATGATGATATTTAAAAATAATTATTTCCAACTTGACTATCCCCCATTAATCAGCACAGCTAACCCTAAATTCTTTTTTCTGGAATACTGCCTTCTCAGTTATCACAGTGGCTTATAAATTTTTTGATCCTTAATATCTTTTTGGGCATTCCAGAAATTATTGAATGAGAATTTTTTTCCTCCTTCACTTGGGGTAGTATCTTTTGATCTCCTCTGTTTGGCTAGCTGATCTACTTTTTGTTCATTAGGTATATGATTTGCTTTTGGTGGATCTTGCCCAGTTTAATGCTGGCACAATATAGTATTTAATTAAGGTTTGTGATTGTTGAGGTGAGCCCTAGTCATGAACCATTGATTTATAACATACATCTCACCCCTTACTAAGCCAGTTATCTCTGTCCCATAAACGGATGTAATCCCTGATGCAGTGACACATGGAGACTTTCGTATTAACTTTTCAGCTCTTGTGTGTAACATTTTTGGTTAGATTTTCTTTTTGGTGGCATTGATAATTAAGCGTTTGTAAAGAGCACAAAGGTTTTTAGGTTCTCAGGCTAAACAAAAACAGAATGATGTGTAGTATGTGTTTGTGTGTATGTATATATATATATGTCTCAATTTGATGATACTTGGCAATTCTAAAGCAACAGTTGTTCTATTCAAGAGCATCAGGTTAATCCAGTTAAGACACTTTTGGCTTAAAAACTACTTTGCATATTTTAAAGTTTTCTACTCTTTTTCTCCAGAATTGTTCCTTAAATATGCAACAGAGATCATGGTAAATCTGTATCCCCACATCAAGACTGGGAGACTCAGCAGGAGGGCTGTTGGCTTAAAAGGAGCAAAGATGTTGGGTACTTTGGGACTTCAGTCAGATTCTTGAAGCCTCTGTCCCAATGTCGGGAAGAAAAGGAAGGGTATTCTAGGAAGGTCAGGACCTTGCCGAGATGTAGAGGGAGTGTCAAAGAATACTCTCTTTAGAGCACTTATAAATATGAATTAGTTCTTACAAAAGCACTGTTGTAAGCAGTTATAGTTTACTAATGGTAAGGCCAAATAAAATGAAATTCAATTAATATTTGTTAAAGGCCATTAAGCACTCTACTTCAGTGCTTGTCCAAGACTCTAGGGTAGATGGCTGTAAACTCAAAAAACAAATGGTACATTTAAAAGTTTACACTATGTAATTATGAGCAATTTTGCCAAGTCAGCAGATCCAGAGATATAAGGTTATAATAAACAAATATTTTTGAGCAGATATTAGAATGTAAATGTTTCAAAATATGCTTGTTTAGGTTTTCATGTTTCATGAATTTTCAAAGGGGTAAAAGTCAAAATTAGGAAACAAGAAACAAACTTAGTTTTATCTACAGTTGTTTCTTTTGTGCATAAGTATTATGATTTGTTTTAAATGTTAGTATAACATTTAAATGAAGATGCTTTATAGATAGAAACTGGAGTCAGTGGAAGGAGGAATCAAGAATATCTTTGGAATTTATCATAAAGGTCACAATTTTAATATACTTAGAAGGATGACAGAGAGGACAAAAGATGGCTACAGAGAGCCTTTGGTACAAAGCACCATTAAAGAACAGAAAGAAGAAAAAGTGTTGATAAAATTATATTATTATCCCACCATAACATCATTTTACCTTTGTGTAGCTCTTTATAGCTTTTAACCCAGTTAAATTCATTGTCTTATTTGATCCTGAAATAGAGTTTGAAATAAACTATTTGACTTCTTAGTAAAACATGTTAATTTCACTGAACCTATTACTGTTTTTTTTCTAAAAACTACTAAGATAAAAATTAAAATAACGTTGAATTATTTTGGTACTTGATTGGTATACTGTTCATATTTTTCTAAGAAATATCAATTTTCGGGGGCGGATGTGGCTCAAATGATTGGGCGTCTGCCATGTGGAGGGACCTGGGTTCGATCCCTGGGACCTCCCGGTAAAATAAAAAATATATATATAGAAGGCACATGGGTGGCTCTGTGTGCTGCTGAGCCGTCGGGCCTGGGAGCCATGCAGCAGGATGATGACGTAACATCCGAAAGCTCCAGAAACCAGGAGCAGAGGTGGCACAGGCGGCAGAATACCTCTCTCCCACATCGGAGGTCTCCAGGATCTAATCCTGGTAAAGACTGGAGGAGGAGGACGAGAAGAGATGGCAGGAAACAGACACGGAGAATTGCCCAGCAAATGGACACAAAACAGCAAATGGGGAAGGGGGGGGTTTAAAATGGATAAAGTAAATAAATAAATCTTTAAAAAAAAAAAAAAAAAAGAAATATCAATTTTCTTGAAACTAGAACCCAGGTTACTTAATTTTCTCTCTGGGTCTCTGTACTTCTGTAAAACCAAAAGTGTTGATTAAGCACTGGGTCACTTAGGTAACTTTTTAACCTGGATAGTTATTAAGTTGCCTTTAGGTCTATTTACAGAGTTGTATCTTTGAAATAAAGCTTGTGACTGAGTTTGTTCTGGCATTGAATATTATTGCTAACCTGTACCTTTAGACCAGGGGTTCTTGACAAGGGGTCTGTGAGCTTGAATTGAAAACAAACAAACAAACAAACACACAAACAGTCTTGTGGGGATGTGTTGGTGTGGGTATGATATATTTATTAAATAATACACAGTATAGTGTGGACTTAGTAAGGGGTCTGTGGTTTTCACCTGACTTGCAAAAGGGTCTATGGAACAAAAAAGGTTAAGAACCCCTGCTATAGACTATCATTTAAAGGCTTTAGGAGGGAAGCGGCTGTGGCTTAATCAGTAGGGCTCCCGTTTACCATATGGGAGGCCCCGGGTTCGGTTCCCGGGGCCTCCTGGTGAAGGCAAGCCTGCCCGCACAGCGTGGTTAGCTGACCCAGTGAGCACAAGCAGCAAGGGGGGGATAAATGAATAAATAAATAAAATCTTAAAAAAAAAAAAAAAAAAAGGCTTTAGGAGGATTATTGGTGTTTGCCAAGTAGAAAGGATTTATATAGGTTGGGCTGAGGGTATGGTATTATTTTCAGGCTTTCTTAACCAGTTGAAAACGCTGAGGCCTATAATTTTGTAATCCTTTCAATTTCTGGGATAAACACTATGAGTTTGTAGAAAGTACCTTTAATTATCCCTGATATTTCCTTTAATTGTTCCATTCTTTTCTTTTTCATCTACTAGCTTCAGAAATTTTTTCATACATGTCTTCTAGGGAAAAAATTCCTGGAGCTTCTATTCTGTCAAATAATTATTAGCACTAAATAAGTGCCAGATACTGTGCTAATGTGTTTATAATGGTAAAGAAAACTAGCCATGGTCCCTGCCCTCATGGAGTAAAGAATCTAGAAAGGGAGTCACACATTAATCAAATGACCACAAAAATAAATAATAAATCACTTCTGCGGTAAATGCTGTGAAGGAAAGATGTGATACTATGGAGAGAATTTATTAAAGAAGGCTTGACCTAATCTAGGATTTAGGAAATTTTCCCAGAGAAAGTGGTATTTAAACTGAGATATCGGGAAGCGGCTGTGGCTCAATCAGTAGGGCTCCCGTTTACCATATGGGAGGACCGGGTTCGGTTCCCGGGGCCTCCTGGTGAAGGCAAGCCCGCCCGCACGGCGTGGTTAGCTGACCCAGCGAGCACAAGCAGCAAGGGGGGGATAAATGAATAAATAAATAAAATCTTTAAAAAATAAATAAATAAATAAATAAATAAACTGAGATATGAAGAATGGAAGAGTGTTCCAGACAGAGAAAATTTGTATGCAAAGGCCCTACAGTGGGAGGGAGAATGTCATATTTGAATAGTTGCAAGAAGGCTAGGTGGCTTGAATTTCCAGAGCAAAGAGACAATGATATGATATTAGATGCAAGTCTTTATAGAGTCTGTTAAGGATTTGACCTTTATCTTAAATTTGGTGGGTGTTAAAGGTCAGAGGGTGGATGGTGGAGAATAAATAGACTTGTGTTTTGAAAAGAATCACTCTTGTTATGGCTTGAAAAACAGATTAGCAGGAGGCAAGAGTAGGGAAACCATTTAGGAAACTATTAGAGTAGTCCAAGGAGAGATAATGGTGTCTTGGTCTAGGAAGATATCGGGGAATAAGGAGAAAAAAGACAGGTTCAAGAAATAGGCAGTAAAATTGACAGGACTTTGTGATGGTTTGAATATAGACAGTAAGAGAAAGTGAGGAATAAAGGAGGACTTGAGCAGCTGGGTGGGTGGTAGTGCCACTCACTGAGGCATAGAATATTTTGTCTAGCAATTCTCAGGGATAAAGCAATTCATGTGATAGTCCTGGCTTGAACTCAAGGGAAGTTGATTAAAAAAAAAAAAAAGGAAGAGGTTGAGTGCCAGTTAAAATGAAACCTATTCCAAAGAAGGAGGCAGTGCCAAGACTAAACTTATGTAGACACATCCACCTTGCTGAATTAAAGCTGGCTATTACCCTTTGTATTAGTCAGCCAAAAGGGATGCTGATATAGAGTACCAGAACTCTGTTAGCTTTTATAAAGGGCATTTATAGTTACAAGGCCCTAAAGTGTCAAATTCAAGATTACTCCCTCACCCCAAGTCTCTTGCCACGTGTTGAAACAAGATGGTAAGGGTTCAGCCTTCCTCATCTTCTTAAGGCGTCATGGGGCCAACTTCTTCCGACTTCAGCTGTAGGCTGGCATAGGACTCAGCTGCTCTGTTCTCTTTAGCTGCAAACTATCAGGTGGATGGCTCATCTCTCTTCCGAGGGACCGCAGGATCCCCTTCTATGTCTATGGAGCTTCCTACCTCATTTCTTGGGTATCTGCTTCTGTCTCCTTGATTGTGTGTCCTTTTACATAGCCCACCAAGGGGGCGGGGACTCAACCCTGCATGCCCTAATGACGTGGTTGAATTAAAGCCCTAATCTTAACATAATCAAGTAAACGTAAACCCTTTGAATTTAATAGTCAAAAAGGTATCATGGGAAGCAGCTGTGGCTCAATTGGTTGGGCTCCCGTTTACCATATGGGAGGCCCTGGGTTCGGTTCTGGGGGTCTCCTGGTGAAGGCGAGCTAGCCCGTGTGGCGCGGTGAGCTGATGCAACAAAGGCAGACAAGCAGAAACAGAAAAGTGCAGAGCAAAAATGGATACAGTGAGCACAAGCAGCAAGGGGGGATAAATAAAAATACATCTTTAAAAAATAAAGTATTTATTTAAAAAAAAAAAAAAAGGTGTGCTCAGAAGAATGGACCAGTTTACAAACATAATCTCTATCTCTTTTTAGGAATTCATAAATAATATCAAACTGCTACACCCTTCTTCTACTTTCTTTTAATTATTATTATTATTTGGAAGAAATACTAATTGGAAATCAGTATGCTACAGTCAGAATGTGAGGCTAGAAGAAAATTTGAAAGATATATAGGTTGTTAGAGCTTTAAATAAATTAAAAAATTTAAGAAATAATGCATGCAATGGTATAAAATTCAAAAGATACAAAAATAATAGATAACAAAAATAAGATTCTTATTCTCTAGCCCAATTGGCCCTCTTCAAAGGCAACCAGAATTTTTAGTTTCTGTGTATCCTTCAGAAGTAGCCTATGCATGTACAAGTATAAATAACCTTTTAAAAATATACAAGAGGTAGCATACTACACATATCATTCTGTATCTTGCTTTTTTCTACTAAGTATATTTTAGAGCTTCTTTGTTGTTTTTAAAGTCTATATAATATTTCATTGTATGATTGTACCATAATTTATGTAACCAGTTGGCTATTGATGGTCATTTAATGCTATAATGAATATTTTTGTATATATATGTTGAACACATATTTGAATGTTTGTAGGACAAATTGCTACAAGAGGAATTTCTGGATCAAAGGGTATGTATATTTTTATCTTTATGAATATTGCCAAATGCAGTAGGGGTTGTATCAGTTAACATTCCCAAACAGTAATGTGTTAATAAACGTTTTCTTAAACAGAACTGAATCTCCAAACCAAATCATAGGAGAAAACAAAATTATAAATAGTGAAATTTGTATTATAATGCTTTTTTATTGTGCTGTTCTTATTGAAGAGAGGTAGGTAATCTCTTTTGTTTTGGGATTGATCTTCTTGAGCCACCTCAATCAGATTGAAAATACTGATTGTAATCCAGCTCCCCATATTTTATGTGTGAAGAAGAGAGGTTTGGAGAGATTAAGCTATTCTTCCAAGGACACCAAAAAAATAGAAAAAAATGGACTGTAGACTCCTGAGAGGAAAATAAGAAGGGCTTAATGGTTCTGAAGTATATACAAAAGTAATTTAGTATTCTATGTAACTGTAAACCTCAATTCATGACTTAGAATAAAACCTTTTAAAATTAACATTTGCTGGTTTGATTTTGTTTTCACAAGCTTCATGATTAGTGGAGGCCTTGGAGGCCTAAGGCATAGGGAGCATGGTGGTCAGGGAAAAGTAAGGGAGGAAGTCTTTGCCTTCATATGACATAGTGTCAGCTCATATGAAGAGCAAAAGGGGCAAAGACTTGCCAGAGAGGATGAGGAGGTATAGGAGAGAAAGAATCTAGACTAGTCCCGTGTCTGGCACCATTTTGGAGAGCAATATTTAATCAGATTATGCATATGTACATGATCCAGCAATTCTGTCCCTCTGTATATATTCCAAAGAAATTCTCATATGGGTCCATAATGGGTCATAGGTTCATTACAGTGTTATTTGTGCTTGTGGAAAACAATCTTGTCCTTGTTTTTTCCCCAAAGATAGGTAAAATGGCATAGATTTATACCATAGAGCAGTTTGAAGCAATGGGCTAGATATCCACATAGCAATATGGATGGATCTTAAAAACCTAGTGCTAAGTAAAAAACAGAAAGAAATGGAATGGGATATATAACACAATAGCATTTATATACATTTAAAAATATATGTACATGAAACACATTACAAAGTTTGCAAGAAGACGTGTAAACACATTAAAGACACATATGATTCCCTAAGTTGGAGGGGATGGGGGTCAAGATAAAAGAATAAACAAAATGAGAGAGGGGTAAATGCATAAATGTTAGACTTTATTTCTCCACTGAGGTGATCTTTGAAGCATCTTTTGGCTGATTTGGAGGACCCTTGAGTCTCCCATTGTTGCTGATAAATTATCCTTGAAATACACATTTCATAATCTGACTATACTTAAAGTGAATGTTTGGAGTTCATGGTAGTGAATCTTTTTATTTTTTGTTTGTTTGGTCTTTTTTCCTCTTCACTTTTTCTTCAGGAATTTAAATTTGTTTCTGTGCAATAAAGTTGTGATTTTTTCTCTGTTTTATGTTCTCTGGTTGTTGCTTTAATGTAGAGTGTGCTAGCCTCGTATGTGTCTGATTAGAAGATTAATACTTGATGATAAGTCATATAACAGATTTTTAGTGTCCTTTTAGGTAACAACTTTTTCTGACTAAAGCAAAGGAAAAAATACTTGGAATAAAGAAGTCACTCCTTTGATTCATTACCCTTTATAAAGTTTATTTTATTTATCTTGCTTTTTGTACAAGAATTTAGGGCAGATAAAAACACTGACTTCCAAAGAGTTCCCTGAGGTAGCAGTAAGGTCTTGGGTAGATTAGGGAAGCAAATAATTCCTACCTTTTTGCAGTTTTTGTGGCTAGAACTACTTTTGTAGGCCATGAACTTTTGAATAGCCTGAGTTTTGTGTTAGCTTCAATTGAAGTTTTTGATTGTTAAAGTATACCACCCAGGCGGTGCTCCAGATTAGCTACTGGATGGAAGAAAGTGTGATGTAATTAAAGTAACCTTGGCAACCATTATAATGAAAATGAGCCTCCTTGAGAAGGAAGATGAGAGTGTGGCCACTCTTTTAGGGCATTGGTTTGTAATATTTACAGCCAGAACTGGCTAACATTTTGCTCTCTTAAAATTCTCATATGCTGCTCTTTGGACATCCTTGAATCCTATGCTGCTCCAAACTTTATTCACTTCTCTGAGAAAGCTAACACCATGTGTTAATGTGTATATAAAAGAGAAAATGAAGCTATGATGTGCTTAGCCTCTTTCATACACATTACAACCTCTTTTTCCTTTACTAGCTTTTTCTTTTTCTCACTGCCTCTGGCACTAGCTTTGCTGCAGCTCTACATCAAATCTCTTAAGCACCAAGGAAGCATTAGGTTTCTGAAGAAACTGTGGCATGTGCCTAGGATACCCTGATGGCCAAGATTTGGTGTATGTAGAACAAATAGTGCCAATGCTACTCCTTAAGCAGCGTAAGAGACACATCTTTGTTTTCCAGTCTTAATTTTTTGTTTGAGCCTTTAAGCTTTAAGAATAAAATTTTGCATAAGTTTTAGAGTTATAATGCAAGCTTATTCTTTGTGGATTTAAAGATTGGATGATGTTGCACGGGTCCTGAAGGGTACGGGTTGGGGTGGTGGCAAGACCAAAGAATGCACCTGATACAGTATTAGACATAAGCTTTATTTATTGGGATTTATGAACAGGAGAGGGTCTCTGAATGTGGTGATTCAGAGAGTGAAGTTAGCAGTCTACAAAGAGGTGGGAAAGTGAGGGGCAAAGATATTTCATAACAGAGTTACATAAATTGGGTCTGGTGATGTTATAGTAAGAAGGAACTGTGGGGAAGTGGCTGTGGCTCAATTGGTTGGGCTCCCGTTTACCATATTGGAGGCCCCGGGTTCGATTTCTGGGGCCTCCTGGTGAAGGCAGGCCAGCCCGCGATGTGTGGTGAGCTGGCGCAGCAAGATGACACAACAAAGGGAGACAAGCAGACACAGAAAAATGCAAAGCAAATGCACACAGCACAAGCAGTAAGGGTGGGATAAATAAATAAATAAATTAAAAAAAAAAAAAAAAAAAAAAGAACTGTGCAGCCTGTGAAAAATTACAGTCTATGATGCCATCTGTGCATTGTTCTTCTGTGAGGAGGTTTGTTATATTTTAATGTGTGTCCTGGGGCATGCAGGTGGCTGTGTACTGTGAGTTTCCCTTAGCCAGGGCTGGAGACCCACTGGACTCCCACAATCAACCTCTGCGCAGCTGTTTGTGTTGCCCATTGGACACATATTGCATTTACATTTCACAAGAACAGTACAGCATACAACAGAATACTAAGAGTCCTTCACCAAAAGCTAGTAGTTTTACAGACATATTGCCAAGGCCAAGAGAGGGAGTTAAACCAGTTAGACCAGGAATCAATAGCTAATTTATCAATAAGACTTGTGTGCTCTTGCATATGATTTAAAACTTGAAACATTATGAGAGTTATCAGGAATATATGCACAACATTGAGCATTATTTAATGAGAAGGTCTTGTTACAAACTTGTTGATGGGTCGTATTCTGCCATGCCAGGAAGGTGTTCCACGCTGTTCACTTTGCAGGAGTTATGGTTCAAGGCAGATCATGCTGGTCTAACCATATATAAGCAACATTTTCATTAGTAGATAAAGTACCAGGTAGGGGAGTCTTAGGAGGCTTCTAATACCATACATTTTCTTCTTCTATATTCTTTGAGTTTTCTATGGTGACATCAAAAACTAGTTTGGGCATAAGGAGAGCCCACATAGACACACATGGGGCCCCAGCTATTTGCTGTCCTGATTGGTTACCTTTTTACCTTTATCTTTCAGTTTTCAGGGAACCAATGGGGAGACTTTTTATTTGGAGTTATCCAGGACTTCTTTTAGCCCAGGACTTTCAAACTGGACGTTGTGACCAGGGGCTTTTAGTAGGCTTTATCCTGACCACCTACCCTTCCTGTTTCCTATACTAACCTGCCTTCACGTTCCCCTCAGAGAGTTTACACCCTTATTCTTAAGGGGGAGCTGAAGGGTGATGGTCATTCTTCTGTAGCTACTTCCTGCTGGCCAAGGGCAGTAGTCTGGTCCCTACCTGACAGGTGTGAAACTCTCTGTTATTCTATAGAGGTTGAGGGAAGGTGGGTCTGGCACCACAGTTAGAACTGGATGAAATTCCCGCATGACTAAAACCTTGTTCTGGAAGAAATAAACTGAGAAGATGAATTAAGTTTACCAAGACATTTAACATGTTCAATATCCTTCTTCATGTGATCTAAAATAGAAGTGATATCATTATATTCAGCAGGCATATAGGTACAGCACTTGATACTAATCAATGCACAAGTTCCTTTTTGAGCTGCAGTTAATAGATTTAAGTTTCAGGTTTGCAATACCATGTTGTCTCTCCATGGGAGAAGGCCATAATACCAATTGTGTTTGTTTATGTTCTACTCACATTACTCTGGTAATTATTGCTCCACTTGGTATGCAGCCAGCATTCTGCAGCACTGTTGGCCCTTGGAGGGAAGCTCCAGTGTTCCACTGGTCTGATGCACAGCACCGTTTGGCACTCTGAAACAGACCCAGTCTGGAGGCAAAATCTGGCCATATTTAGCCATTGCCGGCTGCTGCAGGAGTCCAAAACAGCAACATAGTTTCCATCCACTTCAGGAGCCATGTCCAGGGATGTGGTAGATACTTTTATTGTTTTAGGGGTCATAGTGACTGACCTAGCTAGTAACTCAAATGGAGAGGCACTGTGCAGGGTACTGAGGCTGGGTTTGAATGCACAAGAGAGTTTGACAATACTTAATTTAATTTTTATATACTTTCTAAATACTTCCAGTGCAGTTTTTAGCAGATTAAATGAATTTAACTATTTTTAGAACTTTACTTTTTACTTTTAATACTTTTACCATAATTATGTAAATTAACAGGAATTTTTACTTTAGCAGTACAGGAAAAAAATAACCCTACTTTTTCTAATATTTTATGAAAATCTAACATTCCCAGTGGAATTAAGATTATCTTCCCCTATCACCACCTTAATATGCAGATTGAGGTATCCTCTGACAGGTTTCCCTGTTATAAAGTTACTTTTTTAAATCAATATTAATTTAGGTTTCTAATTGATAATGGCTTCCTGGAATTAGCCATTTAAATATTTCAGTTTAGAAATGTTTTTGCAAACTTCTATAACCATAAGTTACTTTTACTTTTAAATAAGCTTATTCAATTATAATTAACAACCAACGAAATTTACTTTTACCCATTTAAGTCTTATCTTACATTTTTCATTCTGTTCTGTGAAAACTAGTTATTTCACTTTAGGACAGATCTGTATTTCATTAAACACAGACTTAAAAATTACATCATCTTAAAGATTTAATACATATTATGCTAGTTTATTTTATTAGTATCTTCCAAACTTAGGGAGATTACACCCAAGCCAAATAAAATTGAAACATTTATAGTTTATGTAAGAAATGATTTCCTTTTTCCTCCCTGCATAGGCTAAAACCTCTTTTTTTTTTTTAATAAAATTTTAAAATTGTGAATAACCTTAAAAGCATACTGACTGTTAGGCTCTGGAATATGTTATAATTGTTTAACTTGTTTTAATCATAATTTAGAAAATGCCTTTCCATAGTTTTCAAGGACTTTTTCCTTTACTTACTGAACTTTGGTAATAGGATTAATTACCTTCATTTTAAGACTGTTAAAAGGCTTAAATTAGGGAATTACAGGACAAACTATGATTTAGTTTACCCCGGCCTGCATTTCCTTTTTTGTCGCATCTATCCCTTTTCCCATTTTTCCTCTTTCTCATCACCTGAAGGAAGAGTCCACAGGGTCCCATGCCTTAGGGTCCTACCTAGGGGTGGTCAGTATCCCCTGGATCTGTACTTGGGGCAGCCTGCAGCCCTAGCCTGAGCATGTCTACAAGCCAGGGTTTCTAACTGATCATTAACTTGGCACAGGTGATTGATTAAAGAATCATTTAAAGAAATGTGCCAGGTGCATTTCCCTTTTTAGTTTTAACTTTTTTTCTAAGCAGTGCACAAAGGCCTTTGCCATTTGTTCTGCCTCAGTAGCTACCTGCAAGGCTCCTAACAGGGGCCATGTTATAGCCCCTACTAGCTGGCAGTCTCCCTTTTTCTTATTTAAATGCAGCTGCTCTGCTACTTGCCATAGCACTGGCAGTCTACCTGCCAGAGTTTTTTGGGCATCCCCGTACTCTCTCGGCAGTTCCCCCTCATCCTAGAGAGCAGCCACCTCTCCCCACATGGACGTTATAGGCCAACCCAGGATTTCCCCCACAAATTCTCCTTTCCCTAAGTTTGTGCTTGCTACTGCCAGTGGTCCTTTGGTCTCCTGGCTGGCTTCTCACCAATTGTTGTAACCCAGCTCCTGAATGGCACGGGTCAGGGCAGCACAAGACCAAAGAACGCACCTGGTACAGTATTAGACATAAGCTTTATTTATTGAGATGTATGGACAGGAGAGGGTCTCCAAATGCAGCAGTTCAGAAAATGAAGTTAGTGCTCCGCAAAGAGGAGGGAAAATGAGGGGCAATATATGGGTCTTTTTTTTTTTTTTTATTTATTTTTATTTTTTTAAAGATTTTATTTATTTATTCATTTATCCCCCCCCCTGCTGCTTGTGCTCGCTGGGTCAGCCAACCACGCCATGGGGGCAGGCCTGCCTCCACCAGGAGGCCCCGGGAACCGAACCCGGGGCCTCCCATATGGTAAACGGGAGCCCCACTGACCGAGCCACAGCCGCTTCCCTATATGGGTCTTAGAACAAAGACATTTCATATCAAAGATACATAAATGGATCTGGTGATGTTATTGTAAGAAGGAACTGTGCAGCCTGTGAAAAATTACAGTCTATGATACCATCTGTACATTGTTCTTTTGTGAGGAGGTTTGTTATATTTTAACTTGTGTCCTGGGGCATGCAGGTGGCTGCGTACTGTGGGCTGAGTTTCCTTTAGCCAGGGCTGGAGACCCACTGGATCCTCACAGATGACAAGATAGGTGTAAAAAAAGTGAAACCCAAAAGTTATGACTAAACTGGGGTTGAGTTGTAAATTTAAAGTAAGCACTGTACTTATACACTACCTTCCTAATAAATCCAGTGGTTTTAACTAAGGGCTGGTGAGTTAAAAGTTTAGGGTTCTAATTTAGGGTTAACCACTGTTATGCTGTTGGCACAAAGCAAATAGCTTCTGTCTATCTGTTTTTCTCTTTGTAAAGGAATAGTGAAAACAATGATTATTATGGGAAAATAGTTACAAAAGCAACTAAAGTACGACAGTAATATGATGAATATTGATACTGAGAGCAAAAGCGGGTTCTTTTACTCCTGATATAGTTTAAAGATCAATTCCTGAGATGCTGGGATTTCAGAGAAGGAAAGAGTTTATTTGTTTGCACAAGCAAATGAGTACAGTGACCTAATGGCTCAAAACTGCCTCCCTAATTTTTAGGATTTTAGGGTTCCTATGGATTCAAACAGAGGAGAGTGGAGTGGTTACCATTACAATAGTAAGCATACACAAGGGTGAGCCTAGTTTTTGGAATAACCATAAATAAGTGTAAGGTTGGTCTAGAATTACCATCACAATAGCAAGCATACACAAGGGTGAATGAAGCTAAGTCTAGAGTAACCACAAACAAGGGTGAGACCAGTTTTACTAGCTTCTGTAATTTCAAGTATTAATTTTGGCTATTGGTAATATAAAGGCATCTATATAATTAATAATCACAACTATTTGTTAAGTCTTAACCCTCAGTTATAACTCCTCCCTCTCTGTTTTGTAAAATTCCCAATCTTGGGAATAATCTGGATGTGAATTTTTCTGTCTTCTTCATGCTGAAAAGGAGGTGGAGGAATGAAGCTGGTTGTCATTCTTGAAGAGACTGATACTTCTGGGTTTCCGAGCTTATTTCTTATAGAATAATTCAGAGGTTTTCTGAAAAATAAACTTAATAAGTAAATTGAGAACTATAGGTTTAAATAAAAAGAGTAGGACTATATTACATTGGGAAGTAACTTTTATAAATTTTAAATAGAGCTAGAGTAGTTCTTAGGCTGGCAGTCTGCACTTTATCTCACTGAAGCCTGCATAAGAGTAACCTCCAGAATGACCTCCTGACTCTATTTGGAATCTTTCAGCCATTAAAACTTTATTCTGTTCTATTTCTTTCCCCCCTTTTGGTCTAACCTCATGTTGTCAGAAGGCCCATCCCTGAGAGTTGTCAAATCCCAGGTTGCCATGTCCTACATTCCAGGGAAAACTTTATCCCTGGAAGTCCTATCCCACCTAGGGGGAAAATTGTGAGAGTTTGGCTTAGGGGGCAGGCCACATTTGAGTAACAAAGAGGTTTTCCAGAGGTGACTCTTAGGCACTAATTGTAGTTGGGCTTAGCTTGATCATTACAGAAATAAGTATGATGAGTGCAAGCCTGGCGACCGAGGGCTCAGCTTACTAGCATGTTTTTTTTTCATAGGTTTACCTCACAGAGCTCTGGAATGTTGCATTAGAATTTTGGGCTCCGAAGATGAGTAAGACAGTATCTCTACACTCAAGAAAGTGGAATTATAGGTGAAGAGACACATATTTTTATAAATATTTACAGTATAGCAAGATAATGGCTAATAGGGGATGTTCAAAATCCTGTGGTGACACAAAGAGGAAAGACAATGAGACACACAACAAAACAGGGAGCTGAGGTGGCTCAAGCAATTGAGTGCTTCTATCCCACATGGGAGATCCTAGGTTTGGTTCCCGGTGCTTCCTAAGGAGAAGGCAAGCAGACACAGAGAGCACACAGCAAATGGACACACAGAGCAGCCAGTGAATGCAAACAATGGGTGGGGGGGATAAATTTTTTAAAAAAATTCCTGTGGTGGCACTGAGGAGAGGGCAACCAGTTGTGTCTAATGGTATAGGTTCATATGATCCTCTACAGAGGAGACTGTTCAGGTAAATTTTTAAAGGAAATGTAGATATTTCCAGTGGATTAGGGTGGAATTGAGAAAACAACATTTCACTTATGAAGAACGTGCAAATATATGGAGAGTAAGGACCAATATGTTGTTTTGAGAAATCTTTAAATAATCCAATATGTTTGTAATATAGAATATAAATGGGAGTCCCAAGAAATGATTCTGGAGAGATAAGTGGTATCATATAAAAGGCCTTATTTTAGGCTTTATTTTAGAATTTGGACTCTAAGAAATAAAGGAGTGTCTTTGCAGGGTTTTAAGCAGGGGATGTGATCAAAACCAGGCCAGTCAGAGCCCTTCCTTAAGATATAGTTCCCCCCACCCCATTCTATTCTTTTCCTTTTATTTTCTTTCTCTCCTTGGGGTAGGAGAGGCGAAGGGTGGGAGCTGAGGAGAAGAATGAGAATCAGGACCAGAGAGGACCCTAATAGCAGGCTATCATTGAAGCCCACCGTTAGAATCCTGAATGGGGATGGGACATAGGATCTACTGGGGCTGTGGAAGCTTCTAGAGGTTTTCCCAGCCTTGGCTCTGCCACCCACACTCTGCCACTGGGCAATGATGGCATTCCAGCTTCTAGAAGAGTGTGGAGTGACTGCTGTACTTGGGAGCAGAGCCTTCAGTTTGGTCTCAGGGACCAACAGTTTATAGGTGCTGGTATGGTTGGGAGGAATATGGGTGACTCACCATGTGGGACCCTTAGGTAAGACTGAGATGAAGAAGGTGAGCAGAAATCATGTTCATCTGCAGTCAGTTTAAACTTGCTATACTGCATGTGTTCTGGCCACTTGGACAACAAGCAGAAGCACTGCCACTCCACCTGCTATTCCATGCTGTGGTTCTTTCTGCCTTCTCGAGGGTCTGAGAATGACAGTCTTCATGGAGTACAGGCCTCTCACCCAAGAATATATGAAAAACCCACAGCTAACATCATACTCAATGATGAAAGACTGAAAGCCTTCCCTCTAAGATCAGAAAACAAGACAAGGATGCCCACTGTCACCACTGTTATTCAACATTGTACTGGAAGTTCTAGCCAGAGCAATAAGGCAAGAAAAAGAAATAAAAGGCATACAAATTTGAAAAGAAGAACTACAGATGACATGATCCTGTATACAGAAAATCCTGAAAAATCATTAACAAAGCTCCTAGAGTTTATAAACTAATTCAGCAAAGTAGTGGGGTACAAGATCAACATCCCAAAATCAGTAGTGTTTCTGTACACCAGTTATGAACAATCTAAAGAGGAAATCAAGAAAAAAATTCCATTTAGCATTGTTATTTCAAAAATGAAATGTATAGGAATAAATCCAACCAAGGATGTAAAGGACTTGTACAAAGAAAACTATAAAACATTGCTAAAAGAAATCAAAGAAGACTTAAGTAAATGGAATGGCGTTCTGTGTTCATGTATTGAAAGACTAAATATTGTTAAGATGTCAGTTCCCACCCAAAGCAATTTACAGATTCAGTGCAATCACATTCAAAATTTCGACAACCAAAAGGATTGTGGGAAGATTGCTTAGTAGGAAGATCCAGGACTCAGTCTTTCCACCAGAACAACAATTAAACATGCAGGAACTGTCTGAAACAACTATTTTGAAACTCTCGAGGCCAGAAGAACACTGTACAGCATCTAGGGAAGAACAGGAGGAAGAGGCTGATAAATGATGGTAAAGAACAGGAAATTGGTCTCTCTTTATGGTGGCTATCAGTGCTTATCCCCCACCCTCATGGGAAGTCACCATAGGGTCCATTCCCTGACTAGCTCGCTGGCTACAGAAAGGGATGTAAAAATCCTCTTCCCCAAGACCAGGAATGGGCATGGCTGATCACTGATCATGGCTTTTGATCAGGGAATTCAGATCACTGGGGACCTTGGTCTGAGGGTGGCTGTTGTTTCAACCAACCTTTACAAAGGCTGTGGTGGAGGAGACTTAAAGATACTGTGCTTCCTCAAGGCTGCAGGGGGAAATTAGTTGAAAGGCTGCATTTGCTGTGCAGGTCAAGAAAGCTCAGCTTTGGGGAGCCATAGAAAAAGCTCTTGATGCCCCTTCTGACCCCCTCCCCAGGGGACTTGGGAGCCGATATGTGCCCCTTTTGTGTTTCCCTGGTCCTATTTCAGCTGGGAAAGACTAACTTGGGAAAGTCCTTTCCCGATATGCCCCTTCTTCCAGAATTTGCCCACTAGGCAAAAGCAGCTTGAGAAATGAAAGGCATGTAGGAAACTATAGTGGCAGACAATCTGGAGCAGGCATCAAATGCCTGGGAGAGGAAGGTCTGCCTCAGGGAAACAAGGGAAAATCAAACTCCTTTAAATGGAGGAACTCAAAAACAAACAAACAAACAAACAAACAAAAAAAAAAAAAAAAACAAGCAAAAGTCCAGGACAAGATGCAGGCCCAGAAAGACAGGGAAGATCCTGTACACTACATTTGCCTTGGGCAGACATTCCTGATAGGAGAGCTAAAGCTCAAGAAAATCTCTGTGTTATCATCAGCTGGATAGATAATCAAGAAACAGACATCTCAGGGAATATATCTCTGGCAGTTTGATGTTATTTATGAATTCCAAAAAGAGACATTAATTATGCTTGTAAACTGGTCTATTCCTCTGGGCATGATATCCCTTTGATTGTATTAAATTCAGAGGTTCCCTTTTGCTTTATTCAATCAAGATTAGCACTTTAGTTCAGCCACATCATTAGGGCATGCAGGGCTGAGTCCCTGCCCCCTTGATGGACTGATAAAACAGATTCTCAAACAGAAGTAGACATACAGAGGATCCTGTGGCCCTGGGAAGAGAGATAAGCCTGATAGTCTACAGCTGACTTTGTGAAGAGAACAGAGCAGCTGAGCCTGGAAAGAAATGAGCCTATGCCAGCCTACAGCTGAGATCAGAATAATCTGGGACCATGGAGCCTTAAGAGGAAGAAGGAAGGCTGAACCCTCACAGACATCACCCACTATCTTGCTTCAACATGTAGCCAATTACTTTGGGTGAGAAAATACCTCTTATGGGGTAGAGTTGGACTCTTTAGGGCCTTGTAACTGTAAACTTCTACCCCAAATAAATACCCTTTATAAAAGCCAACAGAGTTCTGGTACTTTGCATCAGCACCTCTTTGGCTGACTAATACAATATCCAAGAGTTAACATTTTAAAATATGAAAGGTACAGTATGCAACAAAAAAGTAGAAGGCAAACAGATACAGGAAATGATGGCCCATCCAAGGAGGAGGATAAAAGTCTAGAAAACACCAAAGAAGAAAAATGTGAACATACTGAACAAAGACTTTAAAATACTGATCATAAAAATATTCAAGGAGATGAAGGCAAATACAGAGAAAGAACTAAAGGGAATCACAAAACAATGAATGATGGAAGGTGAGAATCTTAGTAAAGAGAGAAATTTTTAAAAGGAACCAGACAGAAACTATTGGAGTTGAAGACCACAATTACTGAAATGAAGACTTCCTAGGAGGGTTTCAACAGCAGATTGGAGCTGGCAGAAGAAAGAATCAGTGAACTCAAAGACAAGACAGTTGAAATGATTCATGTTGAGGAACAGAAAGAAAAAAGAAATAGTAAAAACAAAAATAGCTTAAGACACCTCTGGAATACCCATTAAGCAGAACAATGTACACATTATGGGAGTCCCAGAAGGAGAAGAAAGAGAGGAAAGGGGAAGAAGGAATAGTCAAATAATGACAAAGAATTTTCCAAATTTAACAAAAGATGTGAATATGCACATCCAAGAAGCCCAGAGAACACCAAACAGGTTAAACATGAAGTAAAATACACCCCATCATATGTTGATCACACTATCAAATGCAAAGGACAAGGAGAGAGTTCTAAAAGCTGCAAGAGAAAAGCAACTTATACATACAAAGGAATCCCAGCTACATTCACGGCCCGTTTCTCATTAGAAACCATGGAGGCAAGAAGGCAGTGAGTTGAAATACTTAAGGTGCTGAAAGAAAACAACTGCCAGCCAAGAATTTTATATCCGGTGAGATTTTTTTCAAAAATGAGGGAGAGGGGGACAGATGTGGCTCAAATGGTTGGGTGTCTGTCTCCCATATGGAGGGACCTGGGTTCGATCCCCGGGACCTCCTGGTAAAAAAAAAAAAATGAAGGAGAGATTAGGACATTCCCAAAAGAACAAAACCTGAGGGAGTTCATCACTAGTAGGCCTGTCCTACAAGCAATGCTAAAGGAGTTCTTCAGACTGAAAGGAAAGGACACTAGACAGTGGTTCAAAGTGGCATAAAGAAATAAAGATCTGTGGTAAAGGCAACCGTTTGTTTTTTATAAATCCCAGTATTGTAGTGTACTATTTGTTATGTACTTGTACTTCTTACTTCCTACAGGTGCTAAAATGCAAATGCATAAGAATAATAATCTATGGTTTTGCACATATACTGTCTGAATTTATATATGGTAAAAAGTATAAAACAAAGATGAGGGGACAGAAGGGTATAGGAAAAGTATATGTGTATGCTATTGAAGTTAAATTGGTATCAAACCAAATATTGTTATTATATATTTAGGATGTTAAATTTTAACTCCATGGTAACCACAAGGAAAATAGATGAAAAATGTAACAAGATAGAAAAGAGAAGGCATTCAATATGGTACAACACAAAAAAATCAAATGAACATAAATGTAGGCATTAAATGATCCAGGGTGTTAATAATAGGGTGGTATATTGAGGAAAAAGATATACCTTAATGTAAATTGTGGACTATAGTTAATACTACAATTACAATAATCTTTTATCAATTGTAACAAAAGTACCACACTAATGGAAAGTATTAAGTGGGGTATCGTAATGTTGTATATTTTACATGAGTTTTCTGTTAATCTACAACTTCCCTAATTAAAAAAAAAAAAAGTCATTAATTGAAAAATTGAGGTGAAAAAAGTTATAAGACATAAAAAGGCCAAATAGCAAAATAGCATAAGAAAGTCTTGCATTATCAGTAGTGATTTTAAATGTAAATGGAATAAACTCTCCAGTCAAAAGACAGAGAATGGCAGAAAGGATAAAAAAGCATGGCTCAACTATATGCTGTCAGCAGGAGGCACATCTTATTCAAAGATACAAGAAGGCTGAAAGTGAAAGGATAGATAAAAATATACCATGCAAGTAGTAACCAAAAGAAAGATGGAGTAGCTATACTAATATCAGATAAAATAGACTGAAATGAAGTCAAATTAAGTCAAAAACTGTTATGAGGGAAAGGATGGTCATTGTATACTAATAAAGGAGATAATTACAAATGTTGCATATATTTTAAATATTATATAAGTATATATGCACCCAACAGCAGAGCCCCAAAATTTATGAAGCATGTACTGACAATTTGAAGGGAGAAATTGATGGTTCTTCATTAATATTAGGACACTTTAATATACCACTTTCAATAAGCAATAGAACATCTAGTTAGAAGATTAATAAGGAAATATAAGACTTGAATGATATTGTAAACCAACTAGACCTAACAGACATATATAGAACACTTCACCCAACAAAAACAGTACACATTCTTCTCAAATGCACATGGGTCATTCTCCAGGATAGACCATACATTGGGTTTGGTCACAAAAGAAGTCTCAATAAATTTAAAAAATATTGAAATATACATTGCATATTGTCCGGCCACAACAGAATGAAGCTAGAAATCAATAATAGATTAGGAAGAAATGGAAAATTCACAAATATCTAGAAATAAAACCACATATTCTTGAAAGGAGGAAAGCACAAGGTATATTAGGAAATACCTTGAGGTGAATAAAATGAAAATACACCATACCAAAATTTATGGGATAAATGCTTACATTTAAAAAGAAGAAAGACTTCAATTTAGAGACCTGAGCTCAAAACTGGAAGAACTAGACAAAGAAGAGCAAACTAAACCCAAAGCAAGCAAAAGGAAGGGAATAACAAAGATTAAAGCAGTGATAAATGAAATAGAAAACAAAAACAGAACAACAACAACACAAACAATAGAATAATCAAAGCCAAAAGTTGGTTCTTTGAAAATATCAACAAAACTGACAAACCTTTAGGTCCTGACAAAAAAAAAAAAAGGATACAAATAACTAAAATCAGAAATGAAAAGGGGGATACTGACTCCACTGAAATAAAAAGGACTATTAAAGGATACAGTGAACAACTGTATGCCAATAAATTAGATAACCTAGATGAAATGGACAAATTCTTAGAAAAACAGATGCTGCTTACATTGACTTAGGAAGAAATAGAAGTTCTCAACAGACCAATTACTAGTAAAGAGATTGAATCAGTAATCAAAAACCTCCCAACAAAGAAAAGCCCAGGACCAATTGGCTTCACAGGGGAATTCTACCAAACATTCTCAGAAGACTCCCCTCCAACTGTGACCAAATTCTTCCAAAAAATTGAAGAGGAGGGAACACTTCCGAATTCATTTTACAAGGCCAACATCGCCCTCATACCAAAGCCAGATGAAAGATACCATAAGAAAAGAAAAGTACAGAGCAATATCTCTTATGAATACAGATGCAAAAATCCTCAATAAAATACTAGCAATCTGAATCCAACAGCATATTAAAAGAACTATACACCATGATCAAGTGGAGTTTATCCCAGGTATGCAAGGTTGGTTCAACATAAGAAAATCACTTAATATAATACACCACATTAAGGCAATGAAAGTAAAAAAACCGCAAGATCATTTCAATCGATGCAGAAAAGACATTTGACAAAATGCAGCAGCCCTTTTTTCATAAAAAACACTTAGAACACTAGGAATAGAAGGAAAGTTCCTCAACACGATAAAGGGCATATATGAAAAGCTCATAGCTGACATCCTACTTAATGGGAAAGACTGAAAGCTTTCTCTCTAAGATCAGGAGCAAGACAAGGATGCCCGTTGTTAAAACTGTAATTCGACATTGTACTGGAAGTTCTTAACAGAGCAATTAGGCAAGAAAAATAAATAAGGCATCCAAATTGGAAAGGAAGAAGTAAAACTTTCCCTATTTGTAGGTGATGGGATCCTATATACAGAAAATTCTGAAAAATCTATAACAAAGATCCTAGAGCTAATAAAGTCAACGATATGGCAGGTACAAGATAAACACCCCAAATCAGTGGTAATTATATATACAAGCAATTAACAATTGGAAGATGAAATAAAGGAAAAAATCCTTTCACAATAGCAACTAAAAAAAATCAAACCAATGATTTAAAGGGCTTGTACTCATAATATAACCACAAAATATTGCTAAAAGAAATCAAAGAAGACCTAAACAAATGGAAGGACATTTTGTGTTAATGGCTTGGAAGACTAAATATTTCTAAGATATTAATCTACCCAGACTCAATGCAATCCCAATCAATATTTGAACAACCTTATTTGCAGAAATGGAAAAGCCAATCCTAATATTTATATGGAAGGGTAGGGCCCCCAAATACCTAAAGCCCTGTTGAGTAAGAAGAAAGAAATTTGAAGATTCACCATTCCCCATTTTCAAACTTATTACAAGTCACAGTAATCATAACAGCATGGTAGTGATACAAGGAAAGACATGTAGACCATTGGGATTGAATTGAGAGCTCAGAAATCAAACGTCACATTTATGGCCAAGTGATTTTTGACAAGTGGCCAAAATGACCACTCAATTTGGAAAGAATAGTCTCTTCAATAAATGGTGTTGGGAAAACTGGATCTCCATTTGCAAAAAACAGGAGGCGTGCCCCTTTCCCCTACCTCACACCATATACAAAAGTCAACTCAAATTTGATCAAAGACCTAAATTATAAGAGCTAGAACTATCAGACTTCTAAAAGAAAATTTAGGGAAGTATCTCAGGACCTTATGTGAGGCATTGGTTTCTTAGACTGTACACCTAAAGTACAAGCAACAAAAGCAAAATTAGATAAAGGGGACCTCATCAAAAACAAACAAATGAACAAAACAAATCTTTTGTTCTTCAAACGACTTTATCATGAAAGTAAAAGTGCAACCTATGCAATGGGTGAAAATATTTGGAAATTACATATCCAAAAAACTATTAATATCCAGAATATATACAGAACCCTCCCACTTAATCAAAAGGCAACCAACCCAGTTAAAAAGTGGCAAAAAATTTCAATAATTATCTTAGCAAAGAAGATATACAAATGGCCAGAAGGGACGTGAAAAAAATGCTCAACTTCATTAGCCATCAGGGAAATGCAAATTCATACCACAATGAAATTCCATTTCACACCCATTATAGAGTGGTTGCTATTAAGAAAATGGAAAATAGCAAGTGTTCTAGAGGATGGGGAGAAATAGGAACCCTCATTCATTGCTGGTGGGAATGTAGAATCTTGCAGCCATTTTGGAAGACAGTTTGGCATTTTCTCAGAACCTAAGTATACTCAGAAAACTAAGTATAAAACTACAACATGACCTGGCAAGCGAGCTACTAGGTATATATCCCAAAGATTTGAAAGCAGGGATTTAAACAGATATTTGTACACCAACATTCATTGTAGCATTATTCATAATTGCCAAAAAATGGAAGCAACCCAAGTGTCCCTCAACTGAAGAATGAATAAATAAAATGCAGTGTATTCATACAATGGAATATTATTCAACCTTAAAAATGAAAGAAATTTCATTACATGTGATAACATGGATGAATCTTGAAGACAGCATGTTGAGTGAAATAAGTCAGATACATTCTTATGTCGAATGATGGAAATATTTTCATAATGGATGGTGGTGATGGTAGCACAACATAGTGAACGTACTTCATCACACTAAAATATATATCTGAATGTAATTAAAAGGAGAAATTTTAGATTTTATATATGGTAGTAGAATAAAAATTTAAAAAACAATCCATGGATCTCCACTACATAGTGAACCCTAAATTAAAACCTGCAGTATAGTTAATAGCACAATTACAAAAGTGTACTATCAGTTGTAAGAAATGTTCAATTCCAATGCAAGTTTTTAATTGTAGGTTGGTATATGGAAATCCTGTATTTAATGCATCATTGTTCTGTAACTCCACTACTTCTCTAATAGAGAAAAAAATTCAGCAGCCTTTTTTTCAGAAATGAAAAACCAATCACCAAGTTTGTATGGATTCAGGGAGTCCCGGGAAGTTGGTGTTGGAGTAGGCAGGCATGGCTCAACTCTCAAAAAAACAAACAAACAAAACAAAACAGAGAAAGGGCCAAAAGCTGTCTGAGGGAACTGCTTTCATGGTCAGCTGACCAGGGCAATGCTGCGGAACACCCAAGAGGGCTAAGGACAGAGAGATGAAGAACCTGAAAATGACAATCATGAGTTATTAAACCCCTGCAGCAGCCTAGATAAAATCCCTGGCCCAGTGCAGCCGACTGAGAGGGGAGCAGATGTCTTCCTCTCTGGGAGGAGGGAGAGTGCAGCAGAGAGTGGATTATCTTCAGTGTATTTGGCCAGCAAAGCCTGTTTTAAAACTTGGCTCTGGCCAGACCAGAAACAGGGACAAGGGGAGGTGAAAAGAAACACCTCTGTGGAAAGGTTTGCCAATGAGTGCCACCTACTGGCCAGCTGGGAAATTGCAGGGAGAAAAACTTGCTTTTAGGTCTTTCTTGGTCCAAACTCCTGAGAGAAAATCTGCACCCCATTTGTAAACCCCTGGCCTGATTACTTAAGCTGGGCAATTTTAAAGACTCATAACAAGTTGCATCAAAAATCTAAGAAGAGACAGCAGGCGCGCCAGGCAATCATCGGTGACATGGCCGCAGCCGGCTAGCGTGACGGACACCAGCCAGCCTGGGAGGCCTGCTCCACATCTTACTGGCTTGGGGGATCAACCCTGGTTCTCTTACATGAAGAATGGAGCAACTTCAGAAATTAGGAGAGATTAAGAAATTCCCAGATAAACAAAAGCTGAGGAAGAGCTTCACCACCAAACCAGCCCTACAAAGCAGTTAGAAAGGAAAGGATGATAGATCAAAGCTACATGAAGAAATAAGGATCTCTGTTATGGAGAATGTGTCAGCGAACATCTTTGGACATATATTGTCCACATTTGCAAGTAAAATTACTGTCTAAGGAGATATACATTAAAAATGACCACTATAATACACCTAATGTAAACTATGGATGGTAGCTAATAGTCCCATCTTAATTTTTCATCAATTGTAACAAAAGTAATGTTTAAAAAAAATTAGTACAATTACAAAAAAGTGCTATCATCAATTGTAACAGATGTTCTATGGCAGGGCAAGATGTAGCTGGTGGAGTGGTGTATGGGAATCCTGTATTTTATGCATGATTGGTCTGTAAACCCACAACTTCTCTAATAAAAAAAAAATTTTTTTTTAAGAGACATCTGCACACTGATGTTCATACTAACATTATTCACAATTGCCCAAAGATGGAAACAACCCAGGTAGATTTCTGACAAAATGGATAACACTGTGGTATATATACACGATGGACTATTAGTCATCTATAAGAAGAAATGAAGTTGTGAAGCGTATTACAACATGGATGAACCTGATGGACATTATGTTGAATGACCAAGCCAGGAACAAAAGGACAAATATTGTATGACTTTGCTGTTATGAACTAAATATAATGAGCAAACTCATGGAGTTCGTAGCTAGAATATAACTCACCAGAGAAAAGAATGTGGTTAGAGAATGGAAAGCTGAGTTTAATCTGTACAGAATTGGTAAAAAGTTGTCTGTAAATGTTTGGAAATGAATAGAAATGGTGAAAACACATCATAGGATTTGTAATTAGTAGCGCTAACATATGGGTATGATAGTGGTTTGTTTTTTGTTCTTTTTGGAGTAATGAAAATGCTCTGATATTAACTGAAGTGAGGAATGTGCAATTTGGTGATTATACCAAATGTCATTGATTGCACACTTTAGATAAATTATATTTGTGAAAAAAATAGGGTGGGTTGGGGGCGGAAATACATCAAATGTAAGATATGGACTATAGTTAGTAGTAATACTTTGACTATGCTCTTCCATAATTTATTACAAATGTTTCACAGCAATGCAAGTAGTTTGTGGTGGAGTAAGGTATAAGATCCCTGTATGATGTTATGCATGTTTGTTTTGTAAGTTCACAATGTTTACTCTATATTTATTGTTTATGTATTTTCATGTGTGAATGATATACTTCAATAAATTGTTTTTAAAATGAAAAAAAAAAAATCTAAGAAGAGCCATTAAAATAAAAAAAAAACAAAAAACAACACTAGGCAGGAGAGATTGACCGTGAGAGTAAATTCACCAACATAGTAAGATGCCTAAACATCAGCAAAATATAAGAAGCCAAACTAGGAAACAGGAAGAGATGGCCCAGCTAAAGGAACAAACCAAATATCCTGATGAGATACAGGATTTAAGACAACTAATCAATGATAATCACACTACTCTCTTAAATCAATTCAAAGAATTGAAGAAAAATATGACTAAAGAGATAAAGGATATTAAGAAGACACTGGGGGAAGCGGCTGTGGCTCAATCAGTAGGGCTCCCGTTTACCATATGGGAGGCCCCGGTTTCGGTTCCCAGGGCCTCCTGGTGAAGGCAAGCCCGCCCGCATGGCGTGGTTAGCTGACCCAGCAAGCACAAGCAGCAAGGGGGGGATAAATGAATAAATAAATAAAATCTTAAAAAAAAAAAAAAAATACACTGGGTGAGCATAAAGAACAGTTTGAAAGCCGGCAAAGAAAAGTAACAGAGTTTATGGGAATGAAAGACAATGGATGAAATTAAGAATACATTTGAGGGAAGCAGAGGTGGCTTAAGCCAATGGGCGCCTCCCTCCCATGTGGGAGGTCCCGGGTTCAGTTCAGTGCCTCCTAAAAAGAAGATGAGCAACATGATGATGTAACAGGATAGTGACACAAGGGAGAGCCAAGACAAGACGCACTGAAAAACCAGGAACTAAGGTGGCACAGGTGGTAGGATGCCTCTTTCCCACCTGGAGGTTCCGAGGATCGAATCCCAGTGAAGACAGGAGGAGAAGGATGAGAAGAGAGGACAGGAAATGGACACAGAGAGTTGCCCAGTGAATGGACACAGAAACAGCAAAAACGGGGGGGGGGGGGCGGAGGGGTGTTTAAAATGGATAAAAGTAAATAAATAAATCCTTAAGAAATGTATAGGGGAGGAAGATATGAACTATAGTTAGTAATAATACTTAGATGATGTTCTTTCATGATATGTTAACAAGTATTTCACAACAATGCAGGGTGTTTGTGGGGGTGGTGATGTGTGGGAGCCCTGTATGATGTTATGCATGTTTGTTTTGTAAGATCACTATGTTTACTAAACACTTACGGTTTATGTATGTTCATGTATGAATGATATACTTCAATAAATTGTTTTAAAAAAATAAAATAAAAAAGAAGATGAGCACGCAGTGGACAGAGGGAGCAGACAGTAAGCACAAACAATGATGGGGGAGAGAAATAAATAAAATCTTAAAAAAAAAATACGTTAGAGGCATATAACAGCAGATTTGAATTGATGGAAGACAGAGTTAGTGATATTGAGGACAGAATATCTGAATTTTAAAAGAAGGGATAACAGAAAGAGAAAAGAATGGAAAAAATGGAATAGGGTCTCAGGGAATTCAATGACAATGCAAACTGCACAAACATATGCATTATTGGTGTCCCTGAAATAGAAGAGAATGGAAAAGGGGCAGAAAGAATATTGGAGGAGATAATGACTGAAAACTTCCCAACCCTTATGAAAGACATAAATATCAATATCCAAAAAGGACAATGCACCCCAAACAGAATCAATCTGTATAAACCTACCCCAAGACACCTACTATTCAGAGTGACAAATACCAGAGATAGAGAGGATTCTGAAAACATCACAAAGTAGGGAACCTCAATAAGATTAAGTGCTGACCACTCATCAGAAAGATGAGTGAGGTGAGAAGAAAGTGGTATGATGTATTTAAGGTACTGAAGGAGAAAACCTGCCAGCTAAGAATTCTGTATCCTTCAAAAATGAGGGTGAGGGAGCAGATGTGGCTCAAGCAGTTGAGCTCCCACCTCCCACCTGGGAGGCCCCAGGTTCGGTTCCCTGTGCCTCCTGAAAAAACAAATACAACAAACAAAACAAATGAAAAAACCAATTGAGGGAAGCCTATGTGGTTCAGTGGTTGAGTGCTGGCTTCCTACATACGAGGTCCCAGGGTCAATCCCTGGCCCCGGGAGCCTCAAAAAAAAGGGGGTGGGGTGGGCGGTGAGTTTAAAGTCTTCACAAAGAAACAAAAACTGAGAAAGTATGTTACCAAAAGAACAAAATTACAAGAGATAATAAAGGGAGTGCTGCTGTCTGAAAGGAAGAAACAAGGGTGACTTGTTTTTTAGACTTGGAGAAGAATGTAGAAATGAATATTATTAGGAAGAGTAAATTAAAGGGCAAAAAGACTGACAATATTAAGATATGACAGTGGAAAGCTACAGGATAAAATGGATGAAGTAAGTAATGCCTTTATAGTAATAACTGAATGTTATTCACTTGAACTCCCCAATCAAAAGACATAAGACTGATAGAATGGATAACACATGTGAACCATCTATATGCTGTGTACAAAAGATGCACCTCAAATGTTAGGATACAACCAGGTTAAGTGAAAGCTTGGAAAAAGATATTCCATGCAAATAGTAACCAAAAAAGACCTGGAGTAGCAGTACTAATATCAGACAAAATTGATTTTAAATGCAAAGCTATTATAAGGGTTAAAGAAGGTCATTATATATTAATAAAAGGAGGCAATTCACCTGGAAGAAATAAGTGTAATAAATATTAAGCACCTAACCTGACTGCCCTCAGATACATGAGGCACACACTGGCAAAACTGAAGAGAGAAATAGATTTGTCTACAATAATAGTTGGAGACTTCAATACACCACTCTCAGCAAGGGATAGAACATCTGGACAGAAGATTAATAAAGAAACAGAGCTTGAATGATATGATTACTGAACTAGACCTAACAGACATTTATTAGAGCAGTATACCCCCAAACATCAAGATATACATTCTTTTCAAGTGCTCATGTAACCTTCTCCAGGATAGACCATATGTTGGGTCACAAGACATGTCTCAGTAAATTTAAAATGATTGAAATTATACAGAGCACTTTCTCTGACCATAAAAGAATAAAGCTGGAAATCTATAAGGGATGGAAAAATGGAAAATTCACAAATATATGGAGATTAAACAACACACCTGTTAAATAATCAGTGGGTCAAAGAAGAAATTGCAAAATAATTCAGTAAATATCTTGAGATGAATGAAAATGAGAACACAGTGCATCCAAACTTATGGGACACTGCAAAGGGAGTGCTGAGGGGGAAATTTATAGCCTTCAATGATTACATTAAAAAGAAGAAAGCAAAAATCAAAGACCTAACTGCCATCTGGAGGAACTAGAGAAAACAACAGCAAACTAATCCCAAACCAAGCCGAAGGAAAGAAATAGTATAGATCAGAGCAGAAATAAATGAAATTGAGAGGAAAAAAAAAAAAAAAAACCAATAGAGAAAATAATAAAAAGATAGTGGGGGAACATTACTGCTGACTGTGCAGAAATAAGAAAGCTCATAAGAGGATACTATGAACAACTGTATGGCAAAAAACTAGACAATGTAGATGAGATGGACAAATTCCTATAAACACACAAAATACCTACAAGTAAAGAGGAAAACTGCAGGACCAGATAGCTTCACAGGAGAATTCTACCAATCATTCAAAAATGATCTAATAAGAATCTTGCTCAAACTCTTCCAAAAAATTGAACAGGAAAGAATGTTACCAAACTCATTCTGTGAAACCAACATCACCCAGTACCAAAACCATATAAAGATACTATGAAAAAAGAAAACTACAGACCAATATCTCTAACGAATATAGATGTAAAAATCCCTGACAAAATACTTGCAAACCAAATCCAAAGCACATTAAAAGAATTATATAACACGATCAAGTGGGTTTTATCTCAGGTATGCAAGAATTTTTCAACACAAGAAAATCAATTAGTCTAATAAACCAGATAAATAAATTGAAGAAGAAAAATCACAGGGTCCTCTCTATTGATGCAGAAAAGCCATTTGACAAAATACAGTATCCTGTCTTGATAATACACTCTGAAAGATAGGAATAGAAGGAAGCCTTCTCAATATGGTAACGTGCATATATGAAAAACCTATAGCTAGCATTGTACTCGATGAAAGACTCAAAGCTTTCCCTCTGAGATCAGGAACACGAAAAGTATGCCCATTGTCCACAGTGTTATTCAATATTGTGCTAGAAGTTCTAGCTAGAACAGTTAGGCTAGATAAAAAAAAATAAAAGTCATCCAGGTAGGAAAGGAAGAGATAAAATACTATTTGTTGATGATATGATCCTATATCTAGAAAATTCTGATACACCCACATGGTATCTACTTGCACTAATAGATGAATTCAGCAAAGTGGTGGCATACAAGATTAATATGCAAAAATCAGTAATGTTTCTATACACTACTGATGAGCATTCTGAGGAGAAAATCAGAAATAAAATTCCATTTATAATAATGACTAATAGAATCAAATATTTAGGAATAAACTTAACCAAGGACATAAAGGACCTATATTCAGAAAACTACAAAACATTGTTAAAGGGTGCAGATGTGGCTCAAATGGTTGGGCGTCCGTCTGCCATATGGAGGGACCTGGGTTCGATCCCCGGGACCTCCCGGTAAAATAAAAAAATATATATATATGTAGAAGGCTCATGGGCTGCCAGGCTCTGTGTGCCTGTGAACCACCAGGTCCTAGGAGTCATGCAGCAAGATGATGATGTAACAGGAGAGAGACGCAGGGGAGAGTCAAGACGAGATGCTCCGAAAGCTCCGAAAACCAGGAACCGAGGTCACGCAGGTGGCAGAACACCTCTCTCCTACATCAGAGGTCTCCAGGATCGAATCCTGGTGAAGACTGGAGGAGGAGGATGAGAAGAGATGGCAGGAAACAGACACAGAGAATTGCCCAGCAAATGGACGCAAAACAGCAAATGGGGAAGAGGGGGTTTAAAATGGATAAAGTAAATAAATCTTAAAAAAAAAAAAAAAAAAAAAAAAGCATTGCTAAGAAACCAAAGAAAACTTAAATGAAAGGACATTCCATGTTCACTCATTGGAAGACTAAATATTAAAATGTCAATTCTACCCAAACTATATACAAATTCAACACAATCTCAATAAAAATCCAACAGCCTTGTTTCCAGAAATGGTAAAGCCAATTATCAAATTTATTTGGAAGGGTAAGGAGCCCTGAATAGCCAAAAAAAAAAAAAAAAAAAAAAAATGAAGCTGGAGGACTCTTACTTCCTGACTTTAAGGCATATTACTTAGCTATAGTAGTAAAAACAGCATGGTACTGACATAAAGATAGACATATTGTCCAGTGGAACCGAATTGTGAACACAGAAGTAGACCCTCACATCTACAGTAGAGTGATTTTTGACAAAGCTGTCGAGCCCTTCTATCTGGGCCAGAGCAGTCTGTTCAATAAATGGCCCTGGGAGAACTGGATATCCATGTCCAAAAGAAAGAAAGAGGACCGCTATCTCACACTTTATTAAAAAAATTAACTTAAAATGGTTTAAGGACCTAAATATAAAACCAACAACCATAAAACTCCTAGAAGAAAATATAGGAAAACATCTTCAAGATCTTGTGGTTGTGGTAGGCAGTCATTTCTTAAACCTTACGTCCAAAGCACGAGCAACAAAAGAAAAAATAGATAAATGGGAACCCCTCAAAATTAAACACTTTTTTTCTTCAAAAGATTTTGTCAAGAAAGTAAAAAGGCAGCATACTCAATGAGAGAAAGTATTTGTAAACCACATATCTGATAAAGGTTTGATAACCATGTTATATAAAGAGGTACAACTCAATGATAAAGAGATAAGCAACCCAATTTAAAAATGGGCATGGGAAGGGGCTGTGGCTCAATCAGTAGGGCTCCCGTTTACCATATGGGAGGCCCCAGGTTCACTTCCCGGGGCCTCCTGGTGAAGGCAAGCCCGCCCGCGCGGCGTGGTTAGCTGACCCAGCGAGCACAAGCAGCAAGGGGGGGATAAATGAATAAATAAATAAAATCTTTAAAAAAATAAAAAATAAAATAAAAATGGGCAGACTTGAATAGACATTTTTCCAAAGAAGAAATCTAAATGGCCAAAAAGCACATGAAAAAGTGCTCAACTTCACTAGCTCTTTGGGAAATGCAGATCAAAACTACAATGAAAAAGAAAAAATGAGATACCATTTCACACTTTATAGAATGGCCATTATTTTAAAAAAACAGAAAACTACAAGTGCTAGAAAGAATGTGGAGAAACAGGAGCACTCTTTCACTATTAGTTGGAATGTAGAATTGCACAGACTGTGGAAGACAGTTTAGCAGTACTTTAAGAAGCTGAATATAGAACTGCCATATTATTCGGCATTCCCGTTACTAGGAATCTATTCAGAAGAACTGAAAGCAAGGATGTGAACTGACATTTGCACAACCGATGTTCAGAGCATCGTTATTCACAATTGCTAAAACATGGAACCAGCCCAAGTGTCCATCACCTGATGAATAGATAAACAAAATGTGGTATATACACACAATGGAATACTATTCAGGTATAAGAAGAAGTGAAATCAGGTTGCATATGACAACATGGTTGAACCTGGAGTACATTATGTTCAGTGAAATAAGCCAGACACAAAAGAACAAATATTGTGTGGTCTCACTAATAAGAACTAAATATGTTGAGTTAGTTCACAGAGTAAACTCTAGATTATAGGTAACTAAGAGATAGCAGGTGGTTTGAGAATGGGAGATGATGCTTGATGTCTGCAGCATTAGTAATTAGGTTTATTTTGAAAGTGTGGAAATGAATAGAGTTGAGAGTAACACATTATAAAAAGTATAACTAACACTGCTGATTTATAAATGTGATTGTGGCTGAAAGGGGTAGTATGTGGAAGTAAATGTCAATTGAAAGGGAACTAAGAGAATAATTTAGGGAACGTATAACAGTAATTTTGGGGGTGGATGAAGATTGTGGTTAATAGTATAAATATAAGAATGTTTTTCTTTTACAACTTGCTAAGAATATGGTGATACACAGGAAAATTACAACTAATGTATCTTATGGACAATAGTTAACAGTAATATTGTAATATTGCAATGACAAGAAGATTTTTTTTCAGTACTAAGGAATAAGGAAAATGTTCTAAAATTGAGGTGATGACAGCATAACTCTATGATGAAAATGAGACCCACTGAGTGTACACTTTGCATGGATTGTACAAAGCATGGGGCTGTATAACACAGGGAATCCAGTGGTGGATGATAGACTGTCGTTAACAGGACAAACATGAGAATGTTTTTTTCCTGAAAGATAAAAAATATTAATACTAATATAGGGTGTTAATAATTGAGTGGGTTGGGGGAAACACTCCAAATGTAAGAAATGGACTATAGGTAGAAATAATATTTTGATGATAGTCTTTCATAGTTTGCAACCAATGTTTCATAACAGTGAAAGGTGTTGGTTGTGGGGAGATGAATGGGAGCCTTGTATGATGACATGCATATTTGTTTTGTAAATTCACAAATGTTACTATACTTTTTATGTTCATGCATGAATGATACACTTCAATAAAATTTTAAAAAAATTTATATGGAAGTGTACAGAGCCCTGAATAGCTAAAGCCATCTTGAAAAAGTACAGTGTTTGAAGACTCACACTTCTTGATCTTATATGAATGGTATATACATACAATGGAATATTATTCAGCCGTAAAAAGGAATGAAGTTCTTATACATGTACCAACGTGGATGAACCTTGAAGACATCATGTTGAGTGAAATAAGCCAGGCACAAAAGGATGAATATTGTATGATTTCACTGATATGAGATAATTAGAATAAGAAACTCATATTCAGAACCTGGGGTAAACGTTACCAGGAGCTGGGTTGGGGGTAGGAAATGGGGAGTTAACACTTGAGTTGTACAGAGTTTCTATTTGGTTTAATTGTAGTGTGTTTATATGCTGAGTTTGGCTTAGAGAGAGGTCACATTTGAGCAACAAGGAGGCTTTCAGGAGGTACTTTAGGCAGTAGGACTGGTGTAATGGTCTGTCCTTTGCTAGGCACTGCCCATGTCCTCAGGGGATTCTTGCCTCTCTATTAGAGAATGAGATAACACACTATGACAAGATGAACACTTTCCTATTACATAGAAGCATGCCCCAGGTGTGCCCTATCCCACATATTACCCCAACCCCAACAACCCTGCTCTAGTAACCTTCCCCTGCTGTATTTGCCAAAAGAACATTCCCACCGTTGTAGTTTTAACCACAGACCTACAAATTCACAGAGTTCACCTGTTCCTTCCTCCAGCCCCCCCCCCGTTCCAAGGATAGTACAACCCAACACCCCCACCCTACCCGCCTCATATTCCAGCACCATTGAATCCAATCACATCACTATACCACTATTACCCTCATCTACTGCCCAACCACCCCCTTCTACCTTATCATAGATTTTGCCCATATTGAGCATCAGCTTACCACCCTCTACTCCCTTTCTGTCACCTGATAACCTGTCTTCCAGACTCTAGCTCTGTGAGTCTTCTCAATTTGCTTAAGTCATATCAGTGAGGTCATGTAATATTTGTCCTTCAGTGACTGGCTTACTTCACTCAACATAAGGTCTTCAAGATTTATCCATGTTGTCTGTGTGTTAATACTACATTCCTTCTTAGAGCTGAGTAATATTCCATTGTATGTATATACCACTATTTGCTTATCCATTCATCTGTTGATGGACACTTGGGTTGCTTCCAACTTTTGGCAATATGAACATTGGTGTGCATATATTTGTTCTTGTCCCTGCTTGCAATACTTCTAGCTATATACCCAGAAATGGGATTGCTGGATCATATGGCAGTTTTATAGTTAGCTTCCTGAGGAACCGCCAAACTTTCGTCCACAATGGCTACACCAATCTACATTCCCACCAGCAGTGGATGAGGGTTCCCTTTCCTCCACATCCCCTCTATCACTTGTAGTTCTCTGTTTTTTTCATTAGCCACCAGTCTATTAGGTATAAGATGATATCTCATTGTTTTGATTTGCATTTCCCTAATAGCTAGTGAAGTTGAGTATCTTTTCATGTGCTTTTTAGCCTTTTGTATTTCTTTGGAGAAGTGCCCATTTTTAAAATGGGTTGTTTGTCTTTTTATTTTTGAGGTGTAGGATTTCTTTATATATGCTGAATATTGGGCACTTATTGGATAAATGGTTACCAAATATTTTCTCCCATTGAGTAGGCTACCTTTTCACTTACTTGTCAAACTCCTTTGAAGCGCAATGCTTTTAATTTTGAGGAGGTCCCATTTATCTATTTTATCTTTCATTGCTCATGCTTTGGGTGTAAAGTTTATGAAACCATTTCCTACTACAAAATCTCATAGATGCTTCCCTACATTATCTTCTAGGAGATTTATGGTCTTGGCTGTTATATTTAGGTCTTGGATCCATCTTTAGTTAATTTTTGTATAGGGTGTGAGATGGTGATTGTAATGGTTAGGCTAATGTGTCAACTCAGCCAGGTAATTGTGCCCAGTTGTTTGGTCAAGCAAGCACTGGGCTAATTGTAATACAAGGACATTTATGGACTTTAGTCACTGGTGAGTTTATTGCATAGTTGACTGATTACATCTACAGTCAACCAAGGAGATTGCCATCAGCAATGAGTGACATTTTATCCAATCAGTTGAATCCCTTAAAGGGGGAAGTGATTTCAGCATTCAGAGAGAATTTTCCAGCTTGACTTCAGACAGCCAGTGTCTCCTGGGAACTCATCAAGGACCTTCATCATAGCCCCTGGTTTGCAGCCTGCCTGCAGAATTTGGACTTGTGCATTCTTATGGTCACGTGAGAGAATTTTATAAAATCTTATACTATTTACAGATATCCTGTTGATTCTATTTTCCTAGAGAACCCTGACTAATACAATGATCCTCTCATTCTTTTGGATATGGATATTGAATTCTCCAAGCTCTATTTGTTGAAGAGGCCATTCCGTCCCAGTTGAGTGAGCTTGGTAGCCTTGTCGAAGATCAGTTGACCATATATGCGAGGATCTATATCAGAACTCTCAATTTGATTTCATTGGTCAGTATGTCTATTCTTGTGTGAATACCATGCAGTTTTGACTATTGTAGCTTTTTAGTATGTTATTATTATTATTATTTTTAATAATTAAAAAAAATTTCTTTTTAAAGATGCTTAGATTACATAAATGTTACACAAAAAAATATAGGGATTCCCATATGTTTAGTATGTTTTAAAGCTAGGTAGCGTGATTCCTCCAATTTCATTTTCTTTTTCAATATGTTTTTGGCTATTCGGAGCCCCTTGTCCATCCAAATAAATTTCATAATTAACTTTTCCAATTCACTAAAATTTTTTTGTAATTTTTATTGAGATTTGTGTTAAATCTGTAAATCAAATTGAGTAGGACAGGCATCTTAATGATGTTTGGCTTTCCAATCCATTAACATGGAATATTCTTCTATTTGTTTAGGTCTTCTTTGATTTCCTTTAACAATGTTGTGTAGTTTTCTGTGCACAAGTCCTTTACATCTTTAGTTAAGTTTATTTCTAGGTATTTGATTCTTTTAGTTGCTATTGTAAAAGGAATTTTTGTCTTGAGTTCCTCCTCATATTGTTCATTATTGGTGTCCAGAAATGCTTCTGATTTTTGTGTGTTGATTTTATATCCTGCTACTTTACTGAACTCATATTTCAGCTCTAGAAGCTTTGTTGTAGATTTCTCAGGGCTTTCTATGTAAAGGATCATGTCATCTGCAAATAGTGATATTTTCCCTTCTTCCTTTCCAATTTGGATGTCTTTTATATCTTTTTCTTGCCTAAGTGCTCAAGCAAGTACTTCTAACACAATGCTAAATAAGAGCAGTGACAGTGGGCATCATTGTCTTGTTCCATATCTTAGAGGGAAAACCTCTAGCATTTCACCATTGAATATGATGTTAGCTGTTGGTTTTTCATATATACCCTTTATCATGTTGAGGAAGTTTCCTTCTATTTCTATCTTTTAAAGTGTTTTTATCAAGAATGGGTACTGTATTTTGTCAAATGCTTTTTCTGCATCAAGAGATGATCATGTGATTTTTTTTCTTTTGACCTGTTAATATGGTGTATTACGTTGATTGATTTTTTTTAATGTTGAACCATCCTTGCATACCAGGGATGAAACCCACTTGGTCATGGTGTATAATTCATTTGATGTGTTGTGGAATACAGTTTGCAAGTATTTTTTTGAGGATTTTAGCATCTAGGTTCATTAGAGAGATTGGTCTGTAGTTTTCTTTTCTTTTCTAGTGGTGTCTTTTTGTGGCTTTGGTATTAGGGTAATGTTTGCATCATAGAATGAGTTAGGCAATGTTCCGTGCACTTCTGTCTTTTAAAAAGAGTTTAAGCAGGATTGGTGTTAGTTCTTTCTGAAATGATTGGTAGAATTCACTTGTGAAGCCATCTGGTCCTGGGCTCTTCTTATTTGGGAGGTTTTTGATGACTAATTCAATCTTGTTACTTGTAATTGTTTTGTTGAGTTCATCAATTTCTTCTTTCATCAATGTAGGCTGCTTGTGTATTTCTAGAAATTTGTCCATTTCATCTAAGTTATCCATCTTGGCATACAATTTTTCTTTTTTTTTTTGCCAGGAAGTCATTTATTGGAGGGCACAGGTTGGGTGAGGGCAGTGCTGGCAAAGCCCTCATGAGTGCAGGGCCCGCCACTTTTCCAAGGGGCCACGATTGGGGATGTGTTTCACCCCACAGCCATCCGGGATGAGGCGTTTCTCGGCCACCATGTCTTCGAATTCGTCAGCATTGAACTTGGTGAAGCCCCACTTCTTGGAGATGTGGATTTTCTGGCGGCCAGGGAACTTGAACTTGGCCCTGCGCAGCGCCTCAATCACATGCTCCTTGTTCTGAAGCTTGGTGCGGATGGACATGATGACTTGGCCAATGTGGACCCGGGCCACCATCCCCTGAGGCTTTCCAAAGGCACCTCGCATACCCGTCTGGAGCCTAGATTGGGGATGGCACGAGGTCAGACAGGACCATCAACAAGGCAAGGGCTGTCTCCAAGGTCCCTTAGGGCAACCTGTACAAGCAACAGGCCGCGTACACTACCAAGGAGGCTGCTGTCCGCAGCCACTGCACACCGGGCCCCCACGGGAGAGGGAGACGGTCGGCTTAATTAGCTGCAGGGTACAATTTTTCAAAGTATGCTCTTATGATACTCTATATTTCTGTGAGAGCAATCGTGATATCCCCTCTCTTGTTTTTTATTTCATGTATTTGCATCTTCTCTCTTTTTTCCTTTGTTAGTCATACTAAGGGTTTGTCAATTTTATTAATTTCCTCAAAGAACCAGCTTTTGGTTTTGTTAAAATTTTCTGGTGTTTTATTTATTCTCAATTCATTTAGCTCTGCTCTCATCTTTGTTATTTCCTTCTTTTTGCTTGCTTTGGAATTAGTTTGTTCTTTTTCTAGTTCCTCCAGGTGTGCAGTTAGGTCTTTGATTTTAGCTCTTCTTTTTTTAATATAGGAATTTATGGCTATAAATTTCCCTCTCAGCACAGCTTTTGCTGTATCTCATAGATTTTGTTATGTTGTTTTCTCATTTTCATTCGTTTCAGTATAGTTACTGATTTCTTTTGCATTTTCCTCCTCCACTCACTGATTGTCTAAGAGTGTGTTGTTTAACTTCCATATCTTTGTATCTTTTCTAGTTCTCTGCCCCTTATTTATTTCCAGCTTCATTCCATTGTGGTCAGAGAAATTACTTTGTATAATTTCAGTCTTTCTGAATTTGTTGAAAGTTGTTCTGTGACCTTGTATTTGGTTTATCCTGGAGAATGATCCATATGTGCTTGAGAAGAATGTATATCTCATTGTATTTGGGTGTAATGTTCTGTATATGTCTATTAGGTCTAGATCTTCGGATGTATTATTCAAGGTCTCTGTTTCTTTATTGACCCTCTGTCGAGATGTACTGTCTAATGGTGATAGTGGTGTATTAAAGTCTCCCACTGTAATTGTAGAGGCATCTATTTCTCAATGTTTGCCTCCTGTATTTTGGGGCACCCTGGTTAGGTGCATAAATGTTTATGATTGTTCTTTCTTCTTGATAGATTACCACTTTCATTAATAAATAGTGTCCTTTGTCTCTTACCATAGTTTTGCATTTAAAGTCTATTTTGGCCGATATTAGTATAGCTACTCCTGCCCTTTTTTGGTTATTGTTTGCATGTAAAATTGTTTTCCAACCATTCACTTGCAACTTCCTTGTGTTCCTGGGTCTAAGGTGAGTTTCTTGTAGACAGCATATAGATGGATCATATTTCCTTATCCATTCTACCAATCTGTGTCTTTTGATTGGGGAGTTTAACCTGTTGATATTCAATGTTATTACTGTCAAGGCAGTTCTTACATTAGCCATATTTTCTTTAAGTTTATAGATGTCATATTTTTATTTCTCTTTTTGTCTTTTTAGTTATTCTTACTGACAAACTTCCTTTCTACATTCTCCTCCAACCCTCTCTCCTGTGTTTTCCTTTCAACCTGTAGAACTCCCTTTAGTATTTCTTGAAGGGCAGGTTTCTTATTGATAAACTCTCTTAATTTCTGTTTATCTGTGAATATTTTGAACTCTCCCTTATTTCTGAATGCCAGCTTTGTTGGATACAGAATTCTTGGCTGACTTTTTCTTTTAGCATCTTATGTCATATCACTGGTTTAAGATGAGAAATCAGCACTTAATCTTTTTTTTTCCTTCTTTAAAAAAAATTTTTTTTAAAGATACTTAGATTACATAAATGTTACACAAAAAATATAGGAATTCCCATATGCCCTGCTCCCCATACCTCCCACATTTTCCCACATATCCAACATCCTTCATTAGTGTGGTACATTCATTCCAATTGATAAATGCATTTTGGGTCATTGCCACTGAGCATGGATTGTAGTTTACATTGTAGTTTACACTCTCTCCCACACAATTCTATAGGTTACGGGAAGATATATAATGGCCTATATCTGTTGTTGCAATGTCATTCAGGACAATTCCCAAGTCCTGAAAAAGCCCCCATATTACACCTGTTTTTCCCTCTCCTTGCCCTCAGATCCTCCAGTGGCCATTGCCTCCACATCAGTGTTGTAATTTCTTCCATTGCTAGAATCATCTTAAGTCTATGGTTGAATACCAGTAAGTCTACTCTAGTCCACAGTTCATTCCCCAATCCTGAGGATTCAGGGATGATGATGTCCACTCCACCTGTAATTGAGAGGGGGCTTCAATCCTAAACAGCCGATGGATGGGACTTTCTTGCTTGCAGTTGTGTAGGCTCTCTCGTTTCCTTGGTATGGTGGTTGTCCATCCTTATCTCCTTGTTAGTTGTCCTGGGTAAGTCCAATGAGCTGGAGAGTAGGTGTAGCAACTTCGCTGAGGCTCAGGGCCCGACTGGCACATGGACAGCCCAAAGACTTAAGTCTCTTGGACATATACCTACCAACTCCAGCACCAAATATAGGTTCAGTGCTTAATCTTATCATGTTTCCCTTGTATTTGATGGATCTCTCTTCTCTTGCTGCTTTCAGTATTCTCTTTTTTTTTTTGAGTGTTTGACAATTTGATAAGTATATATCTCAGGGTAAGCCTGTTAGGATTTATGCTGTTGGAGTGCGCTGTGCTTTCTGGACATGTATATCCATGTCCCTCAAAAGAGTTGAGAAGTTTTCAGCCACTATTTCCTCCAACACTCCTTCTGTCCGCATTCCCTTCTCCCTTTCCCTTTGGGATGCCTCTAATATGTATGTTTATGCGTTTGTGTTGCCATTCAATTCTCTGAGTCCCTGCTGAATTTTTTTCTATCTTTTTATCCATCTGTTCTACTATCTGATTTCACATATACTATCTTCACCTTCACTAATTCTTTTCTCTGCCTGTTAAAATCTGCTGTTATGTGCTTCTAGCATATTTTTTATTTCTTGCATTGTACCATTCATCATCATCAGATCAGTTATCTATTTATGTTTATAATTTCTTCGGTATGTTCCCCCAGTGTCTTCTTAATATCTTTTATCTCCTCCTTCACTTCATTAAGTTGACTCATGATATTTGTTTGGGCATCCTTGATTATAGTTTTTCCACATTCTCCATCTTCTTCTGTTTTTTAGTTTGTTCTTTAGACTGGTCCATGTCTTCCTGTTTCTTCATATTGCTTGTAATTTTTTGTTGGTGTCTAGGCATCTCTTTATCTTGAGGGGCTTGGTCAGATGGTTAGCTTCTCTTTCTACTCTAGGGTTTTGGTTTTTGTTTTGTGTTAAGGTTCCTTTTTCTCACTTAGTTCCATTTATTCTATATCTTTGTACTTGTCTGTATTCTCTTGAAAAAATATTAAGACCATAGAAAGGAAAGAGAGAAGAGAAAATGAATAATAGTAATAATTTTAAAAAGATAGAAAAAGAACCATAAAAGAGCCAAGAAAATAAATGACTGAAAAATCATAAAAAATACAAAGGAATAAGAATGAAAGAGATGGAACAAAAAAAAATGAAAGAAGAAAAAATAGAATAAATTAAGAGACTGGAAATATGAGGAGAGAAAAGAAGGAGAAAGAAAGAAAGACAAAAAAGAAAAGAGAAAAGAAAAGAAAAAATGAAGATCAAACAAGAAAAGATAGAATAAAAGAAAAGCAGTGGAAGAGAGAAAAATGAAGAAAGTAAAGATATAAAGAAACTAAGGAGAAAAAAATAAGGAAAAAAAAAATGAAACAGAGTAAAAACAAACAAAAAACAAAAAAACTACCTAGGAAAAATAGGCTTCCCTCTTAGGCCCCTAGGAACCATCTCGGGCTGCCACTGCTCATCCATCACCCTGCAGCCTGTCATCCACAGGTAATGGACCGGGTTTAGTAATAAAATAAAGAATGAAAAAATAAAAATAAATAAAAATAACAGATCGTAAAACCTAAAACAAAAAAAAAATCTCAGTCAATAAGTTTCCTGTCATAAAATTCCGGCTGTGTGTCTGAGAACCCGGTGGATCTTCCTCTGAATCCCTTCTCTTTAGGAGGTACTGGGTATCAAACCAAGGGCCAGTATATGTGAGGCAGGCGCTCCTACACTGAGCTACACCCACTCCACAGGTTAGGTGGGCTTCTGAAAGCTTATCTGGTTCTCTCTGCCCCTTTTCCCTCAGGGGAGTTGGGCTTCTAACAGTTTGCCAGCTATCTCTCCTGTCTTCCTTCTCTCTTGGACTGACTAAGTGCCTGTCTCTGCCTACCTGCTAGCTGACCTAGTTCTTCTCTCTCCCAGGGCAGCTGTGTGTGACAGTCTGCCTGATCGGATACCCCTTCCCCTCTCCTGGGGCTGCTCTAGTGCTGGCTGGGGTCTTTTTTGAGATTCAAAGGGGCCTAAACTGGCCAAACTCACTGAAGAGAACCCATTCTCCGCCTTCCGCCAGATCCCTTTTCCTCCCAGGGAGTAGAATGATCTTTCCCCACTCAGTTGGCTGCAGTGAGTCAGGGATTTTACCGAGGCTATTCATCTTGAGGGTGGGGGTATATGTGCCATTCCCAGCTACAAGGGGTGAGTAACTCATGGTTTTCGTTTGGCCTCTTTGTCTCTGTTCCTCTCCCTCCTGGATGATTCACAACACTCTCCTGGTTTTCATATCCCCAAAGCAGCTCCCTCAGATAGCTTTTTTCCCTTCCTCTGTTGTTTTTGTGAGAGAGTTGAGCCCTGCCTACCTACTTTGATGCCGTCTTCCCAGAAGTCTCACTATTCAGTTTTTGTTTTTTTTTAAGATTTTATTTATTTATTCATTTATCCCCCCCTTGCTGCTTGTGCTCGCTGGGTCAGCTAACCGGTCAGCTAACCGCGCCGTGTAGGCGGGCTTGCCTTCACCAGGAGGCCCCGGGAACCGAACCCGGGGCCTCCCATATAGTAAACGGGAGCCCTACTGATTGAGCCACATCCGCTTCCCCCTATTCAGTTAAGTAGAACTTAGGTTAACTATTTCTGACCCTGGACCTATTGTGTTAGAAAATAAAAGTTTTTCTCATCTGCAGTTGCTTCAGAAGGACAATGATTTTAAAGTAAGAAAGACTTCAGAGAAAAGATAAAATTCAGAAGCCTGCCAATTAAAGATAGCCTCAAAGTAAAGATCTCAAGGGTACAAATGTAAATCCCTTTGTTAAGATTTCAGAAAGATATAGAAACCTTTGCATCATAGAACTGTTCAGCTAGATAAAGGGCTTAAAAGAGTTTAAGGGCATGCCTCTTAGACTATCTCTGTTAAAGAATGGGGTTTCTAAGTATTTAAAGGATATTTTCTTTCAGAGGCTTCATAAAGCACTTGAGATAGAGAAGGTGGATTTAGCTTCTGTCTACTGGAGTAAACTCTGATAAGATTCACAGGAAATCTTCAAGGTTTTAAAGAAACTGTACTTTAAAATAGAAACGCTTCAACTTGGATTAAAAGGAATTGTATAGAAACAGTACAAAATGAAAAGAGGCTTTTGGATTTGCAGCCATCTATAGCAGGCAGCAAACTATGAAGCTTATTCAGTTGCAGACATTAGCCATCTCATATGCAAAAGGAAGGAAGGGTGACTCAGAGCATGGAGCCAAGAGTTTTATAGAATCACTCTCAGGGAGTTGGACTGGGCTGTAATCAAGGAACGGGGGATGTTTGCTTGACTCAATTTCAGAATTGCTGCAGATTGGTAACTGCTATGTGTCTTCCTCCCTTACATCACATTTGGAATGGGAGTGTCTATTGTGGCTATCCTGAGTCTGTCTCACTATTGTATGTTTGTATGTTGGGTGTGTGGGAGCAGATAATTTGTCTCTTTAATTCAGATCAAGAGGAACTATAATCGAGTAGCTGTACCTGCGGAACTGCATCTGAGGAGATTCAGCCACATCTGGACCTGATTTAGATATCAAGATTCTGGACATCAAGCTGATGCCATAATGAGATGAAAATTTGAAGGTCTTAGGAAGAGGGTGAGTGTATTTTGCATGTGGGAGGGAATTGTTGGGGCCAGAGGGTGGTCTGTGGTAGTTTGTCTCCAAGATGGCTACCATCAATTTCTTCCCTTCTTCAGAGGTGGAGTTGATTTCTTCCCTGCCCTTGTATCTGGAATGGCTTTAGTGACTTGACTAGTAGAATGTGACTTTCTGGGACTTCTGAGGCAAGGGCATAAGAAGCCTTGCAGTTTCTGCCTCTGCCTTTTGGAATTTCCTCCCTTGGAATGTTCACTCTCAGAACCCAGCCACTATGCTGTGAGAAGCCCAAGCTAGACAGAGAGGACACATGAAGGCATTGGTTGGTAACCCCCGCTGAGCTTCCAGCCAACAGCCAGCATCAAATATCAGTCATGTGAATGAGTGAAGGAGCTGATGCCACCTGCAGAAGACCAAAGGCCTAGACATATGGCCCCTATTGAGATATCCTAGCTATCTTCATCCATTCAGGTCACCTTATCTGAAGCCTCAAGCATTATGTAGCACAGAGTAGGTCTCTAAGCTGTTCCCTGCCATAATTTTTGGCCCACAGAATCATAGAATAATAAAATTATTGTTGTTTTATGCCACTAAGTTTTGGGGTAGCTTTTACTGTGGCAGTAGATTATTAGGATATTGTCAGACTGAAAAAAAATAATCCAGCTTTATGCAATTTATAAGAGGCACACCTAAGACATAAGGAAACAGAGAGATTGAAAGTAAATGTATGGGGGAACATTTTCCTAAAGAAAGCTGGCATGGCTGGGTTAATAGTAGACAAAATTGATGGCAAAAATCAATTTTGGAGTTAAAAATCATCACACACAAAAAAAAATAAAAAGAATAATTAGCCAGGAAGCTATAATTCCAAACCAGTGCATATCCAATAGTATAGCCTCAAAATTTACAGATAGAATACAGGAAGAATAAATATAGATAACAGTTATAGGAATAAATCGATACATTTACAAATAAGGAAATTTTAACATGTCTTTCTCCATAATTGATGGTCAAACAGACAGAAAATTTGGGACATACTAAAGTTTGAATCAGCAGCCAACAAGTTTGATTTGATGGGCATGTACCAGAACCCTGTACCTAATAAATAAGAATATACATTCTTTTTGAACAGTTTAAAAAAATGGAAAACATACTGAATTCATATAGCAAGTCTCAACAAAACCAATAAATGGTGTCATGAAGACTATGTTCTCTTACTTAGTTCATTTAAGATTAAAATAGAATAAAAAGATAATAAAAAGTAACTTTATAAGTTTGGAAATTTAAAAGCACACTTCTAAGTAACTCATAGGTCAAGGAAAAAATCCTAATGGAAATTAGAAGTAAAGCAAAATGATTATATAGATATTGTCTATTGGTATATGGCTTATATAGGAAAATAAGTGTTTAGAGGGAAATATATAGCCTTAAATACTTATATTAGAAAAAAAAAAAAGGAAACCATTAATTTTTAGTCTTAAATATTCAATTTTAAAAGTTAGAAAAAGAATTGAGAAAATTCAAAGTAAGTAGAAGGAAGAAATAATAAAAATAAGAACAGAATCTAATGAAGTAGAAAACAAAGATATGATAGGATCAACAAAGCCAAAAGTTGGTTTTCTGGGAAAAAAACAACTATTTTAAAGATTGTTCAGGAAAAAAAAGAAAGTGAAGGCACAAATACTACTAGGTTTGAACAAGAGTAAATATCTATAGATACAGCAGAGACTGTGAAATAACAAACATTATTTACAAATAAATGTAACTAAAATGGAAAATATAGGTGAAAAGGTCAACTTTGTTTAAAAAGAAAAAAAAAAAAAATATATATATATATATATATATATATTTTATACCAAAACTGACTCAAGAAGTAATACAAATGTGAATGGACCTATAATTATTACATAAATTGAATTAGTAATTAAATATCTACCCTATAGAAAAGAGGCAGAGATGGAATATTTTTTAACAGCTTTATAAAGGTATAATTGATATACAATAAGCTGTACATATTTTAAACGTTCAATTTGAAAAGTTTTGACATATGTTTGCAACCATGAAACCATCATCACAGTTAAGATAAAGAACATATCTATCACCTCTAAAGTCTTCTCCTGCCCCTCCAAACTATCCTACCTTATCCCTAGGCAATCACTGATCTGATATAGTAGTTGAGTTTGCATTTTCTAGAATTTTATGTCCTCTAATATAATCTTGTATATACTTTTACATACTCTTTTTAGAGGGGGAGTCTGGCTTCTTTCATTTAGCATAGTTATTTTGAGATTCATACATGCTGCTGTATTATCAAAGGGTCATTGCTAACTAGTATTCCATTGCATGGCTAGACCACACTTTTGTTTATCCATTCACTTGTTGAGGAACCCTTTGGGTTATTTCTAGTTTTGGGCTATTACAAATAATGCTGCTATATGAACATTTGCATACAAGTCTTTGTGGACATATACTTACATTTCTCTTGGTTAAATATCTAGGAGTGTAATGGCTGGATCATATAAGTGTATGTTTAACTTTTAATAATTTGCCAAACTGTTTTCCAAAATAGTTTTACTGTTTTACATTCCTACCAGCAGTGTAGGAGAGTTTGAGTTCCTCTACATCCTTATCAACATTTGATATGGCCAGTCTTTTTATTTGTAGCCATTCTAATAGGTGTAATTAGTATTTCATTATGGTTTTAATTTCATTTTCTTTAATGACTAATGATGCTGAACATCTTTTCATGTGCTTATTTGTCATATGTCTGTCTTCTTTGGTGACATGTCTGTTCAAGTCTTTGGACCATTTTAAAAAATTGGAGTGTTTTCTTATCATTCAGTTTTTTTTGTTTTTGTTTTTGTTTTGTTCTGTTTTTAAGGAGGCGCCGGGAATTGAACCCAGGACCTCGTACATGAGAAGCAGGTATCAACCACTGACCTACACCCACTGTTCTGAATAGTTTTGAGATTTCTTTATATATTTCTTGGTACAGATCCTTTACCAGACAGATGATTTGCCAATATATCCTCCCAGTTGTTTTTTTATTTTCTTCACAATGTCTTTGGAAGAACAAAAGCTTTTTAATTTGATGAAGTCCAATTTATCAGTTTACTCTTTTATGGACAATTTTTATGTCATGTCTAAGAAATATTTACTCAACCTAAGGTTACAAAGGTTTTCTCCTATGTTTTCTAGAAGTTTTATGGTTTCTAGTATTACATTTAAGTCCATGACTCAATATGAGTTAATATTTGTTTGTGGTGCAAAGTATGGATTGAAGTTTTTTTTTTGTTTTGCATATGGATATCTAATTATTACAGCATCATTTGTTGAAAAGGTTATCCTTTCTCCACTGAATTACCCTTCCACCTTTGTTGAAAATATGTTGTCTACAGCTGTGTGGGTCTTTTTCTGGACTCTGTTCTGTTCCATTGATCTGTTTGTTTAATTTGATGCCAATATCACAGTCTTAATTACTATAGTTTTATAATGAATCTTAAAATCAGATAGTGTTAATCTTCCAACTTTGTTTTTCTTTTTCAAAGTTGTTTTGGGTACTCTGGGTCCTTTGTATTTCAATATGAACTTAAGAACTAGCTTGTCAATTTCTACATTGAATCTCTAGACCAATTTGGGGAGAGTTGACATCTTACCAATATTGAGTCTTTTGACCCATGAGTAGTATATATCTTCATTTATTTTTGTGCTTTAATTTCTCTCAGCAGTGTTTTGTAGTTTCAATGTACAGGTCTTGCACATCTTTTGTCAGACTTATCCCTAAGGTTTTTTTTTTTTTGTTGTTGTTGTTGTTATTGCAAACTTTTTGTTATTACAAGTGGTAGTTATTATTTCAATTTCTGATTGTTCTTTGCTAGTATATAGTAATACAAATTGAGTTTTGCATATTGATCTTTAACCTTTCTAAATCTACATATTTGTTCTAGTAGTGTTTTTGTAGAGTCTGTTGGATTTTCAACATAGACAGTGTTATCTACAAATAAAAATAATTTTACTTCTTTCCAGTGTAGATGTTCATTTCTTATTGCCGGGGAACCTCCCATACAACGTTGAATAGAAGTGGTGATAGTAGACATGCATTGTTCTTGAACTTAAGGAAAAGCATTCAGTCTTTTCTGTTGTTCATTCTCTTGTCTGTTTGTTCATTGTTTTTGCGTGTTGTTTGTGCTCATTATCTGCTCATTGTTTTTATGCTCATTGTTTTTTGCTTGTTGTCTGCTTGTTGTCTGTTTATTTTTTCTTTAGGAGGCACCAGGAACTGAACCTGGAGCCTCCCATGTGGGAGGTGGGTGCTCAACTGCTCGAGCCACATCCACTCCCAGTCTTTCACTATTAAGTACAATGTTGGCTGTATGATTTTTGTAAATACACTTTATCAAATTGAGAAAGAGTCTTTCTCTTCCTTGTTGTCTGAGAGTTTTTTTTTATCAGGAATGGATGATGGATTTTGTCTAGTGCTTTCTTTGCTTCTATTGAGACAATCATATTTTTCTTTTTTAGTTTGTAAATATGGTGAATTATGTTGATTGATTTAGAATCTTAAACCAGCTTTTCATTTCTTGGATAAATACCATTTGGTTGTGATGTGTTATTCTTTTTTTTAATTCCTTTTATATATGGCTGGAAATGATTTGCTAGAATTTTTTTAATATTTATTTTCCTCTATGTTCAGGAGGGATATTGGTCTTCAATTTTCTTTTCTTGCTATGTCTTTGTCTGCTTTTGGTATCAGGATAATGCTGGCATTACAGAATGGGTTGGGAAATATTTCCTCCTCTTCAATTTTTTGGAAGAGTTTATATCTGTTGGCATTATTTGTGCTTAAATATTTGGAGAAATTCACCAGTTAAGCCCTCTTGCCTGGAGGTTAGTTTGTTTGTTTCTTTTGGTGAGATATATGTACCTACAAATTTGATTTCTTTTAATAGAGATAGGACTTTTCAGGTTATCTATTTTTTTAAATTAATTAATTAATTAATTAATTTATTTTACCCCACCCCCTCATTGTTTGCACTTGCTGTGTGCTGTCTTTAGGAGGCCTCCGATGTGGGAGTGAGGTACCTAATCACTTGAGCCACCTCCTTTCCGTTTTATTGCGTCTCTCATTATGTTTTTTCTTCTTGTGTCTCTTGTTGCATCATTTTGTTGCATCAGCTTGCCATGCCTGCCTGTCATGCCAGCTTGCTGTCTTCTTTAGGAGGCACCGGGAACCAAACCACGGACCTCCCGTGTGGTAGGCAGGAGCTCAGTCACCTGAGCCACATCCACTTCCCATCTATTTCTTTTTGAATGAGCTTTGCTCTTTGCTAGTTTGTGTATTTCAAGAAATTTATCCATTGCAATTAATTTGTCTACTTTTTAGCATAAAGTTATTTATAATGTTTATTATTTTTAAAGTATCTATAGAATATGTAGTGCTGTCACCTGTCTTATTCCTCATTTGATTATTCACATCTTTTTTCTTGATCAGTCTGGCTGAAAGTTTATCAATTTTATTTATCTCAAAGGATCAGCTTTTGGTTTCATTGATTTTCTATATTCTTTTTCTATTTCATCGACTTCCACTCTGATCTTTGTTATTTATTTTCTTCTGCTTAATTTGGGATTTGTGAGCTCTTCTTTTTCTAGTTTCTTAAGATGGAAGCTGAGATGTTTGATTTGAGGCCTTTTTTTTTAATAGAAGCATATAAGAAAGACAAAAAAGAAAAAAAAAACAAAAAATAAAATAAGAGAAATAAAAAAAGAAAGATAAAAAAAGAAAAACACACGAAACAAAAAAAAACAACCCAGAAGCATATAGTGCTATAAATTTCCCTCTTAAGTGCTACTTTAGCAACATTCCACAAATTTGGACTTATTGTATTCCTTTTAATTTCAAAATACTTTCTAATTTTCCTTTTCATTTATTTTAAAATTTTTATTGTGGCAGTGTATATACAATGTAACATTTCCTATTTTAATTACTATTGAGTATATAATTCAGTAGTGTTAATTACTACCAGCACCAACATCCATTACCAAAACTCAGATTGACAGGCTTATTTTTCCCTAAATTCAGACTATCAGAGTCTTTTTGCTAGATCAGAACATAATCCCATCTTTTTTTTTTTTTTTTAGGCAGTACTGGGGATTAAACCTAGGACCTCATATATGGGAAGCAGGTGCTCAAATCATGGAGCTACACCTGCTCCCAATCCCATCTTAATCGCAGTCAGGTTATTTTGCTGAATTCCTAATTTATTCCATTCCTAGCTCTCTATTTGAATGACTGGTGTTCATACTCATGAAGCTTACCATTTTACCAATGACATGATGGTAGATATGTCCTTCCTGCATATATATTGCATGTATATCACTTCTTGTTTTTTAGGGCCATTTTCTCTGCTTGAACTCTGGTTTTTGAGAATTCCTATTCCTTCTCTCCGTGTTTCTCTCCTTGCTCCAAATGAGAAAGCACATCTGACTGCAGACCTGGTATCCGACTAAGACCAGATGATTGACGTTCTCCAGCAACACTTCTCTGATCAACTTTCTCTGGGATGTATCCAGCAGGCCCTTTTGATTTCTTTTTGACCTATGGGTTATTTAGACATATGTCATTTATATTTGTGGGTTTTACAGATACCTTTCTTTTATTGATTTCTAATGTAATCTGTTGTGGTCAGAAAACATACTTTGTATGACTTGAATTCCTTATATTTATTGAGACTTGATTTGTGGCCCAGAATATGGTTTTTCTTCATATATTTTTCATATGCATTTGAAAAAAATTTTTCTGTTGTTTGGTGCAGTATCCTAAAATCTTCAGTTAATCAAGGTTGATTGATAATGTTGTTCAAGCCTTCATATTCTTATGGATTTTCTGTCTACTTTTTCTACCAGCTCCTGAGAATGAGAGACAGTAATTTTGAATTTGTTTGTTTTTCCTTACAGTTCTATAATTTTTTTGTATCATATATTTATGATTTTTTAAATTAGAGAAGTTGTCAGCCTACAAAACAATTATGCATAATTTGCAGAATTCCCATACATCACCTCTTCACCAACACCTTACATTGTTGTGGAACATTTGTTACAGATTATGAAAGAACATGATCAGATTATTACCACTATCTATGGTCCATAGTGTATACCTGATTTATTTTTTCCATATACTCCCTGCCTCATATATTTTGAAACTCATATCAGGTACATAAATATTTAGGATTGTTATGCTGTTGCAATGAATCAATTTCTTTATCATTATGATATGAGTTTCTTTATCCCTGGTAATATTCTTTTATTTGAAATAAACTTTGTTTCATATTAATATAGCCACTCCATCTTTCTTTTAATTAATGTTAGCATGAAATGCCCTTTTCCACCCTTTTACTTTTGATTTAGTTATGACTTTGTATTTAAAATGGGTTTATTATTGACAGCATATAGTTGGTTCTTGCTTTTTTTATTCACTCTGTCTTTTAATTGGTTTGTTTAAACTATTTACATTTAAAGTGATCATTGATATGGTTAGGTTTAAATCTACCATCTTGCTATTTATTTTATTTGTCCCATTTTCTCTGTGTTCCAATTTTCTCTTTTTCTGCTTTCTTTTGGATTATTTTTTATTAATCTCTTATCCCCTTGTTGGCATAGTTCTTTGTTTAATGGTTGCTTTAGGGGTTGTAGTATACATCTTCAACTTATCACAGCTAACCTTCAAGTTATGTTATGCCTTTTATGTAAGTGTAGATTTAGCCACTATTTCTGGTGCTCTTCCTTACTTTGTGCAGATTTAGGTTTTCATCTGGTAGTATTCTTCTGCTTGAAGGATTTCCTTTAGCATTTCTTACAGTATGGGCCTGCTGGTAATGAATTCTTTTGTATGTCTGAAAACATCTTTATATCACTTTCAATTTTGAAAATAGTTTTTGCTGGGTATAGAATCCTAGGTTGATGGGCTGGTTTTATTTTTCATTACTTTAAAAATGTTTGCATAGGTTTACTAGAGTTGCCATAACACAGTATCACAAACTGGGTGGGTTAAAACAGCAGAAAGTTATTTTCTCACACAGTACTGGGGACTAAAGGCTGAAATCAAGCTGTTGACAGAATCATGTTCCCTCTGAAGCCTCTAGTGGAGAATCCTTCCTTGTTTCTTCCTGCTTCTGGTAGCCCCAGGCATTCCTTGGCTGTACATGACCATCTTCCCTCTATGTCTGTGTCTTTGTGTCCAAATTTCCCTCTTCTAATAAGGATACCAGTCATAGTGGATTTAGGGCCCACTCTAATTACAGTGTGACCTCATCTTAATGAATTACTTCTGCAGTGACCTTATTTCCAAATAAGGTCACATTCTGAGGTTCTGGGTAGACGTGAATTTTGAGTGGATCCTATTCAACTCCCCATACAATGCTGGTCCACTGTCTCCTATCTTGCATTGTTTCTGATGAGAAATCTGCTGTCATCCTTATTTTTACTATTCTGTATGTAATGTGTCTTTTTTCTCTACTTGCTCTTTATCACGGGTTTTTGAACAAATTGATTATGATGTCATCAGTGTAGTTTCCCTTTGTGTGTGTTTGAGATTCTTTGAGAACCTTGGCTTTCTTGTTAACTATGGGTTTATTATCAAATTTGGAAACATTTTGACTTTTATTTCTTCAAATACTTTTTCTGTCCCTCTCCCTCTCCTTCAAGGAACTCTAATTACATGTATATTAAACTTCTTAAAGTATTCTGATGGTCTTTTAAATCTATTTTTAATGTGTTTAAAATATTTCGTGCTAAGCACATATACACAATAGGTATATTTATCAAAGATAAGGTAGTGATTAGATTTTTCTAGACTTGAATTAAACTTCACTTTCTTTGCCTAAATAATATCAATAGACTTAAGTGTTCCATTTCAAGTTGTTGTTTTGTTTTGGGGGGGGTGTGGATTAGTTCCTTTCACTTTGTCTCTAGATTTCAGTTGAGTATTTGTGAAAAGAAAAAGAGCTTTAATATGCCCTATAATTTAATGAATAGAGCAATACGTCTTGTACTACAATCCTGATGCCTGAACTCAGCATGACTATCTTGTTTCATATTAGCTTCCAAATAGCATCAAGTGGTCATTTCTGACTTTAAAATCAGCTTGCTAATCTGGTCCTATTTGGTTTTGTGACCTCAGGGAAGAAAGTTCCTAGAAATAGAACAAAGAACTGTTCATATCGTGAGGCTTTGAAAAACAAAAATCAAGATCCAGACATTACAATAAATATCTCTAAACTTCCAAAATGGTGTCATTTTTTTTTTTTTTTTAACAAAGGAAAGCACTGTCCTTTAGCCTATCTAATGAATTATTTAAGTACTATTTTTATTATAAATAACTGATTTCCAAGATTCTCTGGGTTAGAAGACTGTTCTAGCTGAGTAGTTTAAGGGAAGGGAAGAACATGATTTCTGTTGATGGAAGCAATAAAGGGAAGAGAAATATGGGTGAATGGGGTTGACTTTGAGGATAGTGTGATTCTGAGGTTAAAATAAGGAAGTTTGTCGTTCTTCTCAGAGAGGATGTAGGGTCATCTGACGAGAGAAATAGGAAAATTCCGTCTCTAGATGGGATGGAAAAATTGTGGAATAGATGTTTGAGATTGTAATTCTCACCTTTCTGTGTATGAGGATGAAGTATCCTCTTAGAAGATTCTAGCTTGTTACTCTCTTGCTTTCTCTCTTCTATAGCTTAATATGCAATTGTTGATCAATTAAAAAGCAGTGGGAATGAAAAGTTTTTGAAAAGATTTTTTTCTAATGCAGGAAAGTGTATCAAGAAATAAAGAATCCAAATCATTAGTATCTGGAGTTTTATTCTTGGCAAACTGGAATACTACATTTTTTATTGTACTGATTTAGGGAATGATAGCCCTAGAAAGACAGGAAAATTTCAAATTTCTTTGATAATGTTTTTCTAAAGTTGTAATGCAGTTAAGGGAAGCATGTGTAGTTCAAGCAATTGCGCTCCCACCCTACCATATGGGAGGTCCTGGGTTCAGTTCCTTTGCCTCCTGGAGAAGATCAGCAAGACAGCCAGCTGGCGTGATGGGCAGTCTCGGTTAGCTGACGCAACATGATGATGCAACAAAGGAGACACAAAAGAGGAAAGACAATGAGAGACACAACAAAGCAGGGAGCTGAGGTGGCTCAAACTATTGAGCGCCTCTCTCGCAAATGGGAGGTCCCAGTGCCTCCTAAAGAGAAGATGAGCAGACATAGAGAGCACACAGCAAATGGACACAGAGAGCAGACAGTTAGTACAAACAACGAGGGTGGGAGTAATAAATAAATAAAATAAAATCTTTAAAATAAAATAAAAAAGAAGTGCAATTAAAATGCTTTGGAGTATAAAAAATTAAAAGACGTGATACAGAAGGGTCTAGTGCTGCTCAGAGTTATGTGAGAATGGAACAGCCAACTCCATTTATTCATGTGTGTGTACAATGCATGCGTGTATCTATATATGTATTTGTTTGTTTATAGCAAGCACCAGCTCTTTAGGGCTGCAGTCTTATTTTTCTACCATCTTTGGCCTCCTTGTTGTGCATATATATCTATGTATGTGTGCATGTATGTATATATATGTAATATTTATTTATAGCTGGCATTAACTATGCTTAGGACTGCAGTCATTTTTTCTTTTCCCATTTGTGGCCTCTGTGGGCCATTCTTGCAAGAGCTCAGCCAAGTTTGTTGAACTGATTTAACTTCAACTTTTTGTTAGAAGATTCCTAATAGAGAATGCATTGGGCAAGGAGATGAACAGTTATCTGTGTCTAGAGATTACTGACTCCTCCTAGACTGAGAAGAATCATTTTGCCAAAGTCTTCCATGGTGTCAGGGAATTGGGATTGAGGGCCCTAAGTTCTAGTTTTGGCAAGTCTTAATGAAAAGGGAGAAATAGAATTTAGGTTCTTGGACTTAGTGCCAGCCTCCCTCTAGAGGGAAATGTTCTTCCTAATCTTGTAGAGTCTATATGATATATGATTAAAGTTCTTTATGTTTCTTTCTTTGTAGAATTCTGAGCAGGAATCCATTATCTCTTTTAATCAGGAATTTCCCTCCAAAAAGATATTTTAGATATACCAAAATGAAAGAATTGAGGCTACTATGCAATATAAAATGTAATGATAATGTGAACTGATAGTAGCAAAACGTAATCAGACAGTTATGTATCTTCTCGAGCAGTGGTTCTCAAACATTTTGGTATCAGGACACCTTTACACTTTTAAAAATTGGGAATCCCAAAGTGCTTTTGTCTGTGTGGATTGTATCTATCAATATTTACCATATTAGAAATTAAAACAGATTTAAAGATCTGTATTGATTTATTTTAAATAACAATAAAAATTCTATTATGTATTAGTGTTTACTAACACTGAGACATTTTTAAAATTTTGTACATTCACTTGAAAATGATAATAAAGGACTACATGTTAACATAAATAGCACCTTTATGAAAAATAATGATATTTTCCAAAACAAGAAGACATTTAATCAGAAGAGGACATTGCTTTCTATTTTTGCAAATCTCTTTGATGTCTGGTTTTATTGAAGATAGCTGGATTCTCATATTGTTTTTTCATTCAGTCATGTGCTTTGTCATACGTCATATAGCCTCTGGAAAACTCCACTGTATACTCATGAGATAATGAAAGTAAAAAAGGACAAATGATGCTTTAGTACTATCATGAAAATAATTTTGACCTTAAGGACACCCTGAAAAGGTTTCAGAGACCTCCAAAGGGTTCTGGACCACATTTTGTAAACCACTGTTCCCAAACTATTTATGTGTGAGAAATATGAGCATTATCACTATTGGGAAAAATTAGTTTTCCTGTGTGTTTAATCAGAATGCTGTTTAACCTAGTAATTAAGCAGTATCACATCCAGACACCAGAATTGAAGTGGGTGGTATAACTGAAACCTGCACTGAACTGGGAGTTAGTCCCAGTTCATGTGCTTTTTTTTTTTTTTTTTTTTTTTTTTTTTTTTAATAGCTACATTGCTTTATTGATCAGGAAAGTATTATTTAATGGAAATGCAAAATACAATATATCTTATCCAGAACAGTCACAGAATTGACATTATTTTTGTGTTTTGTAATATTTCATAAAACATAGTTATGGAATTCTTTTTTTTCATGTCTACACTGTGCACTTTCCACTATGTTCTAACTTGGTGATGAACACATTTTTATGGCTTTCTTGCTAGTTCTGTCATTTTTTGCTCCAATTTAGGATCTAGAGTTTCATTTTACTAAATATTATGTGAAATTTTGAACTATGTGAGAAATTGTTACATCTTAAAATAAGAGAATCAAGCCAGTTTTAGCAAAAACATATCATCCATTAATTGATTACTTCATCCACAATCTGTACCTCTGCCCTATGCAGGTGCTGGACCTTCTGCTCCAAACATCTTTCTTGTCCAATATGTAAATTCCTTTATCCTTGAAGACTCAATTCTACTGTTGTCCCCTATGTGAGGCTTTTCTTGACTCCACAGGGTAGATTTATGAGACTATCTTTTGTCCTACTGAACTTTTTTTTTTTTTTTTTTTTAATTATGGGTAAAAATCAAAATTCTCACAATACATACAAACATTTGTAAAATGATATATAAATATATATGCATATATGTGTATTTGCTTAAAAAAATGTTATATATATATATATATATACATATATTTTAAGAGGTGCTTAGATTACCCAAAATATTACACGGAACCCACTGGGATTCCCATTTGCCCACCTCCCACACCTCCCACCACATCCCACACAAACATCTCCC
>JAKSZT010000049.1:57138327-57166777 GCA_026826555.1 Tolypeutes matacus | reverse complement strand
GAGCATTGGACAGTTTGACAAGTATATGTCTTGGAGTTGGCCTGTTGGGATTTATACTATTTGGGGTGCGCTGTGCTTCCTGGATCTGCACATCCATCTCTCTCAATAGAGTTGGGAAGTTTTCAGCCATAACTTCCTTCAACAATCCTTCTGTTCTCTTTCCCTTCTCTTCTCCTTCTGGGATGCCCATAATGCGTATGTTTGTGCGTCTTGCATTATCGGTTAATTCCCTGAGACCATACTGGATTTTTTCTATCTTTTTGTCTATCTTTTCTACAATCTCTTTGATTTCAACTGTATTGTCTTCCATATCACTAATTCTTTCCTCTGCCTGTTCAATTCTGCTGCCATGTGAGTCCAGCGTCTTTTTCATTTCTTGACTTGTGTCTTTGTTCGCCATCATATCCATTACCTTTTTAGGTGTGTTAGCTATTGTTTCAGTATGTTCTCCCAGTGTCTTCTTTATATCCTTAATCTCTTCCTTCAGTTCTTTAAGTTGTTCCATGATATTTGTTTGGATAGCTTTGATTAGTTGTTCGATGTACTGCATTGCTTCCTGGTTTTTATTTTGTGCACTGGACTGGTCCATGTTTTCCAGTTTTTCAGAGTCATTTGTATTTTTCTGTTGCCCTCTGGTCATCATATTATCTTGATGGGTTTGTTCAGTTGATTAGCTTTTCTCTATGCTCTAGAATTTTATTTAGCTGTTGGTTCTGCGTGTGAGTTAAGTTTTCTCTTTGGCAGTTTTTCTTCTTATTTTATTTCCTTACTTCTTTCTATGTTCCCTTGAAGGCAAAAGGTTAGGGCCAGAGGAATCAAAAGGTGTAAGGAAGGCAGAAGGATAATAGAAATGTTGATAAAAGTTAGAAGAGGGGCAAAATGAGACTTAATGAGATGAATATTTAACTTGTGTAGGCAGTGTAGAGTACTAGGAAAAAATATGGAGTTCCTATAATGGACTGGGAAAACAAATGGAGGAATATATATATATAGTGATTTAGAAGGCTAGAATTATGAGGAGGTAGAGAAATAGTAGAGAAAGGTCTGAAAGGAAAAAGTTAATGCTAATAAAAAAAAAAAAGAAAAAAGAAGAAGAAAACAAAATAGATGGGATAGAAATTGACACCCTTAAGTTGTGGGCCTATGAAAAAATGTTGTCTCTAAGAGCCACAACAGAAAACAGAAGGCAGAAACATGCAGGAAGGATAAGCGATAGTTTGTAATACAGAATCAATATATACAGCGAGTGGGAAATTACTGAATAAGAAGCCCAGCAAATAAGCGACCAGCTGGCAGCACCTATTTAAAAAAAAAAATAGAAGGAAAAAGGAAGGGGGGAGGAAAATGGGAATAATAGCAATAGACCAGAAAGTAACAGAGAGAAACCAATGATCCACACAGGCAAGCAGTCAAACAGAGCTAAGGGGGGTCAATGATTCCCCTAGGGTCCACGTGGATCCTTCCTGCCTACTTGTGTTTATCAATGAATTTCCCCACAGGGTTCTATATGCAGGTCCTGAAGCAGCTTTTAGCTATTAAACTAAATTAAAAAGAATTTATTTTTCAATTGTTGAGGTGACCTCACTTTTTTTTTTTTTTTTTTTTTTTTTTAGCCAAATGCAGGACCCAAAATAATTCCTCTTCTAGACCAACCCCCTTAGGGAAGGGACCCTAGCTGGGCCCGTGGAAATTAATCAAGCACGTTCCACTTTCCGGACTCCCCAGGTTAGCTGAAATTCTGATGTTAGTGAAGAGTGCTAAAGACGGTGGATTCCGCCCCTTCTGGCGCCCAGCTCGAGCTTCACCGGGCTGCTCAGTAAATCAGTTTGAGTGCAGATTCGCGTCTGCTCTCAGCCTGGTACTGCTTCAGTTCGGCTTATCTGCTCCCCAAAGCTATGGGGCAGTGCAGGCAGCCAGATCGATGTCTAAAAATATAAAATACCCTTCCCTGTCTTCCAACCGAACCCTCCCTTCTTTGGGAAGTGTCCCTTCCTCCTGGCTCCGCAGCGGCCCGGGTCTTATCCCTGGGTGGCTAGGGAAATCAGCTGCGTTCCCCGACCAAAATCCCCCCTCCGGTTCACCGGGTGCTGACTAGCTTGTTTGCTCTGTTCACACAAGGTCCAAGGGGCGCCAGGCAGCCAGCTTCCCAGAAAATAAAACTTTTTCGCCCCCGCCCGCGGCTCCAAATGGCCGTTTTATTTTTTATTTCCATAACCGCGGGGCTCAGCCGCCTGTGCCAACCTCCACCGGCAGCCTCAAAACTCACGAATCTCCACCGTTCGGTCCACGCCGCCGATCCGCGCAGATAGATGTCCCAAGCCTCTCACTCCACGCGTGCACAGCACCTTCATGTGCTTTTTAAAGTAGTAGTTGTTCAATGTTTTGGGGAGGAAATGTCTAACTAGTGGGAGAGGAAAATTTGAACCAGATTTCTGGGGAAGAAGGACCAAAGGATTTTAGAGATAAAAGTGGCCTTTAAAGAACTTTTAAAAAAATGTCAAAAATGTAACCCATACCCACTTTCAACAATTGATAAATCATGGGCTATTGTTTCATGTGTATCCTTTACCCACTTTACCTACTTCTCCGGATTATTCTGATACAAATTCCAAACATCTTATAATTTTATCTGTAAATATTTCTGTGTATAACTCTGAAAGATAAGGACTTTAAATAAATAACCACAAATTATGTTTTCACACTGTATTAGTCAGCCAAAGGGGTGCTAATGTGAAATACCAAAAATGGGTTGGTCTTTATAAAGGGTATTTATTTGGGGTAGAAGTCCACAGATACCAGGCCATAAAGCGTTAAGTTTCTTCTCTCACCACAGTCCATTGCCACGTGTTAGAGCAAGACAGCTGCCTGCGTTTGCCAGGGTTCAGGCTTCTGGGGTTCCTCTCTTCTCGGGGCTGCGTTTCTCTCCAGGCTTAGCTCCTGTTTCCTCCACAAGGTCAGCTGCAGACAATCAGGGGAACGGCTCACTTCTCTTCTCCTGGGGCCTTCTTTCCAACATCAAAACTGCTTCTCAAAAAACTGCTTCCTGGGAGGCGGCTGTGGCTCAATCAGTAGGGCTCCCGTTTGCCATGTGGGAGGCCCCGGGTTCGGTTCCCGGGGCCTCCTGGTGGGGGCAGGCCCGCCCGCGCGGTGCGGTTGGCTGACCCAGCGAGCACAAGCAGCAAGGGGGGGATAAATGAATAAATAAATAAAATCTTAAAAAAAAAAAAAACTGCTTCCAAAACTGTTCTTTGCCTTGCCTTTTATATTCAATTCCCCCACCCACCAGGGGTGGGGCTCAATGCCCGACTGGTGTGGCCCAGTCAACGCCCTAATCATAACTTAATCATGCCCAGATTAACAGATCAGTTTACAAGCATGATCGAATTATATTTTTGGAATTCATAATTACATCAAACTGCCCAACGGCCACACATACAAAATAGGTAACAATAGTTTTTTAGTGGCATCAAAATTCCAGTGAATGTTCACATTTCTCTGATTCTGTCATTGATATATGTCACTGGTATATAATCTTTAGTGTTTGAATCAGGATGCAAATATATTTCTTACAGTGCAGTTGTTTGATTTGTCTCTCAAGATTCTTTCTTCTTTTTTTTTCCTTTTGCAAGTCTTTGTTGAGGAAACCAAGTCATTTGGTTTGTACAGTTTCCTGGAGTTTGAATTTTGCTGATTGCACCTCTTTGGTATCCTTTTATTATGTTCCTTTGTCCCTAAATATAAGTATGATAAATGGTACTTATATTTAGAAGTTTGTTTAGACTTCTAAAGTGGGCATTAAGTACTTCCATCAAGAAGTGCGTATGAGGGGACGGATGTGGCTCAATTGGTAGGGCGTCTGTCTCCCATATGGAGGGACCCGAGTTCGATCCCAGGGACCTCCCGGTAAAAAAAAAAAAAAAAAAAAAAGTGCATATGATAATCAGGGTAGGCTAAACATTCGCTATATTAGAAACCATGCATGTGTCCCCAGACCTAGTTTTTCTCCCAGGTCTGGTTTTTGGAATGCTGGTGATAAACTAAGCCTGATTTATTATATGACCATCCTGTAAGGGAAAAGGCTGTAACTTTGGGTATCTTTGGTCAACCTTAAGAGATTTAATAGGGGGACTGATGTGGCTTGGGTGGTTGGGCGTCTGTCTCCCATATGGAGGGACCTGGGTTTGATCCCCCGGACCTCCCAGTAAAAATTTAAAAAAAAAGAAAGAAAAATATAGAAGGCGCGTGGGTCACCAGGCCCCGTGTGCAGGTGCACCGCCAGACCCCGCGAGCCACGTAACAGGAGAGTTACACAAGGAAAAGCTAAGGCGAGACACACCGAAAAACCAGGAACTAAGGTGGCACAGGTGGTAGACACCTCTCGCCCACATTGGAGGTTCCGAGGATGGAATCCCAGTGAAGACAGGAGGAGAAGGATGAGAAGAGAGGGCAGGAAACGGACACAGAGTCACCCAGTGAATGGATACAGAAACAGCAAAAACGGGGGGACGGGGGGGGCAGGGTAAAAATGGATAAAAGTAAATAAATTTTAAAATCCTTTAAAAAAATGTATAGGGGAGGAAGATACAGACTATAGTTAGTAGTAATACTTTGATGATGCTCTTTCATGATTTGTTAACAAATGTTTCACAGCAATGCAGGGTGTTTGTCGGGGGGTGATGTGTGGGAGCCCTGTATGATGTTTGTTTTGTAAGTTCACAATGTTTACTGAACACTTTATAGTTTATGTATGTTCATGTATGAATGATATACTTCAATAAATTGTTTTTTTTTTTTTTTTAAAGATTTATTTATTCACTTTATCCATTTTAAACCCACCCTTCCCCATTTGCTGTTTTTGTGTCCATTCACTGGGCAATTCTCTGTGTCTGTTTCCTGCCATCTCTTCTCATCCTTCTCCTCCAGTCTTCACCAGGATTCCATCCTGGAGACCTCCAATGTAGGAGAGAGGTGTTCTGCCATCTGCGCCACCTCGGTTCCTGGTTTTCAGAGCTTTCAGAGCATCTCATCTTGTCTCTCCCCTGTTACGTCATCATATTGCTGCATGGCTCCCGGGGCCTTGGCAGCTCACTGGCACACAGAGCCTGGCAGCCCATGCGCCTTCTATATATATATTTTTTATTTTACTGGGAGGTCCCGGGGATTGAGCCCAGGTCCCTCCATATGGCAGACGGATGCCCAACCATTTGAGCCACATCCGCCCCCCTCAATAAATTGTTTTTTAAAAAAGTGCATAATGTCTGGTTGTCTTTCTCTTTGTGATGATCTTCACTTAGATCCATTAAATCATTATAGGCTGCAAAATGCTGATCTGTTTTATTATCATTGATATGGTTCATATAGGAAAGCCAGGATGAATGCTTGATTCATTCCATTTATTTACTGATTTTCAAAATAATATATTGGCTCAATAGCATTCTCCAATGGTGCCCAATAAGGGTTTTTGTTTTGTTTTGTTTTTTTGGTATTATTATGAACTCTGAGATTTAAACATTTTTAAATATGTTTAATTCATTGCTATTATTACTGTATATTATTCCAGTTCTAATAGTTTTACATACATGCATACTTTGTTTTATTGTGCTTCACTTTATTGCACTTCACAGATACTGCATTTTTTACAAATTGAAGGTTTGTGGCAACCTTGTGTCTAGCAAGTCTGTTGGCACCATTTTCCAACAGTATGTGCTCACGTCATGTCTCTGTGTGACGTATTGGTAATTCTTGCAATATTTCAAACTTTTTCATTATTACTATAGCTGTTATGGTGATCTGTGATTGGTGATCTTTGCTGCTTCTGTGTAATTTGTTTTGGAACTCCGTGAACCATACCCATATAAGATGGCAAACTTAATCGGTAAATATGTGTGTTCTGACTGCTCCATCAACCAGCTATTCTCCCATCTCTCTACCTTTCCTCAGGCATCCCTATTCCCCAAGACACAACAATATTGAAACTATGCCAATTAATAACCCTACAATATCCTCTAAGTGTTCAAGTGAAAGGGAGAGCAGCATGTCTCTCACTTTAAGTCAAAAGCTAGAAATGATTAAGCTTAGTGAGGAAGCTGAGATAGGCCAAAATTAGGCCTCTTGTGCCAGTTAGCCACGTGTGAATGCAGAGGAAAAGTTCGAAGGAAATTAAAAGTGCCACTCTCGTGTACACATGAATGAAAAGAAAGCAGCCACCACCCTCATCAGTCAGCCGACCCTCCACCAGCAAAAAGATTATGACTCACTGAAAGCTCAGGTGATGGCTAGCACTTTTTAGTAATTAAGTGTTTTTTAATGTATGTGAATGGGTTTTTTTATTTTTAGACATAATGGTATTGCACACTTATATGCACTGGGAAACCAAAAAATTTCTGTGACTCATTTTACTGTGATATTGGCTTTATTGCGGTGGTCTGGAACTGTACCTGCAATATCTCCAGGATATGCCTGTAATTGCTTCTTCTATTCGGCTTGAAGATGTTAGTCATCTTTGTATCCCCAGTGCTTAGCACATGGCTTTCAATAACTGTTTATTGAATAAATGAATGAACACTCTGAGTAGCATTTTAAAATATGCGTTTATTTTGGAGGCATGACAGAGGAACAATGTCATGGCTTCCCCTGCTTAATCTGGGGGAAAAAAAAAGAAACAACAGTGAAACATATTCTGGGAGAATGTGAAAGCAAAAGGTGTTTTTAAAAAAGTGAATGTTATTTTAATTGCTGTTTGTTAACAGACATTGAGTTGTTTACCCCGTTGTTTCCAGTGTATCTTTTCATTGTATTTTTGTACAAAGGAGTAAATCAGAGTCCTTGTTTTTCCTTCTTTTGCTACAAGATAGATAACATTTAAAAGCATCTGTTTCCCCCCCCGCTCTGGTTCTTTTCTTCCTTAACATAAATGACAAAGAACATTCATATTCATGACACACGTGTTTCTCATGGGTTTATCTACTTATTTTACAAAACTCCAAAAAAATTTTGGAGGGAAATAAAGGAAAACTAACTTTAATTACAATATGCTAGGCATTGTTCTGAGCATTTTTACATGGATTATGTATATCAATGATTCTTATCACAACCCTATAAAGTAGGTATGATTATTAACATTGTCCCCAATTTATAGAGAAAGTAATTGAGGCCAGAGATTAAATTTGTTCAAGGCCACACAACTAGAGAATGTTAGAGCCACAATTCAAACCATGCATTCTTTCTCCAGGTCCTGTGCTTTTAAATTGCCTTCAATGACTTTACCAGACTCTTTTTGCAGGATGAGATGGTGTTTATAAAAGAATTTTACAGTCACATGAGTAATAAGGTTATTCATTTAATGTCACAAAATCTGTCATTTTATAAAGACAAGTAGATTAGCTAAGCCATTTTTTAAAAATGGAACTTTATTCCAAACCATGAATTCAGTTTTTTTCCTTGGTTGTCATTTCACAGGTAATATTAAGACAAACAAGTATAAATTATTAAGTATAAACTATTAAATTCTCATTATCCTTTCTCTTATTATTAAAAAATTAGAATTGATAAAATTTGCAAATTTTAAACATTTTTAGTAAGAATAGCTCTTGCTGTCACTTATCATCGTTTTTCCTTTAATTAGGTAATTATGACTTGTTTTGTGTATAGTTATTAACAGGTCATAGCATTTTTACACATGAGCCCTGAAGATGCAGTAGTCACAGTTTCTTTCTTTCACATCTTCCTTCTCTATTATTAATTTATGCATAGGTAAAGAGAAGATAAGTCACAGGCACTGTAATAATCAGTAATTGTCACTGCTATGGCTGTACTATCTGTCATAGACTGCTGGCTATGACTCTTTGCCGACTGCCTATGTCACCCCTTTCTGTCCCAATCAATAAAGTATAATGTAATATGATAATGAGCATGATAGGGAAAGCTTTGATTTAATTTTTTCATAAAAAGGTACTTAGGTATTACTAAGAAAAATTATTTGGGGCACAGTTTTACAACTTGACCCTAGGCTGAGAAGCATAACTGTAACACACATTGCTTAACTACTTTTCTTCAAATTGTTACAGCAAAGATTTCTAGTAGCATTCTTTTCTTTCTATCTTTTAACTTTTAATATTTGGAAGATCAGTTATAACAGTTGAGAAAATGAATTTTTAAAAAAGGAAGCCAAAGAATAACAATGCTAAACTTATTAAAATAAGTTATATTTTGCTAATTTCCCAAGATTGGGAGGTAAAAAAAGTCTTAAAGCACATAAAAGTTATATGCAAATATATTTGTGCCTTGTCAACTAATATCACAGTCTGGTTATAACCTTGAACACCTAGTACAAACCATGGATTGATTATAACCATGGAATAAAATTTATCTGAGCACAATGTAAATTGAATAAAGTGATACTTAAAAAAAAAAAAAAAAAAATTTATCTGAGGAATCCCATCCACCTCCCACCACATGCAATTTTTTTTTGTTCAAACAGAAAAACAATAAAAAATAGCAACTACAAATGTAAGTTCTTATATGTCAGGTACCTAACATGTTGAAATTGCTCAAATATTTACAACATTTCTCTCTCAAATATCTATTGAAATATGGTATAATTCCAGAAAAGAGATGGTTTAGTATGAATTTAGTATTGAGAGTACGACTTAGGTATGATTTGTTCTAAACTAGTAATTTACTTTAGAGACTGTTATTTCACTTTTAGGAACTTATTTCACAATGTGATTGTTCACTTATTGGTTGTGGAAAGTACTTACTCTATCCCATTGGGCTTGTTTGGTTGTAATAGAGAAGGATTGTTTAGATTACACATATTATTTGTCTTTATTTCGATCTAACCAGTTGTTTTGTAGGAAAAGTAACCTTAATTTAGCTCTTCTTTATTGAGAGACTAAATGGCATATTCTAGCTGGCATTCAAGTATATGTTTAGGTGGTGGAACAAGTACTATGTGTGCCTGTGGTAAATGTTATTTATTTGGACACATTTGCCTTTTTCTACTTTTTCCCTTAATTGGTCTGACTCCATATCTAAAATCTGCTTTTTAGAATGAAGCCAAAAAACCCACGTGATTGAGAGAAGTGGCAGGAAACTATTAGTATTTTAATTTCCCTAATCCTCATCTCTTAATTTTTAGGGATCTCTGAAATCAGGGGTCTCTTAAACGCTCAGAGGCTGGTGGTCTCTTTAGAACTGCCTCAGAGAAAGGGATTAACACTTGAGTATCTTTTAAGTATCAGGTACTTAACATGTGTTAACTCATTTAATTTTTAGAATTCTGTGAGGTAGATGGTGTACCAATTTTACACATAAAGAAATTGAGGCTAGTTACAATTTACCCGAAGTTAAACACCTCTAGTAGGAGTGCTGTGATTTGAAACCATTTAACTCTCCAAATATCACACTTTCTACTATACTACTAATCTATTCCCACTACACCACTATAGCTGTTCATCTGAACAGGCTGTGTTCTGTTAGTAAATATTTCAATAAGATGGGGGAAGATAATGAGATTAGGAGACATAAGAAGATTGCAAAGGTATGTAATGTAGAGAATATTACAGGATTACAAAATGATATAAATTACAGTTCTCGATCTGCCACGAATAAGTAAACCTTGGACAAATCATATATTGCCTTTGTTGCAGTTTCCCAGTCTGTAAAATGAGAAAAATATCTATCCTATCTTCTCAGTGGGGTGTTGGGAGTATGTGTGTGTGTGTGTAAGCTTTGAAAATGATAAAAGTTCACAAATGTAAGGTATTATGTATTATGATTATGGCGAATCATGTGGCTTAGTGGATTGGTATAATTCTTTTAACTAACAGTTCGTTGATCTTGGCAGTAGGCCATTGGAACTCAAAGAACTAGCATCTGTCAATCATAGTAATTTCTTGGAAGAAAGAATTGAAAAATGACACAGCAGTTATTCTCCTTGACCTCTTTCTCTGAAAGGGAATTTGATTAGGCAAGCTGGTTTCATAATAGAGTAGAGGCTTCTCTCTTCTCTCCAGGGAATTGAAGCTGAGCAGCCAGACTTGTTTTGTGAAGCTAGAGCAATCTGGTTTTAAAAGATTTAACTAAGTTTATTGTGATTAAGGTTTTATGAGGGATGTGCATTGTAGATCAGCAACTTGAAAAATGTTACATGTGAGTCAGCCTTTCCTTTGTCCCTACATTGAGAATGGAACACTGCAGCTAGTTTAAAATCAGGGAATGTTCCTCAGCAATTCCATAGCATCTTGAAGAGAAGCCTAAACTCTGAAAACTGACCAATAGGCAGTAAAGGGACTACTATGGACTGTAGAACTGAGCCCTCCATCTAGGCATTATATCATTTTTCTCCATACCTTTGTTAATGAAGCTGATTCAAATACTTTATTCCATTATATAGATAAAAGCAAATTAAAGCACAACATTCAACAAGTAGTAGGTATGCAATAAATAAGTGTATGAATGTTAATAAAACAATTGTAGAATTATGCCTAGTTTATTGTTTCAAGATGAAGGCAGTGAATGGCCAGAGAAACAACTTGAAATGAGTTTCTATAATTATAGGCATCCCTGGAGGATTACTGCATGCCCTGGTGGAACTCAAATTGTCTCTAATTGGGAAAATCGTGTACAATCCTCTATTCTCCCAACAGTTCCTGGCTTTGCTGTATGTATGCAGAGTTAAAGCACTGGTTTAAGTAACTGGGCCAGAGTCAGGATAAAATTAGGATTTGAGGCAGTTTCTCTAAAGGCCCTCTACATTCATACTGTTGCTTTTATTTGCAAAATTGAATTTGGATAAAAATATAGCTGGTTTTAGAATCCTCAAATCTTAGTACCTTAAGCCAGACACTAGGCTTTGCTACCCCACACTTACCAAGTATGTATTACTGAAAGAAACTTATTGGAGACTTTTGGAAGTGTGACTAGATAATTCTCATTTTGGGGGCATCATTTAAGATTATTCATATAATGGTTGCTTAAAGTTTTTGTTACTATATTTAGGGAAAAAAACAGATGATGACTGGTTGAAAGTTAGAAAGTCAAGGAAATAATGGGAGGAGTAGAGGAGAGGCTGCATAAAGGGAGGCAATGAGGTACCACTGTACCCCTTAATATGCCATCAGCCACAAACTTTCCTTCCAATTAAGTACTTCATCAAAAGATCATAAACATAAAGTGAAGAAAGATAAAATTATTTCCTGATGTCAGGTCACTTTTATTGGCTTTAATCTGCTTAAGAAATAAATATTTTGGCTCCCTAGAGTGATCCATACAATCGGTAGAGTATAATTGCCTGGGGTTTATTAAAATTGGAAGGCTAAGTTGCTTATACCTATATTTCACATAAACTGGAGAATAAAATAATTTCAGGACCATTTTGATATTAGGTGATATAGAACAACACTCAGAAGTAGTAGTCTCTGGGAAATAGCCTTGTAAAAGAGATGACTATTTTCATATTGAAATAAACTTGCTGTATTAGAGTTCTTACCCTTCTTAGCTGGCAAGTTAGTTTTTAGAGGCTTTAGTTTATGTTCTTCCTCAGATTTAGTGTAAGATATAGTTAGCCTTTCTGAAGTGGGTGGTCAACTTAGTGTTAAGATGTTCTGTGTAAATGTGTGTCTATGTCTATTGTATCTCTAGCATAATGTGTGAATAGAAGTAGGGTGGTTGGGAATGTGGAAGGAAAAAGGATCGTAGAGAAGTGGCTGCTTCAAAGAGAGGGAGCTTTTGGAAGATACCATAATTAGAAATTCTTTGCAGTGCATATACCCCTTTAGTAGTGGTGGTGGTGGTGGTGGCAGTTACTGTGTACTTTACTTTGAAGCAAGCTTTTGTCTTCACATCTAGCTAAATTGTGCATACTACTGAAATTAGAGGTGGTGGGAAAAGTGTGGAGCAAATAATGGTCCCAAAGAGAATCTCCTGTTGGGAACTTAGGAAAGCTAATAAACAGCTTCAGGGCACTGAGTGCTTGCAGGATGGATAGCAGAAGTGTCAGGAGTTAAGATAGGAAGTTTAGGATGCTTTTTCCTGAGGCCTTATAGAAAGTCTCCTTCCTCCTGCATACGACTAGAATTGCATGTCTCTGTGGAATAGTGTGGCCTGGAAGTTTAGAATCAGGATTTTATTCCTGTCTATCATTTACAGTATATAAAAGAAACTTTTTTCCTTGTTTATAAAATGAGAAAAAAATCTTTGAGGATTGTGCATGTGTGTGTGTGTGTGTTTGTGTGTTTTTGAAGGTATATAGTATTTGGTAAGGTGATTTTTAGCAGTTATCAAAATCACTACCTGATAAATAGTCAGTCATTTCCAGTTTATATAATCAAATAGCTAGAGGGTATTAGAGAAGAAGGCCCGAGCTTTGGTTTGAGAGAAAAGATGCTAACCTCATTGAGAGAAGATGGTTGGAAAATATTCCTGTTCTTTTGACAAGAAGAGAAACTTCGATTTATTTTATCTGATAAAGTATGTTCATATTCCATGGGAAATGGAGTATTCACTAACCAGACTTTCTATTTCTGATTCCCTAATGAAATCTGATTTAGGAAATATGAGGTAGCCTGCTTTTACTGTTGAACTAGGGGGAAAAAAAACAACTATGCTGTCCTATATAATTAATTTCAAGGTAAGACTCTGGAGGTAGTTTAAATTTCCACCACAATGTGCATATTTCCTTCTCTGGTTTGGTTAGAAACTGTCTCCCCCTACTGGCTACAATTCACTTGACCTACTTTTTGTTTCATTTTGTTCCTGAAACATGGAAATATGACAGCTATGGAAAGTACCTTTTTAGGGTTGCAGTGATACCTTTATGCAGCCTTTATTAAAATTCCTAGAGGAGTTTTTGGAGAGATTACTAAAAATTGCTTGAGTGGATAATTGAAGAGAAGCAGAAGGTTTACAAGATCAAACCAAAAAAATTAATTCCGGGAAGTGGATATGGCTCAAGCATTTGGGCTCCCACCTACCACATGGGAGGTCCGGATTCTGTTCCCAGTGCCTCCTAGAGAAGACGAGCAAGACAGCAAGCTGGTGCAATGGGCTAACGCGGCGAGCGGACACAACAAGATGATGCAACAAGAAGACACAAAGAGAATACACAATGAGAGATACAACAAAGTGGGGAGCGGAGGTGGCTCAATTGCCTGAATGCTTTTCTCCCACATGGGAGGTCCCAGGTTTGGTTCTCAGTCCCTCCTAAAGAGAAGGCGAGAAGACACGGTGCACAACAAATGGACACAGAAAGCAGACAGCGAGCACAAACAACGGGGATGGGGGAGGGAATAAATAAATAAAATACATCTTTGGGGAAAAAAAAAAGAATGAATTCCTACAAATGACACATTTGCCATTTTGATACTTGACATTCTACCGGTTGAATTAAGTCTAATTTACTGATGAAGCTGTTTAAGCTTTGTTAATTCTAACTGACAAAGGTGATCATTTTCCAAATTGCTGTTGGTTCAAGCTCTTGTGCCCATTTGCAAATAATTGTTACATCACTGAAGTATACAGTAAAATAAGACTTGGGCTTTTTGTTAAGGGTCAGCACAGTTTTTTTTTTGTAAAGGGACATATAGTAAGTATTTTGGGCTTTGTAGGCCATACAGTCTTTGTTGCAACTACTCAGCTCTGCCATTGTAGTTTGACAGCAGCTGTAAACAATACATAAATGAGTGTGACTATGGTTATGGGAACTTTGTTTATGGAAACTGAAATTTGAACTTCATATAATTTTATGTTCCATGATATGCTATTATTTTTTTATTTTTTCCAACCATTTAAAAATATAGAAACCATTCTTAGTTCATGGGCAGCAGGCCATATTTGGTATACTGGCCATAGTTTGCTGACCCCTGCTTTATATTCAGAAGCCAAAAAAATCCATTATTAAGTTTTCATATCTCACAGAAGTGAAAATCTAAGAGAGAATTTCCCAACCTTTAGGACAGGGCTTCTTAACCAGAGATCCACAGACCTTCAAGGGGTCCATGGAAAGATTTCAGAGGGTCTGTGAGCTTGAATTGAAAAAAACATCAACTTTATTTTCTCTGAGAGAAAGACATGCTGATGTTGAGTGTCATAAAATGATCTGCTGTTATATTCTGAAAAGGGGTCTGTGGTTTTTACCTGACTGACAGAGGGGTCCATGGAACAAAAAGGGTTAAGAACCCCTGCTTTAGGAGTAATCACATGCTCCTGTGAACTTGTCAAGAGGGTGTTGTATCTGTTCCTTATCACCAACCACATGGTGTAGAAGTACATAACTTTGTATATATAGAAGATGATTCTTTACCCACATTTGTGTTCTGATCTGTTCTGGTTTTATTATATTTCCACAGTTTAAATAATTAAAATCCAAAACAGCCGAATGATTTTTAAAGGCTATTTTAGCACTTAATTATACATATAGTAGATTATTTATTTGCATTTAAAAGCCAGAGACATTCAGAAAATGGAATTGTTCTAAAATGATTTAAAAAAGAAATTCTCATAACTGAAGAATAATTGCTGTGGTGAGGGGCATGTGGTGCTAGCATTGGGCTAGTTGGGTTGCATGATATGGGCAAGGTGATATAGATCATTGTAGTCATCGATGTCTGTATGGTCATGTAGTTTTCAGTCAGTTACATTTTGGGAGATAAATATTTTGAAGCATTGAATTACGAATGCTGATAGTTACATATGGTTGATTATTTCATTAGTCACATACAGATTCCTTCAACCCCCTTGGCTCTTATCCTTCTACCAGCCCCCAAATTCTATAATCTGCCTTAATCCTATAGTCTGCCTTTTCTGTTTATGCCTATGCAACTGGGTGTTGTAAAGTTTTGGAATTGCTGCCTCTCTAAGCTCATGGTTTCCAATTTCATTTGGGTTCTCATTATCAGTTATCAATTCTTTTACTCCAGCCTAGTTAATTTCCTCCACCATTTTCCTGAGGAGCTATCATATATCTCTGCTACTTTCTTCAAACCCCTTTCCTAACCTCTGCCCCATTATTGTCTCTGATCTGAGGCAACAACTTTTCAAGAGTAATGTTGAGGACTTTACTCTTGAACTCCTACAACTTCCTCTTTACTTTCTTTTTTTTAAAAAAATATGTTTTTTATTAGGGAACTTGTGAGCTTACAAAACAATCATGCATAATGTGCAGAATTCCCATATATCACCCCTCCACCAATACCTTACATTGTTGTGGGACATTTGTTACAGATTATGAAAGAACGCCATCAAAATATTACTACTAACTATGGTCTGTAACTAACATTTGGTGTATTTTTTCCATATACTTTCCTATTATTAACACCATGTATTAGTATTGTACATTTGTTAGAGTTCATGAGAGAACACTCTCATATTTGTGCATTAACCACAGTCTATCCTCCATCACACAGTTCACTGTGTTATACAGTACTATGCATTGTACAGTTCATCCAGTGTACACTCAATGGGTCTCACTTTCATCAGACTTGTGCAGTCATCGTCTCTGTAAATTTTTGAACATTTTCCTTAGATAAAAAGAAAAAATCCTATACCTCCCTATTATTTACCCTTAGCATTGATATAGTACCTTCTTTGACATTGATGCAAGAATATTACAATATTGCTGTTAACTATAATCATTAGTTGCATTAATTGTATTTTTCCCATGCATTCTTACCACCTTGTAATAGTGACATATTTTTGTTCTAATTCATAGAATAACATTCTTATATTTGTACTGTTAACCATAATCCTTATCTACTTCAGGTTCACTATATTATTTAGTCCCTAGATTATTCTCTAGCTTTCTTTCAATTGATATTTATGTTCCTAAACTACCCTTTTCAGCCACAATCTCATTTATAAATCAGCTATCTTAGTTATGTTCACTATAATATGTTACCATCAACTCTATCCATTTCCACACTTTTACAGTCCAGCTACTTAAAAATTCTATATACATTAAGCATCAGTATCCCTTCTCAACCCTCATCCTAACTCCTGGTATCCTGTGCTCTAGGTTTTAACTCTATGTGTTTATTCTTCATATTTAGTTCATATTAGTGGGACCATACAATATTTATCCTGTGTGGCTTATTTCACTCAGCATTATGTCCTCAAGGTTCATCCATGTTGTCATACGTGTCCCAATTTCTTTTTTCTTACAGCAGCGTAGTATTCCATTTTATATATACACCACATTTTGTTTATATACACCACATTTTGAATATCCATTCATGGGCTGATGGACAGTTGGGTGTTTCCATCTTTTGGCAATTGTGAATAATGCCACTATAAACATTGGTGTGCAAATGTCTGTTTGTGCCATCATTTTCAGTTCTTCTGGATATATTTCTAGCAGAGGGATTGCTGGCAGTTTTATGTTTAGCTTCCTGAGGAACCAACAAACTGTCTTCCACAGAGGCTGCACCATTCTACATTCCCACCAACAGTGAAGGAATGTTCCCACTTTTCTACATCTTCTCCAGCACTTGTCGTTTTCTGTTTTTTGTTTTGTTTTGTTTTGTTTTTTTATATAATGATGACCATTCCATGAGGTGTAAGATAATGTCTCGTTAGTTTTGATTTGCATTTTCCTAGTAGCTAGTGATATTGAACGTTTTTTTCATGTGATTTTTTGCCATTTGTATTTGCCCTTTGGAAAAATGTCTATTTAAGTCTTTTGCTCAATTTTAAATTGGATTGCTTGCTCTTTTATTGTTTAGTTGTATGATCTCTTTATATAGCATGGAAATCAAACCCTTTACTTTCTTTTTACATGTCTTTGTTCTGTCATCCTTATCTTTCTTCTCTTGTCCCAGAGGAAGAGGTTTAGCTCTTCCCATTTTAGATAGTTGTGACATCTATCTAAATAGATGGTTCTTTTCCTCAGTGACTTAGTGCAATCATTTATATCCTTGATCCTCAATCCCTCCCTCTCCATTACCTCCTTCCCTCTCATCTTTAAAAAAACAGTATAAAGCCTGTAATGCTCTAATCCTAGCCTTCTACTTCCCTTCTTATCTGCATTCTTTTTTTTTTTTTTTTTAAAGAGTATCTACATATGCTATTTTGGGTTTATCATTTCATTTCCTATTTGATATAGAACTTTTGCCCTTGTATTTTCTTTGAAACTCTAATTGCTAAGATGACTAAGGATCTCTTGTCAATCATTCTTTAAGTGGAATCACAAGAAAGATTTTATGAAGTGACAGAAGAGGGCTGAGGCTAAGTAACACCAACATTTAAAGGAATTGGTTATGGAATGGAAAAGAGAATGAAGGAGATTAAGAAGTAATAGTCTTTGCCGCATCTACTGCAAGAATGAAGACCATTCTCAGCAACCAGACTATAGACATTCCAGAAAATGTTGACATCACACTGAAGGGACCCACAGTTATTGTGAAGGGCCCCAGAGGAACCGTGCAGAGGGACTTCAATCACACCAGTGTAGAACTCAGTCTCCTTGGGAAGAAAAAAAGGCTACGGGTTGACAAATGGGGGGGGAAATAGAAAGGAACTGGCTACAGTTTGCACTAACTGTAGTCATGTACAGAACATGATCATGGGTGTTACAGTTGGCTTTGTTACAAGATGAGGTCTGTGCATGCTCACTTCCCCATCAACATTGTTATTCAGAAGAGTGGGTCTCTTCTCTGGTTGAAATCCAAAATTTCTTAGGTGAAAAACACAGTTACAGAGATTGGATGAGGCCAGGTGTTGCTTGTTCAGTATCTCAAACCCGGAAAGATGAGTTAATTCTTGAAGGAAATGACACTGAACTTGTATCAAATTCAGCTGCTTTGATTCAGCAAGCCACAACAGTTAAAAACAAGGATATAAGAAAAAATTTGGATGTATCTATGTCTCTGAAAAAGTAACAGTACAACAGGCTGATGAATAAGATCTAAAAATTGTGCAGCAGTGGAAACAAGATGCCAGACCTGTTTGTGGTAATTTAAAAATGCAATAAAATTAATCTTTTAATTTGAAAAAAATAAAAAATAAAAAGGAGTAGCTAAATGTGGTCTTCCAAAAAAAGTTTTTAAGGAGGGGACTTAAATGTTAAATGCTGTAGAGATGTAAATAAAATAAAATCAGTATTAAAAAGAATCCACTGAGGGGAGCAAGTGTAGTTCAGTGGTTGAGTGCCTGCTTCTCATGTACAAGGTCCCAGGTTCAATCCCTAGTACCTCCTAAAAAGAAAAAGACTCCATTGAATTTAACAGTAAAGCAATTGTTGGTGTCATTGGTAAGAATAGTTTCAGTGGTGTGTTAGATGGCCAAAGCTAACGTGTACTGGTTGGAGGCATTAATGGGAGGGAACCAAAGATAAAAGGGTATAAAACTGTTATGAAAATATTACCTATAAAGGATAAGAGAGCTAGAGGTATTAGAGAGGGATGCATGATCTAAGGAGAGGTATTTGTGTGTGTGTGTGTGTGTGCGCGTACATGTGTTTAAATATATGGCATATTTGAATATGTTTAAATGCCTGTGGGAAAGAATAGGGAGAGGAAGACAGCCAACATTGGAAGGAGGGAGTAAAAATGGACTGAAGTTCTTGAAAATAAAGGAAGGAATGTACTTTAGAGCATGAATAGAGGGTATAAAAACAGGATATCTTCCACCATGATATACCTATTAATGTGGGATGCCTGGTCTGTCTCCTGAATTTCAGACTTGCATATCCAACTGCCTTCTTTATACAGTCACTTGGATGTCTATAGAAATCTCAATATTTAACATGTTAAAACTGAATTCCTGGGAGTGGATGTGGTTCAAGCAGTTGAGTGCCAGCTTTCGCACATGGGAGGTCCTGGGTTCAGTTCCTGGTGCCTTCTAAAACCAAAACCAACCAAACAAACAAAAAACCAAAAAACAACAAAACAAACAGCAAGCAAACGAAAAAAAAACTAACTCAGGGGAGCTGATGTGGCTCAGTGGTTGAATGCTGGCTTCCTATGTTTGAGGTCCTGGGTTCAATCCCCAGCTCTCATACCTTAAAAAAAAAAAGCAAAAACTGATTTTCTCCCTAAAATATATCCCCCCTGCTGCCTTGCCTTTTCTTCAAGAAGCTTGGGCTGAATGCCTTAATGTCATCCTTTACTTCTCTCTCTCACACTTCACACTAATCCATCAGCAATCTTTTGGCTCTACTTTCAATATGTTAAAAATCCAACCACTTCTCACCACTTTGGTTTAAACCTAGTGGATTTTTTATTTGATTATTGCATAGCCTCCTAGCTGTTCTCCCTGCTTTCTCTTTCTCCAGTTTGTTTTAAGTAGACAGTGAGAGAGAGAGCCTGTACTAAGTCAAAACCATACAGTTACTCCTCGTTTTCACTCAAAAGCCAAAGTATAGGGAATTCCCATATTACACACACACCCCCACCCTGTACACACATAGTTTCCCCTATATAGCAGTTTGATAGTATTTATGAATTCAAAAAAAAAGAAGGATTATATTTGTAAATTGGTCTGTTCCTCTGGGTGTGATACCCTTTGACTGTATTAGATGCAACTGAGATGACTTTGATTCAATTAATAAGAGAGCTTTGATTCAGCCATGTCAGTAGGGCATGACTCAGGGTTGAGTCCCTGCCCCCTTGGTGGGTTGATAGAAATACTCACTCAAGAAGACACACAGGAGAAGATAAAGGAATAGAGAGAGAGCTCCATAGACATGGCAGAGGAGAGAACTTTGATCCTGCTACCCGGGAAGAGAGATGAGCCATTTGCCTGACAGTTTGCAGCTGAGCCTGGAAAGAAACAAACCCTATGCTAGCCTGTAGCTGAGAGAGAGGAAGGCTGAACCCTCGCAGAGTTCGCCTGCCAACTTGCTTCAACACATGGCAGCTGACTTGGGTGAGAAAGTACCACTTACGATACCTTGTGTTGGACTCTTTAGGGGCTTGTAACTGTAAGCTTTTACCCCAAATAAATATCCTTTATAAAAGCCAACAGCTTCTGATACTTTGCATCAGCCTCCCTTTGGCTGACTAATATACCCTATTATTAGCATCTTACATTAGCGTGGTACATTTGTTAGAATTGATGAACCAATATTGAAGCATTGCTACAAACCAAAGTCTATAGTTTACGTTGTGGTTTATACTTTGAGCTGTGCAGTTTTATAGACTTTGACAAATGTATAATATTATGTGTCCATCATTGTAGTATCATATCAAACATTCACTGCCCTAAAAATGCCCTTTGTTCACCTATTCATCCCTCCCCCACCCTTCTGAACCCCTGGCAACCACTATCTTTATATCAGTGTTACAGGTTCTTCCATTAACACAAGATAATAACTACAATATCAATAAATCTACTTTGGTTCATGGTTATACTTCCCCCTTATGTTTGTTCATTTCTCAGTCTTGAGGGATTTGGGATGTTGCCCATTCTGACTGCTTTAGGCTGAGAGTGGACTTAGATATTATGGGGCAGATGGAAGGGATTGTTTTGCTTGCAGTTGTAGATACTCCTTGCTTTGGGGAATGGGACTTGTCCATCATCATTGTTTTGTCAGTTGTCCTGGGCAAGCCCGAAAAACTGGAGAGTAGGAGTTCACTGCAACTCTGCTGGGATTCAGGACTCAACCAGCATATAAACATTCCAAAGATTTAAGTCTCTGAGAGAGATATTTACCAGGTATATTGATAATTATAGGTTCAAATAAAAGGAGTAGAAGAATCATGAGTAGAGGAATTATAAATGAGTATAGCTATGTTATATTGGGAAAATAGATTATCAGATATTCCCAAATAGGGTCAACCAAGGGGGTGTTGATTTCATGAGGCTTTGTTCACTGTGGCACTTAATGAAATCTGCCTGAAACTTGCATTAAGGGTAACTTCCAAAAAAATAAAAATAAAAATAAATAAAAAGGGTAACCTCCAGAATGACCTCCTGACTCACTTTGAAATCTCTTAGCTATAGAACTCTTTTTTTATTTAATAGTTTCCCCTTTTCTTCTAGGTCTTTTTCCAAATGCTTTGCTACTTAGTGCTTGATAATAATCCCTCAGTGCCAGGGAGGCTCTTCCCTGGGAGTCATGTCCACATTGGGAGGAAGGTAGTGAGTTCATATGCTGAGTTTGGCTTAGAGAGAGACCACATTTAAGTAACAAGGACGTTTTCAGAAGGTTACTCTTAGGCATTAATTATAATTAGGCTAAGTTTCATTTTTACATGAATAAGGTTCCTAAGCACAAGCATTAAGATTGAGGGCTTGACATATTGGCTTTTTTTTTTTTTTGGTTAGGCACAGCTTATATAGTCCAGAGATTTTTGCCATTTTATTTGAGAAGATAGCAGGACTTCCCTAGGATGAAAGTTTAATATTTTTTTTGGCTACTGTGTGGGCCTCTATCTATCTAGAAAATATATCTATTCTATGGGATATGAATATACAAATATATTCATATCCCATAGAATTATGCTTTAGGTGCATTTCCCCCCATATATCATCCCATTAGCAATACCCTACTAGTTATGTACCTTTATTCATCCTGAAAGAACATTCTTATATTTGTATTCTTAACCACAATCCTCGGCCACTTGAGTTTACTGAGTTTTACAGTCACCTGGTTTGTCCTCTAGCTTTCCTTCTAGCATCATGGATGGACCAAAACTTCCCCTTTCAACCACCTTCGTGCTTACACTTCAACGCTGTTAATTACACTCACATCACTGTACCCATCCATTTCCAAACCATTACAATCAACCTGATTATAAATTCGGCTCACCAATCTCTATTCCCTTTCTATCTCCTTGTAAATTATCTTCCATACTCTACCTCCATGAGTCTGTTCCCTATCCTTAGTTCATATCAGTGAGATTATGCAATAACTGTCCATCTTATTTCACTCAACATAAGGTTCTCGAGGTTCATACAAGTTGTCTCATGTATCAGTACTTCATTTCTTCTTGCCGTTGAATAATATTCCATCATGTGTATATACCATACGATGGAATATTATTTTGTTTATCCATTCATCTGTTGATAGATACCTGAGTTGCTTCCATCTTTTGACAATTGTGAATAATGCTGCTATGAACATTGATGTGCATATATCTGTTCATGTCCCTACTTTCAGTTCTGGGTATATACCTAATAGTGGGATTGCCAGATCATATGGTAATTCTACTTAGCTTCCTAAGGAACCACCAAACTGTCCTCCACGGTGGCACTCCATTCTACGTTTCTACCAGCAGTGAATGAGTGTTCCCATTTCTCCACATCTTCTCCAACACTTGTACTTTTCTGTTTTGTTTTGTTTTTTTTAATAGCAGTCAGTCTAGTAGGTGTGAAATGATATCTCATTGTGGTTTTGATTTCCTTTTCCCTAATAGCTAGTGATGTTGCACATCGTATCATGTGCTTTTTAACCGTTCATATTTCCTCTTTGGAAAAGTGTCTGTTCAGGTCTCTTGCCCATTTTTTAAATGAGTTGTTTGTCTTTTTATTATTGAGTAGTAGGATTTCTTTTTATATGCTGGATGTTAGACCCTTTTTTTTTTTTTTTTTTTTTTTTTTTTTATGTTAGACCCTTATCAGATAAGTGGTTTCCAAATATTTTCTCCCACTGGGTAGGCTGCCTTTTCACTTCTTACAAACTCCTTTGAAGCACAAAAGTTTTTAATTTTGAAGAGGTCCCATTTATCTATTTTTTTCTTTTGTTGCTCATGCTTTGGGTGTAAAGCTCATGAAACCATTGCCAACCACAAGATCTCATAGATGCTTCCCTACATTATCTTCTAGGAGCTTTATGGTCCTGGCTCTTATATTTAGGTCTTTGATCCATCTTGACTTAATTTTTGTATAGGATGTGAGATATGGTCGTCTTTCATTCTTTTGGATATGGATATCCACTTCTCTCAGCACCATTTGTTAAAGAGACTTTCCTGTCCCAGTTGAGAGGACTTGGCAGCCTTGTCTATTATCAGTTGGCCCTATATGTGTGGTCCTGTTTCTGAACTCTCAGTTCAGTTCCTTTGGTCAATATGTCTATCCTTGTGCCAATACCATGCAAGTTTGTCCACTGTAGCTTTGTAGTATGCTTTAAAGTCAGGTGGCATGAGTCCTCCAACTTCGTTTTTCTTTTTCAAGATGTTTTTTGTCTATTTGGGGTCCCTACAAATTCATTTTTATAATACTTCCATCTAGTGGTGCTTAGTAAAAGTTCAGTGACCAAGGGAATATGAAGAGTATACAGTCTATTTTGTTTCACTAAGTAGGTAAAACAGTTACTGCAAGTAGGAGATAGGTTTGGGTGAAGGTTTAACAAGGAAAGTTCTTGGGTAGTATCCTATAGAAGAAAAAACTCAGTTATGAAACTTATTGATAAGTAATTTCTAGTAGTAATATCAGGCCAAATATGAGCAATATTCATTATTCATTTGTCTGGGAAATTAGCATTAGGGCACAATTCTACCCTTGTTTCTGAGGCTGAAGAAGAGTGGCAGTAGATCTGACAGGAAAATAGAAAAAAAAAAGAAAAAAAAAAAAAATAGAAACCCCAAAGGGAAAAAGAGACTTGACAGAAATAGATAAACTTGGTTTGGGCTTGAAATGTGATCTGGAAGTCAAAGGAATGCCAGTGCTATTCTGGGTAATTTACAAAGAAGAATTGTGCCACAGCATAGGGAGTTGGCAATAGCCTACTGGGAGTATTACATTTAACACAAAGTCAGCATGATAGACACAGATGGTGGGGAACTCTGTGAGCAAGTGTAGTGCTGAAAGGGATAAATAGATGAATTGTGAAGATCAGTTAAATAATTTAAGTGTGCAGGGCTGACCGAGTTCTGGCAACTATAAGATCCAAGAAAGACACTCCCAAATATTTGAAGGGTGTTAACAGGGCAGGAGAGGAGTTATTTACCCTCGACTAGGGAACTTTATGAGAAGGTGAAACTAAGGACAGTAGAATTTATGCTTCTCTAAAAAGACTGTCCCAATGTAGCTTTTGGGAAATGGTATTACCTTCATTCTGTAAGACTTTTTTGTTTTGTTTTGTTTTGTTTTGTAACCTGATTTTATTTTTCACTGAAAAGATACCATGAATATTTTTCCAGGATAATAAATATACTTGTTATCATCTTTCCTATTTTATTTACATAGCCTTTGGCAGTTAGATTGTTTTTTCTTTTGATATAAGTAAAGAGGAACATCTTCATACACATCTCTATTAATTTACTTAGGGTAAATTCCTAAAAGCATAATCACTGTATAAAAGAATAATGTCAGGTTTAAAGCTTTTGATTCCTATTGAAAAATTATCATTTAATAGTTATATCACTTCATACTTATGTTAGCAGTATATGAGATCGAACCTTTACTAAAACCCCCAAATTTGGTAGTTTGATAGGTGAAGAGTGGTATCTTGTTTGTTTTTTATGTTCTCTAATCTTTTTTATAAGACAAATTAGTTTTATTGGTAAATATTAATAAAGCATACAATTCATCCAAAGTGCACAATCAATCGTATTTGATGTAATCACATAGTTGTGCATTCATCACTTCAATTACTATTAAAGCATTTTCATTATTTCAATAATAATAAACAAAATGAACAAACAAGAAAATTCTTCACCTCTCAATATCTCTTGTTTCCCCTGCTGTATATAGCTGCTATTTCTGGATATTCTTGCACAATTTATTTATTTATTAAGCAGTTTATTGAGATATATTCATATACCGTACAGTCTATCCAAAGTGTATAATCAATGACTTTTAGTATAATCACAATGTTTTGCATTCATCACCACAAAAAATTTTAGAACCATTTCATTACTCCAAAAAGAAAACCTCCACACCCCTTAGCAGTCCTTCCCTAGCCATTACATAACTACTAATCTCATTTCATCTTTATAAATTGATTTATATTTACATTTTATATAAATGGAATCATACAATATGTTACACTATATATTTAGTTCATAGTAGCGCAATCATACATTATTTGTCCTTTTTTGTCTGGATTGCTTCACTCAACATAATGACCTCCAAGTTCATCTATATTGTCATATGCTTTATTTCTTCTTACAGCTGCATAATATTCCATATTTCTTCTTACAGCTGCATAATATTCCATTGTATGAATATACCACAGTTTGTTTATCTATTCATTGGTTGATGGACACTTGGGTTGTTTCCATCTTTTGGCAATCATGAATAATGCCACTATGAACATCGGTGTGCAGGTGTCTATTCGTGTCACTGCTCTCAGTTCTTCTGGGCATATACCCAGTCATGCTATTTTTGTGCTACTTGCAAATTACTTACAACCTTGCAGTTGTAGGGTCATATGGCAAATCTATATTCAACTTCTTTAGGAACTGCCAAACAGTCCTCCACAGTGGCTGTACCAGTCTACATTCCCACCATCAGTGAATAAGTGTTCCTATTTCTCCACATCCTCTCCAACACTTGTAGTTCTCTGTCTTTTTAGTAGTGGCCATTCTGATGGGTGTGAAATGATATCTCAATGTAGTTTTGATTTGCATTTCCCTAATCATTAGTGATGTTGAACATTTTCTCATGTGTTTTTTTTTGCCATTTATATTTCTTTGGACAAATGTCTATTCAAGTTTTTTGCCCATTTTTAAATCAAGTCATTTGTCTTTTTATTGTTGAGTTGTAGCATCTCTTTATGTATCATGGATATTAAACCCTTATTGGATATGTGATTTCCAAATACTTTCTCCCTTTGAGTTGGCTGCCTTTTCACCCTTTTGACAAAGTCCTTTGATGTGCAAAAAGTGTTTAATTTTGAAGTGGTCCCATTTATCTATTTTTTCTTTTGTTGCTCATGCTTTGGCTCTAAGATCCAAGAAACCACCACCTACCACAAGATCTTGAAGATGTTTCCCTACAGTTTCTTCTAGTAGTTTTATGATCCTGGCTTTTATATTTAGGTCTTGATCCATTTTGTGTTGATTCTTGTATAGGGAGTGAGATAGGGGTCCTCTTTCATTCTTTTGGTTATAGATATCCAGTTCTCCCAGCACCATTTGTTGGAGAGACTGCTTTGTCCTGTTAACATGGACTTGGTAGGTTTGTCAAAAACAGGTTGGCTGTAGAGGTGAGGGTTTATTTCTGGACTTTCAGTTTTATTCCACTGATCAGTGTGTCCCTCTTTATGCCAGTACCATGCTGTTTTGACCACTGTAACTTTGAAATATGTTTCAAGGTCAGGCAGTGAAATTCCTCCCATGTTGCTCTTCTTTTTTAGAATGTTTTTGGCTATTTGGGTACACTTTCCTTTCCAAATGAATTTGGTAATTGCCTTTTCTATTTCTGTAAAGTAGGCTCTTGGAATTTTGATTGGTATTGCATTGAATCTATAAATTAGTTTGGGTAGGATTTACCATCTTCACAATATTTAGTCTTCAAATCCATGAACACGGAATGAATGTCCTTCTATTTGTTTAGGTCTTCATTGATTTCTTTTAGCATTGTTTTGTAGTTTTCTGCATATAGGTCCTGTTATCTTTGGTTAAATTGATTCCTAGGTATTTGAGTCTTTTTATTGCTATTGTAAATGGAATTTTTTTCTTTGATTTCCTCCCCAGATTGTTCAACACTAGCGTACAAAAACATTACTGATTTTTGCATTTTAGTTTTATATCCTGCCACTTTGCTGAACTCATTTATTAGCTCAAGTAGCTTTGTTGTACACATTTCAGAATTTTCTAAATATAGGATCATCTCATCTGTAAATAGAGTCTTATTTTCCTATTTGGATGCCTTTAATCTTTTTTTTTTTTTTTTCTTGTCTAATTGCTCTAGCTAGAACTTCTAGTACAATGTTGAATAACAATGATGACAGTGGGCAGCCTTGTCTTGTTCCTGATCTTAGAGGGTGTAGCCATTGGGCAATTTGATGCAATTATGAATTCCAAAAATGTAATTGGATCATGCTTGTAAACTGATCTGTTAATCTGGGCATGATTAAGTTATGATTAGGGCGTTGACTGGGCCACATCAGTAGGGCATTGAGCCCTACCTCTTGGTTGGTGGGGGGAGAAAATATAAAATGCATCACAAAGAACAGAGTGGCAGCAGTTTTTGAGAAGCAGTTTTGATGTTGGAGAGAAGGCCCCAGGAGAAGAGAAGCGAGCCGTTCGCCTGATAGTCTGCAGCTGACCTTGTGGATGAACCAAAAGAGCTAAGCCTGGAGAGAAATGCAGCCCCGGGAAGAGAGGAACCCCAGAAGCCTGAACCCTGGCGAACATTGGCAGCTGTCTTGCTCCAACACGTGGCAATGGACTTTGGTGAGAGAAGAAACTTAATGCTTTTTTGGCCTGGTATCTGTGGACTTCTACCCCAAATAAATACCCTTTATAAGGACCAACCCATTTTTGGTATTTCACATTAGTACCCCTTTGGCTGACTAATCCAGAGGGAAAGCTTTCAACCTTTCCCCATTGAGTATGATGTTGGCTGTGTATCATATATGCCTTCTATCATATTGAGGAATTTTCCTTCTATTCCTATCTTTCAAAGTGTTTTTTATCAAGAAAGGATGCTGGATTTTGTCGAATGCCTTTTCTCCATGTTGAGATGATCATGAGGTTTTTTCCTTCAGTTTGTTAATGTGGTGTATTACGTTGATTGATTTTCTTATGTTTTTAACCACCCTTACATATCAGGAATAAATCCTACTTGGTCGTGATGTGTAAGTCTTTTGATATGCTGTTGGATTCGATTTGCAAGTATTTTGTTGAGAATTTTTGCATCTATGTTCATTAGAGAGATTGGTCTGTAATTTTCTTTTCTTGTGTTATCTTTACCTGGCTTTGGTGTTAGGGTGATGACTTCATAAACTGTGTTGGGTAATTTTCCCTCCTCTTCAATTTTTTGGAAGAGTTTAAACAGGTAGTGTTAATTCTTCTCAAAATGCTAATTAGAATTCATCTGGTCTTGGTCTTTTCTGTGTTGGGAGATTTTTGATGACTAGTTCAATCTTTTTAAATGTGATTGGTTTATTAAGTTCTTGTATTTCTTATAGCATCAGTATAGGTTGTTTGTGCATTTCTAGGAATTTGTCCATTTCATCTAGGTTGTCTATTTTGTTGGCATATAGTTTCTTATAATATCCTCTTATGATCATTTTTATTTCTGTGAGGACAGTTGTAACTTCCTCAAGTTTCTGATTGCATTTATTTGCATCTTCTCTCTTTCTTTCTGTTAGTCTAGCTAGGGGGTTGACAATTTTATTGATTTTCTCAAAGAACCAGCTTTTGGATTTGTTAATTTTCTCTTTCTCTCTTTTTTTTTTTTGTTCTCAATTTCATTTATTTCTACTCTCATCTTTATTATTTCTTTCCTTCTGTTTGCTTTGGGAATGGTTTGCTGTTATTTTTCTAGTTTCTCCAGTTGTTCAGTTAGATCTTAGATTTTAGCTCTTTCTCCTTTTTTTTTTTTTTTTTTTTTTAAATATTTT
>JAKSZT010000049.1:57084387-57137927 GCA_026826555.1 Tolypeutes matacus | reverse complement strand
TTTTTTTTTTTTTTTTTTTTTAAAGATTTTATTTATTCATTCATTTATCCCCCCCTTGCTGCTTGTGCTCGCTGGGTCAGCTAACCACGCCGTGCGGGCGGGCTTGCCTTCACCAGGAGGCCCCGGGAACCGAACCTGGGGCCTCCCATATGGTAAACGGGAGCCCTACTGATTGAGCCACAGCCGCTTCCCTCTCCTTTTTTAATACAGGTGTTTAGGGCTATAAATTTCCCTCTCAAGACTGCCTTTGCTGTATCACATAAGTTTGATAAGTTGTGCTCTTGTTTTCATTTGTCTCAATATATTTACTGATTTCACTTGCAATTTCTTCTTTGGCCCACTTATTATTTAGAAGTGTGTTGTTTAGCCTCCACTCATTTGTGAATTTTCCCATTTCTTGTCATCATTGATTTCCAGTTTTATTCCATTATGATCTGAGAAGGTGCTTTGTATAATTTCAGTCTTTTTATATTTATTGAAAGCTGTACTGTGACCTAACATGGTCTGTCCTGGAGAAAGAGCCATGGGCACTTGAGAAGAATGTTAACCCACTGAATTTGGGTGCAGCGTTCTGTATATGTCTGTTAGGTCTAACTTGATTATCATATTGTTCAAGTTCTCTATTTCCTTGTTGATCTTCTGTCTAGCTCTATCTAATGATGTGAGTGATGTGTTGAAGTCTCCAACAATTATTATAGAGGTGTCTATTTTTCCTTTCAGTTTGCCTCATGTATTTTGGGGCACCCTGGTTAGGTGCATAGATATTTATGACTGTTATATCTTCCTGGAGGATCATCCCTTTTATTAATATATAATGGCCTTCTGTAGCTTTTATAACTTTTTTGCATTTAAAGTCTGTTTTGTCCGATATTAGTATAGCTACCCCTGTTCTTTTTAAGTTACTATTTGTGTGGAGTATCTTTTCCCAACCTTTCACTTTAAGCCAATTTGTATTCCTGGGTCTAAGGTGAGTCTCTTGTAAGCAGCATATGGATGGCTCATATTTTTTTATCCATTTTGTCAGTCTGTATCTTTTGATTGTGGAGTTTAATCCATTCACATTCAATGATATTACTGTAAATGCATTATTTACTTCCACCATTTTATTCTTTGGTTTTCATATGTCATATCTTATTTTCGTTTTTTTTTTTTTTTTAAACTCTTTGGTTATCCTTTCTGCTATTCTTTCTTCTATACTCTCCTCCAAGCCTCTCTCTGCTGTCTTTTTCTTTCAGTTTCTAAGGCTTCCTTTAATATTTCCTGCAAAGGTGGATTCTTTTTTGCAAACTCTCTTATTTTCTGTTTGTTTGTGAATATTTTATACTCACCTTCATATTTGAAGGGCAATTTTTGCTGCATAAAGAATTTTCGGCTGGCAGTATTTCTCTTTCAGTATCCTGACTATATCATACCACTGTCTTCTCGCCTTCATGGCTTCTCATGAGAAATCTGCGCTAAGTCTTACTGGCCTCCTTTATATGTGATGGTTTCCTTTTCCTTTGCTCCTCTCAGAATTCTCCAGCCTTCGCCAGCAGCCTCCTCCCTTTTCCCAGGTAGGAAATAATTCCACTCCCCTCTTTGTCTTCAACAATCAGTCCTCATTAGTAGAGAGGGATATTGAGAGGGTCGAATCTCTTTAGTCCCACATCTTAGTCTTGAGCTGGCTCCCAAGGCAAACAATGGCGAGGCCCTACCCGGCCTGGAAGGTCTTGTGGGACACAGTAGACCAAATCTGTGTGTCAAAAGCTGATTCAGCCTTAAACTGTGTCCCTCTCTCTCCACTTTCCTGGGGAGATGGCTCCCTTTGTCTATAGCTGCAGACACAGAGGCCTGAGTATTCAAATGTGTCTTTAGTGTGAAGAAGGTTGCGGCAGCAGCTGCTGCTTTTAACTCACAGTTTTGCCATTGCGACTCTTTTCTTTTGTCTTCTCTCTTCTGGGCGATGTCTAGCCTTCCCCTGGTATCCTAAACCCTGGAAGATTTTTTTCCAGGCTGTTTCTGCCTGTCTTCCAGCTCTTTTTCTGAGAGAAAAGAGAGTCCCATGTCTTTCTTGTCCTCCATCTTCCTGGAAGTTCCTGTAGGACTTTTCATAATGTGTTTCTGTAAGGCCAAAATGTAAGATTTAAGAAGCTCTTTCCTTTGAGAAGTTTTGAGGAATAATTTGGTCTCACGAATAAAGAGATTTTTGTCCTAAAAGGCAGATTATGTATCCTTGGGCTGAGAAATGAAGAAGGCTTGAGCTGATAACATATTTGTTCTTCAAGATGTTTTAAATGTCAGAGAGTAGTGCCATTGCCTTCATTGCTGGCCAGATGTCTGAGTTATTTCTCAGTTTGAGACAGAGCAAGGAAAAATAACAGACAAATCTGTTTTCTGAGGCAAATATACTTGAATTTTCAAGTGAAACAGCCAAAGGAGCCCCCAGTGTACTGAGATAAAAATTTCTCTCTCCCCTCATGTCTAGGCTCCATAGCTTCTGTTTGCCTAGAAAAACTATGATGTAGCTTTAAAGAAAATGTTGGGTATGAACAGAGTGGTGTCAGGCCCCATTTAAATAGATAAATGAGTCTCCCCAATTACCTAAATTATCATATGCTCCTTGTGTCAGTTAGGATCCTTGGAAAGGGAGCAGCAGATGTCAAGATAGGCTTAGAGGTGCAAGATTTATTGGGGGAAGCACCTGTGAACAATAAAGGGGGAAGGAGCCAGGAGTAGGCTGGGAGAGCGCTCCGAATATGCAGGTCTATCACCTGTGACAGAACAGAGGGAAGGAAGGATTGGGTAAGAAGAGCCTCTGACCACAGCACAGTTGAGAAAATCTTAGCCAGATACATGTGGAGTTCCCAAACAAAATCCTATATTGTATATTAGTAGAGTCCTATATTGTAGGATTGTAGGAGCCATGTGACTCATGATCTGTATTGTTGGAGCTAAGATTATGACTCTAAGAAATAAATGCACTGAAGGACATTCAATAATCTTGCATAATTATGACCTCTATCCAACAAACTTGATAAAAATAGCATACTATTTCAAAATTACATTCTTTAGATTAGAAATTTCAGAGGCAGATCCAAAAGATGCGTAATATAAGACATGACATTTCAAATCAGTAGGGGTGGAATAGGAATGGACTATTTCATAAATCCCTATCTTTATATCAATGTTACATGTTCTTCTGTTACTGCAATATTAATAAATTTACTTTGTTCATGGTTACATTCTCCCCTTTGTTCATTCCTCAATCTTGAGGATTTGAGGGCGGTGATGCCTACTTTGCTTCTGATTGAGAGGGGGCTTAGATCTTATTGGGCAGATGGAAGGAACTGTTTTGCTTGCAGTTATGGATACTCTCTGTTTCTTGGGATGGGGGCTGTCCGTCATTATCATTTTCTTAGTTGTCATGGGTGAGTCTGATGAACTGGAGAGTAGGTGTTGGCCACAACTCTTCTGAGATTCACGGCTCAACTAGCATATGAACAGACTGAAGGTGTAAGTATCTGGGACATATATTTAATGGGTATAGTGCTAATTATAGGCTCAAATAAAAGGGGTAGAAGAATCATGTGTAGGGAAATTATAATTGATTCTAACTCTGTTACATTGGGGAAATAGGTTGTCATATATTCCAAGGTAAGACCCACTGATCAAAACAAAACAAAACAAAACAAAACAAAGAAACAAAAAAAAAAGACCCACTGATGGGGTATTTTGCCTATAGTGTCTGGATGTCTTTAGAGCCCTCAGGAGCACCCCTATTTGAGGCTTGGTTTACTATGGCAGTCAGTAAGATCTACCTGAGACATGAATAAGTGTAACCTCTGGAATGACCTCCCGACTCATTTTGAAATCTCTTAGCAGTAAAAACTCTTTTCTATTTAATGTTTTCCCCTTTTGGACAAGATCTTTTTCCAAATGCATTGCTGGTTGGTGCTGGTATTAATCCCTTGGTGCCAGGGAAGCTCATCCCCAGGAGTCCTGTCCCATGCCAGGGGAATGTAATTGTTTCTTTATATTTAAAGTACATTTCTTGTAGGCAGCATGTATTTGGATCTTTGCTTTTATCCATTCTCTTCCTTTTAATTGGGGGTATTTAGCCCATTTACATTTAATGTGATTATTCATATAGATGGGTTTAAATCTACCACCTTCCTAAATATTCTATTTGTCCCATCTCTTCTTTGTTCCCTTTTCTTACTTTACTATTTCTTTTGGATAATTTAAGTATTTTTTTCAATCATTGAACTTTATCTCCCTATTGGCTTATTAGCTATAACTTTTCTTTTAGTGATTGTGTTAGGGCTTATAGTATACATCTTTTACTTATAACAGTATCCTCCATTTCTCCCCTCCCAACCTTGTCATACATTTTACCTCTGCATGTATTATAATTCCACAGTACATTTTTATTTTTTGCTTTAAAGAGACTATAAGCTTTTTAAAAGACTTAATTAAGAAAAAGTCTTGTGTTTACCAACTTAATTACCATTTTTGGTGCTCTTCATTCTTTTGTGTAAACTCACCTTTCCACTGGGTAACATTTTCCTCCTTCCTGAAGGACTTCCTTTAACATTTCTTATACTGCTGGCCTGCTTGTGATGATTTCCTTCAGTGTTTGTACATTTGGAAAGGTGTTTATTTTGCCTTTATGAAAGATATTTTTGCTGGGTATACACAGCTGGGTATATACAATACTATATTGACAGGGTTTTTTGTTTGTTTATTTGTTTCATTACTTTAAAGATGTTGCTCCACTGTCTTCTCACTTGACGTTTTTCCCATGAGAAATCCATTTTCATCCTTATCTTTGTTCCTTTATACATATTTTTTTTCTCTAACTACTCTTAAGTTTTCTTTTTTGAAAGCAGTTTTATTGAGATATATTTCACATACTGTACAATCTATTGTACAATCAGTGGTTTTTAGTATAATCACAGTGTTGTGCATTTTTCACCACAAAAACTTTTAGAGCAATTTCATTACGACAAAAAGAAAAACTCTACACCCCTTAGCAGTCCTTCTTTCCTTCTCCAATCCCTCTATCCTTCCCCAGCCCTACATAAATATAATTCAATCTTTATAAATTGACTTAATATTTACATTTTATATAAATGGAATCATACAATACATGTAGTACTTTGTGTCTGGTTTCTTTCACTTAGTGTAATGGTGTTTTCTTTATTTTGCCTATGAAGATCTTGTAACATTAACATACATAATATTTGTTCAGTTTCAAATAAAAATAATCTTATATATGCAATATTACCCATATTCATATCTCACATGAGGTTTTCCTATACTATACAGTGTCATGTTACATTTTAAAACTTTACATTTAGTAATATACATGACCTTAGTCTTTCCCTTTAAACCACTGTTATACCCATATAATAGCACTACTAGTTACAAACATTATGTTGTACTTTCACTTTTTCTATTCATTTCCAAAGATTAACACACAACCTTTTTAAGAGTTCTGCACAAGTTAGCCCTCAGCTTTCCATTCCCTAACCTTATTCTATTTTCTGGTGACCCATATTCTAGTTATGAACTCCATGCGATTACACAATATATTTAGTTCATAATAGTGCAGTCATACAGTATTTGTCCTTTTGTGTCTGGCTTGTTTCACTCAACTTAATGTCCTCCAGGTTCATCCATGTTGTCATGGCTTCTCGACTTCATTTCTTCTTACAGCTGCATAATATTCCATAGTGTATATACACCACGGTTGTTTACCCATTCATCGATTCAGGGGCACCTGGGTCGTTTCCATCTTTTAGCAATTGTGAATAATGCTCTTCATGTCATTGCTCTCAGTTCTTCTGGGTATAGACCTAGTATTGGTATTGCTGGGCCCCATGGCAAATCTATATTCAACTTCTTTAGGAACTGCCAAACAGTCCTCCACGGTGGTTGTACCATTCTACATTTTCACCAACAGTGAATAAGTGTTCCTGTTTCTCCACATCCTCTCCAAGAATTGTAGTTCTCAGTCTTTTTAATAGTGACCATTCTAATAGGTGTGAAATGATATCTCATTGTAGCCGTGATTTGCATTTCCCTAGTCTCTAGTGATGTTGAACATTTTATGTTTTTTTTACCATTTTTATTTCTTCTTTGGACAAATGTCTATTCAAGTCTTTTGCCCATTTTTAAATTGGGTAATTTGTCTTTTTATTGTTGATTTGTAGCATCTCTTTATATATCATGGATATTAAACCCTTACTGGATATGTGATTACCAAATGCTTTGTCCCATTGAGTTGGCTGCCTTTTCACCCTTTTGACAAAGTCCTTTGATGTGCAAAAAGTGTTTAATTTTGAGCAGGTTCCATTTATCTGTTTTTTCTTTTGTTACTCAAGCTTTGGCTGTAATCTACAAGAAACCACCACCTACCACAAGATCTTGAAGATGTTTCCCTACATTTTCTTCTAGTAGCTTTATGGTCCTAGCTTTTACATTTAGGTCTTGATCCATTTTGTTTTGATTCTTGTATAGGGAGTGAAGTAGGGGTCCTCTTTCAATCTTCTGGTTATTATTTCCAGCACCATTTATGGAGGAGACTGTTTTGTCCCTGTAACATGGACTTGGTAGGTTTGTCAAAAACCAGTTGCCTGTAGAGGTGAAGGTTTATTTCTGGATTTTCAGTTCTGTTCCACTGATCAATGTGTCTATCTTTATGCCAGTACCATGCTGTTTTGACCACTGTAGCTTTGTAATATATTTCATTGTCAGGCAGTGAAAGTTTTCCTACATCACTCTTTTGTTTTAAAATGCTTTTGGCTGTTCGGGTGCACTTTCCTTTCCAAAGAAATTTTGTAATTGCCTTTTCTATTTCTGTAAATTACTTTGTTGGAATTTTGATTAGTGTTGCATTGAATTTATAAATCAGTTTGTGTAGGATTTACATCTTCATGATATTTAGTCTTCCAATCCATGAACTCAGAATGTATTTCCATTTCTGTAGGTCCTCACTGATTTCTTTTAGCATTTTTTGTAGTTTTCTGCATATAGGTCCTGTACTTCTTTGGCTAAATTGATTCCTAGGTTTTTGAGTCTTTTTGGTGCTATTTTAAGTTGAAATTTTTTCCTGGTTTCCTCCTGAGATTGTTCAGTACCAGTGTATGCAATCATTACGGATTTCTGCATGTTGATCTTGTATCCTCCCACTTTGCTGAACTCGTTTATTAGCTCAGATAGCTTTGTCAATGACAGTTCAGAATTTTCTAAATATAGGATCTATGTCATCCACAAATAGTGAGAATTTTATTTCCTCTTTTCCTATTTGGATGCCTTTTATTTGTTTTTCTTGTCTAATTGCTCTAGCTAGAACTTTTAGTACAATGTTGAATAACAGTGATGACAGTGGGCATCCTTGTCTTGTTTGCGATGTTATAGGGAAGGCTTTCAACCTTTCCCCATTGAGTATGATGTTGGCTGTGGGCTTTTCATATATGCCTTTTATCATATTGAGAAATTTTCCTTTTATTCCTATCTTTTGAAGTATTTTTATCAAAAAAGGATGTTGGATTTTGTCAAATGCCTTTTCTGCATCTATTGAGATGATCATGTGGTTTTTTTCCTTCAATTTGTTAATGTGGTGTATTACATTGATTGATTTTCTTATATTGAACCAGCCTTGCATGCCAGGAATAAATCTCTCTGGTTGTAGTGTGTAATTTTTTTTATATGCTGTTGGATTTGATTTGCAGGTATTTTATTGAGAATTTTTGCATCTGTGTTGATTTGAGAGATTAGTCTGTAATTCTTGTAGTATCTTTACTTGGTTTTGGTGTTAGGGTGATATTGGCTTCGTAAACTAAGTTGGGTAATTTTCCCTCCTCTTCAATTTTTTGGAAGAGTTTAAACAGGATTGGTGTTAATTCTTCTCGAAATGCTTGTTATAATTCACCTGAAAAGCCATCTGGTCCTGGGCTTTTCTTTGTTGAGAGATTTTTGATGACTGATTCAATCGCTTTAAAAGTGATTGGTTTAAGTTCTTGTATTTCTTATAGAGTCAATGTAGGTGGTGTGTTTCTAGGAATTCATCCATTTCATCTGGATTGTCTAGTTTGTTGACATACACTTTCTCCTAATATCCTCTTATGATCCTTTTTATTTCTGTGGGGCCAGTTTTAATTTCACCCCTTTCATTTCTGATTGTATTTATTTGTGTCCTCTTTATTTTTATTTTTTTCTAGCTTAGGTTTTGTCAATGTTAATTGATCTCAAAGTATCAGCTTTTGTTTTTGTTGATTTTCTCTATTTTTTGTTCTCACTTTAATTTATTTCTGCTCTAATCTTTATTATTTCTTTCCTTCTGCTTGCTTTGAGAATGGTTTGCTGTTCTTTTTCTAGTGTCTGCAGTTGTTCAGTTAGATCTTTGATTTTAGTTCTTTCTTCGTCTTTTTTTAAACAATTTATTGAAGTATATCGTTCATACATGAACATACACAAACAACAAGTGTTCAGTAAACATTGTGAACTTACAAAATAAACATGCATAACATCATACAGAGCTCCCACACATCACTCCACCACAAATACTTTGCATTGTTCTGAAACATTCATTAACAAATCATGAAAGAGCATCACCAAAGTATTACTACTAACTATAGTCTGTATCTTACTCCCCTATACTTTTTTTTGAAGGATTTATTTATTTATTTACTTTTATCCATTTTTATCCCCCCCCCCATTTCTGTTGTTTCTTACTTTTATCCATTTTAATCCCTCCCTGCCCCCATTTTTGCTGTTTTTGTGTCCATTTCCTGTCCTCTCTTTTCATCCTTCTCCTCCTGTCTTCACTGGGATTCGATCCTCGGAACCTCCGATGTGGGAGAGAGGCATCCTACCGCCTGTGCCACCTTAGTTCCTGGTTTTCTCGTGGCTTCTTGTCTTAGCCCTCCCTTGTGTCACTCTCCTGTTACACCATTGCCTTGGTGCGTGGCTCGTGGGGCCTGTCGGCCCACACACACACAGGGCCTGATGGCGCACCCATGTGTGGAGCTAGAGGGCTCACCCGCTTGAGGGACCTGGCAGTGTACCCACACACGGGGCCTCGAGGGCTCACTGCTTATGGGGTCTGGCAGTGCACCCGTGCATGGGGCTGGGCGGCTTGCGCACATTCTATATTTTTCTTGTTTTTGTTTTTACTGGGAGGTCCCAGGGATTGAACCCAGGTCCCTCCATATGGGAGATGGACACCCAACCATTTGAGCTACATCCGTCCCCCTGCTATATCTCTTAAGGTTGACCAAAGATACCTAGAGTTGCAGTCATTTCCCATACAGGGTGGTCTTATAATAAATCAGGCTTAGTTTCTAAAAACTAGCATTCTAAAAACCAGACCTAGGGAGAAAAACAAGGTCTGGAGACACATGCATGTTTACTAATATAGCGAATGTTCTTTCTTCTTTTTTAATATAGTTTAGGGCTATAAATTTCCCTTTCAACACAGCCTTCATGTATCTCATAAGTTTTGATAAGTTGTGTTCCCATTTTCATTTGTCTCAATATATTTATTAATTTCACTTACAATTTCTTCTTTGACCCGCTGATTGTTTAGGAGTGTATTGTTTAGCCTCCACACATTTTTAAAATTTTCCCTTTTCTTGTCTATTATTGATTTCCAGTTTTATTCATCTGAGAAGGTGCTTTGTATAGTTTCAGTTTTTTTATACACACTGCCTTGTGACCTAATGTGGTCTACCCTGGAGAAAGATCCATGAGCACTGGAGAAGAATGTGTAACCCCCTGATTTGGGATGCAGCATTCTGTATATGTCTGTAAAGTCTAGCTCATTTTTTCATATTGTTCAAGTTCTCTGTTTCTTTGTTGATCTTCTGTCTAATGATGTGAGTGATGCGTTGAAGTCTCCAGCTATTATTGTAGAGATGTCTGTTTCTTCTTTCAGTTTTGCCAGAGTTTACCACATGTATTTTGCATAAACATTTATGACTGTTATTTCTTCCTGGCGGATTGTCCCTTTTATGAATATATAATGGCTGTATTAGTCAGGGTTCTCTAGGGAATCAGAATCAACAGGAGATATCTGTCAATAATATGAGATTTTATAAGAGTCTCTCATGTGACCGTGGGGATGCACAAGTCCAGGTTCTACAGGCAGGCTGCAAACCAGGAGCTCCAGTGAAAGTCCAGTGAAGGTCCTTGATGAGTTTCCTGGAGAAACTGGCTGTCCAAAGACGAGCTGGGAAATTCTCTCTGAATGCTAAAATCACTTCCCCTTTTAAGGTATTCAACTGATTGGATAAAAGCATCACCCATTGTTGGCGGCAATCTCCCTGATTGATGCAGATGTATGTAATCAGCCATCCACCCAATAAACTCAATGGTGACCAAAGTCCATAAATGTTCTTATATTACAGTTAGCCCAGTGCTTGCTGGACCAAACAACTGGACACAATTACTTGGCTGAGTTGACACATTAGCTGTACTAGTCAGCCAAAGGGATGCTAACGCAAAATACCAGAGATTGGTTGGTCTTTATAAAAGGTATTTATTTGGGGTAGAAGTCCACAGTTACTAGGCCATAAAGCGTAAGTTTCTTCCCTCACCAAAGTCCATTGCCACGTGTTGGAGCAAGACAGCTGCCGATGTTTGCCAGGATTCGGGCTTCTTGGGTTCCTCTCCTCCCAGGGCTGCCTTTCTCTCCAGGCTTAGCGCCTCTGTTTCCTCTACAAGGCCAGCTGTAGACTATTAGGCTCTCTGGGCTTTGCTTTTCTCCACAAGGCCAACTGTGAACTCTCAGGTGAATGGCTCATCTCTATCCCGGGGCCTTCTCTCCAAAATCAAAACTCCCAACATCAAAACTATTCCCTCTGTCCTTTGCCTTGCCTTTTATATTTGATTCCCCCACCCACCAAGAGGTTGGGCTCAACGCCTTACTGACGTGGCCCAGTTAATGCCCTAATCATAACTTAACCATGCCCAGATTAGCATACCAGTTTACAAGCATGCTCCAATTATATTTTTGGGATTCATAATTACATCAAACTGCCCAACTGCAACATTAGCCTAACCATCACAGTCCACCCCTTGTCAGCTCAGCAACCATACACACTACCTTAAACCATACTTAGTCTCTAAGTAAAAACAATAACAGACAAGCATACATATATATTTCTGCCTAACAATGTTCAACTAGCCTGCGTACAACCAGAAACATATTTAATTCCCTACAGAACAGGGTGCAAGTCCTTGGGTAATATTCACTCTTAAACATGATATCCTTAAATATTAAGACATGAAATTAATACATCTTTTCATATGATAGGGGAAAAGGTTGAGGAAGAAAACAAAGAAATTCGTTGGTGTACATATACATACTCATAACGGAACAAGGAAGAAAGGGTCATGACTGTTACAGTCCTTGTTTCTGTAATTGGTCACATGGTTGAAGTTCATATTTATCACTACCTTCTTCCACTACCATTCCATGTTCCTGTTACCCTCAGCAAGCACTTCAGCTGGCCGTGGTTCTTTGCCTGGTGGGGTGACCCAAACTTTCATTCCTGAAGATTCTGGGCCATTGTTAGTCCTGCTTGGATTGGTTGTTGCAGTTTTCCATTGACTTTAATCACAGGGCATGGCAGTACTAGGAAACGCCCTAGAGGATCTCCTGTATTCCAGGCAAACTCTTCTTTACCCCCATTATGTAGATACAGTCCTATTTCCCCTTGATAGTCAGGATCAGTCACCCCAGCCAGTACAGTAATTCCCTTCTTTGCCTGTTGATTCACAGGTAAGAGGAGCCCAAAGTGGCCCGGTGGCAGTCTTAACTTCCAGTTCAATGGAATCATTGTTGTATTCCCTGGTGGCAGCACTCCTCCTTTTGGGACTAAAACCTGTGGACCAGCAGAGCTTAAGGTTCCAGGGACAGGAAGCAAAAAATTTCCTAGTGGGTCACTAGGGGTAACAGTGAGTGGTGCCACTCCCATTTCCACCCTTAGATTCCTGGACCCACGAATACTGGTTATGAGAGAAACAGCACCATAGAGTGGACACTAATTTAGAGCATACACAACTTCCGGGAGAACAATGCCCCAGCCCTGCAAGGTATTGCCACCTAGTTGTCGCTGTAATTGAGTCTTCAAAAAGCCATTCCACCGTTCTACTAATCCAGCTGCTTCAGGGTGATGGGGAACATGGTAAGACCGGTGAATTCCATGGATATGTGCCCATTCCCGCACATCATTTGCTGTGAAATGGGTCCCTTGATCAGAAGCAATGCTGTGTGGAATGCCATGGCGGTAGATAAGACATTCGGTAAGTCCACGGATGGTAGTTTTGGAAGAAGCATTGCGTGCAGGAAATGCAAACCCATATCTAGATTATGTGTCTATTCCAGTTAAAACAAATCGCTGCCCCTTCCATTGTGGAAGTGGCCTAATGTGGTCAACCTACTACCAGGTAGCAGGCTGGTCACCTTGAGGAATGGTGCCATAACGGGCAGGGGCTGAGTGTGGGTCTCTGCTGCTGGCAGATTGGGCATTCAGCAGTGGCTGTAGCCAAGTCAGCCTTGGTGAGGGGAAGTCCATGTGGCTGAGCCCATACATAACTTCCATCCCTACCTCTATGGCCAATTTGTTCATGAGCCCATTGGGCAATGACAGGAGTGGCTGGGGAAAGAGGCTGAGCATTAGCCACAGGGTGGGTCATCTTATCCATTTGATTATTAAAATATTCCTCTGCTGGAGTCATCTGGTGAGCATTCACGTGGGACACAAATATGTTCATGTTTTGCCCACTCAGGTCTATCCACATACCTCTCCCCAGACCTCCTTGTCACTAATTTTCCAATCATGTTCCTTCCAAGTCCCTGACCATCCAGCCAAACCATTGGCAACCGCCCGTGAATCAGTGTACAAACACACCTCTGGCCCTTTCTTCTTCTAAGCAAAATGAACAACCAGGTGCACTGCTCAAAGTTCTGCCCACTGGGAGGATTTGCCCTCAGTGCTATCCTTCAAGGTTGTCCCAGAAAAGGGCTGCAGTGCCGCAGCTCTCCACTTTTGGGTGGTACCTGCATATCATGCAGAACCATCTGTAAACTAGGCCCAAGTTTTCTCATCTTCAGTCAACTGATTGTAAGGGACTCTCCAAGAGGCCAAAGCTGTAGGCTGGGAAAGAGAAGATAACATGGCAGAGGTGGTGACCATGGGCATTTGGGCTACTTCCTCATATAACTTACTTGTGCCTTCAGGACCTGCTTGAGCCCTATCTCATATATACCACTTCCACTTTATTACGGAATGCTGCTGTGCATACCCAACTTTATGGTTTGGTGGGCCAGACAATACTCAGCTCATGATAGGCAATTCAGGTCTCATGGTAACTTGATGGCCCATGGTTAAGTGTTCAGTCTCTACTAAGGCCTGGTAGCAAGCCAAAAGCTGTTTCTCAAAAGGAGAATAGTTATCTGCAAAGGATGGCAGGGCTTTGCTCCAAAATCCTAAGGGTCTACATTGTGTTTCCCCTATAGGGGCCTGTCAAAGGCTCCAGACAGCATCTCTATTTGCCACTGAAACTTCCAGCACCATTGGATCTGCTTTATCATATGGTCCAAGTAGTAGTGCAGCTTGCACAGCAGCCTGGACCTGTCACAGAGCCTCTCTTGTTCCGGTCCCCAATCAAAACTAGCAGCTTTTGTGGTCACTCAGTAAATGGGCTGGAGTAGCACACCCAAATGAGGAGTGTATTGTCTCCAAAATCCAAAAAGGCCAACTAAGCATTGTGCCTCTTTTTTGGTCGTAGGAGGGCCCAGATGCAACAGCTTATCCTTTACTTTATTTATTTATTTTTTTTTTTAAGATTTTATTTATTTATTCATTTATCCCCCCCTTGCTGCTTGTGCTCGTTGGGTCAGCTAACCACACCGTGCGGGCGGGCTTGCCTTCACCAGGAGGCCCCGGGAACCGAACCCGGGGCCTCCCATATGGTAAACGGGAGCCCTACTGATTGAGCCACAGCCGCTTCCCTATCCTTTACTTTAAAAGGGATAACTTGACATGCCCCATACCAGTGAACACTGAAATTTCACTGAGGTCGAAGGACCCTGTATTTTTGTTGGATTTATCTCCCATCCTCTCTCACGCAAATGCCTTACCAATAAGTCTAGAGTCTTCGCTACTTCTTGCTCACTAGGTCCTATCAACATGATATCATCAATATAATGGACCAGTGTGATGTATCGTGGGAGGGAGAGATCATCAAGTTCCCTGAGAATGATATTATGACATAGGGCTGGAGAGTTGATATACCCTGAGGCAGGACAGTGAAGGTATACTGCTGGCCTTGCCAGCTGAAAGCAAACTGTTTCTGGTGGTCCTTACTAATGGCAATTGAGAAAAACCCATTTGCCAGATCAGCAGCTGCATGCCAGGTACCAGGGGAAGTGTTGATTTGCTCAAGCAATGATACCACATCTGGGACAGCAGCTGCAATTGGAGTCACCACCTGGTTAAGTTTTCGATAATCTACTGTCATCCTCCAAGATCCATCTGTTTTCTGCACAGACCAAATAGGAGAGTTGAATGGGGATGTGGTGGGAATCACCACCCCTGTATCCTTCAAATCCTGGATGGTGGCACTAATCTCTGCAGTCCTTCCAGGAATCCGGTATTGCCTTTGATTTACTATTTTGCTAGGTAGGAGCAGTTCTAATGGCTTCCACTTGGCCTTTCCAACCATAATAGCCCTCACTCCACAAGTCAGGGATCCATTGTGGGGATTCTGCCAGTTACTGAGTATGTCTATTCCAATTATGCATTCTGGAACTGGAGAAATAACCACAGAATGGGTCCGGGGACCCACTGGACCCACTGTGAGATCGACCTGAGCTAAAACTCCATCAATCACCAGACCTCCATAAGCCCCTACTCTGATTGATGGACCACAGTGACGTTTTCGGTCTCCCGGAATTAATGTCACTTTTGAGCCAGTGTCTAATAATCTCCGAAATGTCTCATCATTTCCTTTTCCCCAATGCACAGTTACTCTGGTAAAAGGCTGTAGGTCTCCCTGGGGAAAGGTGGGAGGAAGATTAACAGTATAAATTTTTGGCAGTTTCACAGGCTCCGTCCCCAAGGGGACTTGGCCTTCTCTTCTATTCAAGGGGCTCTGGGTCTGTAAATTGTCTCAAGTCTGGGAATTGATTAAGAGGCTGTGATTCCCTGCATCTGTAATTTGGGTTAGGGTTTGTTCACTCGACCTAGAACTCTTCTGCTTATACAGATCCAGAAGAAATTTAGTGGACTACTACCCATGTATTTCACTTCTAGGTACCCCATGATCTATTAGCCAAAGCCATAACTCCATGCGACTCAGACTGTTTTGAGTGCTGCTTTGAATCTTCCTTTCATTGCCATAGCCACACAAAGCTTGTCTTTGGTGATTAATTGCCGATACTTGACTTTTACCGGACTAAGATCCCATCATCCCCATAATGTTTAAGGATTCTAATTCCTTTACAGCCCTTCCTATAGTAATATCTGGTCTACAGAGAAGAGCAACCACAGAGCTCTTCAGAGAAGATGGGGTTAGTCTTACAAATTTATTCCTCACAGTCCTGGTTAAAGGTGTGTCTTCTGGACATTCCTGGGGTGGGTGGACAGGTCTCAAATGGTAAATCCATTCTAGCATTCCAATCTCTCTAAGCCTTTGAATTCCCTCTTCTACTGTATACCAGGGCAAATTGGGCATCTCAACCTCAGACATCCTAGGCTATCTTTTGGTCCATGTTTCAGTCAGCCACCCAAACAAACTGGTAGAGCCCTTTCTAACCCTTCAAGCTACAGCGTTGAATCCAGAATTTCTGCTTAATGGGCCCATATCAACAAATTCAGCCTGATCCAACTTTATATTCCTTCTACCATTATCCCATACCCTTAGTATCCATTCTCACACATGTTCCCCAGATTTCTGTCTGTATGAGTTGGAAAACTCATGCCGTTCTTTCAGAGTATAGCATACTTCCTCATGGGTCACACTTTGTATTTCACCTTTGGGGACTTGTGATTTTAGTCTAGTAATAGGTTTCGAAGACAAGAGGGGTGGTGTGGGTGGGTAAGGTGAAGGATTAGAAATATCTTGCAAGCTACTGACCTCAGGGCTTTCATTTGCATTTTCTTCTGGTGAGGCAGGATTAATCTCTTCAGGCAGGGGTTGGAAGGCAGATTCCTCAGGGCAGGCCAGAGGTTGGGCAGGGCAGGCTGGAATTTGGCTGGTACCCACCTCAGGGCTGGGAGGAGATCTGGACTCCCTGGGGCAGGCTGGAGGCTGGATGATAAAAGGTTGACAAGGTGTGGCCATTGTGTCCACAGGACAGGCCATTGCAGGTTTATCTGGTAAAGTCTCAGCAGAATTTAGGGTTCCAGTGTCCCCACCAATATTTCATCATCCCATATGTCTCCATCCCAATCCTCGGGGTACTACTCCTTTCCAATCACTGCCTTCACTTTAATTGCAGAAACCCTGCAGAGTTGAGATTTTAGTTTCCTCTGTAAGTTTGCTACTCATACAATGAGAGACTGGGTTTGATTCTCAGATATCTCGTCTGTGGCTACAGGAGACAAGATTTTCTTTCAGGGCACACATAGCAACTTTCACATCATTCATGCAGCATTTAAGTTTCAAATTTGAAGGCTTTAGCTCATCTTTTCCTTTTGTAACTGTATCAAGAGTATTTAGGAGGAGCCAGCCAACATCATTATACCTTTTGACTCCACAAAATTCTGTTAAGATGTTGAAAACACTCTCACCCAGATCCTTGCTTCTTAGAAGTGTGGAAGCAGGGGAATCCAGTGATGCTATTTTGCATATCTCTATTGCCAGCTCATGCCTGGGACTGTTATTGACTTCTTCATTATTGGAAAGGAAGTCATTAGTACCCTTGAATCCAATTAAAGTACAGAGTCAATTACAAAACTCCTAGAACCACCTCAGACAGCGCACGTTTAAGACTGTGTTCCTCAAGAACCACTCCCGGTACCAAGAAATAGAATCAACAGGAGATATTTGTCAATAATATGAGATTTTATAAGAGTCTTTCATGTGATCATGGGGATGTACAAGTCCAGGTTCCACAAGCAGGCTGCAAACCAGGGCCTTCAATGAAAGTCCAATGAAGGTCCTTGATGAGCTTCCAGGAGAAGTTGGCTGTCCAAAGATGAGCTGGGAAATTCTCTCTGAATGCTAAAATCACTTCCCCTTTTAAGGTATTCAACTGATTGGATAAAAGCATCACCCATTGCTGATGGCAATCTCCCTGACTGATGCAGATGTAATCAGCCATCCACCCAGTAAACTCAATGGTGACCAAAGTCCATAAATGTTCTTATATTACAATTAGCCCAGTGTTTGCTGGACCAAACACAATAACCTGGCCGAGTTGACACATTAGCCTAACCATCACAATGGCCTTCTGTAGCTCTTATAACTTCTTTGCATTTAAAGTCTGTTTTGTCTGATATTAGTATAGCTACCCTGCTCTTTTTTGGTTACTGTTTGTGTAAAATATCTTTCTACAATCTTTCAGTTTCAGCCAGTTTGTTTCCCTGAGTCTAAGTTGAGTCTCTTGTAGGTAGTAAATGGATGGTTCATGTTTTTTTTTTTTTTTTTTTAATTTATTTATTTTTTATTGTGGGTAAAAATCAAAATTTTCACAATACATACCAATATTTGTAAAATTATATATAAATATATATGCATATATGTGCATTTGCTTACAAAAATGTTATTTATATATATATATATATATATTTTTTTTTTTTAAAGAGGTGCTTAGATTACCTAAAATATTATACAGAACCTACCGGGATTCCCATGTTCCCCACTTCCCACCACATCCCACAGAAACATCTCCCACAAGTGTGGCCCATCACCCTCAATGGACTTACACATCCTGGGGCCTTGCCATCAACCATAGACCACAGTTCACATCGTAGACCACACCCTCTCCCACACAGTTCTGAATGGTGTGTGCTGATTCAAAATGGCCTACATCCGTTGCCACAACGGCACTCAGGACAACCTCCAAATCCCGAAAAAGCCCCTGTATTTCAACTGCACATCCCCTCCCTGCCCCGAAAGTGTCCAGTGGCCACTGGCTCCACCTCACTGTTATAATTTCTTCCATTGCTAGAATCACCATATGTGTACAGCAGAATACCATCAAGTCCACTCTAGTCCATAGTTCTTCCCCGAATCCTGAGGGGACTGGGATGGTGACGTCCACTCCACCTCCAAGTGAGAGAGGGCTTATATCCTATGGATATGGTGGGTGGGATGATCCTGCCTGCAGTTGCAGGCCCTCTCCATTCCCTGGGATGGCCGTTGCCCATCGTTGTCTCCTCGCCAGGTGACTTGGATAAGTCCATTGAGCTGTAGGGTAGGAGTTGCAGCTCCACCTCCTGACTCTCTTTGAAGTCTCTTAGCCACTTGAACTCATTTGTCTTTACCTTTTCCCCCTTTTATTCAAGGTCTTTTTCCAGTAGTGCTGCCAGTTGGCACTTGGTATTAATCCCTCGTTGCCAGGGAGGCTCATCCCTGGGAGTCATGTCCCATGTTGGGGGGAAGGTAATGCATTCATATGCTGAGTTTGGTTTAGAGAGAGGCCACATTTAAGCAACAAGGAGGTTCTCGGGTGGCAACCCTTCGGCACCCCATAACAGTAAGCTAAGTTTCAGTTACAAGAGCAAAGACTCATAAGGGTAGTATTTTGCAAAGAACTCATCAGTGGGCCATCTTCTTTTGACAGACACTGTCCCTGCACTCAGAGGACTGTTGCTGCTCCCTTGGAGAATGTGGCAGACCTCTCCAGGCTAGGAATTCAGATTCCCTCATTTATTGTGTGATTGTCCACCCACCGTGACCATGCCCCATCTTTTGATCTTTTGAACAATTTTGTATATCTTTCATGTATATTCGAATGACCTTACTCCCATGAATCCCCCTTCCCAGACACCCCCCACCAATAATCCCCTGCAGTACCCATTGTAACCCTTCTGTGATCTAAATGAATCTCTACCGTTCCGTCCACACCGTTGATCCGCGCAGATAGATGTCCCAAGCTTCTCATTCCACGCGTGCACAGCACAGACCCCCAAGCAGGACCCCGTCCACAATCTGCCTTGCTCTGGGAGCTTGCAGTGTGTGCCCTCCTACACTAACGCCATCTTGGCCCCCTATGGTTCATGTTTTTTAATCAATTCTGTCAGTGTATGTATTAATCAAGCAAACGGGTGCTAATGCAAAATACCAGAAATGGGTTGGTCTTTATAAAGGATATTTATTTGGGGTAGAAGTCCACAGTTACGAGGCCATAAGCATAAGTTTCTTCCCTCACCAAAGTCCATTGCCATGTTTTGGAGCAAGACAGCTGCCGACGTTTGCCAGGGTTCAGGCTTCTTGGGTTCCTCTCTTCCTGGGGCTTTGTTTCTCTCCAAGCTTAGCTCCTCTGTTTCCACCACAAGGTCAACTGTAGACTTTCAGGCGAACAGCTCTCTTCTCTTCTCCTGGGGCCTTCTCTCCATCATCAAAACTCCAACATCAAAACTGCTTCTCAAAACTGCTGCAACTCTGTTCTTTGTGATGCCTTTTATATTTTATTCCCCACCCACCAAGGGGTGGGGCTCAACACCCTACTGACGTGGCCCAGTCAACGCCCTAATCATAACTTAATCATGCCCATATTAACAGATCAGTTTACAAGCATAATCCAATATATATTTTTGGAATTCATAATTACATCAAGCTGCCCAATGGCTACACTCTACCCTCTGAATTCCAAAAATACATTACAATATTCAAAAAACCTTAAATCAGTCGTAATTCAAGTACAAAGTCATATCATGATCATTTTAAAGAAATACAGTTCATCTTGAGGCAAAGTTGTGTCTGCTGTAGACCTCTGAAACTTACAAAACCATTTAGCTGCTTCCAATACACAAATGGAAAGACAACGAATAAATATATTCATTATCATAAGCAGAAATTGGGATATTAAACATGAGTCATGGATCCTCTATAGCTCAGTAAACCTGCAGGGCATCCTCCATTTGATTTCAAAGTTTGAGTGATTCTTAAGACAATGGTTTCTTCTCCTTGGGGCCACATGGGGACCCACCCTTGCCACAGGCTTGCCAAACGGCCATTTTCTTGGTTCCACCCTCATCAAGCATCTGGGTGTCAACCAAGCTCCAGACCTCACCCTCCAAGAGTATTGGGTTGATTGCCACACCTTACCCAATCTTTTTTTTTTTTTTTTACCGGAAGGTACCGGGGATCGAACCCCAGTCTCTCCATATGGTAGACGGACGCCGAACCTCTTGAGCCACATCCGTTTCCCAACCCTTACCCAATCTTTGGGTTAGAGTCTTAGGCCCCCTAGTACAGTGAGGTGAAGACAACATTCCGCCTAACCTTTGGCATACAGGTTCAACCCTCTCAGAGCAATGGGTTGACCACCTGGCCTTCTCTAATCCATGGGGGACAGGTATACCCCTCTCGGACCTATGGGGTGTTGACCTTAACCGCCCTAATCTTTGAGGAATGTGCTCCACTCTTTCTGCACCCTGGGGTGGCAAAATTCTCCCAGAACATTGGGTGGGGACATCCACCCTCTTCAACTGCTGGGGCAAACTCACCCTCTCTGTACACATGGGTGGGGCTCCTCTCTTGGCCCAAGGAGATGTCTTAATTCAAGATCTTTGCTTCCAAGATTTTCTTCTTAAAGCTGTTTCTCCTTCAATATCTCCTTTCCATGTCCTTTTTTGTCCAAGCTGACAGTGGTTTTGTTCATACAGCTCTCTCAAAAACTTTGTTGGTTTAGCATGCAGGAAGCAGGGGTCCAAGCCATCAAACAGTAAGACTTTCCACAAGTCTCTCCTATATAACTGCATCTTCAATCCTGATTTACAAGTTCCAAGTTTAGTTAAGTCTTAAAATGGGGAACTTTTTCTGGGAACTTGATTTCCAGAGGCTTTGAATTTCCAGAATCAGTTTCTGTTTTCTTTGTGCCCAAGAGTTCAGTCTTTAGTGTATTTTGCTCATCTAGTATTTTGCTATAAGCTGCAAGGAGAAGCCAAGCCACATTCTCTGAATTTACCTTGGAAAGTTCTTCAGCTAAATGCTCCAGTTCACCATTTTCGAATTCTATCTTCCATATAACACCAGGAGTTAATCTTGCTAAGTTCTCTGCAACTTTAAAACATGGATCGCCTTTCCTTCAGTTTCCAATAATAGTTTCATCATTTATTTCTAAGGCATCATAGAAAGTCTCCTTAGCATCCATATTACTATCAAAAGTCTCTTCAGGGAAGCGGCTGTGGCTCAATCAGTGGGGCTCCCGTTTGCCATGTGGGAGGCCCCGGGTTCGGTTCCCGGGGCCTCCTGGTGAGGGCAAGCCTGCCCGCGCGGCGTGGTTGGCTGACCCGGTGAGCACGAGCAGCAAGGGGGGGGATAAATGAATAAATAAATAAAATCTTTAAAAAAAAAAAAAGTCTCTTCAAAACGATCTAGGTCTTTTCCATCAAGCATTTCACAATTCCTCCAAAAAATACCCCTTACCCATTTATAAAATCATTCCAACATTTTGGTAATTGCAAAAGCACTTCTCCACTCCTCGGTACAGAGATTGGTTGGTCTTTATAAAGGATATTTATTTGGGGTAGATGTCCACAGTTACCAGGCCATAAAGCATAAGTTTCTTCCCTCACCAAAGTCCATTGCCACGTTTTGGAGCAAGACAGCTGCTGATGTTTGCCAGGGTTCAGGCTTCTTGGGTTCCTCTCTTCCTGGGGCTCTGTTTCTCTCCAAGCTTAGCTCCTCTGTTTCCACCACAAGGTCAACTGTAGACTATCAGGCGAACGGCTCTCTTCTCTTCTCCTGGGGCCTTCTCTCCAACATCAAAACTCCAACATCAAAACTGCTTCTCAAAAACTGCTGCAACTCTGTTCTTTGTGATGCCTTTTATATTTTATTCCCCACCCACCAAGGGGTGGGGCTCAACACCCTACTGAGGTGGCCCAGTCAACGCCCTAATCATAACTTAATCATGTTCGTATTAACAGATCAGTTTACAAGCATAATCCAATATATATTTTTGGAGAATTCATAATTACATCAAATTTCCCAAGGACTACAGTGTATATCTTTTGATTGGGAAGTTTAGTCCATTCAATGATATCACTCTAAATCCATTATTTACTTCTACCATTTTATTCTTTGGTTTGGTTTTCGTATGTCATATCTTATTTTCATCTGTCTTTTGGTTATCCTTTCTGTTGTTCTTGCCTTCTACACCCTCCTCCAAGCCTTTCTCTCCTGTCTTTTTCTTTTGGGCTGTAAAGCTCCCTTTAATACTGTCTGCAAAGGTGGATTGTTTTTACAAGCTGTCTTAGTTTCTCTTTATTTGTGAATATTTTAAACTCACCTTCATAGCTGAAGGACCAGTTTTGATGGATAAAGAATTCTCAGCTGGCAAATTTTCTCTTTTTATATCCTAATTTTACCATACCAATGTCTGCTTGCCTCCATGATTTCTGATGAGAAATCCACACTAAGTTTTATAGGGCATCCCTTGTATGTGATGGTTTGATTCTCCCTTGCTGCTCTCAGAAATTTTTCTTTATCTTTCATGTTTGACATTCTGAGTAGTATGTTTCTAGAAGTAGGTCTATTTGGATTTATTCTGATTGGGATATGCTGCGCTTCTTCGACATGTAAATTCATTTCTTTCATGAGAATTGGGAAATTTTCAGCCATTATTTCCTCAAATACTCTTTCTGCCACTTTTCCCTTCTCTTCTTCTTTTGGAACTCCTGTGGCACGTATGTTGTTGCGCTGTGTGTTATCATTCAAATCCCTGAACCCTTGCTCAATTTTTTCCATTCTTTTCTCTCTCTGTTCTTTTGTCTTTTCACTTTTGGCTGTTCTGTCTTCTGTATCACTTATTTTTTCTTTTAGCATTCCGAGTCTGCCTTTGTATGCCTTTAATGTTTTTTGTTTGTTTGTTTGAGGTACCAGGGCGCAGATTGAACCTGGAACCTTGTATGTGGGAAGCCGGCGCTCAACCACCGAGCCACATCAGCACCCCTGGGTTGGATTTTTCATTTGTTTTGCTTGTTGTTTGTTTTTTTGTTTTGTTTTTAGGAGGCATTGGAAACCGAACCCAGGACCTCCCATGTGGGAAGCAGGTGCTCAACTGCTTGAGCCACATCCACTCCCCTCTAATGTGTTTTTTTTTTTTTTTTTTTTTTTTAAGATTTATTTATTTATTTCTCCCCCACCCCCACCTCTTGTCTGCTCTCTGTGTTTTCTTCTGTGTCTGCTTGTCTTCTCTTTATCCAACACCGGGAACCGATCCTGGGACCTTCTGCAGTGGAGAGAAGTGCTTAATCTCTTGCGCCACCTCAGCTCCCTGGTGTGCTGCACCTCTCATTGTCTTTTCTCTGTGTCTCTTTTTGTTGAGTCATTTTGCTGTGCCAGCTCTCCACGCGGGCTAGCACTCCTGCATGGGCCAGCTCTCCTGTGTGGGCCAGCACTCCTGTGTGGGCCAGCACTCTGTATGGGCTAGCTCGTCCCACGGGCCAGCTCGCCCTTCACCAGGAGGCCCCAGGAATCAAACCCTGGACCTCCCAAATGGCAGATGGGAGCCCAATCACTTGAGCCACATCCATTTCCCTCTGTGTTTTTTATGTCACCTATAGTGTCTTACATACCCATGATCCCTGTTATTTTTCTATTCTGGTTTTCAAATTCTTCTTTGTGCTTGCTTAGTGTCTTCTTGATGTCCATTATCTCTTTAGCCATATTATCTTTCAATTTGATTTGATTTAGGAGATTTGTATGAACCTCCTTGATTATTTGTCTCAAATCCTGATTCTCATCTGGGGCTTTGTTATATTTCTTTGCTTGGGTCATTTCTCCCATTTTCTTAGTATGGCTTGTAATTTTTTGCTGATATCTAGGCATCTGATTATGATGGTGAGGTTACTCTGATGCTCAATTTCTCTCACTTTTGTAGGGATTTAGTGGTGGGAGACTGTGTTATTGCTATTCTTTGATTCTTGGTTCAACCTGTTCTAGGGCTTTCAGATTCTCCCTGTTAGTTGCCCAAATCTGGGCCCTGTACTTAGTAATAGCTTACAGACCCTCTTCTAAGGGCCTTGGCGAGGGAGGCTGTAAAGGTGGCAAAAAGCTTCTCTTACTTATAATTTCCTCACATGGACTTCCTTGGTCTGACAGCAGATGGCGCTCGTCACAGGTCTCATAGTTCAAAGCCTGGTGGGAGTGTCTTTGTTGCAACATGGTTGGGATCACTGTGATGGAGGATCCTGCCTGGTGGCTAAGAGCTTCACAAATCAAACTTTCTCAGAGGCAGTTCTCCATCCTTTATTGGCAGCCCCTCCGTTTTCCTGGGTAGGAAATAATTCCATTACCTTCTGCGCCTTCAATAACCAGTCCCAGTCAGTAGGGAGGGTGAATGAGAGAGTTGGATCACTCTTTTGTCCTATGCCAGCTTTCCGGATGAATAATGGCACGGACCCACCTGGCCTGGAAGTGCTCCTGTGACACAGTAGACCAAATATGTTCACCAAAAGCTGAATCAGCCTTGGGCTGTGTTCCTCTCCCTCCTTTTTCCTGCGGAGGTAGATCTCTGTGGTCCCCCTTTTTGTAGCCACGGCCCGAGGCTGGAGAATTCAAAACTCCCTCCTTGGAGGGTGGGGGAGGGGCATTGGGGGCTGTGGCTGCAGCTTCTACTCAGGACCTTAATGTTGAGGTTCTTTTCCTATGCTCCTCTCTTCTGGGCAGTATCCAGCCTTTCCCTGGTGTCCTAAACTGTAGAGCTTATTTTTTCCCAGGCCGTTTCTGCCTGTCCTCTAGCTATTTTTCTGGTAGAGGAGAGAGTCCTGTGTCTTCCTAATCCACTCTCTTCCCAGAAGGACCAAGTTTTTTCTTTATATCTGGTTTTGAACAATTTAATTATGAGGTTCCTCAGGGGTAATTTTGCTTATGCTTTCTGTGCTTGGTGTTACTTGAATCTCTTGGATCTATGGATTTATAGTTCAGTCATTATTTCTTCTAATATTTTTTTCTGTACCCTCTTTCTCTCTCCTCTGGGAACTCCCTTTAGACCACTTGAAGTTGTCCCACAGCTCATTAATGTTCTATTTTTCTTAATTGTGGCAGCATATATACAACATAAAAATATGCCATTTAAAAAATTTTTTTTAATTATGGTAACATGTATGTAACAAAATTTCCCATTTTACCCATTTTAAGTGTACACTTCAGTGGTACTAATTATATTTACAATGTTTTGCTACCATCACCACCTTAACATTACCAAAAAATTTTTATGACCCCAAACAGAAACTCTGTACCCATTAGGCAATAATTCTGCATTTCACCCTCTCCCTGGGTCCTGGTAACTGTGATCTACTTTTATGATTCTATGAATTTGCTTATTCTAGATATTTCATATAAATGCAGTCATATATTATTTGTCCTTTTCTGTCTGACTAATTTCACTTAGCTTAATGTTTAAAAGATTCATCCATGTTATGGTAGTTTGCAGCTGTATGTACTCTCAAAAAAACATGTTCTTAAACTTAATCCATTTCTGTATAGTATGCAACAAAAGAGTACACAACATAGATACAGGAAATGATAGCTCAACCCAAGGACAAGGATGAAAATCCAGAAAACACCAAGAAGAAGACAAGAATATGGACATACTGAACAAAGCCTTTAAAAATTTATCTTAAAAATGCTCAAAGAGATGAGGGAAAATACAGAGTAAGAACTAAAGAATATCAGGAAAACAATGAACAAAAATTATAAGAGTCTTAGTAAAGAGATAGATATTTTTACAATGGAACCAAACAGAGCTACTGGAGTTGAAGACCACAATTGCTGAAATAAAGAATTCCCAGAGAGTTTCCTGATCAGCATGGAGCTGGCAGAACTTGTGTTGAATCAGGCTGAGAGCAGGGAGAAAAAAAAATAAATATTAAAAGTGAAAATAGCCTAAGATATCTCTGAACACCCATCAGCATCAATATATGCTTTATGGGAGTCTCAGAAGGAGAAGAAAGAGAGAAAGGGGCAGAAGGAATAGTCAAAGAAATAATGACAGAAAACTTTCCAAACTTTGCAAAAGACATGAATATGCACATCTAAGAAGCCCAGAGAACACCAAACAGAATAAACATGAGGTAAAGTATACCCAGTAATAGACTGATCACTATCAAATGCAAAGGACAAGTAGAGCATTCTAAAAGCTACTGGAAAAGAGCAGCATGTTATGTACAAGAGAGTCCCAAATACATTCATGGCCCATTTTTCATCAGAAACAGTGAAGGCAAGAAGGCAGTGAGTTAAAATACTTAAGGTGCTGAAAGAAAAAAGCTGCCAGCCCAGAATTTTATACCTGCTGTCATCAGGAGACTCATCATAAGTTCAAAAATACAGTAGGTTGACGGCAAAAGTATAGGAAAAATATTACCATGTGTATTAGGCAGCCAAACAGATTCTGATACAAAATACCAGAAATCTGTTGACTTTTATAAGGGATATTTATTTGGGGAAGAAGCTTAGAGTTACCAGGCCATAAAGTGTAAGTTACTTCTATCACCAAAGTCTGTTGCCACGTTTTGGAGCAAGATGGCTGCCAACTTCTGCAAGGGTTCAGGCTTCCTCTTCCTCTTAAGGCTCCGTGGTCCCATCTTCTTCCAATATCATCTGTAGCCTGGGATAAGTCTCATCTCTCTCTCCTGGGGCTTGTTCCTCTCTGGGCTTAGCTGCTCTGCTCTCTCCACAAGGCCAGCAGTAAACTATCAGGGAAATGGCTTGTCTCTCTTCCCAGGGCCTCTGCCATGTCTAATGGAGCCTTCTCTGTTTCCTCACATATCTGCTTCTCTGTGTATCTACTTCCTGAGGCTCCAGCATTAAAACTCCAATGAACTCTTCTGTCGTGTAGTTTTCTCTGTGAGTCCCTGCCCACCAAGAGGGCGGGGACACAATGTCCTACTGATGTGGCCCAATCAAAGCCTTAATCATAATTTAATCAAGCAAAAGTGAAACCCCTGATGTTAATACAATCTAATATGCCCAGAGGAACAGACCAGTTCAAACATAATCCAGTATCTATTTTTGGAATTCATAAACAATACCAAACTGCTACACCATGCAAGTAGTAACCAAAAGAGAGCTGGGATGACTATATTAATAGTAGACTTTAAGTCACAAACAGTTATAGGGGATGAAGATGGTCATTTTATACTGATAAAGGGGACAAAGCAACAGGAAGATGTAGCAATGACATGTGGACCCAAGGGCAGAGCCCCAAAATATATGAAGCAAATACAGATTTGAAGGGAGATATTGATGGTTCTATATTAATAGTAGGACATGTTAATACACCACTTGCAATAATGGATCGAACGTCTAGTCAGAAGATCAATAAGAAAATATAATACTTGAATGATACTCTAAATCAACTAAACCTAACAGACATATAACATATATAGAACAAGTCATCCAACAAAAACAGAATACACATTCTTTTCAAGTGCACAAGGATCAGTCTCCAGGATAGACCATACAGTGGGTTTGGTCACAAAACAAGTCTCAATAAATTAAAAAATACTGAAATCATACATTGCGTATTCTCTGACCACAACAAAATGAAGCTAGAAATCAATAACAGAAGGAGAAATGGAAAATTCACAAATATGTGGAAATTAAGCCACATATTCTTGAACAACCAATGCATAAAGGAGGGAAGTACAAGGAATATTAGGAAATATCTTGAGGTGAACGAAAATGAAAATATAACATACCAAAATTTATGGGATGCAGCAAAGGCAGTGCTGAGAGGTAAATTTACAGCTATAAATGCTTACATTAAAAAAGAAGAAAGACTTCACATCAGAGATCTGAACTCAAAACTGGAAGAACTAGAAAAAGAAGAGCAAACTAAACCCAAAGTGAGCAGAAGGAAGGAAATAACAAAGATTAGAGCAGTGATAAATGAAATAGAAAACAAACAAAGAATCATCAAAACCAAAAGTTGGGTCTTTGAAAATATCAACAAAATTGACAAACCTTTAGGTAGACTGACAAAGAAAAAAATGGAGAATATATAAATAACTAAAATCAGAAATGAAAAGGGGTCATTACTACCCACCCTGCTGAAATAAGAACTATAAAAGGATACTATGCACAACTGTATGCTAGTTAAGTTAAATAACCTAGATGAAATGGACAAATTCTTAGAAACACACAACCTACCTACATTAATGCAGGAACAAATAGAAGATCTCAACAAACCAATTACTAGTAAAGAGATTGAATCAGTAATCAAATATGTCCCAACAAAGAAAAACCCAGAACCAGTTGGCATCATGGGGGAATTCTACCAAACATTCTAAGAAGACTTAACTCCAATTCTGCTCATACTCTTCCAAAAAATTGAAGAGGAGGGAACACTCCCTAATTCTTTCTACAAGGCCAATATCACCCTCATACCAGAACCAGATTACCACAAGAAAAGAAAATTACAGACTAATATCTTGTATAAATGTAGATGCAAAAATCCTCAACAAAATACTTGCAAATCAAATCCAATAGCAAATCAAAAGAATTATACACCATGGACAAGTGGGTTTTATCCCAGGTATGCAAGGGGGTTCAACATAAGAAAATCAATTAAGGTAATATACCGCATTAACAGAATGAAGGGATAAACCACATGATCATCTCAATTGATACACAAGGCATTTGACAAAATCTAGCACTCCTTTGTGAGAAAACATTTAGAATACTTGGAATAGAAAATGGATTTCCCAACATGATAAGGGCATATGTGAAAAGCCCACAGCTAATATCCTACTTAATAGTGAAAGACTGAAAGTTTTCTCTCTAACATCAGGTACGAGACAAGGATGCCACCTGTCACCACTGTTATTCAACATTGTACTGGAAGTTCTTGCCAGGGCAGTTAAGCAAGAAAAAGAAATAAAAGGCATCAAAATTGGAAAGAAAGAAAGTAAAACTTTCCCTAGTTGTAGATGATGGGATCCAATATACAGAATATCCTGAAAAATGCACAACAAAGTGCTTAGAGCAATAAATGAATTCAGCAAAGTGGCAGGGTCAACATCCAAAAATGGTGTTTCTATACGCAAGAAATGCACAATTGGAAGAAGAAATCAAGAAAAGAATTTTATTCACAATGGAAACTAAAAGACTCAAATATCTAGGAATAAAACCAACCAAGGATGTAAAGGGTTTATCATACCTGGAAAACTACAGAGCATTGCTAAAATAAATCAAAGAAGTCCTAAATAAATGGAAGGACATTCTGTGTTCATGGATTGGAAGACTAAATATCATTAAGATGTCATTACTACCCAATGCAATTTATAGATTCAATGCAATCCCAATCAAAATTCCAATAACCTTCTTTGCAGAAATGGAAGAACCAATCATCAAACTTATATGGAACAATAAGGGGACCTGAATAGCTAAACTCATCTTGAAAAAGAAGAATGAAGTTGGAGGACTCACACATCACACATCCTGATCTTAAAATTTATTACAGGGGAAGTGGGTGTGGCTCAATCAGTGGGGCTCCCGTTTACCATGTGGGAGGCCCCGGGTTCGGTTCCTGGGGCCTCCTGGTGAAGGCAAGCCCCCCTACACGGCGCAGTTAGCTGACCCAGCGAGCGCAAGCAGCAAGGGGGGGATAAATGAATAAATAAATAAAATCTTAAAAAAAAAAAAAATTTATTACAGGGGAAGTGGCTGTGGCTCAATTGGTTGGGCTCCCGTTTACCATATGGGAGGCCCTGGGTTCGATTCCCTGGTGAAGGCAAGCCTGCCCGCACGGCATGGTGAACTGGTGCAGCAAGATGACGCAACAAAGGGAGACAAGCAGACACAGAAAAACGCAAAGCAAATGGACACAGTGAGCACAAGCAGCAAGGAGGGGATAAATAAATAAATCTTAAAAAAAAAAAAAAAAAAAAAAAAAACTTATTACAAAGCCACAGTAATCAAAACAGCATGATAGTGGCACAGGACGGATACATAGACCAATGGAACCGGAGAACTCAGAAATCTACCCTCACATTTATGGCCAACTGATTTAGCCCACAACGGGAGGGAAATCATATATCCAATAAAGGAGGTACTGGGGATTGAACCCGGGACCTTGTACATGGGAAGCAGGCACTCAACCGCTGAGCTACATCCGCTCCCCCAATAAAAGCTTAATATCCAGAATATATAAAGAAATCCCTCAACTTAACAACCAAAAGACAAACAACCCAATTTAAAAATGGGCAAAAGATTTGAATAGACATCTCTCCAAAGAATATATACAAATGGCCAGAAACACATGTCTAGATAGATGCTCAACATCATTAGCCATCAGGGAGATGCAAATTAAAACCATAATAATACCATTCACACCCATTAGAATGGCTGCTATGAAAAAAACAAACAAACTGAAAATAACAAGTATTGGAGATGATGTAGAGAAACAGGAGCATTCTTTCATTGCTGGTGGCGATGTGAAATGGTGCAGCCTCTGGAAGACAATTGGTGGTTCCTCAGAAAGCTAAGTATAGAACTACAATATGACCAGCAATCCCACTACTAGGTATATACCCAAAAGAATTGAAAGCAGGGACTTGAGCAGATATTAGCACACCAGTGTTCATAGCAGCATTATTTACAATTGCCAAACAATGGAAGCAACTCACGTACCCATCAACTGATGAATGGATAAATAAAATGTGTTATATACAAACAATGGAATAGTACTCAGCCTTAAAAAGGAATGAAGTCATGATACCTGTGACAAAAGGATAAATATTGTATGATCTCACTGATTTGAAAGAATTAGAATAAAGAAACTCATAGAGTTAGAATCTAGAATATAGGTTACCAGGGTATGGTGTGGGGATAGAGAGTGGGAAATTAAGGCTTAAAATACAGTGTGGATACAATTAACAGCACAGAAATATACATCTGAATGTGATTAAAAGGGGGAAATGTTAGATTGTTTATATGGCAGAATTTTAAAAATTTAATCCATGGAACTATAGCACACAAATAGGGAACCCTAAGTTAAACCATGGACTTTAATTAATTGCACAAGTATCAAAATGTGCTGTCATCAATTGTAACAAATATTCCACACCAATGCAAGTTGTTTGTGGTAGAGTGGTGTTGGGAATCCTGTATTTTATGAATGATTATTCTGTAAACCCACAACTTTTTAAATAAAATAATTTGAAAATAATGAGGGAGAGATTAAGATATTTCCAGATAAAGAAAAGCTGAGGGAGTCCTTCACCAATAGAGTTCTTTACCCTATAAGAAATGCTAAAGGGAGTTCTTCATATTGAAAGGTAGTGACACTAGACAATAGTTGGAAACCACATGAAGAAATAAAGATCTCTAATAAAAGTAGCAACATGGGTAAATATAAATGCCAATACTATTGTATTTTTCATTTGTAATTCCATGTTTTACTTCCTACAGGATTTAAAAGGTAAATGCATAAAATGTAATGATGGAGAGGAGAAATAAATAAAATAAATCTTTTTTAAAAAAATGTAATTATAAATTAATGGTTTGAACTTATAATGTATAAATATGTAATTTGTGTCAGGAGCTACGTAAAGGTTGGGGGCTGAGGAATTTAGGAACATACTTTGTGTATTCTGTTGAAGTTAAATTGGTATCAAAGCAAACAAGATTGTTATAGATTTAGGGTTGAAACCACAAAGAAAATATCAGAGAATATGCAAACTCATAGAGACAAAAAGAAAAATACAAGTTACCAGGGCAGTGGGGTTGGGAGATAATGCATAATCGGTGTAGGGTTTCTGTTAGACGTGATAGGAAAGTTCTAGTAATGGATGGAGGTGAAGGTACCACAACATAATGAATGTGTTTAATCCTACTGAATGATATGCTTGAGAATTGTTAAGATGGGAAAGTTTGTTGTATGTATATTTCCACAATTTTAAAAAAGGGCATCTAAAGAGACAATGACAATTACATGTAATACATGATCTTGCACAGGATATAATAGTGGATAAGAAAAGGCTCAAAAAAGCATTACAGAGACATATGAAAAATTTCGAATATAGACTAAACTTTGTATCAGTGTTAATTGTCTTGAACTTGATAACTGCGCTTAAGTTGATTACATAAGTGAATATCCTTGTTCTTAGAAAATATAGTGGAAGTATTAAGTGTTCAAGGAATATAATGTATACAACCTAGTCTCAAATGTTCAGAAAATAAATAGACAGATCATGGGTGGATGGATGACTAGATGGATGGATATATTGGTGGATGTATGAATATATAGAATGATACGGCAAATGTGGCAAAATGTTAAAATTTGTGGAACTGAGGAGTATGTTGGAGTTCTCTTTATGGTGTTTCTGTTGTTGTTCTTTGCAACTGTACTGTACATTTGAAATTATTCAAAATAAAAAGTTTTGAAGAGGAAAAAATGAATGATGTGGCTCTATGTATTTAGACATGGAAAGATCTCTTAGGATACTCTGGTAAGTTAAAAAAAAAATTAAAATCAGCAAACCACTTTTTTTCTTTTTTTTTAATTGAGGTACCGGGGCCGGGTATTAAACCTGGGACCTCATATGTAGGAAGCTGGCACTCAATCACTGAGCCACATTGGCTCCCCCCAAACCACTTTTTGTTGATTGATGTTGTAAGACCATATTTGTGTGTGTGTGTGTGTTTATATAAACTATTTGTGAATGTTTCTGTAAATTCCTAGATAAATGTCTGGATGAATGAACTTCAAATTATTAATAGCAGTTACTACTAAGAAAGAGTGTGAGGGTTAATTTCAGTTTTTATTCTTCATATTTCTATATTATTTAAATTTTAATAAAAATGTTAATGAATGACTTCTGTAATTTGAATGTGTAAGTAAAAATAAAACCATAAAGGTACTGAAAGAAGCCATGAGTGATTATTTTCTAAAGAATTCATGAGAGAGATACATTTGACTGCATAAAACTTAACCTCCAGGGAAGCGGCTGTGGCTCAATCAGTAGGGCTCCCGTTTACCATATGGGAGGCCCGGGGTTCTGTTCCTGGGGCCTCCTGGTGAAGGCAAGCCCGCCCGCACGGCGTGGTTGGCTGACCCAGTGAGCACAAGCAGCAAGGGGGGGATAAATGAATAAATAAATAAAATCTTAAAAAAAAACTTAACCTCCAAATAGAAGAAAAACTGGGACAGGAGCAACTCCTTTCTGACAGTTTTGAAGTGATGGAATCTTGTATCAGAATCCTATATTCTGTAGTTATAAAAATAGATTATAAAAAGACATCCACAATATTTTTTAAATGTTTGAATCTCTATATGGAAGTATGGGTGAAGAGATAAGCATTTTTGTACACGCTGATGGGAATATAAATTGGTACATTCTGGAGGGCACTTTGGCATTCATTTTGACTTAGAATTCCATTTTTTGGAATTTATTCTGAAGGAAAACAATCACAGACATGTAAAGATTTAATGTTTGCTGCATTCGTATTTACTGTATTATAAATTTGGAAGTAACTTAGTTTCTGAGAAGGATTTTTAATAAACTAGGATACATTTATCCAGTGAAATATGAGCTACTTATTAAAAATATATTGTAGACAAGTTTAGCTTCTCTAAAATTACACAGTAAATGGGAGATCTAAGACCCAGTTATATCTATCTGATTTTAAATTCCATGCATAGAATTACTGCATTTAATGATTTTATAGACTTGAAAATATGTCACAATACATTTTACATGAAGAAAAAGTTATAAAATGATCTCTTTTTGCATATAAAATGTCAACAGTGGTATTAGTTGTCTGTTGGGATTATGGTGGAATTTTGTCTCGTCTTTTGCCTTTATTTTCAACAATGAGCATAACTGACTTATAATTGAAGTTTTCTTAAGATATTAGTTTCATAGCCCAGGGGTAGGGTGGTTTAAAAAAAAATAATCATTCCCTCTTTCCATTTGTTTTGGACAGAGACATATTTCTGAATTTGGGTGTGTCAGCTCTTGACTTTGCCTGTATTTTCCTCTTGGCATTAGTTTATAAAAACTACAGGGTTGAAATAGCAATGTTATTCTGAGATCTGAAGATGTGAACAGACGAAAGGTCTTTATGCAATAACATTGTAATCACTATTCAGTTTGTTCCCTAGGTCTGGGACCAAGGCCACTCCTCACAAATTTCAGGAGCCAGAAGCTCAGAACCCAGAAATTTATACAGTGAACAATTCCCTTGGCTGTTCTCTTTCAGCTTTTCACTAGAAAATCCTTCTCCCCTCCTTTCTCCCAATTTCTTTTTGCTAGTTTAAGAGTCTTTTTACCTGGGTGAAAAGAAGTTGAAGCAATCATAACCTCTCTTTTGTGCCTGAGTTTTTGTTCATTTCTGTTGCCATGTAAACCAAATAAAGCTTCGATGTGAGTAAGCCAGCTGCTGCCTTCAGCCTCCCTCTCTAGAGAAAGGGAAGAGATGGTGACAGTAATTGAGGAAGACAAGAAGAGGTAGGAATGGAGGGAAGAGAGTATTATATTTTCATTCCTGGTCTTGATTCTTACGCTGTCTCTTTAACTGTATACAATTAGAATATGTGTTAATTCTTAGTCCTTCTTGCTAGCAGTTGAGAGATATAGCTGGTTAATAAGTTTTCTCTATCTGTTTGCATGTTGGAAGCTGCCACTATTTGGGATTAGAATTAATAGATTTTAAGCTATCTTTTAGGACTGAAAAATCTAGGAAAATGAATAGTTGTAGGACATAGCATGGGATTTGTGATTTTTGGTTTCAAAGGGTTATACTTTGTTATTGGCATTAAAGAGTATTTCCAGGCTGTCTAATGAAATGTTCACTAGAGGCACTATGCAAGATAGTGACTTATAGGCATTTACAGTTACAACTGGAGGGAACTGACAGTTGAAGCCTAAAACACATGGCACAGAAACTAGGTAAGTACTTGGAATCATTAATGAAAAGATAGTAAGGTGTTTATTCAAACTGTAAATACTGATTAGAAGTTAGTGGAGGTAAACAGCTTTGTACATTATTGTGGGAAGAGAGAGTGAGTGTGAAGTTATGTATCTAGTCCAGGTATGGAGAAAAAAGGTCATTTCTGATCTGAGGAGACTTTGAAAATCAATCAGCATCATGTACATCATGCTCAGATCCTGTTGGCCATCCAAGAGTAAATTAAACATTTTTATGCAGATGGTCCAGATTGTCCTTAAGCTAGGAAAGAGCAAATATTAAGTAAGAAATGCCATTACAAAGAAAGAGCTTCTTTCTTTTTATAGCTTATTGGGAATCGAATCATGTCCCCCATAAGACATGTTCAAGTCCTGTAGGTGTGAACTTATTTGTAAATAGGATCTTTGAAGATTCTAATTAGATGAGGCCAAATTGACTTAGAGTGGGCCTTAATCCTATATGATTGGCAACCTCATATGCAAAGGAAATTTGGACATGCAAGTAGAAGTCACAGAAGGAGACCACAGGAGACAGATCAGCATGAGGTGGATTCTGAAACTGATTGCCTGCAAGCTACCACTAGACCACCACAGACTTTGGAGAAAGCATGGCCTGCTGTTACCCTGATTTTGGATTTCTAGTTTCCAAAACAGTGAGACAATAAATTCCTGTTTGTTTTTAAGCCAGTTTGTGGTATTTGTTGTAGTAGCCCTGGCAAACCAAGTCACAGCTGTATAGTTTTCCATTGTTTGAATATACTTCAGTTTATGTAACTAGAAACCTACTGATGGATACTTTGGTTATTTCAAATAATTTTAAATTGGAATTTTAGTAACTTTAAGCCCCTTTTATTAACATTCTCACTTTGAGGCTAGTCTTTAGCTACTAGCATATAGAAAGCAACTATATATAAATGAAAACCTACACATCTAACTTTAATTCCATTCTGGGCTATAGAAAGATGTCTTCATAACTTTGTAATTATGTTTCATTCATGCAATCTCTCTCTACTTTTTCTTTTTTATTACCATCTGTTTCTTTGGTGCCATTTGGTTTATTTTTTTTTTTTGCCTTTTAATTTTTCATTCCTTGTGAGTAATTTTTCACCTCTTGGTTCCTTTCTGACCCTACCTCATATAACTGCTACTTAGATCTTTGTTAGAAAATTGTTAGACATGCAGATCACCTTTGCATTTTTAAAATAAAACTTTATTGAAATATATCATTCATACATGAATATACATAAACAATAAGTGTATAATAAAAGTTGTGAACTTAGAAAACAAACATGCGTATCATCATATAGGTATCCCATACACCACTCCCATGACCAACACTTAGAATAATAATAATTAGATTTTTTAAATTATAAAAATAAATATAGAATGGTAATTTGAAGGAGAAGGTAATGAGGAGAGAGACTTTTTTTTTTTTAGACAATTATTTAAGACCTTTATTAACAGGTGCTTGCAGTTTGTTGACTTTTAAAAAAAAAATCAAGTTGTAAACTTTTTATTAGAGAGACCTTTTAAAATAGAAAGGAAGAAGGAAAAGGTAGATGACTATACCAAGATTTTTTAAAATTATTAAGCCTTTTGGAATGGAGAGAGGAGGAAAGAAAAGGAAACTTAAATTATTCTCAATTTCTAAGTTGAAGAGATACTCACCATTTAAATGAGGTTGGAACTCCTGACAGAGGAGGTATATATGGAATTAGCAAAAGACCCCAGCAGGCAAATCTTCAGAGACTGTTCAGCAATTATTTATGCAGAAAGCAACATTTTGAATTCCTCTTTCAGATGGAGGCTTTGTGTGTTGGAAATATTTCATCTAAAAAATGAAGATAGGAAAGTGGATGTGGCTCAGGCACTGGGCTTCCGCCTACCATGTGGGAGGTCACTGGTTCAGATCCCAGTGCCTCCTAAAGAAGACAATGGGGGGTGTGTGGCTCAAATGATTGGGCCTCCGTCTCCCATATGGAGGGACCTGGGTTCGATCCCCGGGACCTCCCGGTAAAAATAAAGAAAAACATAGAAGGCGCGCAGGCTGCCAGGCCCCATAAGCAGGTGCGCCGCCAGGCCCCACGAGCCGGTACACCGTCAGGCCCCGCCAAGCCACGCAGTAAAATGATGACGTAATGAAAGTGACACAAGGGAGAGTCAAGACGAGATGTGCCGAAAAAACAGGAAATAAGGTGGCACAGGAGGTAGGATGCCTCTCTCCCACATTGGAGGTTCCCAGGATCGAATCCCAGTGAAGACAGGAGGAGAAGAATGAGAAGAGAGGGCAGGAAACAGATACAGAGAATTGCCCAATGAGTGGACACACACAAAAAACAGCAAAAATGGGGGAGGGGGGGAAGGGGGCATAAAAATGGATAAAAGTAAATAAATAAATAAATCTTTAAAAGTAAATAAATAAAGAAGACGTTAAGCAAGTTGATGCAACAAGAAACACAAAAAGAAAAAACATGATGAGAGACACAACAAAGCAGGGAACAGAGGTTCCCAGTGCCTCCTGAAGAAGACAGCGAGCTTAGGTGACTGGCAGGCATGGCGAGCTGATGCAACAAGAGACACAGGGAGGAAAAACATAATGAGAGACTCAACAAAAGCAGGGAACAGAGGTGACTCAAGCAATTAGGTACCTCCCTCCTACATCAGAGGTCCCAGGTTTGGCTCCTGGTGCCTCCTAAAGAAACAAGGAAGATGAACAGACACAGCAAGTGAAAAACAACAAGGGGGTGAGAAGAAATAAATAAATAAAATAAATCTTTAAAAAAAAACAAAAAATGAAAATATTGAGAAAAATTGATTAAAAGTACTTTCAATTTATTGTTTCCCCCTTCTGTGTGCTTGAGAATGCTGGAGGTAAATGTACTATGCACCCCGTGGAACCGCACAAGAGTTAGTTAATTATAATCAACTCTTGGAACCGAGTTTTCTGAACAAAGTATTATTCATTTGCCAACTATTTTTTGGGTCCATGTGTAAGCATATAAAATTACCATTTGACTGTTTCAAAATGAATGAGGTACATTATTTTAAAAAGCATTTGTTATATATATCTGAAATATATAGATGTGTAGCCTGTCTCTTTCCCTACCCTCCCCTTCTACCACTGTTAACAGCTTCTTGTGCTCCATTTCAGAAAAAATTTAGAATATGTGTTTATATAATAGTATACATTATTATGTATTACATCATAATCAAGTATATATAAACATATATAACTTGACAATATATTTTGAATTACATATCTTGAAATCATTCCATTTATATCCTTGTTCATTCACTTATGTAAAACACTTTCTCTGTTTCCCTCTCTGACCTCTGTACCCCATTTGCTTTGTATAGAAGTATACTATTGGAATACAAATTGCAAAGACCTGTTTTCCTAGCCAGTTTTCCATTTCATTGACTCACATTGGATTAAAATAATAAAATGTTTACATTTAATTTAAATTTTTTTGTTTAAAAAGAGTGAGGAGAATAAGTGGAAATATTCATCACCTTTGTTGACAGTATTTCTCTGAATAGTGGTTTTTTTTTTTTTTTTTACCGGGAGGTCCCAGGGATCGAACCTGGGTCCCTCCATATGGGAGACGGACGCCCAACCATTTGAGCCACATCCGTCCCCCTGAATAGTGTTTTTTTTTAAACTTTATTTTTAAAGAAGTTTTAGATTACAGAAAAGTAATATCAAAAACATAGGGGATTCCCATATACCCCACCTCTCCCCCTTTCACATTTTCCCCTATTAAAAACATCTTTCATTAGTGTGGTACATTTGTTACAATTGATGAACAAATATTGAAGCATTGCTATTAACTATGGTGTATAACTTATATTATGGTATACACTTTGCACTGCACAATTGTATAGGTTTTGACAAAATGTATAATGGTCTGTATCCATTATTGCAATATCATGCAGAACAATTCCAATGTCCAAAAATGCCCCATGTTACATCTCTTCTTCCCTCACCCTCCCCTCAGAACCTTTGGTGACTGCTATCTTTATCTCAATGTTACAATTCTCCCATTACTAGAATAATAATATGTCTACTTTGGTCCATAGTTGCATTCCCCCCTTATATTTGTTCTTTCCTCAATCTTGAGGATTTGGGGATGGTGATGTCTACTCTGCTTCTGATTGAGAGAGGGGTTAGATCCCAAGGGGTGGATGGGTGGAATTGTTTTGCTTGCAGTTGTAGATACTCTGTTTTTTTGGGATGAGCGTTGTCCATCATCGTTTTGTTAGTTGTCCTGGGTGAGTCTGATGAACTGGAGAGTAGATGTTTGTAACTGCTGAGATTCAAGGCTCAACCGGCATATGAACAGACAGAAGATTTAAGTCTCTGGGACATATATTTAACAGGTATAGTGCTACTTATAGGTTCAGATAAAAGGGGCAGAAGAACCATATGTAGGAAAATTATAAATGAGTCTAACTGTGTTACACTGGGGAAATAGGTTAACATATATTCCAACGTCAGGCCCACGGACAAGATGACAATTTCCTGGAATTGTATGTCCTGCATATAGTGTCCAGATGTATCTAGAGCCCTCAGGAGCACTCCCTTGAGGCATTGTTTACTGTAGCAGTCAGTGTGATCCTCCTGAGACGTGCATAAGCATAACCTGGAATGACCTCCCTCCTCACTTTGAAATCTCTTAGTCGTAAAAACTCTCTTGTATTTAATATTTCACTCCCTTGGTCAAGGTCTTTTTCCAAATGCATCACTAGTTAGTGCTTGGTAATAATCAGCAAGTTAACTATAATTGCCATATGATCCAGTAATCCCACTACTAGGTATATACCAGAAGAATTGAAAGCAGGGACACCAACAGATATATGTACACCAATGTTCATAGTGGCATTATTCACTATTGCCAAAAGTTGAAAGTAACTCAAGTGTCCATCAACAGATGAATGGATAAGCAAAATGTGGTATATCATACAATAGGATGTTATTCATCCATGAAAAGGAATGAAGTACTGACACACGCAACAAAATGTATAGTGTTTTAACTCTGCTCTCTTGCTTGACATATCCCTATAATTTCCCCCACTAGAGGGCACTGGGATATTGTTTGTTTTTAGTGGACTGTTGAGAAAGAATTTAGAATGAAAACTTTCTTATTTGCCCTGCATTGTATTAGGAATACAATCTTCATCTTGAAATCACTCTGTATTTGGATAAATGGATGATTAAAGTACTTTCTCTGTTAGCAGTTTTGACTTTGAAAATTTGTTGTGCTAAATGCCTAAGAAAAAAAGGAGAGGGAGGACTTCGAGAAATGGGAAAGAAATTGGAATTTTGGGATCCTCAATTATCACTTTCTGCTCACTCTACACTAGGTACTAACCCTAAAGGGAAAATGAATAATTACTATAATAGCATTTTGTCGTTATAATATTTTCAAACTGCTAATACATTTTGAGGTCAAAGAATGCTATGCTAAGAAAAGATTCGGTAAAATTATCTTTCATGTTTTGGGGTCAAGATTAATAAAATCAATGTCTAAATTACCATTCTCCAATTCATTTTTATTTTGTTTTGTGTTAAACTTCTTTCCAAACAGAAAAATATCAAAGTTGAAAGATCATATTTAGTTCAATAGCCCATCCCTTATCAACATTCTTTTTTAAAATTTTATTGAAGCGTATCATTCAGACATGAACATAAACAAAAAGTGTATTGTAATCATTATGAACTTAAAAAACAAATGTGCATATCATCATACACAGCTCCCATACATCACCCCACCAACAATACCTTGCATTATTGTGAAACATTTGTTACCAACTATGAAAGTGCATCATCAAAATATTACTATTAACTATAGCTCATATCTTAGATTTGGTATATTTTTTTCCTGAACCCACTTGATTATTAACACCCTGTATTAGTATTATATATTTTTTATACTTCATGAAAGAACATTCTCATCTTTGTTCTGTAACTACAGTCCATCTTCCACCACAGGATTCCCTGTGTTATACAGTCCCATGCTTTGTAGAGTCCATTTAAAGTGTACACTTAGTGGCTCTCAGACTGGGGTGGGGGGTGGGGGAGAGGAAGTAGAAGAGGAGAAGACATAAATTAACAATATCAGGGATGAAAGAGGAGATATAGCTACAAATAGTTGGACATTGAAAAGATATTAAAGGAATATTATAAACAACTTTACAGCAATAAATCTGATGATTTGGATGGACAAATTCTTTGAAAGATATACTTTCTAAAACCTACTCAAGAAGAAATGGAAAACCTGAATTGTCCTCTATTGATTAAAGAAATATTTAATTAAAAATTTCCCCATAAAAAAATTACAAGATCTGAAAGCTTCACTGGTAAATTATTTAACATTTAAGGAGGAAATACCAATTCTACACAATTTTTTTCAGAAAATAAAGGAGGGAACACATTTCAACTCATTTAGGAGGCCAGCTTTACCCTGACCTCCTAAAACCAGACAAAGACATTAAAGACATTAAAGAAAACAAGAGACCAATATCCCTCATGAACATAAGTATAAAAATCTTTAACAAAATTTTAATCAGTTCCTGCAATAGATACATCAGATCAAGTGAGATTTGTCTTAGGAATGAAAAGTTTTTTTTTTTTGTTTTTTCTTTTTTACATTTTCTTTTTTTATTTTTTTTATTATTTTTTAATTTATTTTTTATTGTGGGTAAAAATCAAAATTTTCACAATACATACCAATATTTGTAAAATGATATATAAATATACATGCATATATGTGCATTTGCTTACAAAAATGTTATTTTTATATATATATATATTTTTAAGAGGTGCCAAAGTTGTTTTAACATTGGAAAGCCAAGCAATGGAATTCTCCATATTAATAGAATAAAGGAGAGAAAGCATATGATCATTTCAGTAGATGTAGAAAAAGCATTTGAAAAAATTCAATTCCTAATAAAAATTCTTAGAAAACTAGGAATAGAAGGGAACTTTCTCATTCTGATAAAAGGCATCCACAAAATAATAACAGTTTATGTCATACTTAAAGATGACAGACTGAATGCTTTTCCCTTAAGATTGGGAACAAGACAAGGATACACTTCTGTTCAATATTGTGCTGGAGGTTCTAGTCATTACAATAAGGCAAACACAGAAATAGAAGACATCCAGATCGGAAAGAAAGAAGTAAAACCATTTTTATTTGCAGGTGATATGATCATTTATGTAGAAAATCCTATGCAATGTACCAAAAATGCTATTGGAACTAATAAGTGAGTTTAACAAGTCAGTATATAAAATTTCAATATATAAAAATCAATGGTATTTTATACTAGCAGTGAAAGTTTGAGGAACCTGTGGGATGTGTAAATGGATATGTCCAGTGAGCAATTGGATATACACATCTGAGAGAGCTGGATGATAGGTACAGATTTAGGAGTTTTCAGGATGGATAATTGAAACATAGAAATGGAAGCAATTACGAGAGAAGAGGGTGTGTAGTTTCCATTTTTCATAACCAGAGTGGTTGTGGTGGTTATTGGGGTGTGTTGTATATTTTCAGTATTCTGTCTTCTTTTACAAATAAGTCCTAAGAAATGCAGCATGGAATAATGTTAAGAGCCCAGAGTTCTGGCTGCTTCCCAGGTGTAGGACCTTGAGCAGGTATACTTTCTGAGGTTCCATTTTCTCACCTGTTAAAAAAACAGATGTTTTGGGCAAGTAATTTTAATTTTCCTGAGTCTCACTTTCTTACCTGTAAAATGAAGTGATCTGAATATACTCAGAGTTTCCCTTCATCTAGAAAATGTTATGATTCTCTCTAGATTTACCAAGTAGGGGTTTTAAGAGTTAGCAGGAGATTGTACAGTACTGGTATAAACCAAGAAAAGCCCTTATGCTAAGAATAACCCTTAGGTAGAGACCTAAATCTCTGAAATTGGAAGTTAGGTATATACATGTGTGAAAGCAAATGTTTGCTTCATCTCAAAGCTGAGTCTCTATCATTTGGTTTGATACCAGAAATAAAGCTACCTTATAAATGAGGTAGGGCTGTGTAAGATGCTCCAGTGACCCAGTAAGTCAGAGGTGACTTCTTTGTAAAACCTCTCTCTTCTCAAGATCTTTTCTCTGCTTTGTTTTATGGAAAGGGGGAAAAAGTAGATCTACCCCATGAGTTGTAGTTCTACACTTATAAAAACATTATTGACCATTATCTTTTACTGATTGATTTTCAGAAATTAAATTAACTTCAACTTGCACATTTTAACTCAGTTGTACATATATTTAGTCACACTATTGTATAACCCAATTAATTCTCAGTGTCATTTATCCCAAATCTATGCAGTGATCAACTGCTGCGCTTACTTCACAAGGCTTCATAGAGGATGGGGTTCTTGACTCACAAGGTAATTTAGTTCAGAGTTAATAAGAGTTTATTCAATAAGCATGTGAGTCTAAAGGTATTTTAGATAAAGAGTGCAAAGGTACCTGGATTCTTGTTTTAGTTCGGCCTCTTATTAACTGTGCCCTTGGGTCAGTTACTTAACCTTTTTATTCCTCAGTTTCCTCATTTGTGAAATGGTGATAATAAAAGCACCTACCCCCTAGGGTTATTATGAGGATTAAAATGAGATAATACATGCCAAAAAGGTGTAGTATTTGGCATACAAAAAGCATTCAATAAATGTTAGCCATTTTTTCTTGTTGTTATTAAAAGCATGGAGATGTGAAGCTCCATGGCAGTTTTAGAGACTTAAGAAGTTAAGTATAACTTATTATTTCTGCAAGACTCAAATCCAATTTTTTTTTTCGAGGTACTGGGGGACCGGGGATTGAACCCAGGATCTTGTATGTGGGAAGCTGGCACTCAACCACTGATCCACATTGGCTTCCCTGAGTTGGCTTTTTTGTTTGTTTTGCTTGTTGTTTGTTTTTGTTTTTTCAGGAGGCACCAAGAACTGAACCCGGGACCTCCCATGTGGGAGGTGGGTGCTCAACTATGAGCAACATCCACTCCCAAATCCAATATTATTTCCCCAGTGACTCTTTCCCAGATCCCACAGGTGTTGAGCTGTGTTCCCCCAGCTCTTTGATTGCTAAAGTAATCTCTCTTGCTACTGTACTATTAGGCCTTCCATGGTAAAAGTATCATTTTTCAACAATAGTACCCCTATGAGTACCCATGAATAGGAGCATTATGCTAGGTGAACAATACAGATAAAACCCCTGCCCTCTTGAAGTTTAAATTCTAGAATGGGAAAACAGAAAATAAATAAGTAATTTCAGATAGTGGTAAGTAATTGAAGAAAATAAAATAATAAAATGGGTATAGAGTGATGGAGTGGGGCCATTTGAGATAGGATAATCAGGGAAGACCTTGAAGAGGTGACATTTGAGCTGAGACTGGAACAATGAGCTCCTAGGACTGGGTACAATACTTTTAAAATCTCAATTCCCCTACTTAAAATCTTGATTGTGTTCATGATAATTTCCTTCAGGTTTACCTTAGAATGGTGATTGCTGAATTTTAGGTTTGTACACACAATTCCATTTGTTTGTATTCAAATATAGTTCTGTTTTCCCTTCCTCTCTCCACAGAGTGAGTTCCTTTTTTTTTTTTTTACCGGGAGGTCCCGGGGATCGAACCCGGGTCCCTCCATATGGGAGACGGACGCCCAACCAGTTGAGCCACATCCGACCCCCGAGAGTGAGTTCTTGAACTAACTTGTTTGAAACTAGGGAGTTCTTTATTCTTTATCAGCCCATGTTTTAATTTGATACACCGGATTTTACAGAGTACTAGCATCCCTAGACATTCCTCTTAGGTATATATAATGTTCATTTCTTTATTATGCTTTCTCAGTAAATAATAAGCTTGAAGCAAGGTTCCATTGTAAGCACTAGGATATGTTAGTCACCGTAATAGATAATCTTGGAATTTTAAACAGCAGTCAATTCAGAAATTTCCCAAATCTTATTGACAAAAGTAAAAAAAAAAAAAAAAAAAAAGGCCATTTTTTGTAAATTTGGAAAGCCATACTAAGAATTCCTTTTGCTCCCATACATCACCCCACCACCAATACCTTGCATTGTTGTGAAACATTTGTGACAAAATATGAAAGAGTATCATCAAAGTATTACTATAACTATACCTTTGGTGTATTTTTCCCCCAACCCATCCTTTTTTTTTCTTTCCATTAACCATATAGTTTATCTAAAATGTACAAAAATGTACAATCACTGGCATTTGGTATAATCACAGAGTTGTGCATTAATCACTTCAGTCAATACTAGAACATTTTCAATACTCAAAAAAAAAAAAAAACAATAACAAACCATTATCATATACATATGTTAATGCTACTGGTTACATTTTATAACTCTCAATATGCTCTTTCCCCTCTTCCTGGACTGGTCTAAAAATAATGCTGCAACTAAACTGGCACCATAATACTATTCAAAAATACTCTGTTGCTTGAGACAAAATAAGGTAAATTATTATTAACTATAAAACTGAGGGAAAGATAGCTTTCTTATAGTTTCATTTTTTATTTACAAATTTTCCCATTTTCTTTGGGACTCTTCCATGAGTCAGAAAACTTTCTGATAGGTCACTTTCATTTTTTTCAGCATCTTTAGATGTAGGTGGTGCAGCTGTGGGTTGAAAAAAAAGTCTTCTAATCTCCTTTTTTAAAGCAGATTTTTTCCTTAAATATAAAAATTATTATAAATAAATTTTTTAGAATATTATTAAATTCTAAAATATTAATAGTTTTAAATTAAAATTTTAAGTTTAGAAAAGTTTTTTAAAAATATATTTCAAAAAAATCAATCATGTTTACTTATTTTTTGTGTTTCTACATAGGCACAAGGAAAACTTTGGGATTTATTTATTTATTTTATTTTATTTTATTTTTTTAAGATTTTATTTATTTATTCATTTATCGCCCCCTTGCTGCTTGTGCTCGCTGGATCAGCCAACCACGCTGTGCGGGCGGGCCCGCCCTCATCAGGAGGCCCCAGGAACCGAACCCGGGGCCTCCCATATGGTAAACGGGAGCCCCACCGATTGAGCCACAGCCACTTCCCAAACTTTGGGATTTAAAAATAATTTATTGGACAACAATGAGATTATAAAGATTATAGCAGATATAACTGAAGATGAATAGTAGGAGCACAGAAGTCATGAACTGAACATTCTTATTTATACCCTAAACCTTCTTCCTCTTTAGAAAATTTTAGAAAACACAAGAACACACAAGCACACATTCCATTAGCCAGCAGAGCAGTGACATCATCATACATTGTCTAGCCTCTGGAAATTCCACTCTACACTCATGAGAGAATGAAAAGTAAAAAAGACAAATAACATTTTAGTGTTATTATGAAAATACTTTGACCTCAAAGACCTCCTGAATAAAAGGGGAGGAAGTAAAAAGAAGGAAATTCCCACTGGCAATAGTTGAGGTTTATGAAGGTTAGGTCTTAAAAGTTTATAAGGAAAAGAGACCTTTCTGAGACACCCAGTTGCTGGTAGAAAACATTCATGTCTCTATCCTCCACAAAGCCTTTGTTAATCGCCAGACATCCAGTGGTCACCAACACTTTTTACTGTAGGGGTTCTCAAAGTATGGTTCACAGAATTCTGGGGGTCCCAGATACCCTTTCACCAGGTCTGTGAGGTCAAGAGTATTTTCATAATACTAAGATGTTATTTGCCTTTTTCATTGTATTGACATTTGTACTGATGGTACATAAGCAATAGTGGGTTAAACTGCTAACATGTTACCATAAATAAGGCTTCTTAGTTGTCATTGTCATGCACTTGAAGTTAAATTTTTTTTCCAATTTCATTTAAGACTGCCCTTAATGAAGTATAGAGATTACTAATTTTATTAAATATCAACCCTGGAGTATAATTCTTTTAAATGTTTTGTTGATGAAATGGAAGCACACATTAAACACTTCTACTGCTTGCCGAAGCTGAAATGTGATTGTTGTCAGTGAAAGCACTCATGTGATTGATTACATTGTGAATTGAACTATTCTGTTTTTTAATAGGATACCATTTTCACTCAAAAAAACAAGTGACAGTCAAACCATGGTTTCCAGACATGGGCATTTGGCAGACATTTTCTCAGAAATGAACAAAGTGAGCCTGTCACTTCAAGGAAAACTGACAGTATTTGTTGTCAATGATAAAATCCAAGCTTTCAGGTAAAAACTAGAATTTTTAAGAACTCATATCTGTCACTATAAACTTGGTAGTTTCCATTCAAGCTGCTTCCAGTATAGACCTTTTATTTTGGTTCTAGATTCTCACATCTACCTACCTATTTTCCATTCCATTTAAATGTTTCATAGATGTTCCAAATTTAACATGTCCACAGTAGAACTTTTATTTCTCCCATAAAACCTCATCTCTTTCACCTCACCCAAGTTTTTCTCATTTCAGTAAATCACTTTCAACCCATTTGTTCACACTAGACTTGGAAGTCATTCTTTCTTTTTTCTCACCGCCTACATCTAATCCAGTCTTATGGGTTTTGCCTTTATAATTCCATCAAATCTGCCTGCTTTTCTCCATCTTCATTGCTATCAGCCTACTCTAAGTTACCATCATCTTTTCTTGATTTACTGCATCAGTTTTCTAATTGATACTTCCTTATCTTGCCTGTCTATAATCCCTTTGCCACATGACAGCAAATGTAAATATAAGTTGGTTCATGTCACTCCTTTCTTAAAATCTTTACTGGCATCCCATTATATTTAGAATAAAGTCCAAATTCTTTATTTTGGCTTATAAGTCTTTTCATGTCTTTGCAACCTCATTTCATGCCATTCTCCCTTTTATTCACTAAATTCCAGCTACACAAGTCATCCTTTCATTCTTTAAACATGTCAAAGACTTTATTACATCAGGACTTTGCAGTTGCTATTTCCTTCCTTTCATTTAGCAAGCCTTTTCTTATTCTTTGGGTCCTTGCTTAAGTATTATCTCCTTAAACATGCCTTCCTTAATCATTCTTTCTAAGTTTCTTCCTTTTATGCTTTACTTTAGCCTTTCGATAATTTCCTTCTTAACACTCATCATAAATTTAATTATATCATCTGTTTACTTATTTATTCCTTTATTAGAAAAAGTAAATAATTTTAGATATGTTGACTTGGAGGTATCTAAAGGAACATCATAGAGTGAAGTCATCCAGTAGGCCATTGTTTATTTAGAACTGAAGCTCAAGAGAGAAGTGTGAGTTAGATATAGTTTTGGAAGTTATCTGCACATTAATAGTAAATGAAGCCATGGATATGCATAAGAAAATATTTTGAGTGAATTAAAAACAGAGATTACAATAGAACCATCAAAAACTCTTATATTTAAGAGACCAGAAGTGGGAAAAAAGCCACAAAGGGGACTGAGAAGGAGGGTATCTCAGAGATAAAAGGAAAGCCTGATGAGTATAATATTAGGAAAGAGGTATTAACAGTGTCAAATTACTGCGAGGAAAAGTAAACTGAGAAATACTCATTAGATTTAGCAACAAGTACATTCCATGGCACAAATAGTTTCAGTGGTTTGGCAGGAACAGAAGCCAAATGATAGAAGATTGAGAAGTGAATGGAAGGGAAAGAATTGGGGATATAGTGAGTTTAGGCCAGGGAGTTTGGCTGTAAAGGTAAGTGCAGAAAGTAGTAGCTTGAAAGAGAGAGGTAGAAGATTTGTTTTTAGTGTGGGAGAAACCTGAACAAATTCTGTGCTGATAGGAAGAAGCCAGTCAGAAGGAGAAAGGGTGAAGAAAAAGGAGTGAGGGGATAATTAATATAGAGCGGTCCCTTTGCCCATAAAAATTGAAGAAGAATATGAAGAAGAAATAAAAGAAAAAAAATAAAAAATATATAGAGCAGTCCCAAGAATGTGTGAGAGAATTTGGTCCAGAGCACCGGTGGAGGGTTTAGATTCAGATGGGCAGAGAGATTCCTCTCCCACTAAAGCAGAAGCAATCAGGAGAGTATGGAAATGGAGTTTGAAGGTTTTGATGTCAAGAAGTTGAAAAAAATGTTCATCTAATGTTTTTGGTTTTCTTTGTGAAATAGGAGTGGAGGTAATATGCTGAGAATAAAGGATGTTACGGTTGTTCATTTGAGAAAAGAAAAGAACTTTTTTCTGCTGGTATTGAGATGGGAAGTAAGGACTGATTTAGGGAAATATGTAATAATTACTAGGTTATATTGACCTATCTGTGTGCCTAGGTGGTTTTCAACAGCAGAGCAGCCCAAGCATGGGCATGACTATTTATCAGTGGTAGTCTTGCATTACTGACTCTGGCACCTTACAAGTCTTCACTGTGAATGACATTGAGTAAGACCTGCTCTTGGAATCAGGTGCAGACTCCTGTTAACACTACAATGTCAGCATTGCTTTAAGAAGATAAATTGAATTTCTTCCATTTTCTCTGTCACTGCTAGATTTGGCAGAGATTATTAGAGCATCTTTACCTATTAGAGAACTGCACTTAGAAGCAAAGTTGAGGTGATTTATGGTCCTTACAGGAGGTAGTTACAGCACCTACAGGCAAGAATTGGCTCATAACCTTTAAAATCAGAACAAATTTGCCATGGAATCATCCAGAGCAAGTGAACACAACAGTATTTTATATTCTTTTTCAAGGACTTTAAAGTGTATTGCAGGCATTAGCTCATTCATTAACATAATTTCCAGAAATTGGCTGCTAGACAGTGGGTTATTTGTTATTGGGGGAGGAGGGAAGTTCACTCAGTAGGTCTTCTTTAAGGTTCACACTCTAGGACAATATTTGCATCTTATTAGGAATCTAGTGAATACATAATTTCCTTCTTAGATCTGTTTCCTAATCATGATTATATTTGACTGATTTGCTTTGAAACTCATTGGACTATTCCTTGTTTGACTTTCAGAAAGCCACCAGAACTTTTTGACAGAAAGTACTAGGTAGAGAAAAATATTTGTAGTGGTTATTACCACAAACATAAAGCAGGCATGATATAGGCTCTTGGAAAAATAAAGTTTCTGGATATGTGGAATTAGAGAGTGCTATGTTGAAAATGGCTATTCATATTCTATTACAGGAACATTTTTCCTCCTTCAACTCTGCATCCAGACCTTTGTCTAGATCCTTCCAGCTCTTTCTTTATATGATTTCTCAAATTTGTCCTTTCTTTTCCATTCATATAGTCATAATCTAGAAATCCAGACCAACCATTTTCAAGGTTGACCTTAAAGTTATTTCTGCCATCTACATTCGCCCTTGAATATATTTGTTATACAGCAGTAAGCCATCTTCTTTAGCTTTTTTTAAAATTTTAAATATATATATATTTTTAATTTCTCCCCTCCTCCTCATTCTTTTGCACTCACTGTCAGCTCTCTGTGTCTGTTCATTGTGTGCTCATCTTTTTAGGAGGCACTGGGGACCAAACCCAGGACCTCCCATGTGGGAAGCGGACACCCAACTGCTTGAGCCACATCTGCTTCCCTCTAGCTTATTTTTATCACATCATTCTGCAGAGATACACTTGCCCTGCTTGGGAACTTTCAGTGGCTACTAGTTGTCTATTTTTAAATTACTATAATTTGTCTCTTGATGACCCTCAAATTGGCCTTGGCTTTCTTCCCCACCCCCTAATTGATGCTATTGTCTATAATTTATTGCAGGTGCGGGGATGAGGAGACTCTTAGATATGAATTCATTTATCATCTTACCACCAAATCTATAAACCTGCCTGCATCTATTCCTTCTTTATTCTTTCTGTTACAAAGGAAATGTTCCTACTCCTAACAAGATCAATTTCTCCACTTGTGCTCTACATCTTGATGTTCTCTCTTATCTTCTTACAGACCTTTCTTCTTGATTTACCCCTAGGATTGTCAGATTTAGCAAAAAAAAAGGTGGAAGGAAGGAAGGAAGGGAGAGGGAGGAAGAGAGAGAGAGAGAAAGAGAGAGGAGAGACACATAGGACACCCAGATTTGCATTTCAGATAAACAACAAATAATTTTTTAGTATAATTATATACCATGAAATATTTGAGACATACTTATACTAAAAAAATAATTGTTTATCTAAAATTCCAATATAACTGGACCTCCTGAATTTTATCTGGCAACCCTATTTACCTCTCTCCTTTATTTACCCCCCTACACACATACACACACACACACAGATATACATTTTTTTTTCAAAAAGTTCAAACATGTTCTGGTAGCCACCTTGTCAAGAATATACCCACATACATGCACATAAAAAACCCCTTCCTCTGCCTTGCAATCCCTCTTATTTCCCTATCTTTCTGCTCTGCTTCACAGCCCAGTTTTTCAAAAGACTTGTTTGTTCAAGCTACCTCTTCTTCTAAGCCTCCCAATCATTTAAAATTTTTCCCTAATCCGGCTTTCAGCCCCATCACCCCACCAAAATGGATATCTCCAAGTCACCAAAAGACCTCCATGCTGCCAAATCTTAATAACACTATATATTCAGATTTCAACTTATTAGGCCTTTCAGCAGTATTTAAATTAGCTGACCATTCTTTCCTCCTTGAAATAGTCTCTTTTCTTGATTTCAATGACACTACTTTCTTTAGGGTTTCTCCCTAATTTTCTGGTGACTGCTTTTCAAGTTTACATTGCTTACTTTTTTAGACCCAGTCTCTTTATGGTGGAGTACCTCAGGGTTTAGTAGATCCTCTTTGTGTGTGTGTGTGTTATTTGTTTGTTTACCTTCTCTTTATGCTCTCTCTAGGCAATTTTATCCATTCCTATGGTTTTATATATCTGTGTATACATCGTATTTAAATTATAGAAATGCATGAAATCAGTAATGTATTAGTCAGCCAACAGGGTGCTGATGCAAAATACCGGAAATCCATTGGCTTTTATAAAGTGTATTTATTTGGGGTAGAAACTTACAGTTACCAGGCCATAAAGCATGTTACTTCCCTCACCAAAGTTTGTTGCCATGTGTTGGAGCAAGACAGCTGCTGACATCTGCCAAGAGTTCAGGCTTCCTGGGTTCCTTTCTTCCTGGGGCTTGTTTCTCTCCAGGCTTAGGCTTGCGTCGCTCCACAAGGCCAGCTGTAGACTATCAGGCGAAGGGCTCGTCTGTTTTCCCGGGGCCTTCTCTCCTTCCTCATGACCCGGCTCCTCTGTGTGCTTACTTCCCCGGGCTCCAGCATTAAAACTCCAAACTCCCTTCTCTGCACTGCAGTTTCGGGCAGGGATGCAACGTCCTACTGACATGGCCCAATCAAAGCCTTAATCATTATTTAATCAACTAAAAATAAAACCTCTGAATCCAGTACACTCTAATATGCCCAGAGGAAAAGACCAGTTTACAAACATAATCCAATATTTCTTTTCGGAATTCATCAATAATATCAAACTGCTACAAGTAACTCCCAATTTTATGTTTCCTGCTTAGAGTTTCCTTTGAGCTCCATATTCATATATTCAGTTGCCTATTTCATTTCCACATGGATAGCTCATAGACATCTCAAATTTAACATGACCAAAATTATAGTCTTGATATTCTTACCACATTTATTTTCCCACTAGTCATCTTCATTTTAATCAATGGCATCCCTATTTAGTCTGTTGGTTGATTTCTGTTGAGCCAGAAATCTGACAGTTTTCCTCAACATCTTCCTTACCTTCCACATCCAATCTGTTACCAAGTCCTGTTGAGCCAACCACCAACATGTATCTTAAATCCATTCAACAGCTTCATCCTAGTGCTATCCCCTCTCTCACATACTTTAATGGTCTTCTAAGCGATCTTCTCATTTCCATTTGTTTCCATCCAATTCTTTCTCCTTTCAGTAGCCACAGTGATCTTTTAAAGACATAAATCCTTAGTGCTTCCCATTATATTTAGAATATAATACAAAGTCATTCCTTGACCTGCAAGCCATACATGATCAGTCCCTACCTACCTCTTCAGCCACATCTCCTAACTCTTTCTCCCTTATTGGAAGTGCTCCAATCATAGTGGCCTTCAGACTTCAACTTAACTGCTCTTCCTTAGTGACATCTCTCATTACTTACTAATCTAAATGAGCATTTCCCTGAATTTTTAAATTCATAATGTACTTACTACAAATTGTAATTAGCAATTAGTTGAATATCTGAATAAAAAAGGACCACGTTTTTGTTTTGTTCTGTTTTGTTACTCATTGTATATCCAGTACCTAGCCTAGTACCTGATATATATTAGTTATATGTTCAATAAATATGTGTTGAAAGAATGAATTTTCCTCCACTTTCAGGTATTAAATCCTCATAGTTTCTATTCTACCTAGTTGTCTTTATTTTCTTTTAGTATTGTACAGTATTTTTCTGTCAAGCAAAAAAAAACTTTGTATGTGCTGGCTAATTCTGCTTTCTTTTCCAGTAGGTTATTTTCTTTTTTTTTTTTTTTTTTTTTTTTTTTTTTTT